>OX459019.1:12921293-14149766 GCA_949774965.1 Diarsia brunnea | reverse complement strand
TCAACAAATCTTCACTTGTCAGTGTCATTCTCATTTCTACTGGTAGAATATCGGAAACGAGTGGGTCGGACCACTCGTTGCAAAATTCACGGGTATGAATATTCAAAAATAGCGATTTTAGGGATTCTCATACGAATTCTGCGATTTCGTACACGATTTGGAATTCTATTGATTCAAAAATACGGCCCCAGAGCGGAGAACCGGGCCTTATAAGTAGATACTAGGAGAGTTATGATTTTAATTGGTTTGTACGTTCACCTGTTCTATCATAGCTACTATTCATAATTTGGCAAAATACAAGAGACGAGGTTTTCTCGGCATTTTTTAATTGTAGTGCTATGTTAAAATATTATACGGTGGTACGGAACACTGCCTGGCCGGTTTTCGGTCTGTCGATGCAACAGACCGACTTAATGACGTGTAATATTTACCTGAAGTATGCATAAAATTCGTGTAAGCTGCTTGCCCGTGTGTTAGTTGAATTTGATTGTTTGTTCCTAGTTGAAATACTGTATATTTATAGTAATGTCGTCCACAGGAATTCATTCGTTATTATGCCACGGGGTTTCAGGATATAATCACTTTCCCGACTTTGTAATTAAATGTAAATTGTATGAAGGAACAGTTTTATGTTGGATTGAAAGACTTATAAGTACTTAAGTATATACATAAGTAGCACATACAGAAGAAAAGTTTTATATTTTGATTTATATTAAAGGCTTTACAAAAGCGCCAAAAAATCCTTGTAATGAAGGATATTAACAGAGGAAATTATTGGCAAATAGTTACTTATGAAAATGGCGGTGATTTATTCGGGCCTTCCGCACGCCAAAAACAAATAGTAGGAGGTATAATTTATGAGATTAAATGTAAGGTCCCGTAGTAGTTGGTACCTTACACTTGTAGCTTTAAGTAAGAAGTGGTAAGTCAGTACTTGGAGTTAGGCGAATTGATGTAAACACACACAGATTTGGTAACACTAAAGGTTTATTAGAGTACCGATCACAACAAAGTAAAAGTGGGTTGGATGCTAATCCGCGGTGTTCGCGTAAGTATGTAATTTGTCAACTAACTTAAAATCATATTAAACATTGTTTTAAATACCAAAGAGAAAAGTAGGTTGCTGCGTTTGCAGCCTGACGGAATGTACGTAAACCGTACATGCTCTCGAGGGAAAAGGCGGGATGAGCATCCAGTACATAAAAAGTTTTAAAGTAAAAATTCCAAAACGCAATGATAAAAAAGTATAGACCGTATAAAAGTAGGTTAAGTAAGTAAAAATATAAAAGTAAGACATCCCAGAACGTCACAATAAAAAGTAAAGACAGTAAAGTAAACATTAGTAAGTAAGTAAAATTAAACATGTACACATAAAAACAATAAGCTTTACTGCTCCTCAAAGTGAAACAGTTGTTTCGGCCTCGCGTCGCTGTATAGTGGCTCGCGGTGTCGAATGGCGTATTTCTTGCATCTCGATTTCGACTTTGTTGTCGATTCCTGTAGGTTGTCTTGTAGGTGGCCTTTTAGTTTTCTTATGCCATAGTCTCCTAATCCAAATGTAGACAGCAAACGAAGCAGCTCCTCCCAACCGCAGAGAAGTCACAGAGTAGAGATATATGTCGTGACTCGATATATCTATCCCTTGTGGTAGTCTTTCCTGCTCTTTCTGCTGAATTATTTGCTTATCTATGTTTCTGATATTTATTGCAGATGTATCCAGTTCTGTCATATTCAGCTGTGCGTTTTTCCAACTTAGATCAAATAAATTGTTGATAGTCGTGTTAAGTGTAGGTACTTCAATATCCGCCTCCATGTGAAATTTGCTTCCTAAGTGGTTATAGGTGAATATTGTCGCATCTTTCTTTTGTAGTATGCATTTTGGTTTCAAGGCAATCACCCCAGTACCGTTGATGACTGCTGGCGTAACTTGATCGCTACATATGACGCGCATCAGCTGTCTGTCGCATAATGTAAACAACCACCAGTTAGGTTTATGTAATTGGATCCAAGTTTCTTTGCAAGTTACATCATTGATGACACAGGATAATGAAGTTTGTTGATTGAATACCTTGGCCTCGCAAGGTGCGTCCTTGTCTTGTAAGCTAAATACCGGCTGACGTGAAAAGTATTTATTGGGAAATACTTTAATTTAAGTTTTCCTAGTGCAAAACTAGTGTAAGCTTGGTTTTCTGTTCGAGTGCCTACTTAGTATCTCGGAAAGTCACCAAACTGTTGGTCAGCTGTTCACAAGCCCAGAGGGCTGGCTTATTTTTAACCCGACTACGGCAAAGCCAAAGGAGGGTTATGATTTTGACAGGCTATGTATGTATGTGAATATGTTCATCTGTTCCTTCATAGCTCCTGATCTACTTATCGGAACTCGACATACGAGGCATCGTTAGAACCATCTTAATTGTCCGCTAAACATAGGTTATGTGACGTGTCACAAAACTCGATATGGCGCCCTCTAGCGGACAAAAAGTAATGTGTTAAAAAATAAAATGGAGATAAACACGCCGTGTTTGGTTTCATTTGAAAGAACTTCACTTATAAATTCCAATAATATGGCCAATTTTCAATAAGGCGCTAATATTATATAGTATAGAAGCCAGTTATTTAACACCAAAATTGTTTATTTTCGAAATGATCAGCATTGTTATCCAACGTGGCAATGCTACCAGCCTTCTGGGCACGTGATAAGCGCATAATTAATAACGGTTGTGAAACTATAAAATATTACTACTTAAAAACAGAAAACCAATGTTGATAACTGAAGTGAAAAGTTTTAAAATCGAAAGTTCGTGTCCAGGCCACGGTCAAAAGGAAAACATCAATAAATTATTGACAACAGAATACTTGAAAAGATTAATGGATAGGTGTGAAAACCAAACATTAAATTGCCCTGTAAAGTAGTTTCGATCGCTGCCTAAAAGTAGTTTACACAAACTAATATTGGTTGGGTTGTATTGTCCCTGTAGTTCATGAAATATTAATGTTTGTACTTCTAGTTAATTTGTTTGTTGTTATACTTTCTCAATTTTATTTTGAGGCTATTTTAGTAATGGGCTGCGGGTTGTTCGAAAGAGATACCGCGGCCCCGGACACAAAGGACTTAGAAGGAACATTTGGTGGTTTTTAGTCAATAGAAGTCATTTGAATTCCATTAGTGTTCGTATAAATAATCCGAGGAAGTTTTAAAGTTACAGAAAAGTTGAACAAGGATCGACTGTCTTTGGCATGGACTTGTGGACATGTTATGAGGAGGGCCGAATCACATGATGTGAATAAAAGAGTAATGAATATAAATTTTGATGGACGAAGAGGAAGCGAAATACCAAGGAAACGATGGATGCATTATGTAAGGAATGATATGAAAGAGAAAGGAGTAAATGACAGAGTGAGAAGAGACAGAGGACAGTGGAAGAAAAAAACTTATCATGGGGCAAGGGCAGGAAAAAGATGATGATGGGGCTGCGAGGTAGAAATAGAGTACACTATAGAAATTAATATACGTATATAGGGTGTAAAAGTACCCTTAGCGCAAACGAAGGGCACTTGTTTTCCCCGCCATTGCGATCATTTTTTTGTTCTAGACCATACCCGGGAACCGAAGTTACGGAGATATTGGGGGTCAAAGTTCCATATTTTTCACAGCTGTTTTTGTAAATACTAGTTTTTCAGGTAATAACTTTACTTAAATTACCTCCATGACCCGTTTACTATTCAAAGCATCCACTAGCACAATGTTTTAACAGTGCTACATTGAGTTTTATCGTAAAATGTGATTTTTGACCCCAAAAAAAAAAAAAAAGTCGTTTCCCAGCAAAAATTTTTGCGTAGAAGATCGAACATCGAACTAAGTACCCACTTAGTTGATTAACACCCTGTATATACAAGAAGATTATTGAGTCACCGTTCAATTTTTTTTTTTTTAGGCATTAGGTCACTAACACCATTTTTGAAAAACAATCGATACGTAAAATTTTCATTTTAATCATTTTCTCGAAAGAAATATCCGCTCTCCGTCAAACGTTAAAACTTTGTAATGTGATATCTCAATATTTTTGTATTGAGTGATACTAAAAGAAAAAACACGTATTCAATCATTTTGGCCAAAGAATTATATCATCATCATCATCATATCAGCCCGGAATCACCCACTGCTGGGTATAGGCCTCCCCTTTCTTCCGCCACATGTCTCGATCCTGTGCGTCTCTCATCCAGGTGTTTCCCGCGACTTTGACGATGTCGTCAACCCAACGAGCTTTAGGACGGCCCTGGTTCCTATGGCCTAACCTTGGCCACCACTCGGTCAAAGCCTTGCTCCATCGGCCATCTCCGCGTCTAGCCAGATGTCCTGCCCAGGTCCACTTGAGGCGCACCGCCCGGTCCCCGACATCGTAGACTTTCGTCCGACGGCGGATTTCGGTGTTACGCACTCGATCTAATAGGGTTATGCCGAGCATGGCTCGCTCCATGGCCCTTTGTGCCACTCGTACTCGGTGGACAGTCTCCTTTGTGAGCGTCCACGTCTCGGCACCGTAGGTAATTGTTGGTAGAACACATTGATTAAAAAGGCGAGTTTTTAGGCACTGAGGGATCTTTTTGGACCGAAAAATATGTTCTAGTTTACCAAAAGCCGCCCAGCCGAGTTGTATTCTTCTAGAAGTCTCCTTAGTTGAATGCTCCTTGTCAAAAGACAGAACATGTCCAAGATAAACATAATGGTCAACCATCTCCAGACGCTCGTTTCCAACTGTAACGGCTGAGACAGAGTCGTCCAGAATGCCTGACATCACCTTCGTCTTGGACATGTTCATTCTTAAGCCAACTTGTAGGGAAACATTAAAGAGTTGTTTCAGCATGCATTGGAGGTCTTGCAGGGATTCGGCAAACAACACGAGGTCATCCGCAAACCGAAGGTGCGACAAGTAGACACCATTTATCTTTACACCGCTTTGGTCCCATTTCAGTGTTTTCATCACGTCCTCCAGGGCAGCAGTGAAAAGTTTGGGCGAAATGGTATCTCCTTGTCGCACTCCCCTTTTGATTGAAATTTGAATTATATAATATATTATATATATATATTTTTTTTTTTTTGGTAATGTTCTAATAATGATTCTATATTTAAATCTATTATTTTATATTTATATCTAAGTGTGATATTTCGATACGATGTAAAAATTGTTACTGAAATAAATGAAATGAAATGAATAATATCAGAATTTGGACGTTGACTAAAAAATCATCGTGTTGCGTTTAGTTTACAGCCATAGATAACTTCTATATCTCTAAGACGTCACGCGCACGGCTGGCGGAGGGGTTGGCCGTACGGCTGCTGCGTTGTGTGTCGCGGTTTAATCTCCGTGAAACAAATATTTGTACGACCTACAGGTAGTTGTTCCGGCAGATGTTTGTGTATGTGAGTTTAAATGTTTGAAAACGCACCCAGGGTACAATAGAAATTCAGAGTGTGGCAACGTTTAAAAAATACGTGAAACTGTAAATAACAATTTTAGATAGAAATATAGAGTTTTTTTATGGATAGTGGCAAAATGGGTGTTTCTGGGGTGGCACTTAAAATCATAGAATCATACCTAAAGAATAGGTTTCAAATAGTGAAAGTCGGGGAATACCAAAGTAAACCACATAGCACAGGCTCATTCGGTGTGCCTCAGGGATCAGTGCTTGGACCATTATTCTTTCTCATTTATATCAATTCCATACACGAAATTTCATTACATGGACACATTTCCCTCTATGCTGACGATACCTGTCTTTTCTACTATGGTACTTCAATTGATGATATGATTAATCAGGCGCAGCAAGATTTAGACGTAATATCTATTTGGTTCCAGCCAAACTTACTTACAATAAACGCTGCTAAAACTAGCTACGTTATCTTTAAAGCCAAAAATAAAAAAATACCAGCTCACCCGCCCTTGACCATTGATAATAAAATAATACAGCAAAAAGAGTACGAAAAATACCTTGGACTAAGAGTAGATTGTCAGTTAAACTGGAAAATACAAATTGATCACGTTAGATCCAAGCTTTCCTCACTTTTGGGCTCATTGCGGAATATTGTCCAATGTCTTCCTCTTCAAGTGCGCCAGACCATTTACAATTCTTTAGTAAAACCACATCTGATGTACCTCATTGAAATCTGGGGCAATGCGCCAAAAACTAATTTAAAGGACCTTCAAATTGCTCAAAATAAAATGATTAAATTGCTATTCCACTATGATTACCTTACACCTACAATTAAAATTTACAGAGAAACTAAACTCATGAACATCAAACAACTACATGCATACTGTACCAGCATACTTATAAGAAAAATTCTAAACAAGACGATTCACACACAAATACACTTCACTAAAATACATCAAATACATAATCGTAGCAGTCGTAGGAAGGATCACATTTTATTGCCGCGAGTGCGGACAGTCAATGGTGAGAGAACAATTATTTTTGCGGGAGTGCAACAATATAATAAGCTACCTAAAGAGGTAAAAAAATGCGAGCTCATATAATGTTTTCAAAACTAAACTAAAGAATCACATTCTAAATGATCATACGTTATTTTAAACAAACTTGCCCTTCTGCAGCGTTACTTTGCTGTGGCACCGTGTTGACTTTAATTGTTCCTTTTGTGGGTGGATGGAAAAAATTTGCAACATTTGTGCTTCTTGAATGTTTTAGCACAATGTAATTTATAAACTATGTTTTATATTTTTAGTTTTTTTATATGTGTAATAATGATTTTGTTTTGAAGAAAAATATTACCTACTTAGTTTGTATGTCAAAGTTTTATGTTTTACCATATTTTTAAGTTCCAAATTGTTCTCAAGTAAGTGAAATAATGTACATTAATTAAAAACTAATAAATAAACTAACAATAAACTATAAAAGGGCATCAAAAAACTGCTCCTCAACGCTGTCAGCCGGTAATGTGCCCAAAAGACTGGCGGCATTCCCACGTTGTATGGCAACACTTAGCCTCTGGCCAAGATAAAAGCCAGCCCTTGGGTCACGAGAAGCGTCAACTAAGCGTTTAGAAATTTCCTTAAACAGGCTATGAGCACTCGGACCCCACGGCCCCAGAGTTTCAACCCCAAACGGCTCGAAAATATAGTTTCCACAAAGGTTACTATATTTACGCCGCTTGAGGTTCTCTGCAGCCGCAGCGGCACCACCTGCGCAGCACGATGAACTTGGAAGATGTGATGGCGCAAGTTATATGGTTAAAGAATTTATTTTCTCAAAAAGAAATTACAAGTGAAATAATTGTAATTTCTTTTTGAGAAAATAAATTCTTTAACCATATAGTGATACATATACATTATTATTATGTGGGTCCGTAATGTTTTGAGGCTGTCTCTTTGGTCTATGTATTTTTCCATCAGGAATTTCTCAATAGCAGCCACGAGGTCTAGATTTGTCTCGTCGGGGCTGCGGGTTGTTCGAAAGAGATACCGCTGCCTCGACACAAATGGATAAGAAGGAAAATGAGTGGTTTTTAGTCAGTAGAAGTCTGACACTCCCTAACGCTCTGTCCAGCGGCGGGAGCGGGAGGAGTCATTTGATGATTTCGCAACCTCCAAAAAAAAGTCTAGATTTGTGCCCCATCGACCGATGGCATAGGCACGCTCCTGTTACAAAGGACTTGTAATATTAGGTACATCTCTGTCACACTTCGGGAGTTACGTTACACGGTACAATTCATGCGTTCGGGACCTACGATGCACACACAGACAGACAGACAGACAGACACGTCAAACTTATAACACCCCGTCGTTTTGCCTCGGGGGTTAATTAAGAACAACCCAATTTTTATTAAAAAAAAGTCTAACAAAATCAAAAATAATCACTAGTCGTTAGAAAAAATGGTGGACCATTAGAAGGTCATCTACGAACGATCAAATCTATTCGCATCATAATATAGACTAACAGTTAGACCTACCTCTGGGCGGTAATATGGAATCCAATTCGTGTAAGTGGCTACAAATTAGCCCGATTGATCGCTGGGGGATAGCCACAGTGTCGGCACTTACAGTGGCATCAGTTCTTGAAACATTCAAATAACAAAAATATCATGTCTGACATAACACCGCGCCTGTAATCTCCGACCAGTTAGGCAGAGGTATACAAATTGGTACACCTCCATTTCGCCAGTTATGTATGAAGTCTGGTGTAAAAGGGCCTATTGCCATCAACCGAGCACAAATCTAGACTCCGTGGCTGCTACTGAAAAATTGATGTGAAGACCCAATAACACTTTGACGGATCTGGGAATCGAACCCAAGGACGAAGACAAAAAAAAAAGAATTTTTAATTAATTAATTTTTTTTTTCTTTGATCTTTTTTTGTTTTTTTTTTCCACCTAGTCACAAAGATATTTATAAAAAATGTGTAATTTAAGTATTCTAATTTATAATAACATTCCAAATGAATTTAAATTGTTGCAGGGTATTTTATTTAAAAAAAAGTTGACCGTGTTACAAAATCGTTGTTTCTATAGCACTAAGGAATTTATGGAATTTAAAAATTAATTTTATTGATGAATTACAAATGAATAATTGATTTTATAATAATTCAATAAGAGACAATATTTCACCAGTTATTTTGAAACCACATGTTTTAGGAAAGCGAAAAATCATAGACATGTGAATTTTTCTCATTTTGGCCTGTGAATTTCAGACTTAATCTTTGACAAAATTCAAAAGTTCAAACTCAAGTTCTGACATCGAATAAAGTGCGTCAATCTAACCGACCGTGTACGCAACACCACACTGCCCTCCAAAACACAGTTTAACACTAACATTGCTCATAAAGTCGCTTAGTTGAAATGGGACTGGTCTGGCTACGTCTGCCGCATGCCCAATGCGCTGTGGGCTAAAATACCCATTTTCTTAAACCCTGAAACGGCCAGAAGGCGTCGTGACAGACCTTATAGATGATGGTGGCACTATCTGGACGCGACTGAGCAGTGGGCCACATTAGCCTTGGATCGAAACAACTGGAATTCATGGGGAGTTTCCTTAAACACTTTTCCAGACCTATGAATCCAAATCCGGACCTTATGCTTCTTAAGCATAAGGTTGTTTTTGCGAACAGAAGAAACCCGTTCAGCCTCCGCACGATAAATCTGCGAAAATGCTCCCATATCACCACTGTAAATACTTACACTGTGGTATGACTGACCGATGAAGATACATACCTCCGTCGCGTTAATTCGAGTCTCCGATTAACGTGTGTAGTTCCTACGAATATTTTCCCATTGACTGACGATTTTCTATCATGTTGGATCTAGTCCGTCAACTGTCTCGTTGGTCTGGTGATCGCGGCTGCTGAGCATGAGGTTATACGTTCAGTTCCCGGGTCGCGAATTTTTTTTTCCATCAGGAACCTCAGTATTAAGTAACAGCCACAGTGTGCCCAGTTGGTACCTTTAGCATGTCTCGTCTAACATGACTGGCAAAATGTGGGTAACCTATTTGATACACCTCAGGCTATCCCTTTGGGTATTACAGGCGTGATTTTATATGATACATAAATACATAAACTCACGCCCTTTTCCCATGGGGGTATGCAGAAATCACAGAACGCCACCTGCTACGATCCTTACATACTCCTTTTGCCTCGTCCACATTCATACATCTGGTCATACACGCACGCCGGTTACGAGTACTACGCACCTGTCCTTTCAGAAGAACGGCACCAATATGATCAGTGTATGTCTTTCTAGGACGTCCCCACGTTGCCACTCACATCTGCCTGGTAAATATCTTTCGTTAATCGATTTTACAAGATCGATTACAAAGGATTCGTATTTTCTTTTATATATTCACTTTGGCAGATGTCTCACCCTATTTAATCTTTTTCTCACTCTCAATTCCGAAGTTAGTGTTTATTTACAACGTGCCTGTTAATTTACAGTCAACCGTAGAGGTTAGCGTCTCTGCAGTAACGACATTAACCAGTTGGTTATTCCAAGTAGATAACAATTTTGTCCACTTAAGTTAATTGAAATGTCTTTGTTTGTATTCAAAGAGGACTTTGCACTTACGACATTAATTTACAGGTCAAAAACAACACTATACAAATGATTAATTCAAATATCTCGTAACACAGTAGCAAGCCAATTCAAATAAAGTGCCAAACAACTAAAACACTAGAACTTTATCACTATTAAAGCAAGCCTCTAGGTGCCCTTGATGTGTCTAGACAAGCCTGCCAGCCACGTTTTTACAGTACTATGAGGATAATTATGAACTATAAAGCGCACAGAATAAACACCAATCTTAACTATTTTCTTGCAATCTGTCTGGGACTAATCACATCTCAGTGCACCCTACAAGTAATAACTAGGCGTGATGTTATGTTTACTCTGTTAGTCATTGGCCATTAAGTCGTGCAAGTCTCCTCCACACAAATGTCCTAGACCCCTAGTGGAGTACACCTGACCAGCGCCCGACTCACGCTCGACCTGCGCCCGCGTTCTATGTGAATGAAATCAACAGCGCGTCCCCCGCGCCGGGCCCGTATAACACGCGCTCGACCCGCGCCCGCTTTTGTGTGATTTGGGCTTTAGGTGGCTGTAAGTGTACACTCTCACCGCAGACCGCTAGCCGACACAGTGCACGGTGAGTGTGTAGACACGTTTGTCCTCGGTGTTCCTCTTTAGGCGTACTCGCACTGCATTGGAGTGTTTCGGCGAGCGTACCTTTATCATGGGAGCCGTTCAATTAAACTTCAGTGTAATTATGTGACAAGAAAGTCTAGCGCTATTTATAAACAGGCTTTTTTATAGAAAACTTGTGTACAGAGAGCTAGGAAAAGATGTTATTAGTTTTTGGTTCGTCTAAATCTAAGTAACTTGAATTTTTATTATTTATTTCATTAAGACTGCTCTCCAAATAGTGTAGGGAAACATAGTGAGGGAGCAAGCATGAGACATTCAGAGACGTGTTGTTTCAACCAACCTGCCCTGGATTCACGTGTTCTATATAGGGTGTAAAAGTACCCCTAACGCAAACGAAGGGCACTTATTCTCCCTACCACTGCGATATTTTTTTGTTCTAGACCATACCTGGGAACCTCCTACTTACGAAGATATTGGGGGTCAAAGTTCCAATTTTTTTCCAGCTGTTTTTGTAAATACTAGTTTTAAGGTTTTAACTTTACTTAAATTACCTCCAAGACCCATTTATTATTCAAAGCATCCACTAGCACAATGTTTTAAGAGTGCTACTTTGTGTTTTATCGTAAAATGGGATTTTTGACCCCAAAAAAAAGTCATTTCCCAGCAAAAAAATTAGCGTAGGGTAACATTGATGGACAGAATGCTTGGTTGACGGCTGTGTGATGGGTTGATTTACACCTTGTATATGGCCCTGATATTTTTTTTAATCTTATGATTACGTCTGTAATCCCCAATCGGTAAGACAGAGGTGTACCCAGTTGTAGTACACACACAATTTGCTAATCATCATTATAACGAAACAGTTGTGTCAATCGAACATAAATACATTAATAAAAAAATGCAATATTGGAATATAGCTTATTACAAAAGTTTCACATTTATTTTCAACCAAAAGTTAATAAGTAATAAGGTTTATTTTTCAAAGTTGCGAAGATTGGTCTCCAAAGAAAAACATTTGACTTTTGCAAACTTTTGCAAAATTAATTGCTTCTCGCCATGGTGTTCTGAGACGATGAATCGATTTTGAGGAAACAAATTCGCGGGAGAAAAGCTGAATCATGACATTTATTTTTATTCTTATATCCATTAGAAAAATGCAATTTCTACACGATCAAAATGGAATGAAACAGTATTTTTTTTGAAGTGAAAACTTCTTTAGCGGCGATGTGCACTTGTTTTGGGATGGGTAAAAAATGTTGAAGTTGTAAAACTAATGGCGCAGGGCGTGCGTGTGTGTCAAATGTCAAAAAAATTAAATGTCAAGTTGATTTTTCTGCGACATAAACTTTTTAATGTAAAAAAATTGTAATTTAAAGTTCTGAAGTGTTAAAATTTTTATATAGGTAATATAAATTGTCATGTAGAATTCTAAATAAATTATTATATTATTATTATTAATTTATCTAAATTCTATTCTTCTATTCTTCTCCATCATGTACGAGAGCGCAATAAATGAATATTGTATTTAACCACATAAATGATAGTATTATTACGCTGATAATTATAACAATTCGTGCGAAATTATTCCCTAACCATTCGAAAATATTCAAAAATGCACAACGTTAAAGTTCAAGTTTTCACTTCTGCAGGTACTCCCAGAGTGCAACCCGTTGTTTTTTTTTCGGTGGATGTATGGTGTGACAAGCATGGATAAAGAAACGAGGATATTAGAGGAAGTTTGGCAGTTGCACCAGTTACAGACAAGTTCAAAGGGAATTGTTTTCCGTGGATAAGGCATTGGATGAGGAGGGACGAATCGCAAGTAAGAAAAAGAGTCATCAGAATCAAGAAATGAACCTTTTCCCAACTATGTTGGGGTCAGCTTCCAGTCTAACCGGATGCAGCTGAATACCAGTATTTTACATGGAGCGACTGCTTATCTGACCTCCACAACCCAGTTAATACTAGGTAGCACGATACTCTTTGGTAAGACTGGATGTCAGAATTTCAGGTCACTGACTACCTGTAACGACTGCCAAAGATCTACATATGGCTGCCGGGACCAACAGCTTAACGTGCTTGAGGAAAAAGAGTGATCAATACAAATGTTGATAGACGGAGAGGGTCAAGAAGACCGTAGAAAAAATGTATGGAATTTGTGAAGAATGATATGAAGGAAAAAGGAGTAAATGATTTTGAGGAGTGTGATGATTGACCAGGGAGAATGTTAGAGAAATACGGGTTGCGTCACCCCAAGTAGCATTGAACATGGGCAGAAAGATGGTGAAATTGGTGGTGTCCGCCTATGTACCACGTTTGTGCATGAAGTTTAAATAAATAAATAAAATGATGATTTTTTATTTGATAGTTTTTTTGACTGCCTCGTTGGTCTAATGGTCGCAAGCGCGACTGCTGAGCATGAGGTCCTGGATTCGATTCCCGGGTCGGGCAAAGTCAGGAATTTTTCAGTAACAGCCACGGAGTCTGGATTTGTGCCCGGTTGATGGCAATAGGCTCGTTTCCTATTACATGGGACTTAAGCATAACTGGCGAAAGTGTACTATTAGGTACACCTCTGCCTAACCCTTCGGGGATTACAGGCGTGATGTTATGTTATGTTATTTATAATCGTCCATTCTGTGTCTGTAAACCGTAAAATCGTGAATAAAATTCGTGATTCTATGGTTTTTTGTATTACGATTTTGCCCCTTACCGTGTGTGGCTACAATAACTTTTACTGTCGTTTAAATCTATTTAATTAAACAATCTTCTTCTTCGTGTCGCTCACTGGCACGAAAATGTTCATATTTTATTGGCCTTGAACTTCGCCACTTCCACCACGTGATCGGTGGCAGCGCAAAGGTCACTTTGGTTGCATGTTTTTGGACTAATAGAGCAGGATGGAGCATAATTTATATCGTAGCACTTCAAACACACCCCGCTGCTGTTTTATTGCTGTTGTGAAGAGGATAGATTTTAATTCTAAGAAACCAAAACTTCAGCTTTTCGTTTATTATCGCAGCACGTCATATTTTCACAGGATAACTTTTTTGTAAAAATAAAAAAAAATTGAAAAGCAAAAAAAAAAATGTAAATTTATCAAAAGAGTTTGGGAGCTGGTCGCCAACAATTGCGGTAGCTGTACTTAACGTAGTAGGAGTTACATCTTCCCACTTACCCGGAGTTCAAAGACTTTCAGATGAACCGCGGAAGGTAAGACCCTGCAGAAAGATGTGGTAAATAGTGACTGGGAAGAGGACAGCTATTTTTCCCACAGTTTACATCGGACGTCGGCCATTAGCCATACTGGATAAGATTACAGGTACCTACTTTTATGAGAAAAACCATACAGTGACGTACAGTGATGCCTTAATCACCCAGACACGTTTTAAAAAACCCATAAAACTCATACAAAAGGTATTATCACATGGCTTCACTAAGCCTCACTTCTTCTACTTCAGAAGGTGAGGCAAGATATAAAGTTCGCTATATTAATCGCCCAGCTAATCCACTGGAGTGCAAACTTTATTACATTTTAACGACATCGCCTTTGTTAGCTGTATAGCTCGAAGAAAGTCTATGTGAGGTGAAAAAAGTATATTAAAGGCATTGTCTGCTAGAGTAATTGACTTTTAACTGTATTATTAGGTTGTTAAAGCTTCAATGAGTTTGTTAACTTGTTGTGGGTGTTCCTCTATGTTGACGTCAAAGAGTTAGGCATCATACTTCAGCAGTTAGAGATTTTAATTTTATGGGGGTCCGGACAGCATGTCTTCTTTAACATAATCTTTGGCCTTGGCCTTTTCCAACTATTTTGGAGACGGTTCCTAGTCTTACCACGACTGCATATCTGAGTGTAGGCCTCTCCAGGGAACAAGGCCTGTGAGGTAGATATTTGAAGAAACTATTGTCGTCGCGCTGCATCAAGCCAGCCTCCTCTTTTATATTAGATGAGACCGATGTTTCGTACCTGTCTGCAGAGAGGAAAGTTTTACAGAGGTCAGAGGTCTCTTTTAAGGCCCACACATAATCTTGGTTAACTCTCATGAGGACCATGCAGATGAGTAGGTATCGCAGTTACAGATAAATATGGAATAAAAGACATTCTGCGCCGCACCCAAATATTTCATTTACGCAAAACTGCTTTGAGTTTTGCCAGAACCCACCTGATGCACTGATTCGGCCAAGAATGAAGCACACGTGCCTAAAAGAAATCGATTCATTACAGCAAAATTTGGGGATGAGAGCAGAAAAATCCTTACTTCCAAACTATCCTTAGGTACTTATTTTATTAGTTGTAGCAGCCAGGTGGACCGATGACCTGGTGAAGGTTGCGGGTACCTGCTGGATGCGAGACGCACGGGACCGGTCAATGTGGCGACACCTTTGGGGGGCCTATGTCCAGCAGTGGACGTCTTTTGGCTGAAATGATGATGATGAGTAGCAGCCACGGAGTTTGGATTTGTGTCAAGTTGATAGGAACTTGCCCCCCTATTACATGGGATTTAAACATAACTGGCGAAATGTGTGTGTACTATTTAGGTACATCTCTGCCGGACCCTTAGAGATTACAGGCGTGATTCATCACTACATATAAAACAAAGTTCTCCGCTACGTCTATCTGTTTGCGATAAACTCAAAAACTACTGTAAAGATTTTTATTTATGCTGTATTGTGCATGAGTGGTTTCATTTCATTTATTTATTCATCAAACAATTTTCATTGTGTTAGAATTTTACAAAACAATTACATATCAAATCATAACAGTAGCTTAGTACAGTAGTAGGTTCTCGAGGAAAGTTTTAGTATATAATATATCTAGTTCCGATAAACACGCGGGCCAAACCGCGGGCTTTAGCTAGTGATTCATAATAGAGATATCGTTTGATACAAAAATACATACTATAATTATTAACGGGCACCTAAAGGTAATTCTCAAAAATAAGGATAAGAATTCGGTGTTACTAACTAAGCCTTTTTTTTCCGGGTGGAAAATCATCAAATAACCCCTCCCGCTCTTGGGCAGAACGAAAGGGAGTGTCAGACTTCTACTGACTAAAAACCATCCGTTTTCCTTCTTAGCCCTTCATGTCGAGGCCGGCGTCTCTTGCGAACAACCCGCAGCCCCGACGGGGACTAACTTCCTTCTATGTAATTTAGCCACTCGTGTATATTCATAATTTTCCTTACTTTCTCCCCTCAGACTATTTTATAAACGGAAAGGAATAAGGAAAAGTTAAATAAGTTGTAAAGGAAAAAGTCTGAAGTATTAGTCCTAGACAATCAGTTTCAAAAGTTGGAGCTGAAGTCGACACTACGATTTGTCTTAGTGACATAATCCTTGACTCATTGGATCCTCAAGAGAGATAGGATGACCCACGAGTTACTTAGCTACTTTTCGCAAACCTTACACTGGACATTCACACATACATACTAGCGAATATGTAATTGACATAAATAACGCTAGCGATATATTATATCGCTCAATAAGAGTTAACCGCGAGATTGGGTTTTATAATATCACCAACGCGAAATCAACCGTCGGTGATATACCAGAGCCCACTAGATACATCATTTGGATGATTCTCCCGTTACGATGGAGTACTACTTCTTTCACGTAAACAATAAATGAAGACGATACAGATACGCTTCGAAAAGTCGCGCGACGTCACATTTTGGCAATTTTTTTACCAGAAAGTGTCGTCACCAGCCCCCACTCACGATCTTTGACACGATTTATTTTCGTAATTATTTTATTAATTTGATAAAACAAAAAACACGTATCTAATATTTTTCGATAATTTAACAGACGGACTAAACAGAATCATATTTTTTTAGTCAGTCAACTACCCTATTTGGAGGGAATTAATGAAAGGCTACTTACTGTAAAAGGTATTTAACCCTAGAAAGATAACCTACGCTTCAGAGGCGCCCGCGTTGGTTTGACATCGCTGTCTCTTTCTAATGAACGCGCGTATCTACCTGTCCTTTTAAGTTATCTCAGTGGTCGGTGTACAGAGTCGCGAGACGGCCGTTTTTACGCGGTAAGTACCATAGTTTTGCAGTTATGACTAAGTGTTGCGCTCCAAAGGCGCATGGTTATCTTTTGTGTGACTTTTAGTGAAAGTATGAATTTGTTTATACTTACATAAAATGTTTATTATAACTCTTTATTTCTTTGTTTTAGCATGAAATCTTTTCGCCTTCATCATGACGAGCCGGAGAACACTATCTGATGATGCAATATCTAGGTTTATCGCTGAAGAGGAAGAGAACGAGCATGAACGAGAGCAAGGAAGTGACAGTGAGATAGAAGATAATTTGAGTGATGATGACATACAGAGTGATTTCGAAGACGAGTTTATAGATGATGAGGTGCCACAACAATTGAATGATACACAAAATGAAGACGATATAAGCCCGCCTGTATCTTCAGAGCCCACTGGAACTTCGGAATCATCCCGTCGTGACCACCGCATAATTGTTCCTGATCGCAGTGTGCTTAGGGGTAAGAACCAACATTGCTGGTCGACAATAAAAGGACAAAGTCGCGGAAGGACATCTGCCATAAATATTATTTGAATTGAGAATTGATTAAAAAATTGCGCCCAGTTATCTGAATCGTGGATGAAGGAAAGACTGGAAGCTCCTACTTTGCCAAAGCATGTGAGAGATATTATCGCAAATATTCTTCCGAAACCGGTTGTGCAGAACGATACAGATAATGAAGAAGAACCTCCAGCCAAGAAAAGGCGGTACTGCACCTTTTGCATTAATAAAAAAAAAAGAATGTCTAAGATGACTTGCGCCAAATGCAGGAAAACAGTTTGCGGCGAACACAAAAATGATGTTTGTTTTGAATGCCTATCAAACCACATTTGAGCCAAACGATTACAGTTTTGACTGATTTTTGTTAGTTGATTAGTTAGTAAGAAATAATATAATTCGTTTTTAAGAAAAAAAAATATTATTTTTTGATACTATGTTCCTGTAAACAGAAGACTGCTATTTTTGTTGATTTTTTCTAGAGGTTTTTTGATTTAAGTTTAATGTTTAAAATATATAAAATATTTCACTAAAAAAAGTTTTTTATTATTAGTTCATTAACCACATTTCAAAACAATCAAGTAAATAAATACAATAAATAGGTATTTCATTTTAAAAAAAATATGAATATGTCGTGCGCCTCCGAAGCGCATGGTTATCTTTTGTGACAGTCAAAATATGGTTATCTTTCTAGGGTTAAATACAAGGTAGATCGATGTGAGTGGCAACGCCGGGAGGGGACGTCCTAGAAAGACATACACTGATCTTATTGGTACCGTTCTTCAGAAAGGACAGGTGCGTAGTACTTGCAACCGGCGTGCGTGCATGACCAGATGTATGAACGTGGAGGAGGTAAAAGGAGCATGTGAGGATCGTAGCAGATGGTGTTCTTTGGTTTCTGCTTACCCCCCCCTTATATATGTATGAGTAACATTAACCATGTTATTGTTGTTCTGTGTGTGTTTTTCCACGAAACCACAACATTAAGACCACGAATAAAAACTCTTCGTGTTTTTAAAAATATTTCCTTTTCATTATAAAAGATACTGAACATAATTAAAAGAATATAAATTACAAGTACTTGACAAAACCTTGGCTCGAGGCGTCGCAAACTAATTTATATTTTCTTCGCAATATTCACTAAGAAAATTATTTAGTTCCGAGTGTCTTTCCTGTTTTATAATATTTTTCTTGAGAAATAAAAAGAATCCACATAACTTAACGTCACGCCTGTAATTCCCGAAGAGATAGGCAGACATTTACCAATTTAATACACTACCAATTCGTCAGTTATGTTTAAGTCCCATGTAAAAGGGGGCGAACCTATTTTGCCGGGCACTAATCCAGACTCCGTGACTTATAAAAAACCCGCGTGGATGTCGGTCAAATTATATACTAAAACTTTCCTCTTGAATCACTCTATCTATTAAAAAAAAACCGCATCAAACTCCGTTGCGTAGTTTTAAAGATTTATGCATACATAGGGATATAGGGACAGAGAAAGCGACTTTGTTTTATACTATGTAGTGATACTGATGGAAAACCTAATAACACTTTTCTCGGACTGGGAATCGAACCCAGGACGTTATGCACAGTAATCGCGTTTGCGCGTTTGCAAAAGTAATTACTTGGATCACTATAGAATTATCTTTGTCTATCTATATAACGCAAAGCTGACTGAGAATCAACGTACAGCCCAAACCCTTTTTTTTTGTAGGGTGGGAAATCATCAAATGACTCCTCCCTTGCCTTTACCCTTTAACCTTTAGGGCTAGAAACTTAAAATTTCGCTCTCACGTATTTCTCTAACGCCATAAGTATCCACTAAGAAAGTATTTTTCAAAATTTGTATGGACAATCGTTATTTCTATATTTCCAACATGGCGAAGCCGCGGGCAAAAACTAGTTTAGGATAAGGAAATAAGTAAACAGCGGGTTAGTAAAGGAAAAAAATCGTATGCTTTATGTCAGCAGAACTTACCATACCAGAACGTTGTTTCTGTTTAAAAACGTTTTAGGGGTTTAGGTTTTTCTTAATATTTTAGGTTTTTAGAAGACCTTTTTTGCAATTAAAACTTTCCACATCAGAGAACTTTGGGAAAATTAATTTATAAATCATTATTTTGTAAACGACTTGTTTATTAAGGTGTTTTATTACACACAGGCGCCATTTATTCTTTGATGTTCAATTTTCAATTCACAATCATATAACTGGAAGCAAAAGGGCCAATTTCCCACGCAATAATAATAATCCTTCAAAATATCGCCTGTAATTTACAACATACACTCGCGAACAAAAATATAAATACACGTTTTATTCGTCAAATTAACCCTCCCATAACAACGTCCCAAAGAGGCGTCAAAACTGAAAACAACATGTTTTGTTTCTGACAAAATTGTTTAATTAATAAATGTTTCATATTAATTCGTTTAGGGGGCGCAGCTGTGTGCTGGTTAACGAACTGGTTTAATCCAGAATCGGGTCAAGCACGACCCGGCTGAGATACTGGGGCTTATTTCCGTACCGTCTTAATATGCTGGCCGTATACCTTCCGTTTGTGATGCAAGTTTGGAGCTGACAGCTTTATCGAAGAAAGGATATTCATTTGTTTAATAGTATCAAAGAATTTTGCAGGCCACAGGATACCTTCCATGAAAATACATCTATGATTGTAAAAACCCCAGTAAACCAATCTACCCGAAATTTAAAAGCTTCCCAATCTACTTTTAACGATCAAGTTGATAAAGTAAATCGCACTACCCCACTCAGAGAGCTTTAATGATTACTTAGGCCATCACTTAGTAAAGGTCTCGACAGTTTTGTCATTCAAAAGTATGTCAAATCTTTACTAAGTGACGCGGCTTAAGTAATCATTAAATATCTCTGAGTACCGCAGTTAAAGGTATTTCACAGATTGTATTAGCTTTATGTGTTGTCTGTACCTAGATACTAATGTTATTGTAGAATGTATTGGTGAGATCTTTTATAACCATGATGAGGTTCTAGTATTATAAACTGTTCATCCTTAAAAGCAAGCTGTGTTGATTCTAATATTTTTTCTTCTTATTTACGTTCTTTCTCCAAAATTAGTTTACTGATATTATGTATTCTTTCAATTTTTTTTACATTGTTTATTATTATTATATTTACTTTTTTTATTATATCGAGTCTGGTTTTTTTAACTAACCTAACAGACAGATGTGTTGCTGGGGAGTTTGTTCCGTCACTTCTTCTTTCCAGCTAAAACACTAGGAAGTGTCGAAGGGTGGGCGTTTTGGGGGACTGTCTCTTGTAAATATTAAGTAAAGTAAATTTTGACGTTCGAAAAGTGCTGATTATCAGCCTAGTTTGAATTAATGACTTTTGATTTTGAAAAAACCGGCCAAGAGCGTGTCGGGCCACGCTCAGTGTAGGGTTCCGTAGATAATAAAATATTATGTAAACGAAGTTAAAAAAAAAATACGGGCAAATGAAACTTGACCTCTGGATTGTATAGGCGCTCATACGATTCAGGGACCAAATTATATTGGTTAACTGCAGTTTCCATCTGTTGTTTCCATCCAAGTTCAAAATAATTTTCCTAGAAAGTCCTTATAAAGTTCTACTTTTCAGATTTTTTTCGTATTTTCTAAACTTATGGTTCAAAAGTTAGAGGGGGGGGGACGCTTTGTTTTTTACTTTTGGAGCGATTATTTCCGAAATTATTGACATTATCAAAAAATGATTTTAGTAAACCCCTATTCATTTTTAAATACCTTTCCAACAATATATCACACATTAGGGTTAATATTAAAAAAAAAACACTTCCCACTTTACATATAGGGGGGCTACCCTAATAAAACATTTTTTTCCAATTTTTATTTTAGCACTTTGTCGGCGTGATTGATACACATATTGGTCCCAAATTTCAGCTTTCTAGTGCTAACGGTCACAGAGATTAAGCGAGGACGGACAGACAGACAGACAGACAGACAGACATGGCGAAACTATAAGGGTTCCTAGTTGACTACGGAACCCTAAAAAACTGTAATAGTAATTCTTTAGACTTTAAACGAATGTAATCTCTTATTTCTTGAATACATTTTATTTTAATATTTGACGGTCTGATTATGTTCGTGGGGCAACAGTGGCTAGAAATTGCACAAAACAGAGAGGTTCGGGAGGAGAAAGGGGAGACCTTTAAAAAAATGCTATAATCTTTAAAATACATTGTCATCTTAGCATTTTTCACTTATAATAATATTTGATATTAATATTTTAAAAAGTTTAACTTTACGCCTACTTTAAACATAACGTCTTACAACCCGCTATACACCCAGCCCTTTCACCATTTCTTAACCCTCACACAGCGACCATTTGGCCCCAAAGTGGAGCAAGTCACGGGTTAAAATTGGGGACGAAAAAGGTCCCCACTAACGCATGACCGGAGTAAGGATGATTTGCAAGCCAAAGTTTTATGATTTCGAAGTTGCCAACGTCAATTTAAGATTACAAAGGTTCTTGGGGTCGAGTTTAATACCAGTGGTGAAATCGGAGGGGTTTATAAGAAAACCTTTTTTCTGCTTGAGATTTTTTTCTTGAGGGCAACACTTTTAATAAAAGTGTTATTAGATTTCGGAACGCCGCGCTGTGTAAATATTTTGAAATGTGTTGTGTAATTAAGTATTGAATAGGTGTTTTTTTTCGTTTTAATATTTGTGTTACTTAAAGTATGATTATATGAGTAAAAAGCAAGTACAAAAAAAAAAACATTATTCTATTTCTTACAAAGTAAAATGTATACATAAAATTTTACACAAAAATCTACAAAAATAAATGACAAAATCGCATTGTCCACGTTGAATACAAAATGGCCCGGCCTATTTCATGTATTAGGTAGGGACGTAATGGTAGTGTCTTATTACGAACATAACAAGGCATAAAACGAGGGTCGCCCGAATACATCACGATCAACAGACTGAGGCTAAGGATGTACCCCGTCGGGGCTGCGGGTTGTTCGCAAGAGATACCGCGGCCTCGACATGAAGGGCTAAGAAGGAACATGGGTGGTTTTTAGTCAGTAGAAGTCTGACACTCCCTTTCGCTCTGCCCAAGAGCGGGAGGGGTTATTTGATGATTTCCCACCCACCATAAAAAAAAGGCTAAGGATGTACGATGCATGCGTGTGGGCTATGTTTAACTATAAAAACACAATCGATATAAAATTAGCAGTTAGGCACTTAATATTTAAGGAACTGTGACAGTTTTCGCATATTTTCAGAAGCCTAACAATCCAAGAACTTCTTTTGAAGACTGATCAGGTTATCCTTTCGCTGTATTTAATAATATGTATTTAGTAATTATTTTGCCTATAAATAATTTGTGTGTACCTATGTGTACGGCAACGTACATAAAAATACATATTTCCATAATACTACAGCAAACTTCAACGAATAAAATGTTAATTTATGAATATTATGCTAAGTACTCGTACTCATAAATTAAACACTACATCCAAAAACAATGTTTTAAGTAAACAAATTAAAATTTATCACACATTCTGATAAACTTTTCATTCATTAAATCAGCGTAAGTAATTAAAATAATCACTCAAATGGAAATCATTTACGTTCCATTACCGTATAACAGAACTCAAATGCATGGCAAATGTAATGTTGGCGGCCAACATTGTATTTTGTAGTCGTGTTCCGTACAAATAAAGTTAAGCTTTTGTTTTTCCATTCCGTTGTATTTAAAGACACTTTAGCAATAAATATATTGAAGCCGCCGCATCTTCAAAACCTCAAACATAACATCACGCCTGTAATTCCCGTTGGGTTAGGCAGTAGTGTACCCATTTGTACACCCATATATTGCCAGTTATGTCTCAGTCATCAACCGGGTACTAGAAATGAGAAAAATCCGCACGGTATATGGTTTTCGCACAATGTATTTATTATTTCTTTGGGTTGTTCGCCAAGGCAAATATAATCATCAGTATGTACATGCCACAAAAACTGGATTTGAGCCCGATGGATGACAATACGCTCACCCCACTTCCTGGGACTTAAACACAACAGGATCAATATATAGGCGTACCTACTATATAATTAGGTACACCCACAGGGTATACCGCTGCCTAACCCTTTGGGCAGTACAAGTGTGATTTTTGTTATTACACGTAAGACATTATAACAAAATACTTCATGCATATAGTGTGTAAAAGTACCCTTAAGGGTCCTCTCTCGAAAAAGCTTAAAAACAGCGTGCAGATGAAGCGGTTTTTCACCGGCACTTACAGAGAAATTACATCTGAGAATTTTTTTTAGTAATCTACATGATATGACACGTAATTTGGTTTAGCCACAATTTTTGTATCGGTATCACTTATTAAGAAAAAAAATCCACAAAATCACCTCCAAATCGTTGAATGGAACCATTTTACTCCTTCATTTTTTAACAAAATAATATAAAAAAAATATCTACTGCTTTGAAATACAAAGGAAAATAATTTGGTTTTGTTACTTTTTAAAAACATGTATTATTTTAATTATAATAAATGAAAAACGCGTCCGTTTAGAGTCCGTATCTACGACCGAGAGAGGTAGTTTGTATGCACAAGGTCATTGGCGTGAATACAAGCCTTAACACAATCGAAAGACACGTGTTCTCCCCACCACTGTGATCATTTTTTTTGTTCTGGACCATACCTGGGAACCTCCTAGTTACGGAGATATTGGGGGTCAAAGTTCCAAATTTTTCACAGCGGTTTTTGTAAATACTAGTTTTTCAGGTTATAACTTTACTTACATTACCTCCATGACCCATTTACTATTCAAAGCATCCACTAGCACAACGTTTTAACAGTGCTACATTGAGTTTTACCTTAAAATGTGATTTTTGACACATAAAAAAAGTAGTTTCCCAGCAAAAATTTTTACAAAAAAAAAGTGTTTTCCAGCAAAAATTTTTATGCTGGAAAACTACTACTAAGTATAGTTTGATGTACAGAATGCTTGATTGACGGCTGTGTGATGGGTTTATTTACACCCTGTATACATGCGATTATTGTTCTAATTCTAGGTAATACAGCTGCCAGTGCCAGACGTTGTACCTTCTAACTAAATTAACGTTTACTTTTAAGTCATCCGTGTTTCATTACACGAGTAACATTAGACAGGAGAAGATAACAATTAATGTCATTAATTTTCTTTATTTCAGGTAAATGGAAGCTTCTATTAATTGGGACTACACGCTGTAAGTAACAATAAATTTATCTTTAAGGAAAATCGTATTTTAATTTTGTTAACGATTATCCGCTCTCAGAAAAAGAAACCTTTTGTTTTTTTATATTTT
The DNA here is from genome assembly GCA_949774965.1 of Diarsia brunnea. Lineage (NCBI taxonomy): Eukaryota > Metazoa > Arthropoda > Insecta > Lepidoptera > Noctuidae > Diarsia > Diarsia brunnea. The sequence continues at coordinate 14,125,236 of OX459019.1, read as the reverse complement.
CTGGAACCTGAATTTTTGAACAACACGATCACAAACAGACTTTGAAGAGAAACACACTTTTAGTCTATAAAATATGTCTATGTCAATATGTATATGTCTATACATGTCTGTAAGAGGCGGGCAGCCCTTCGTAAAGTGACAGAGTGCACTCCGATCCATAATCTGAAAAAAGAGAAAAAAATCTGAAAATATCTGGAAAAATTTCAAAATCACATTCACTATACGCAACACTCTATGTGTGTAAATAATGCGACTAAAATAAAAAAATAAACCAACAATAGATGTTAAAACACTCTAACAAACGACATGTGAAATCAGTTGTTCACGTCCCGCCTAGCTATAGAGTTCATCGAACTCGGCGTCGCGCTTGCCGTTCGGTCCGTGCGTTTTGCCTCGGTAACGATACATTCCCCATAAGATAATAAAATAAATCAAATTTATTGAATTCCCACAACGCTTCTGATACGATGTCTTGCACAGGTAATTTTAGTATGATACACAGAATTCACCCCAATTCATCACTTTGTGGAGGACCCTTACACCCTGTATTAAATTCAAAACACTTTGTCTTATGGAACCCTAAACTAATCTTGTCCTTTATCAGTAAATTATGCAAGGTGGAAAATTGGAAATTCACTAAAAGATCGCCGGGGATAAATAGGACAGTCAATGTTGTTGGAAATAGGACTCTAAGTTGATTATCACAACATCCAACTGATTATAGGAGTGCTATCGAATTACGAGGTTTGACTTTAAAGTATGAATTAGACATGCTTTAGAGTACTACTGCTTTTTCGGTTTAGTGGTCGTAATCGCGACTGTTCAGCATGAGCTCAAAAGTTCGATCACGGGGTCTGGCAAATTGTAAAACACTAGAAATAAGCATAAACTACGCGCTCCTTTTCACCGGCTTCACAAAGTTCATAATTCATTCGTAGGGCTCGGTATAACATTTTATAACAAATTGCCATCTTCTTTTCTAGACTTGCCATTTAATGCATTTAAAGCCAAAGTAAAATCTAATCTTTGTTTAAAAGCTTACTATTCCATTAACGACTACTTAAATGATAGGAATAGTTGGTCGCTGAGTTGAACACAAGACAATGTTTGTTTGTTATTTATGTTCTTTCTCCAAAATTAGTTTACTGACATGTTATGTCTTTTTTATGTTTTTATTATTATATACATTTTTATTTTTGACTTGTGTCTGTAATCAATCGTAATATTAAGTTACACCTTTCTATTGTATCGAGTCTGGTTCTTCTAACCAAACAGACAGATGTGTTGCTGGGGAGTTTGTTCCGCCACTTCTTCTTTCCAGCAAAAAACACTAGGAAGTGTCGAAGGGTGGGCGTTTTGGGGGACTGTCACTTGTAAATGAGTAAAGTAAAGTAAAGTAAATTTTGACGTTCGAAAAGTGCTGATTATCAGCCTAGTTTGAATAAATGACTTTTGATTTTGATTTTGATTTTTGATTTTGATTTTTGTAATTGGGTTTTTCAGTAGGAGCCACAAAATTTGAATTTAATTTTGTGCTCACAGGGTCGCCCTCTAGTATATGGGACTTAATCAGAAATTTAGAAATAAGGGTTTACTAATCGGGAAACCTCTGCCTGACCCTGTTTTTTGGCGGGTGGAAAATCATCGAATAACCCTCCCGCTCTTGGGCAGAACGAAAGGGAGTGTCAGACGACTAAAAACCACCCATGTTCCTTCTTAGCCCTTTATGTCGAGGCCGCGGTATCTCTTGCGAACAACCCGCACCCCCGACGGGGACTCTGCCTGACCCTTCGGGAATAGCAGGTGATTTTATGATGAGAGCAATAACATTTGGTGCTTAGGTCTGCAAAAAGTAATTTAGGCGCACACTGTCATTATTAAATCCTTAAATTGCACATCCAATATACATTTGACAATTCAACGTTTGAAAATCAATCAGCCTAGTTCCCAGTAAATATGTTTCACACATTCAGACACGATTATTTTTTTGCAGAATATTATATTTATATTAGCCAGTCGCAAAGCCACTTTACAGTGACAGAAATTCTAATTATTTCATGCAATACTTTCTACTTAAAAAAACAAATAGATTTTCTCAGATAGCTTGTCTCATTCATACCTCGAGGCAATTGAAATTTGAACACCGTCTCAGTTTACGACTTTAGATTAAGAGCTGATCAGTATAAAACGGTTTTCTTGATAATATTATTAAGCAGGACGTCTTATTGGATCAGCCTGTACGTGAGCCAATAGCGGAGCGTGACGTAATGTATAGAATTTTGTAACAACCTGTAGATATTGTAACAGACGGCGGTCGATGACAGATTTTATGAGTAAATGAAAAATAAATAATAAAAATAAATAAATAATGTAATATTGTAAATGAAAAAGAAACTTTATCTGTTTGACTGTTTTTGTAAACGCCTAAACGGCAAATTCTATTTTGATAAAAATTGGCACAGAGATAGGGGGAAAATGACCTGGATGTGATATCAGTTTAATCTCGGTAGTATGTTCCCGTCACTGCCTCGTTGGTCTAGTGGTCGCAAGCGCGACTGCAGTGTATGAAGACCTGTATTCGATTCCCGGGTCCAGCAAAGTGTTATTTGTGCCCGGTTGATGGCAATAGACTCGCCCCGTATTCAAACATAAAATTGAAACATAACTGGCGAAATGTGGGTGTACTAATAGGTATCCACCTCTGTGCCTAAACCTTCGGGGATTATAAGCGTGATGTTATGTTACGTTATGTTATACACCGGTGGCATAATGTCGAGATGCCGCAGTAAAAGATCTATAGTAAGAAATAAATTTAGTTCTTGTTACACGTGTAGATCGTAAGAGCGTTTTCTAATGAATTGAACTTAATTATAATCTTCTAGTACGGTTTTATTGCTTCATAAGCGCGTACTAAGGATATTAATTGTAAGGCAAATCGAAACCTTATATCAACCGTGTTATCATCATCATTATCGCAGCCAAAAGACGTCCACTGCTGGACATAGGCCTCCCCCAGAAGGGGGGGACTTGCCATAATCGCCATGCTTGGCAGGCGGGTTGGCGATCGCAGTATGGTTGTTACGAAAGCACAGAGAACGCTGCTGCCCATTCTCTGGTCCCTTAGTCGCCTCTTACGACACCCACGGGAAGATATGGGATGGTGCTATTCTTTACGTCCGACACCATACGGAACCGTGTTATACTTACGTTTAAGTGCTGATTCTGCTGAAAGACAATTTTTGAACTTGGGTCGACTGTCGTTGTCATGACAACAAGCAGACATCACCCAATAAATCCATCCAAGAATTTCTTGGCCGTAATAGGGTAGTTAACAAACAAAAATTAATAAGTCCATCAGATAGATTTCCAAAAAATATTGGACACGTATTTTTCTTTTTTTCACGTAAACGAACAATGAAGTCGATACAGTGCTTTGAAAACTCGTGTGACGTCATATTCTAAGACATTTATGACATTTTTTACCGGTGAGCGACGTCACAACCCCCCACTCAAATCTTTGACGCGTTTTATCTTCGTCAATTTTTATTGATTTGAAAATATATATTTATATCTACGGCGAAATATTTGCTGTGATAACAATCTGATGACGCAGGGTCTACGAGTTCGTAGTATTTTGCTACGCCGTAGCTCAGTAGTGACGTAGTAAGGTGCGCTACGGGTATTTATAAATTTAAGGCTTTATACACTACAGTAGGCGAACATTTTTGGCTACTGTAGTGGTGTGTGTGTGGCTTTGATAGACGACTACACTTTCTGCTTTGCTGTTTTTTCTACGATAAGGGGGCTGCGGATTGTTCGAAAGAGACACCGCGGCCTCGGCGCAAGGGCTAAGAAGGAACAGGGGTGGTTTTTAGTCAGTAGAAGTCTGACACTCCCTTTCGCTCTGCCCAGAGCGGGATTATTATTTTATTTGATGATTTCCCACCCCCCAAAAAAAAAAGGGTCTCCCTTTTAGTCCTCCTGTGAATATTCAGATACCTAAAACTTTGACAACCAGTCTCAAGGAGATGTCGTAACCACTATTTACTTACTGTACAAAAGAGGTTCCGTTTTTTGTTTTTTCAAATGTCTAGAATTAAGTTCGTGAGTTGCAACGTTCTTGTTTAAAACAAATTGGCTTGCAGTAGTTGAAGTACCTATTTCAACTCAAGAGCACAAGCTCTTGAGTTATCTAGGTATATATAGGGTGTAATAGTACCCTTAACGCAAACGAAGAGCACTTGTTCTCCCCACCACTGCGATAATTTTTTTGTTCTAGAAATCTAGACCATACCTGGGAACCTCCTAGTTACGGAGATATTGGGGGTCAAAGTTTCAAATTTTTCACAGCTGTTTTTGTAAATACTAGTTATTCAGGTTTTATCTTTACTTAAATTACCTCCATGACCCGTTTATTATTCAAAGCATCCACTAGCATAATGTTTTAAGAGTGCTACTTTGAGTTTTACCGTAAAATGTGATTTTTAACCCCAAAAAAAAAAGTAATTTCCCAGAAAAATTTTTGCGTACTTAGTTTGGTGGTACTTAGATTAGCTTAGGGGTACTTAGATTGATGTACAGAACGCTTGGTTGACGGCTGTGTGATGGGTAGATTTACACCCTGTATATATCTGTGGTTATTCAGCTGAATGCAATTAGAGCGGAAGCTGACTCAATAGCTCTTTGTACAATCAATTTGCGTACACAAATTACTATTCAATATAATATCTATCGCTGCAACAGCCGATGTAATGAAATAAGGGTGAGGCCAGACAATCGTAATTTTGTGAGTAAGTCGCAGAAATTCTGCTGCATTAGGTTTCATAAAAAGTCTTATTAACGCTGAAAATAGGGCTCCGCGAGGTTTTTTTCATAAATATTAGAGATAGAGTTCCGGGAGTTGGGACTTTTTTATTGGAAATTCCCTTCTCTTTCAGGATCTTATTTTATTCTTAATCGTCATTATTTTTGCAATTATTTTTTTTCTTATTTTGTTAAAAACAATCGCAATTTTTGATGTGCTAAAAAAACCTTAAAACACATTTCCCAGGCGTCATTCTGAAATGAATGAACTATCGCACATGTTTTTAGGAGCTTTACTTCTATTTAACACGTTTTTGAACTTGTTGACTAGACTATTACTTGATTCACACGGCGACGCAAAATGAGTTCTTCTGCGCTCATCTGGATCCCAATACAATTTCTGCCGGGCAGAATTTCTGCGACTCACGACTCACAAAATTACGCTCGTTTAGCCTCACTTTAATCCTATTATGGAATTCATTCAAATATGCGGATAGTTAGCAGTATCATCCGATTCACTAATCGTATGGTAATAACTCATACACCTGTTAATTACTGTGATTATGTCACTCTCAGTAATTAACGGCAGTTTAAACTGAACCGATGATTAATTTTGGACTTTATAGATGGGATAGCTGCTCCTGCTGCAGCTGCCTACTTTATATAATAAAATAATCAATATCTACCTCGTTGTACTGCCTCGTTGGTATAGTGGTCGCAAGCGCGACTGCTGAGCATGAGGTCCTGGGTTCGATTCCCGGGTCGGGCAAAGTGTTATTGGCTTTTTCCATCAGGAATTTATCAGTAACAGCTACGGAGTCTGGATTTGTGCCCGGTTGATGGCAATAGGCTCGCCCCCTATTACATGGGACTTAAACATAACTGGCGAAATGTGGGTGTACTAATAGGTACACCTCTGCCTAACCCTTCGGGGATTACAGGCGTGATGTTATGTCGTCCGAACATTTGCTCGACGCGTTCGCCATACAGAGAATCGGTGAGTCTGCTCGTTAACGTAACCTTGTATAAGCGGCGTGGTATTTTCGAGGTTTAAAGAACATAAATAAAGCTTTTAATAAAATTTACGACCGCACCCGAAGAGAGCCGATCGTGGACTTTCACTTCGGCTTAGGAAAGACCGTTTTAGGACCAAGTTATAATAACGCCTCGGCGTTATTTTAACATGCGGTCCGCCCAGTCCTTACGCAGTAATATATAAGTCAATGGCTCGTTCACATATTTTAATAAACATATATGGCTCTATAACAAACAGTTACACATAAAATATTATACACAGAACACAACATGAATACAACCATGTTTCAAAACGGAAATTTACAGAGCCATGGGACGTTTTGGTACTCAAGAACCAATTTCCCATCCAAGTAATAACCCCGGCAAGCGCAGCTGGGACCCAGATACCTCGCTCATCACCCCAGCCATTAAACCAGGAACCCGTCGTAAATACCCCGTGAAATCTACCATTACACCCCATGTAATGTGTATGGCCTGTGATCTACAAGCAGGATTCACATCTAAGTTTATAAAGCTTTCAGTTGACAATTTACTGTCGAACAACTTTCGAACAGTGAACGAGTGTTACATCTGGCGAATGAAAACTAAGGAAGACTTGGAATTGGGAAATACATTCGCGAGTAATAAAATATATGGGTTGAACATAACTACCTCGTTCAAATTCGAACTCAAAGCGTTTATAATTTTCTATCAAACGACTTTCGAAAGTGAAACAAACTTGGTATTTAGGAAATACATTCGTGAGTAATAAGTTAGAGGAGCTCGTGGCTTAATAAGAACTGGACTCGGGTCGATCTTAAGGTAAAGCTGTGCTTGCCTAGGTCGGTCTGTGGATGGGTGACCGCCCGACATACCGAGTTTCCTCCGTGCCTCGGAAAGCACGTTAAGCTGTTGGTCCCGGCTGCCATATATAGATCTTTGGCAGTTGTTACAGGTAGTCAGTGACCTGAAATTCTGACATCCAGTCTTACCAAAGAGTATCGTATTACCTTGTATTAACTGGGTTGTGGAGGTCAGATAGGCAGTCGCTCCATCTAAAATACTGGTATTCAGCTGCATCCGGTTAGACTGGAAGCCGACCCCAACATAGTTGGGAAAAGGCTAGGCAGATGATGATTCGTGAGTAATAAGTCACTTAAAACACTTGTTTCAATAAGACCATTACAGGTACTTTTGAATGTCAGACAGACAAAAATCGAAGCTACAGACTGTTCACAGGGCGGGATAACTTGTCAAAATACTGTAGTTATCCATTCTAAAGCGTAGATCTCTATGAAGAACACAATAACCTTTTTTTATGGCGGGTGGAAAATCATCGAATAACCCCTCCCGCTCTTCGGCAGAGCGAAAGGGAGTGTCAGACTTCTACTGACTAAAAACCACCCATGTTCCTTCTTAGCCCTTTATGTCGAGACCACGGTATCTCTTGCGAACAACCCGCAGCCCCGATGGGAACACAATAACCTCATTGTCTAGTGGTCGCTAGCACTACTGCTGATGAGGTCCTGGGTTCGAATTCTAAGTTGGCCTTGGCCTAACTTAGAATTCTCAAAAAATCTTATAATTCTTCGAAATAGGAAGCATAGCAGCATGGAGTCTGAGTCGCAATACGCTCGCACTTATTACAATATTAGACTTAAACATAACTGGTGAAATATGTGGGTGTACTATTAGATACACCTCTGCCTAACCTTTCGGGGATTACAGGCGTGATGTTATATAAACAAAACCTTATTCGAAAAAACTGATCCACATTTCAATAAAAAAGCCGATCCTACGTAATTCAGTTTTTTAATCCCACTGTGTTGACAATGACAAAGCGAACACATCACAGTCACAAAGGGTAACAAAATAAAGTCATTTTGTTATCAAAACTAGGCTAATCCCATTTCAACCGCGCACATAGGATGAAATACCAGTAAGTCTAGACTTTCACAGACTTATTCTTAGAAAAATAATCGTATTTTTCAAGTCATTGTACTATAAATAGCTTGATGTCTGGGTAAGACTGGATTTGTATATGAACTGCGTAAGTAAATAACACTAGCATTTGGTATAATACTTGACTATTTAAACTAGATCAAAGCTACCATTACATGCACTTTGAAAAACAAAGGAAGCGAAGTAACAACGCATAACATCTTGAAAAAAAAATTGAAAATCGGTCCACAATTGACGGAGATATCGGTGAACATCCATAAAAAAATACAACGAACAACATACACATGAGAACCTCCTCCTTCTTGGAAGTCGGTTAATAATCTGGTTAAATGAGGTATCATCGACCCGTCTCGAATACAATACCAGTGTGAAGCCCCTCTGTGGGATGTGCCTCACCTCCTTTGTTGCCAATCCAGTTCAATCTTCATAGTAGTTCCGTCAGTAGAAACAAAATAAAAAAATACAAACACAAGAAGAGAGAACCTCCTCCTATTTGGAAGGTTAAAATTTTTAGTCCTATACAAATATTAACTATGCATTTAATATTCAACCAAGAAACCTAACCCTTAACCTTCAAGATTCCCTTATTATTGCTTTCAACTCCTAACCGTTGAGTAGTACCTTCCATCATCAGCTCATAAACATGAAGTGATGACTGCTAGATGCGAATACTAGAATAGCGTCAGAAAAACCACGAAACAAGTAATACGGAGGGTTACCCCCGATTTCTGTGGGATCCCATCATCAGGTCCCGGTTTCTATATCATGGTACCACCTTTGAAATATCTCCTATACAATAAAAAAATAAACATCAAAATTGGTTCATAAACGATGAAGTTATTACATGAACATTTTTCGTTTACGTGTGTCTACACGTAAACGAAAAATGTTCATAAATTAAAAAAAAAAAAAGACGTGTGGCACTATTGCATAGCATTTTTTATCAACTTATGCAATTATAATTATTTATTTATTTTATTAATGCAGTATTTTTTTTCCTTTGTTTTTTTTTCTTTGATATTAATTCAAGTTACACTTTGAGCGTGGTGACCGATAAAAAAACTTTTTTTTTCTTTTATTAAATAAATGAGTGTTAGGTTTTTTTCGTTACGGAATTTCTGGATTCGGTCCCCACGCTCAAGGCCCGCGATAGAAGCTATGCAATAGCTTAAAAAATGTTCATAAAATGAAAAGTATACTGGGTCAAACAATGTCAAATGTTATGGGACGAAATGGCAACTGTTACGCATCAAACTAAAAAAGAATCACGTAAATCGGATCATAAATCTCGGCGTAATCGGTGTACATACACAGAAAAAAAAAACATACCGATCGAATTGAGAACTTCCTCCTTTTTGGGAAGTCGGTTAAAAACTTATCGCCGCTTTCGCCCTACACTTACAAATACCAGCTAAAGTCGTTCATAATTGATAGTTCCATACTATCCGTTATTAAAACTTGAAACCTGGTAGTCACAAAGGCGCGTAAGAGCTTCGCAGAATCACAGCGTAAACACAGGCCAATTAGTTACTTTCGCACTCGCGTGGCTTGTAAACAAAATAGTTTCCGAAAATAGAGCAGAAAAACCACTCCATACAAACTGTTGATGATCGTGTGGACTGTAATTAAAGGAAATGAATCAAACGTTGTGATGGTGGTTATGGAAATCTATATTTAATTAAATTAGAAAAACTAGGTAGAAAATACAGCGAACACAAAACGATAGCACAAGTGACACAACGTCAAATTCATGAACAAAAGAACCAAATCAAATTAATAAAAAATATATAAAAAAGGCTGTAGCTTTTCCAGCCAGTCGCCAACACAAACGGTGAAAACAGGCGCACTGGTGTGCGATCTGAAACTAATGCCAGTCGTAAAAGTCCTCGAATTGGCTCCAACGATCACTTGGAACGTGGCCGTGATATTATACTGTCTTCAGAATGTTGTTGCGGTTCTGCAGTGCTTCCGTGATGTTTGCTGAAGCGCGTACTGATGACTTTTCTTCTATACTAATATTATAAAGAAGTAAAGTTTGTGTGCTTGTATATTTGTTAAATTGTCAGGGGTAATCTCGGGATCTACTGAACCGATTTCAAAAATTCTTTCACCGTTGGGAAGCTACACTATCCCCGGGTGACATAGGCTACTTTTTATCCCTGTATTCCCGCGGGAACGGAAACTACGCGGGTGACACCGCGTGACGTTCGCTAGTATGTAATAAGACGCAAGCGTGTGTCATCACTATTAGAGAGTACGCGGCAGCAGCAACGACATTCTGAAGATCATTTCTGATAAATGTCAATGTCCAATACACTCGCTCTGGGTGAGCATCGTGGTTAGGACGGTAAAATAAATAAATTGTGTTACTGTTGATTGTTGTAAATGTATTTGTTATTATAATTATGTGTTTTGTTATTGATTTTTTATAACCTTACTAACATAGTTTATAAGTTCCAATTGTTACTAACCATTATAGATCTCTGTAATCTGACATTGAAATAAATTAAATTATTATTGTTAGAAGTATACCTACTAGTCTCAAAAGTTTTTCAACGGGTCCAGCTGACCAATTTAAAATTGGATTTCGCAGGTCTTAGTGGAATCAGTTGACTATAGAACCTGCATTCGCCGTACGTGAAGCATCAAGCATGTAAATTTAAGTATCGTACATAACATCACCACACGTGTAATCCCCTAATGGTTAGGCAGAGGCATACCAAAAGTGCAGCCATGTTACTAGCTATGTTTCTCAACAATATGTTTTGCATTGCATTACTTAGTTTGATGTTCAGTGTCTGTTTGTATGTGTTCTTGGATTTTCACTCATTTTACAAAGCCGCCCTTCTGTACGTGCTCTATTCAATGCTAGCGTGTTGTTATTATACCTGGAAGTAATTACATGAAACTATTGGCATGTTATCGTAGCTAACTACACGGTAACCTGTAAAAATATTCCAGTTTCGTGTCTGATAACAATCGGACAACACCTCATTTATCAAATTCATGGAAGTGTTTAAAGGTTAATAATGACATGTCGAGGTTTTTTTTGTGAGTTATTGACCGTGATTACTACGTTTGATAAAGATACATAGATGAAAGAAATAAGAATAAGTATTTATTGGTCTCACACAGAACAAAAGAAATTGTTAAAAATTGACTTAAAAATAAAATATACATTAAAATTAGTTCCGTACAAGGCCTCTATCTCAGCATGGTGCTGTAACATTTTTGACAAATGTCACAGTGCTGGTATTCTGCTATGGATCAAGTCAAGTATCATCATTCTCCGGCACTTATCCTAATTTATTTGGGGTCGGCGCAACATGTCTTCTTCTTCCATACTTCTCTATTTCTCGTCATGTCAGCAGTCACCTCCTTTCTAGCCATATCATCCTTCACAGTCCATCCATCGTTTCTATGGTCTTCCTCTACTCTTATAGCCATCTACATTCATACTCAACATTTTTCTCACAACATTTTCTTCATTCCTTCGCATCACATGTCCATACCACGACAAGTCAAGTATACCATTCTGATATACTTGACTGACTTTTTTGACTGTATCGTTGGTCTAGTGGTTGCAAACGCGACTGCTAAGGACGAGGTCCTGGATTCGAAAAAAATATTTATTTAAAAAACTTGGTTTGAAACTTTGAGTAGTGTTACCCACATTTTTCCAGTTATGTTTAAGCCCCATGTAATACTGGGCACAAATCCAGACTCTATGGCTCCTATTGAGAAATTCCTGATAGAAATCCCAATCAGTTTGCTCGACCTGGGAAATGAAGAATGGCTGGGCAGCTTTATTTTAAGCCGAACTAGGTATTTAATAATTATGGTCGGTAATTGATTTCTCATTAAAATTACCGCAGTTTGGTTTGACCTAACGGCCTACGTGCCTCATTAAATTTGTAACTTCAATAATAATATTCCACATTGTGAGTTGGACGACCATTAAATCACGAAGAACTGAATACGATTGAATTTGTGTTACGAATTGACTTGAATTTTTTTTTTTTTTTATTTGGAATGGGCTTGCTCTTGACCTCAATCTTACCCTAAGGGCAAAGATGAGGTCGACGATGGAACGAACTTATTCGAATTTGAAATTACACAAGTTAAGATACCACCCATTATTGGATTTCTACACATTACTGTCTCGTTGATGGAGGTGGTCGCAAGCTTCGAGAATTGCAGGCATGATGTTATATAAATGCAACCACAATACAGGAGAAATTTCTAGTGGGTGTCAAGGTTTTCTTTCGAAATAAAAACAGAATCAAGAAAGAGGATGCTAAGGTGGTGTATTTACAAGGCAGATTTGAGTGGCAACACCGTTAGGAGACGCCCTAGAAAGACATACACTGACCTTGTTGGTGACGTTCTTCAGAAAGGACAGGTGCGTAGTACCTACTCGTAACCGGCGTGCGTGTATGACCAGACATATGAAGGTAGACGAGGCAAAAGGAGTAAGTAAGGATCGTAGTAGGTTCCGACGGGGCTGCGGGTTGTTCGCATGAGATACCGCGGCCTCGACATGAATGGCTAAGAAGGAACATGGGTGGTTTTTAGTCAGTAGAAGTCTGACACTCCCTTTCGCTCTGCCTAAGAGCGGGAGGGGTTATTTGATGATTTTCCAAAAAGGATCGTAGTAGGTGGCATTCTGTTGTATCTGCCTTTCCCCATGGGAAAAGGGTGTGCGTTTATGTATACGTACGTGTAATAATACTAAGATCTGTCATTTAGATGGCTCTGCTGGTGCGGTTTGTGTTCGCGGTCATCTTCGAAATTAGACCTACGTCTGATATCTCGAAAGCACATTATTCTGCAATATCAAATTCAACCAATCACGTAGTTGTATTTTGATAGCCATTCAACAAGTTAAACAATTTAAGCCACTTGAGATGTGTGAATGAACTTTATAAAGGGCAATTAGCCTTTGTTTATAATCAAATCAATAATGATGTATTAAATGAGGACCATTTATTTATTTATGTAGACACAAAATACAAAAAAAAATGCATAAAAAATAGAAGAGCACAAAGGTACTGTTTATTTTGTAAGAAATTTCTTCCAGCAGACCTGCGAGAGGAAAGTTGGATTAGACATATAGACCATAATTTTGTACGAGTAAGTTATCATCTGCCAAGCCTTTTTCCCAACTATTTCGGGGTATCAGCTTCCATTCCAACCTGATGCAGCTGAATACCTGAATTTTATATGAAGCGACGGGCTATCCGACCTCCACAAAAATTGGGTAATACGATACCCATTTATTAGGGGGGTGGAAAATCATCAAATAATCCCTCCCGTTCTTGGGCAGAGCGAAGGGGAGTGTCAGACTTCTACTGACTAAAAACCACCCATGTTCCTTCTTAGCCATTCATGTCGAGGCCGCGGTATCTCTTGCGAACAACCCGTAGCCCCGACGGGACCCGCAGCTCTGACGGGGGTAATACGATACCCGTTGGTAAGACTGGTTATCAGATTTTGTTGCACCTGTTACGACTACAGTCGGGACCAACGGCTTAACGTGTTCTTTGAGGCTCGCAGAACACTTGGTATTTTAACCCATCCACGCACCAGCCAAGGCACACAGCTCAACCCAAAGATCGATCCGAACGGCAGTTATTATTAACCCACGAGCTACTCGAATAAAATAAGTTCAATAAATTATTCACTGACAGCCTGACATTAACTGTACCTGACATTTAACTCAAACGAATTAACCTTCGGGCTAGGACGATTAGGACATCATTACCCATTGATTTTGTACAAAAATAAAACTAAGAAAGTTTTCCAATACTGATTAATTATTCATCGAAACAACGAACAAAGGAATTTGTAAACGTGTACATATGTCCCCATTTTGAGTAGCTTAATAACCACTCGGGTCGATCTATAAGTTAAGCCATGTTTGCCTGGCTTGGTCCGTGGATGGGTGACCACCCATTACATAACATGCCGAGTTTCTTCTGTGCCTGCAAAGTACGTGAAGTCTGACAGTGCAGTTCCTTGCGTGATCGACTTAGAAATGAGGACACCCGCATGAGAACCAAGGTTACCGACGTAGCCCGAAGAATTGCCAAACTTAAGTGGCAGTGGGCAGGACACATTGCTCGCAGAACGGCCAATGGGGCCGGAAAGTTCTGGAGTGGCGACCGCGAACCGGAAGACGTTGCGTTGGAAGGCCTCCCACTAGGTGGACCGATGACCGGGTGAAGGTTGCGGGGATCCGCTGGATGCGAGATGGACGGGACCGGTCAATGTGGCGACACTTAGGGGAGGCCTATGTCCAGCAGTGGACGTCTTTCGGCTGAATTGATGATTCAGCTGCATCCGGTAAGACTGGAAGGCGACCCCATCACTGTTCGGAATAGACTAGGTACCTAGATTATGTACGTGTCCCCATTTTAAGGGAAATATAGGTAAACTATACATTGAAGTGATATCAATAATATATGTTACTGTATCAGGATTCAGGTGTAATATATATTGTGAATAAAAGAAAAAGAAAAACATGGTTTTGACGATTAATCATGAGTTCCAGGAAGACTTTCTATTTGGTGAGATTAAATTATGTTTTTTGACACAGAATTATTTTCTCTTCTGTGTTTGTTTTCCGGGTGGCAAAGTGCTATTGGAAATTCTCAGGAATTTCTCAGTAGCAGCCACGGAGTCTGGATTTGTGCCTGTTTGATGATAATAAGGTCGCCATCTATCACATGAACATTACTGGCGAAATGTAGGTGAACTAATAGGTATACGTCTGTAACCCAACCCTTCAGAAATTAAAAGCGTGGTGTTGTGTATATTCAAACGAACAAAAATGATTTACAAGTTTAGAATAATGTTCGTACACATATAAGTTTGACGATTATTACAAGGCCATTGAAACAATACAACATGAATGACGAATTCCTTTATGTACGTATAGATGCACTGATGATGATGATGAATGAGTGGACACCCTTCAATGTGCGTGATGAATGTGAAAATATCCATTATTTCATGACAGTAATGTTTCATCGATTTTGAAATATTGTGAACATTTTTTATACTGAAAGCACTTTACTAATATTGAAAGCAGTCAAAATGATTATTTTCAATAGGTATTTTTCAAATAAATTTTGATACGTCAAGTTGACGCATCCCGTAACCCAAAGGCTGAATTTAACCTTGGGCAGCGGCTAAGTGTTACCATACATTGTGGCAACACCGCCAGTCTCTTGGGCACGTTACCAGCTGACAGCGCGCAGCGTTGAGGTCAAGTAAGACTGATACTACCTCTTTTTTTTAAAAAAGAGAGCGAAAGGGAGTGTCACACTTCTACTGACTAAAAACCACCCATGTTCCTTCCGCCGCGGTATCTCTTGCAAACAACCCGCAGCCCCGACGAGGGTACTACTCACCTGTCATTTCTGAAGAACCTCATCAATAAGGTCAGTGTATGTCTTTCTAGGGTGTTACTTCCCCACTCACATCTAGCTTAAACTTAGGGCAATAAACTCGCCCTCTATTGTATTAAACTTCAATATAACTTCAATATAAAATGTGGGTATACTATGACGTACACTTCCACCAAACCTTTAATCTTGATTACACGAGTAAAAAGCAAAACCACACAATCAAAACCACAGCACGCAACTCAAAAGATACCCTCATATTGGAGCATATTGTATCCAATCATTTAGAAGCACATTGCCAGTGATCAGGGACTCATTATCGTATTGACAGCTAATCAACGGGTTCGCATGCTACTCGAGTCGATAGAGCTTCGTGCGGCTGGTTGCACCGAATTACTGACCGCGGTTAACTTAAGTGATTGATTTAGGTTTTAGTGGACGGTGGTGGTGTTTGATATTATTGTAAGAGGCTAAAAGGCTGAGTAATTATAATTAATTAATATACTACTAAAGTGTATCATCATTAGCCTAGCCTTTATCCAACTTTGTTGGGGTCGGCTTCCAATTTAACCGGATGCAGCTGAATACAAGTATTTTACATGGAGTGACTGCCTATTTCCGTGGCTGGCGTGAACACATTGACATGTCGATTTCTGTGTCTTTTTTTTTATTGGCTTATTACATCCTACGCATTAAGAATTTATATGAAAAAAATTGACAGTTATAGATATACATAATTTTTGGAGCAATCGACTTTGAGAATATGTTGATATCTCGCATTTTGACGTGTCTAACTTAACAAAACCTCATGTCAAATTAACGATTCACATGTTTTTGTGATCGAACATTGATATTTTGTTATATCAACCTATACTCAGTACCCAAAATAATATTCGTCATTTGAAATCTCAACTTATACACTTAAAAGTTTTCGTTTTAGTACTAATTTTAAATTGACAAATTGAGATATCAAGTTATGGCCCACCGAAGTATTTCTGTTTAAATTGCGATATATTGAGATGTCCAGTTACTGACAACGAAGTTCTGAACCCTAAATGTAATAAGTATAGGTATCACTACATGTTGTCCGTTACAAAATCTTTAACGTTAAATAAATATGTTTAGTTGACAACTTATGTACCCAAGTGGTATTAAAAGCCCGTCGGGGCTGCGGGTTGTTCGCAAGAGATACCGCGGCCTCGACATGAAGGGCTAATAAGGAACATGGATGGTTTTTAGTCAGTAGAAGTCTGACACTCCCTTTGGCTCTGCCCAAGAGCGGGAGAGGTTATTTGATATTTTTCCACCCGCCAAAAAAATAAAATAAAAAAAGTTGTATAAAAAATTATCGAGTTATCAACAAACTTTCGTAAGAAGTAATAATTTTTAAAATAACCTCGCTCGTGTGTTGGTAAAAAAACCTCAGTTTAGAGTTCAGAAGCCACGCGCACGCGAACCGCGAAACGAAAGTACCCTTTACTGTCAAAAACCTGGACGATTCTGGGGACAGATTTCTATGGCAACCTATTAAATGGCTGCAATATAATAAAAACAGGGTAAAATAAATCAATTTCAAGATGACCCTGGATCGCGAACCCTCTTTCAAGTCAGTAAATTTTCGGAAAAGAGGAAAAACCACCATAATATGTCTTTAGGTTGAGCCAAATCTCCAAGGAAGCTTTGCCAATCAGTGCAGAAAAAAAAGGATTTGATGGACATGATTGACCTGATTGACAGAGTTTTATATTAACATAAAAACTGTCGGTGACGTCTCTGCATCTACTATTCCAGATTTGGACGAAGACAACCCAGATGAAGAGGATTCTGAGGTCCAATAAAACATGAATGGTCTGCGACGAGGTTGAGGAGTTAATGTATGGTTATATTAGTTGTTTCAATTTTTAGTTGTGTTAGTAACACATTTGTGTCTGTATGATGACGTTGTTTGTGGTCCAATAAAACAATGTTTTTATTACAAAAATACTAGGAAACTGATAGTTTCGTGGTGTTTCAATTAAATATTTGTTCAGTTAGAACAACATTACTTGATTTGAGTGAGTAGTAGGTATTTCAGCAAACTAAATATTTTTTATGTTTGTCATCTGTTTGCTATCCAATTAAAATAATGTGTTTGTCATTAAAATAACATTGTTTACCTAATAATGAGGTGAATAAGTTGAAAACTGTTGGTGAACAAGTTGACAACTCGGTGAATAAGTTGAAAACTGTTGGTGAACAAGTTGACAACTCGGTGAATAAGTTGATAACTTTTCGGTGAACGACTTGACAAGTCTATTATTATGCAATCTATGGAAAATTTCGATTATTTATTGTGGCCATTTAAAAGATGGCATAAAATAACCTTTAAAAGAACTAAAACATATATGTTAAACTAATTTACCGATTTACCAGAAGACGCCAAAACTTTAAAATGGCCGCCCTGACAAATTACAATTTTAGACATGTCAACATATTCACGCCAGCCACGGATTTGACCTCCACAACCCAGTTAGAACCGGGTAATACGATACTGGGAACTTAATTATAAAGTTTTTTAAATAACTTACTGGGCACTTAATTTTTTTTTTATTATTTATCGCCATACATTGTACTGACTGACTGACTACCTAATATTTTTTTTTTTAAAACCCCGTATATTATAAAATGTTCCTTTAATTATCTTCTTAAAAAAATCAGGGAGTGATGCTAAAAGCATGAGTAATGTGAGCAGCTAGAAATGTGCTTAAAAGCTAATGGAATACCCATTAAATTTCCAGCGCAGAAACTTACAGCTAAAAATTGTTTTTACATTTACCGTGCTTCTAAAATTTGAAAGTTAAGTAATCCTTGACTTTTTTATTAGTATAACATAACTTTACCCCTGCAATCCCCGATCGTTAGGCAGACGTAAACGTACCTTTATTCCCACACTAGCGGACGTCACGTGGTTTTACCCGCTTAGTTCCCTTTCCCGTAGGAATACAGGGATAAAAAGTAGCCTATGTCACCCGCGGATAGTGTAGCTTCCCAACGGTTAAAGAATTTTTGAAATCGGTTCAGTAGTTTCGGAGCCTATTCGTTACAAACAAACAAATCTTTCCTCTTTATAATAATAATATTATTAGTGTAGATTTTAACAATTATGTTTTAGTACCCATACAATTGAGGGCGAGCCTATAGCCACAAATGCAGACTCGGTAGTTGCTACTCAGAAATTCCTGATGGAAAAACTTGCTATGGATTTATGGATCTGAAATAAACGTTTAAAAATAAAAAAACCCTAAAAATACATTTTACCCTACCAAGGAATTGAATCAAAGACCTCACGCTCTGTAGTCACGCTTAAACTCTGCAACTCTCGGTCTAGTGGTAATTAGTCTAACCTTGGTTAAAGTTCGGGGGAACCAGCCGTTCTCACTTTAACATTCGTGTCCATGATTAGTGATTAACTGGTGTGGTGTGGATTCATATCACTCGTCAACATTAGATACACGCGAGCCTGTTAGACTTACACTTTAGGTATTTACCTACCCACTATTTAGGTCAAATTTGATTTTTGTTTGTGAAGACTTATGTACTAGTGCTAATCAGTGGCTCAAAGGTCTGACCTGCAGTCTTACCAAAGTGTATCGCTAGTGGTAGAAGTGGATAATGACCAGTGATCGGAGTGGGTAGATTGAATATCCGTATTATGTATATTAATACAGACATTCCTCCGAAATTGGTTGATTATTTAAGACAAAACCGGAACTTAGGTAGGAATTGTATTAAATAATAATAATTATTATTATTTATTTAAGTCAGACAACATTGATGAATAATTTGGTTAGTAGTAATACTTACAAAACTACTGCTACTACTGCTGCTGCTGCTTTCGCTTACTTAACAAAATATTCGGAGCAGTACAATAATCGGCAATATACGTAATAACACACTACTATTGCAATTAAAAACAACAAAATAAAATTCAATTAATAAAATAAATTGGTACTCATGTCAAAATTAAAGGAAAAAATAAAAAAGGTGTTTTTGTGAATAATGCCAAATAAACACAATTTTTTTTCTTTCTTTCTTTCAAAATGTAAAATATAAAGATGTCTCCATTCAAAACATAAAATCAAATAAGTTAGAATTAAAATGAGCAATATTATATTCTTTATTTTTTTTAACGACACACAGCCACGATTTGTTTTTATTAATCAACAGATTTAAATATAAATTAATTTAGTTTTGATACCTTCCATTAAATTTTGAATTGAGTAGTAATAATGTCACTACCAACATTAACAATATTGAATGGAATCCGGAAATACGGGAATTACTTTCCGGAAAAAAGGCTTATTTATATTATTCTTTCTGTGTGCATTTATGGTGTAAGTACCAAAAATCAATCTGACTACTCCTATCCCTGGTAATAACCCAGCTTTAATAGGGATGTGGAGGTTATATTATTATATACGAGGTCATAGAAAAATTCAACGGCATCCAGTTAGACTGGAAGCTAACCACAACCAAAAATAAGACAAACCTCGTTGGTCTGGTGGTCGTAAGCGCGACCGCTGAGCATGAGGTCCTGGGTTCGATTCCCGGCTCGGGCAAAGTGTTATTGGCTTTTTCCATCAGGAATTTATCAGTAACAGCCACGGAGTCTGGATTTGTGCCCGGTTGATGGCAATAGGCTCGCCCCTATTACATGGGACTTAAACATAACTGGCGAAATGTGGGTGTACTATTAGGTACACCTCTGCCTAACCCTTCGGGGATTACAGGCGTGATGTTATGTTATGTTTATGTTATGATGCAAACTGAAATGTCATTGTGTTAAACTCATGAAAGCTCTTGAAGAAAAAATCTCTGAGTTCATCAAGTATTTTAACACCATGCGAAGCAAAGGCGGTTTTCTTGTTAAAATATAATTCAGACACTCAATTATTGAATAATTTCTTTCTCCATATTCCTAAGACTCTTCAGGTTTAATAACCACCGGTAATGGCCATTGGTGGTGTTAGGGGCTGTACACAGTGGCTGCGAGTGGCAGGAAATTGTTTATTTTTCTTAACTGGTTTGTGGAATTGGTTGACACGAGATTATTTTTTTTGGGGGGTGGGAAATCATGAAATAACCCTCCCACTCTTGGGTAAAGCGAAAGGGAGTGTCAGACTTCTACTGACTAAAAACTTCCCATGTTCCTTCTTAGCCCTTCATGTCGAGGCCGCGATATCTCATGTGCAGCCCTGAACAACCCGCAGCCCTCCTTCTTAGCCCTTGTGCCGAGGCCGCGGTACCTCTTTCGAACATCCCGCAGTACATACTACCCTACTACAGTACTTATCTAAACTTGAACTTTTGACTTTGATAACGACTTGTGACTTTTTCATAAAAAGCTGACTTGACATGAAAAATAATAAAATATTTTTTTTAAATGTATAAGATCAACAACGAAAGTACTGATTATTATCTCAAAGTTAAGTAATGAGTTCATTGGCTAGCTGTTTTTCATAGAAAGTAATTTTCAAATTGTTATCTTTTAGCTCTAACCAGCCGTCAACTTAAATTACCTGTAAGAGTCCCGTTAAGTAATTGGAGGTAAAGCTTTATCCTTCTCAAGATAGATTAATTACTTTGCATTTAAATTAATAATATAACTATTGTTTTCTTTAACATCATGCCTTTTAATCTGTGAATGGGTAGGCATCGGCATGTAGAAAGTGGTGCCTGCTTGGTTGAGTACTAATTTCTGGGTTGGTTGATAGATTGCTTGATTTGGTTGACTTTATACCGGAATGTTAATGGTTTGGTTACTGGTTTACAAACACTGGTTTAATGATACGCAATAATATGGTTCAAACTTATATTGTACACTAGTTAACTATTAAATGGTAATAAATGTTAGCTAAATTAGCACTAAGATGGTTTGATTCGAGTTACGCGATTGGTACTTGAACACGCACTAGCGGGCGATAGTTGCGATACATGCATTTATGGAAATGCATGAAGGCAAAAGTGCTGAGCTGTTCGGTTGCAAATATTGTACCGAACATATTTCCGAGCACAAGATGAGATAAGAAGAGGGTAAAGTACTCATCGAATCATCTTAGTTATACAAGTAATAAACAAGAAATGGTAAACAAAGTAAAGTAGTTAATTAAACATGGTAACGAAGTAAAGTAGGTAAATTAAAAATGATTAATAAAGGTAGAAGTACAACCACCTAAACCTATAATACACACCCGCATATACCTAAACCTTGAACTGAAGAAACGTACTTGAACTTACATTTCACCTTTTATATCAAAATTCCGCGTTATAGGGAGGATCCTATTGCCATCAACCGGGTACAAATCCAGGCTCTTATCCAGATAATGATTAGAAACCCAATAACACTTTGCTAGACCCGGGAATCGCGCTGTGCGCAACCAACGACTTAACGCGTTTTCCAAGGCACGAAGGAAATTCGGTTTGTAATGGCAGATCACCCATCTACGGACCAACCTAAACATGCGCGCTTTACCTGAAAATCGAGTGGCAGTTATTATTTAACCTTTTTTTTTTTTTTTTAAATCCTCATGGATCCGCTTGGGGCGAGCGGGGGTTATGTCGGACTCTAACCGATTAAAAACCCACTGTTTCTACTTATACCATGTGTCGGGGGCCCGGGAGATACAAGTACATTCGCGCGCACCCCCGACTGGTATCAGCCCACCTTATCCGGCGGGCCTCATCACCAAGTGCGGCCAGCGACCGCACGTTCTCTATAAAGGCGCACAGTTTACTGCGCGCCACTTCTTTGGGCCTGGCTGGTCGGGCGACATCTCAGCCCTAAGTTTGCCACCCGCATCTTATGGTGGCCGGAGATCGTTTAACGCCCTTCGACGCCCGGCTGCCCTTCTGGTGCGGGTTGAGTGAGAGGCACGCTCTCTTTCTCTCTCCGCCGCCTCCTTTGCATGCATCACCACCTCGCAAAAAGAGGAGACGACATTCCACGCGTTTTCACTTGTAAGCATGTATTGCACCACAGTCGGGAGCGAAAGATCACCCGAACTGAGTGCTGCAACGAGGTCACAACGCTGCTGAACCCAGGCCGAGCAGTCCACCAGCGTATGATGCGCTGTGTCCTCGGGACAGTCCTCACAGTGATGACAAGCGGGTGTCCGCTCCCGACCTATGCGACGCAAGTACTTCCCAAAGCATCGCATAGGTCGGGAGCGGACACCACTTATTATTTAACCTAACTGACAGGTGTGTTGCTGGGGAGTTTGTTCCGCCACTTCTTCTTTCTAGCAAAAACACTAGGAAGTGTCGAAGGGTGGGCGTTTTGGGGGACTATCTGTTGTAAATAAGTAAAGTAAATTTTGACGTTCGAAAAATGACTTTTGATTTTGATTTTTTGACCACAAGCCCTCAAAATACCAAAACCAAAATTTATTAAAACCACAACGACGTACACATGATTTACGCATGAAAACGCTCAATAGGGTTGTCAGTTTGTTGTGAAAGCGGGTTCCGTATGAATATATTAGGTAGGCGGAAGATGGAAACGATGAATTTATACATACATATTTTGGTGGCAGATTTATTTATCGGTTAAGTAAACGAGTTGCGAGTGGTATCGGAAGTCCCGAATATGGAACGTGGTTTTCTTACATACATACATGAACTCAACCTCATGCGGATGAGGGTAGACAGGCAAAAGACACCACCTGCAATTATCATTATCAGTCTATAATGTTCCCACTGCAGGGACTCAGGCCTCCTCTCTAGGTAATAGATGGGCTATAATCCACCATGCGTGCCCAGTGGTATTACGGTGGCGAATTATTGGTTCTAAGCCATGCCGGTTTCCTCACGATGTTTTCCTTCACTGTTTTGAGGGCAGCAGTGATGAAATAAATTACACAAAGTAATGCGCCTGTCTAGGTTCGAACCCACGATTTATTGTTCTTAAGTCGAGGCCGCCAACACTGGGTCACCTGCAATGATCCTTTCATACTCCTTTTGCATCGTCCACATTCATACATCTGGTTTTAGCGCACGCCGGGTTCGAGTACTACGCACCTGTCCTTGCTGTAGAACATCACCAATAAGGTTAGTCTATTGTCCTATTAAGGCTTCCCCTCCCCCCGTCGGGGCAGCAGGTTGTTTGCAAGAGATACCGCGGCCTCGACATGAACGGCTAAGAAGGAACATGGGTGGTTTTTAGTTAGTAGAAGTCTGACACTCCCTTTCGCTCTGCCCAAGAGCGGGAGGGGTTATTTGATGATTTTCCACCCACCATAAAAGAAGGCTTCCCCTCCCATATTGCATCATCGTTGCCACTCACATCTAATTTCGTCGAAATATGGGTGTACTTTATTAGGTACACTCTGCCTAGCCCTTCGGGGATTACAGGTGTGAAATTTTGTTAATGTAAAAAACCCGTTTACTGAAATTTCAACGGTTGTTTTTTAAAGGCTTTGTTTGGATAGAAAGAACTAAGGGCCCTCGCCGAAACGCGCGACAGCATCGCTACTGACGCGCGTTAGTTTTGATGGCGAGGGCAAATAGCTAGCGACCGCATCGCCACTATAGCGATGCGTGCCCGCGTCGGCATCGCTACAACAAGTCGCCGTGGGCGAGGGGGCTTAGAGTCCCAATTTGAAAAACAAACATCCCTAACTGTGTCCCGAATTACACAGAAGCGGCGTAAGGTGAAGGCGCGGCGCAGGCATCTTGCCGCTTCAAAACGTTTCAATGCAAAATGTACTTAGGCGACACGATGTGAATTATACACAAGCGGTGTGGCGCAGGCACTTCATTTCGTCGAATGTTCCGCGTTGCTAGCAGTCCGCCGCACCTTCACCTTACACCTCTTCTGTGTAATGCGGGCCTAAGATGCCTGTTATTTTAGCACCTTTTTAATCGGCAAACAGTAAATCTATACTACCCACTACTGTAATTAATTAGCACAACACCTATAAATGAATAAAACATTAATCAAACACACACTTCCACCTTTGCCTTAGTTTTCTTCCTCTCATCCACACTCACAGGTAAGATTAATGCATTTAGCTCCTAACATCGATTTGCAATTTACTTTTCATCCCGTATTAGGACCACTCCAAATAAAGGTGCGAACCCTAAACCATGTGTGTGTTGAATAAATGATCTCGGTTATTTGTGAATGATGGAGAGAGGGTTTTTAAGTGGTTATTTTTAAACATCAACCTGTATTTTGTGTGTCGGTTTTGTGACGAATTAGGGATGACCCAAATTAGTGAACGTTTTACTTGTTAGCCACAAGACTGACGGTGTGGCACGATAGTCGTGTGTGACAGTGCGTGCTTCGAAAACAGGTGAACATTCTTTAGAGCTTGCTATGGTTTTGTTTTTTTAGTATACACTGCAACTTTTAGTCACTCCAACACGATGCGCCAAAATGTTGCAAGTCACGTAAATATCTACGTACGTGAACATGTATGTCACCTTTTCCTCAAAAATTACAACTCGAATCTTAAGTACCTAATATAAGTTTTAAACTTACTTGGTCACTAACTTTAACATGAATACAGAAAACAGGATAGTTACTATGTTTACTGTTGGATTCAAGTTTCCGATACTTCGGTGCTATTGCAAGCCCTATGGTTACGGATAAACTGTACTTATTGCAAAATTATGAGCAGACAAATCAATCTACCCTCTTTATTGTTCGTTTCCAGTGTTAATAATAAATCTTAAGCATAAGTACTGTTCCCGAGAAAGACCACAATTAAAGTCCATTTCACGAAAGAGTCCCGCGGACAATTGTGGAACTAAATTTAAGAGATCGGCCATGTTGTCGTTTGTCGATGTTATCAAGGTGCGTTTGTTGTGGTAGATATTTTGTGAGTTTATTATTGGATTAGTGCGTTATAAGGTTTATTTACGATGCCAAAAGTTGTGAAACAACATTATGTCGCGCGACATACAGCGCTGCGTCTGCGGGACTTCTTTCGTGAAATGGACTTTATAGAAACTTTTGTAATATTTTATAAAAAAAAAACATGCGGAGGAATGTCACAGGCATTGATATAAAAACTAAAGATACGGTCGTCCGAACATTTGCTCGACGCGTTCGCCATACAGAGAATCGGTGTAGTCTGCTCGTTAACGTAACCTTGTATAAGCGGCATGGTATTTTCGAGGTATAAAGAGCATAAATAAAGCTTTTAATAAAATTTACGACCGCACCCGAAGAGAGCCGATCGTGGACTAGTTCACTTCGGCTTAGGAAAGACCATTTTGGGACCACGTTTGAGGCGTCATTTTAACATGCCGTCCGCCCATGGTCGCTAACATGCTACGCTAACATGGTCACAGGTCTCAGCTTTACTCTATAATAATAAACCTGTGGTTTTTGCCTATTTAAGAGGAACATGAGTACTGTTTGTATATTCTAGCAAAAAATATTATGCAGTAGCCCTCTCGCATCCCTATCCAAATAATGTCCAAAACTACGTGTGTGTTAAATATCAGATGCCTTGATGTTTGCGTTCCCTTTTTGTCCAACTTTCCTACTGTTATACACACGACTTTCACAAAGGCTGTATAAAGTTAAACATTTACATATTTTAGCCAGTTATATTTTAGTTTCTAGCTAAAAACAAAAAGTGTATTTTTTGTACTTTTTGTTCGTTTTTGCTGAAATATATTTTCTTTTTCAGTATTTACGTAGTCCCCGTTGTGGAATATGAACCTAACTTTCTAAAAGTATTTTGGAATACCTATTATTTTTATTCGTAATCCTTTAATCTCTCACGGGTTTTAAAATAAAAAAATATACTTGAATGAGTGAGTGCTCACTCACTCATTCAAATATATTTCAATTTAAGTCTAGTAAGCAGAGTTTAATTTTAGACAAGGTTTTTTTAATAATACCACGGTGTCTTATTTTATTTTTTTAATCTCGTGTTTCATTTAAAATTAAACGTTAGAAGTCAAGGGCAAGAGTTCACAAACATTAATTTACCTCAAGCACTAAGCCAGAATAATTGCCAAGGTGACCCAACTGACCCTCATCATCATCTGCCTAGCCTTTTCCCAACTATGTTGGTTTCGGCTTCCAATCTAACCGGATGCAGCTGAATACCAGTATTTTAAATGGAGCGACTGCCTATCTGACATCCACAATCCAATTTATATTTTTAATTTGTGCAATTTTCAAAATAATCATCATCACTGCCACACAGGTTGTAACATATTAAACGTAAGACCGCTCGTGTAGTATCTCCAACCATGAAACTGAACAACTTTTGTTATGTGGCTAAGGAAAATCATAACTTTTTTTTAGGTTTACCATACCTACATATTTGGTGTCAAACATAAAGAATAGCACCATCCCATATCTTCCCGTGGGTGTCATAAGAGGCGACTAAGGGACTTACCAGAGAATGGGCAGCAGCGTTCTCTGTACCTTCGTAACAACCATACTGCGATTGCCAACCCGCCTGCCAAGCGTGGTGATTATGGCAAATCCCCCTATCTGGAGGTGGCCTATGTCCAGTAGTGGACGTCTTATGGCTGAAATGATGATGATACCTACATGTTGATCAGCTAATCGCGTTCCTTTCGAAAGTCATTTTTATTGTTGTTGTAAATTTCAAGAACTCGTAGAGCAAAAGTTGTTCAGTTTCATGATCTGAAAAACTATAGGGAGATCTTGTGTTTTTTATGTTACACCATGAATAAATCAGTTCAACACATTTTGTAACCTAACTCAATCAATCAAAATATTTAATTTCACCTATGTGAAATTAAATATTTTGATTGATTGAGTTGATTGATTGAGTAGATGCGACGTTTTAAAAGTGCCTCTGTAGCCCTATGGCTACAGAGGCACTTTTAAAACGTCGACAAAATGGTGCATGGTTCATGTAGGTCGTTTCATATTGAGAGGAACCGGCACGAAACTCCATGGTTACTCTTTTAAAATGGATTGGTTAAACCAGTAACCAGCACTAAAAAGGAAAACTTCAGTAACTCCCCTATGAATACGCACATACCTACGTTACACAATAACACAACTAAACTTTTACGTCGAAGAACCAGAAGTGGTCGCGCTTTGTGTCAGAAGTGGACGCTCGAAACTCGAGCAAGCATTGTCGCAGCCAGTGGATGATAGGCTTTATTAAAATGTCATCTGCCTAGCCTTTTCCCAACTATGTTGGGGTCGGCTTCCAGTCTAACCAGATGCAGCTGAATACCAGTATTTTACATGGAGCGACTGCCTATCTGACCTCCACAACCCAGTTAATACTAGGTAATACGATACTCTTTGTTAAGACTGGATGTCAGAATTTCAGGTCACTGACTACCTGTAACGATTGCCAAAGCTCTATATATGGCAGCCGGGACCAACAGCTTAACGTGCTTTATTAAAATGTAATGGAACCAAAACCTATGCTATGCAACATGAAATGTCTAGCTTTTTTCCAACTTTGTTAGGGTCAGCTTGCAGTTCAATACCAGTATTTTACATAAAACGACTGCCTATCTAACCTCCACAACCCAGTTAGCAGTTAACCCAGGTTAATAATTATGATAACCCTTTTTAGGACTGGTTGTCAGACTTTCGGGACACTGACTACCTGTTACAACTGTCAAAGACCTACAAATTTTAATAACAGTCGGAACAGACAGCTTAACGTGCTTTCCGAGGCTCGAAGGTAACTCGGTATGTATTAGGCATCCACAGACGAACCTAAAGAAGCACGGCTTAACCTGAAAATTGATCCGAGCGCCTGTAACTGTCTAGCCACGAGTGTCTAACAGAAACTTATGCAATGCAACGTAAAATGTAACACAATAAGGGTGGGTTGCACCATATTACTATAACGATAACCAAACCGTAACAAGCCATAAAAGCATTAAAAAAGTATAATTTGATGGCTTGTTACGGTTTGGTTATCGTTATAGTAATATGGTGCAACCCACCCTTAGTAGGAGATTTTGTTTCTGCATTGTGTTACATTGCATGATTCATCGATCTATGTAGGTACCCGAAAATGCCGTAGTACCTACTGATATATATTTTTTTTAATTTTTCCTTCAATATAATTCGAATTTGATATTAATGGCCATTATTTTTTGTTTTTGAATCCAGAATTGATTTCTTTTTTAAAGGTCAAACGGTTTGTGTACATTTGTTTTGATTAATTAAATTATCTAGATCGACGTAAATGATGAGAGAAAAATGGTGTTCTAAATTAAATAATAATTGGTTTTGCAATATTAATGTCTATTTAAATTGTGGGGAAAAGTTTTCCAGTAAGAAATCATAAACATGTTTTATTATAATGTTAGCAAAACACGAAATATGTTTCATTAAAACATGAAATGAAATGTAACAGAAATTAAACCTGCCGATTTTTTTTTAGCTTCCAGTCTAACCCGATGCATCTTAATATCAGTATTTTACATGGAGGGGCTGCCTGTCTGACCTTGGTTGAACTAGTTGTCAGACTTTCAGACCACTGACTGCCAACGACAAATGACACAGGGACCAGCTCCTTAACCTTTTCCGAGGCCCATATAAGACAAACACAATGAAACCTTTAAGGTCGACCCATTCGGATGTGATTATAACGCTCTAACGCGGACCTTTGAACGGTGAATAATGGGCTAGCTCACCGTCCGACCGTCCTACGACGATGACAGGTCGTATCGACGGTGCGTTTGATTTCCACGCGCAAAAGCCGACGCATGTCAGGGCTGTGGGTTATTTTAAAGAGTTACTGCGGCCCTGAACACAAAGAGCTAAGAAGGAACATGGGTGGTTTTTAGTCAGTAGAAGTCTGACAGTACCTTCTCGCGCTAGAGTGGGTGGTGTAATTTGATGATTTCCCACCATCCAAAAAAAAAGGCTGAGCTATAAACTCTTCGTGCGTAAATTCTCAATTGCCCTTGTACAAACTGTACCAAACAAGCCGTAGTTGACAACAAGAATTGTATAATATGAAAAATGTAGTCGTGATTGTGACGATATGGCTTGTAATTTGTTTGAGCTTGCTACCTCGTAACAAGGCAAGTACTACTTCGCCACAATTGGCCCATTAGCGCCTCGTTAGGTCTTCAGTTTGATTCCAAAGTGTTACTGAGTGTCTATCAGGAATTTGAGAAGAGCAGAACCGAAGAACATAACATAAATCAAATCTGTTCCTAAACAACATTTTGACAGTTCTGTTCAAGTCTCACTTAAGGTGAATGCTCCAACCACCCCGCGAAATTAAAATTTTCTTACGTTTTTTGTAATTTGCTGGTCAGTGTTAGTTTGTATGTTGATTAGAATATTAATTGCGGCTGTAAGACGTATGTACTTACAGAATTATAATCATCAAAATCATCAATACAAGCTTCCAAGTTCATAAAGGTGCAAAAATTACTTTTTAAAATTCCTGCACCTTTATGAACTTGGAGGCTTGTATTATTAATATTCTAATCAACATACAAACTAACACTGACCTGCAAATTGCAAAAAACTTAAAAAAAATTGAATTTCGCGGGCTAGTTGGAGCATTCACCTTAAGGGAGATTGGCTACTGCCATTGACGTTACAAATTCAGAAAGACTGAGAACGTAACAATACATCACGCCTGTAAATTTTGAAGGGTAAGGCAGAGGTGTACAGTCAGCATCACCAGTAGATTAACACTACTCAAACTTACAAAGCAGGTTTTTTTTAATAAAAACTTGTTAGATAATACTCGTTACTAACAAGATATTGAAGAGTAAGGAATATTTAAAAAATAATCTTCTGAATCATTAAAAGTAAGCCGGAGTCCTGTACATCAGATAATTAAAATTCTGAAATGTTAAGCTACTTCTGTTGCTGACCGTACCAATTAGTACACTATAATAACATCAACTAGGCATGAATTCAGACTCTCTGGGTGCTACTGAGAAAGAAGTAAAATAATACTTTCCCCGTCCCGGATATCGAACCCAACACCCAACAACGTACGATTGGTAGCAATAGGCTCGCCCCCTGTTAAATGGGATTTAAAACATAACTGTCAAATTCTAGGGTATATTATTTGCTTCTCCTCTGCCTAAATCTTCAGGAATTACAGGCGTGATGTTATGTCTGACTGCCAATCTGACCTCGACAGCTCAGTTACTGTATAACACGAATTACAGACTTCTGAAAAAAGAATAGGGCAGTTGACCAAAAAATCTAATCAGTCCGCCAGATAGATTTCCAAAAAATATTGGACACATATTGTTTCTTTTTTCACGTAAACAAACAATGAAGACGATACAGTGCTTTGAATACTCGCGTGACGTCATAATATTGTAAGACATTTTTTACCGGTGAGACGTCACAAGTCCCCACTCTCAAATCTTTGACGGGTTTTATTTTTGTCAATTTTTATTGATTTGATGAAACAAAAAAAAAATATGATTCTAATTAGTCCGTCTGTTGGATTATCGCAAAATATTGGCGTATCCAATATTTTTCGATAATCTAACAGACGGACTAATTCGAATCATATTTTTTTTAGTCAAGAAACATCCCTATTATATTACATGAATAGTAAAATTTAAAAAGTCACAATCCGATTCCAATAGGGAAGTAATAATTTCTTACGGACAAAGGTCGCAAAGCTAGATAAAAATAAATATCAGCGCCACAAACCCCATATTATCTGCGGCATCTATTCTCTAAAACAATATCCTCTAATAGTTATCAATTTGGACGTACATTTCCGGACTAGTCTCCGAACTAAGCGGGGCTCTATTACTTTATATAAAATGTTACGACTGCCTAACACAGATGCACAATGGTATCACATTAAATTGTACAGAAGGTTCATTTATAAAACAACTCAGAAACTTTTCAATTGTAATGGAAAAGTAGTATAGATATTGTGTTTCATAAGCTACCGTAAAACGTTCTATCATTATACGGGCTTATTTTATTTGAAATAAATAGCCCTGCGTTTGAATTAATGCTCCAGTATCTACGTTTGCCGAGAAAATACCAATTCACTCTTTGGAGAGTTCCAGATCATTATGATCGGTATACACAGTGAATTCAACAGACTGGCGGTTCGCACAATAAATGTGATTGCAACCAAGTTTTCCCACGTGACCTAGACAGTTCTAGACACTATCCTACTTCCTACTAATATTATAAACGCGAAAGTTTGTAAGTATGGAGGGATGGATGTTTGTTACTCTTTCACGCAAAAACTACTGAACGGATTTAAATAAAAATTGGTGCACAGATAGTTTATAACCTGGATTAACAGGATAGTTTGTATCCCGATTTTATCTTCCCGTGGGATAATTTTCGAGTTGTAGCGGGCGAAGTCGCTGGCAACAGCTAGTACACTATAAACTTCACCTTCTGATCTTACCTAAATCGCGACAGCGCGCTGCCGGTACAAGCAATATCAACAAATCTTTGCAATAAAATTAAATTAGGGTCAGCAGTGGTGTACTAAACTGCCTTATAATGTTGTCCGCTGTTTTATTTTATTGCTCGACAGACGACAGTTTATTATTACTGCATTAAAACCTTCAAATGTGCACTGAACAGGGCAATGGTGACTGAGGACTTGTAAAGGGGTCGCGAGCTTGTGGACGGTGAGTATTGGTAGCTCACCGTTCGTCCGTCTTATGATGACGACAGGCCGTGTTGACGGCGCGTTCGTGTTCCACGCGCCTCAAAGAGATGTCAGCAACATTGTAGGGCCACGCAAGGGCCGACGCCTGCCTGGGCTGCGGGTTGTTTGAAAGAGATACTTCGGCCCCGGACACAAAGACTAAGAAGGAACATGGGTGGTTTTTAGTCAGTAGAAGTCTGACACTCCCTTCCGCACCGCCCAGAGCGGGAGGAGTAATTTGATGATTTCCCACACCCCAAAAACAAAAAAGGGTGTCGTGTTACTCAGTACTAACAAAGGGTTGTGGAAAACAGATACGCAGATGCTCCATATAAAATACCCGTATTCAGATGCATCCAGTTAGACTGGAAACCGACCCAAAAATAGTTTTTTTTTTTTTTTAAATTGGGACAAGCCCGCCACACTATTCCCAAACCACTGTAACTCCTGTTAGCCAGAATCAACAGTGCCGACCACAAGAAAAGCGCCGAAACAATGAAGCCCTACGAAGTCCCAGAGAAACGATTAAACTGTCTTGGATCCCGCAACGAAATTAATCAGAAAATAATAGCAGAGGAGTAGGAAAAACATAATTTCCACTTCCCTCCATATCAGCAGGAGACAGAACAGAACAAGGCCAATAGGCACACAGGGACGTATACAACTGGGATAAGCCCAGTTGCCTAGCACCAGTCATTAATATTACCGGGTCCTAAGTTGTCCCAAACATAGTTAGGAAAAGGCTAGGCAGATGATGATTCAAACACAAAAATAGTAAGGTATTATAACTTTTTTTATAGACGTCAGTTGCTTACTTTCCCGCACTACAACATTCATAATAAATGACTATCACTTGTAACTCGGACGGAGCTCAACCGAGGTTGCAAACATGTTATTAGTGACGATTTCTTTTCGCTTTTGTTGTCAAGTTTATTTACCTACACCTGCAGCCACGGCATAGTTAGCAAAAAAAATAACAAGAATTATTTGACTTATCACTTCGTCAATGTTGCATGGAGGCTTATAACTCTGGTTTCCTTAAATATATTTTGATCAATAATTTCAATTTTTAAATACGTTTCTAGTTCAACTTTCAAGTTTTCGTATAAAATAGTTTTTATAAAACTATTTTGCATAGGCTTTATATTAAGTCTTAGTATAAGTTACAAGAAAATCAATTATTTATTGGAACCATATTCTTCAATTTTCCCCATAAACAAGGAGATTAAAAAATGCAATAAAATGTCTATGAAAAAGCCAAACCATGTCGAGACTGCAGGTCCAGCAGGGCTATTGCGTATCTTCTAAATGTCAGTGGCTATCATAGTGTCCATCGATTAACTGTCAAATAGTTATGGTTTGGTACAAAATAGAACCATTTGACATTTAATCGATGGACACTATGATAACCACTGACATTTAAAAAGATACGCAATAGTCCTTTCTATTTATTTTTTTTGGCTGGTGGAAAATCATCGAATAACCCCTCCCCTTCTTGGGCAGAGCGAAAGGGAGTGTCAGACTTCTTCTGACTAAAAACCACCCATGTTCCTTCTTAGCCCTTTATGTCGAGGCCGCGGTATCTCTTGCAAACAACCCGCAGCCCCGACGGGACCCCCAGCCCCGACGGGACCCCCAGCTCCGACGGGTACGCAATAGCCCTGACATTGATTCAGTGTATGTACAAGTACTTACATAAAACTTGACAAGCTGTAATAGGCTACTTCGTGTTAGTTAGGAAATCTACCTACACTGCCTCGTTGCTTTAGTAGCTAGCCAACGCAACTGCTGTGCATGACGTACTTGGTTCGATTTTCAGGACAGGCAAAGT
Organism: Diarsia brunnea; assembly: GCA_949774965.1. Classification (NCBI taxonomy): domain Eukaryota; kingdom Metazoa; phylum Arthropoda; class Insecta; order Lepidoptera; family Noctuidae; genus Diarsia; species Diarsia brunnea. Next base: position 14,091,595 of record OX459019.1, on the reverse strand, counting down.
GTTATTGGGTTTTTCCATCAGGAATTTCTCAATATCCCACGGAGTCAGGATTTGTGCCCGCTTGATGTCAATAGGCTCGCCCATAATTATATGGGACTTAAAAAAATACTAGTGAAATGTGGGTGAGCGACCTTATGGGTAAGCCACCCTCAATGACCAAGGGTCGCCAAGAGGATCGTCAAAAGTGAACGACTAAGAAAGGAGAAGTTGTATACTTTTGTTACTAACACATTTGGAGCGAAATAATGTCTACCTGCATGACGCGCATGATCCACTTCACTGTAACAAAACTTTATCCAAATGACGCGTTTTAGGACCTAAAACAACCCCTGTGGGCGGTGTAAATAAATACCCACGCTCTTCGTACTTTAAAAGCCGCCACATCTTGAAAGAAAATACATTGTTAGAAAAAACAATGTTGCCATAATGAGAGAAGATTAATTCTAGTGTTTTGAGAACCATGTCTGAAAACATCTATTCTTAGAACTCATTATAATTCTTACTTAAGAGGGAACAGGGGCTGCGATTCTTCATCTTCACTATCACTATCATCATCACTACATAGTATAAAACAAAGTCGCTGTCGCTGTCTGTCCGTCCCTATGTATGCATAAATCTTTAGAACTCCGCAACGGATTTTGAAGCGGTTTTTTTAATAGATAGAGTGATTCAAGAGAAAAGTTTTAGTATATAATTTGACCGACATCCACGCGGGTGAAGCCGCGGGCATCAGCTAGTTATATATATAATTTTACTGTACGTGTGTATGTCACTGAACTCCTCCTAAACGGCTGGACCGATTTGGATGAAACTTTCTGGGGATATTTCAATGGGTTCATGAATGGTTTGAAAACACAATTGGACCCGGTAGGTGGTGTTGCTGTCCGGACAGGACGACGTCTGCCAGGTCCAATAGTATAAATTTAAAACCCTTGTTTATTCCTGAATAATGTGTTTGAGATCTGCTGTAGACACGCCCTTTTCCCTGTAGTTTCTTTATATCAGAAACTAATTAGAAAAAATTGAACATGAAAAATTACAAAAAAAATCCCCAATATTTTTTTTTTGTGATTGTAATTAGAGGACTACCAGACAAATTTGAAAATAAATTATGATAAAAGAAATATTATAGGAGTCTCACACACTCTTTCTTAAATTTTAAATGTCGAAACAATTTGAAACGGGTCAGTTTTTTGAGGACAAAAAATTGGAATACGAAACGTCGATCTCGTTAAAACATTTGTGATGTAATCGCCAAAATATACTTATTTTTCTTCTCGCTGGCCCTGTCTTAAGTTTTTCTGATGAATTTGAGGTCGACTTCCAGACGTAGGTACCTAATTCGGCTTAGATAGTATAATGAGGTTTTTTCTCGGATCTTGAGTTCTCAAATTTAACATAATAACGCAACAGCACGCCTGTTATTTCACAAGTTTAGGCAGAGATGTTCCTTATAGTACCTACCTACGCCCACATTTTGCTAAATTTAAACTCCACGTAATAGGGGTTAGCCTATTGCCTTTAATCGGGCACAAATCCAGATTCCGTCGGTTAGACTGAGAAATTTCTGATGGAAAAACCCAATTACACTTTGCCTGATCTGGGAATCAAACCCGGGAACCCTTGCTTGGTAGTCGCGCTTGCGACCGACAGACCAACGTAGCAATTACTGGTGAAATATTACTTATATATTAAACTGACACTAGCAAACAAAACGAGAAAAAAAAAGTTGATAAATTAAAAAAAATGTTCATAAAATGAAAATTACTGGGCCAAACTATGTTAAACTTTGATGCGACCAAATGCCAACTATTCCGCATTAAACGAAAAAAGTATCACGTAAATCGGATCATAAAACTCAGCATAATCGGTGTACATACATAAAAAAATACATACCGATCGAATTGAGAACCTCCTCCTTTTGGGAAGTTGGATAAAAAAGAAATTGGTGTAATCTTATGACTCAAACATTGCTACGAAGAAAAAAGCGAAAGCAATGAACACACGGTGTGTAAGAACAACAAACAATTCTACTAATATTATAAATGTGAAAGTTTGTGAGAATGGATGTGTGGATGTTTGTTACTCTTTCACGCAAAAACTACTGAACGGATATGGATAAAATTTGGGGCACAGATAGTTTATAACCTGGATTAACACATAGGATAGTTTTTATCCCGATTTTATCATCCCGTGGGATAATTTCCGAGTTGTAGCGGGCGAAGCCGCTGGCATCAGCTAGTATTTAATAATTCATATATTACGTTGCCTGCTAGCGGTGTGTTATTGTACAAATTATGGTGTTATTTCTATTGAACACACATGTCTATTATGTTGGACAGGTTTTAGGTGACAGGCTGAGATTTGTTTGTTTATATTATTGAGGGGCTGATCAATATTGAGACGAGTTGATCGTTCTAGGAATTTGAAGTCGTCTTGATATTTTAGCCCCGAATCGAAAATCTGTCTAGCCTTTTCCAAACTATGTTTGGGGTCGGCTTTTAGTACGGGATGCCGCTAAATACCTGAATTTTTACATAGAGTAGTCACTCTATAGATGTTAAAATTAATTTGGATACTCTTTGATAAGGCTGGTTGTCAGACATTCGGGCCCCTAACTGCGGCCAGGACCAACGCTTTAACGTGCTTTCCGATATACGGCGGAAAAGACAAAATTAGGATTTAATGCAAAAATAAATAAAAAAATAAGGATATCATTCCTTTACACCTGTATGTCACAAAGCTTATTGTCATACCTCTAAGACGCGCAGCGACGATGAAATCTGGATCCGCGCCTCGGAAATTCTTAAGTTAATTACTGACTTGAGCCGGGTTATCCGTGCTGAAACCCGCCCACCCGACTACCCGGGACTTTCAACTGGGCAAGACGACGCGACGTTTTTGCTGAATCTAACCCAGTTATATAAACATGATTTACAAGGCAGATTAATATTATTATAGTTGTTCTGTCTAAGTTGTAGCAATTTGGGAGGCAGATTTTGTTAGCGTCAAAATAGGGATCAAAAAGAGATAGATTTCAAGTGAAAAATTTACATAAAACTTCGCCTGCAATCGCCGAAAGGATAAGCAGTGGTGTATCTAATACAATAGCTACAAAAACACGATAAAAAATTAAGTAGGTAGGTACGTATTATTGTAAATAACAGCAATTTTTCGTGAGTGGGTATCTTAATCAATGACAGCCCAACATAGTTGGCAAAAGGCTAGGAAGATGATGATTTTAATAAATGAAATCATGTGAAATTGTTCGAGAAATAATACCTCCATACATTTGGGGGTAGCACTTGCTAACAGAATAAAAACTCTTGCCTTAATACCAATAATATTTTTATGCTTGTTTCTGCAAATTATTATTTATTTAGAACAAAAATGTGAGCTGTGACGGGACTTCTGGCAGATGTGAAACATCGAAATTATTTTGTACAAGTAATATGCATAAAAGAATATTGTACACACCGTACACACTACTACATAATTACATATGTATTACAACTACTACATAATTACATTTGTACATATGTATACTGGAATTCCTGCACTCAATTAGCCCCCACGAGTAGTATATAATACTAAAAGTAGCCAGCTACCATCCTGCAAACTAAAAAAGCTAAACAAGAAAAAATACAACTTGTAAGAAGCACTGACCTCCTACAAAGTTACCGCTAACAGCTGATTGGTGCAACAGGCAATAAATTACAAAGCAGACCAAGATAAATAAACAAAAGAACAACGAAACAAAACTCCTGACAAGATAAACTATTTGAAAGTTCTACCACTGCAATTAACTCTGTTTAAAACTCTAAGACTAAGAACGTGAGAGGGAGAGAACCTCTCGTCCCAGCCGCCGGGGGAGGCGCTCCGGGCGTCGGGGGCCACGTGATGACTTCCGGCCACCGTAGACGCGGGCCTGTGGACGGTGAGTGATGGGCTAGCTCGCCGTCCGTCCTTCTTAATATGACGACGACAGGCCGTGTCGACGGCGCGTTCGTGTTCCTCGCGCGCCTCAAAGAGATGTCAGCAACATGGAAGGGCCGACGCCCGTCGGGGCTGCGGGTTGTTCACAAGAGACGCCGCGGCCTCGACATGAAGGGCTAAGAAGGAACATGGGTGGTTTTTAGTCAGTAGAAGTCTGACACTCCCTTCCGCTCTGCCCAGGGAGGGGTTATTTGATGATTTCTCACCCCCCAAAAAAAAAATGGTAGCGGTGTGACTGCTAAAAGTCTTGAGTTTGAACCTAAGACACGCCACCTCTAATTTTTCGGATTAATGTGCATGTTGTATAATTATCACTTGCTCCGATAAAGAAAAACATCGTAAGGAATCTAGCATACCTGAGAATTATTTACCAACGGCCATGTGAAGCCAATTCATAGGCCCATGGGTGACATAAAAACTTTGATACCAGGTTACACACTAACCACACGATGAAAAAGAAGACAAGTTCTTATGGTTTGCGACTCGGACTGTAGCTTCATCTTCTTGCAAACCCAAAAGTGCTTTGGGAGTATGAGGAGCAGGGTGATAAAGTTCCTCATCCCCCATAGAAAAGGGAGGATCCTCCGACCAGACGGGTGTTGTGTCTGGTGGGCTAACTGCCCGCATATATAAGTCGGGAATTTCTATATGAGCTAATGTCGCGGATAACTTTGATAGCGCGATGCAGGATTTATCATTTTAGTTCTCATGTGTTGCGATAGATGTCATTGTCGCCACAGTGCTAATACCAGGTCTATTCAAAAAAGCGGTGAAGATAGACCTCCTGAATAGCTCCATCTCTTTCGCACAATGTAGTGTCTTTTAAGTTATACTGATAAAAAAGGTAGTGTAGATATGCCACGGTGAAAGCGATACCAATACGCTTTTTAAAGCGTATTGTCAAACTTTGTATACGAGTAGCCTCTGGACAAGCTATACGCAGAAAGCCACCAATGCTCTTCAAGTCCAGTATAGCAATGCGTTCAGGATGCTGCTGGGGCTGCCACGTGTATGCAGTGCGTCGGGAATGTTTGCTGATGCGTACACTGATGGCTTTGCAGCGATCAGACGTAAGCGTGCCGCGTCGCAGCTGCAGAGGGTCCGGGGCAGCTCGAATAGTCTCATGTGTGTCATTGCGGGCAAATTTGATTGCCCGATTATAAATTAAAATCAAAATCAAAAGTCATTTATTCAAACTAGGCCGATAATTAGCACTTTTCGAACGTCAAAATTTACTTTACTTTACTTATTTACAAGTGACAGTCCCCCAAAATGCCCACCCTTCGACACTTCCTAGTGTTTTTGCTGGAAAGAAGAAGTGGCGGAACAAACTCCCCAGCAACACATCTGCCTGTTTGGCTAAAAAAAAAAAACATACCGATCGAATTGAGAACCTCCTCCTTTTTGGGAAGTCGGTTAAGAACCAGACTCGATACAATAGTAAGGTGTAAGTTAATATTACGATTGACTACAATCAATAATAAAAAAGTATATAATAATAAAACATAAAAAAGACATAACATAATTCTCTGTCAAGTCTACACGTGTGACTAACATAGTTTTTATGATTTATGTTTAGTAACAATCTATGGATGTTTTAAGTCTGAAATAAATTATAATAATAATAACAGGTGGTAGGACAAACAAATGATACCAACACGTGGCGTTGCCTTCACGTTACATTAACTCAGTAGGTATTTCGAAACAATCATTTTGTGATTAGCTATATTAAAATATCGATATTTTTCCGTCAAGTAATGGGCTTTTTATTATGAACAACATAAACAGTAGACATAAAATACAGGGTATAAAAATCCCCATCAGAAAGCCGTCTTTTACGCATTCTGTACCGTAATAAAGCAACATTAAATAACCGTAATTGCTAGGGAAAAGCTTTTATTTTGGTGTGAAAACCGCTGTTTACCGCAAAACATTGCGTTTGCGGGTAAAAGCGATTGAACAGCCGTCGGTGTCGCTGAATGTGAAAGATAAGTTATAACTTCTAATACGCTTGCGCTCCTCCTCCAATGGCATCCTGAATGTGTTTTCAGACCGGTGGGACTCACCCCTTTTACGTAAGTGGATAAGTGTTCAGACACACTTATCCAAATAAACGTGTGGTGCAGTGCTCTTTATTATTGTAAATTTAATTTAATACTAACATTAGCCTAAGTTATTTTATTGTTACTAACAAAATATGGATGTAATTCTGAATATTTGAATACGTTTTTTACACCCATTAGGAGCTCGTGGCTTAATAATAACTGCCACTCGGATCGATCTTTAGGTTAAGCCGCGCTTGCCTAGGTTGGCAATAGTCATGTTCCTTCATAGCCCTTTGTGACTGACTGCGGTATCTCTTTCGAACAACCCGCAGCCCATATGAAAGAACTTTAGGTGTAAATTATTGCGTTACAAATGATACTGAAACTCCCCAGAAGTACAGAAAAAAACGTGTGGCGTCGACCGAATTAAACAAGAGCAGGAAGATGTCGATAATGATTTAGTTTTACATCTGAAGTAAAAAACATATCTTGGTTACTTTGCACATCGTAAGATAGATTTCAGAATCTCATTTAGAAATTGGAATCTTTTTTTTTACACTACTGCCCCAAAAAAAAGAGTGTTATGTTTTTTTCATTTATTTAAGTTGCGGAGCCCGTAGCTTAATAAGAACTGCCACTCGGGTCGATCTTTAGGTAAAGCTGTGCTTGCCTAGGTCGGCCTGTGGATGGGTGACCGCCCGACATACCAAGTTTCCTCCGTGCCTAGGAAAGCACGTTAAGCTGTTGGTCCCGGCTGCCATATATAGATCTTTAGCAGTCGTTATAGGTAGTCATCAGTGACCTGAAATTCTGACATCCAGTCTTATCAAAGAGTATCGTATTACCTAGTATTAACTGGGTTGTGGAGGTCAGATAGGCAGACGCTTCACGTAAAAATACTGGCATTCAGCTGCATCCGGTTAGACTGGAAGCTGACCCTAACATAGTTGGGAAAAGGCTAGGCAGATGATGATTTATTTAAGTTGCATACATACCCAAAGTTATAACTAACAGTATAAATTATATTATCTAAAAATACTTGATCTAACATACTGAAAATGGCGAACAAAACTCCCTAGTGAATCCCAGGCGGATATTTGACTTGAAACTAGTTAAAACTGTATCTAAACTAGAGATGAATGCTGTCATCAACGAATGTTGAGACAGACAAACTATGTCGTGATTGCATTGTATAATACCCCGGGGGACGCTGACAACGATGTCAAGCTTCCATTGTATCGGTGGCTGGCTTACCCATACTTGTGCAAGAGGATCTGGACGATTACAATGTAACGACTGTAAAGAAAAACAAAATCGATATTTTAATACAGCTCACAAAATTATTGTTTCGAAATACCTACTGAGATAATGTAAAATGAAGGCAACCCCACGTCCCGTCGGGGCTGCGGGTTGTTCGCAAGTGATACCGCGACCTCGACATAAAGGACTAAAAAGTAACTTGTGTGGTTTTTAGTCAGTAGAAGTCTGACACTCCCTTTTGCTCTGCCCAGCGCGGGATAATTGATGATTGCCCACTCACAAAAAAAAAAAAGAGGACAAAATTAGAAAAAGTATAGATGTGACGAAAATCTTTTATATGTATAAGAACATAACACAACGATTTATAATCCCCGAAGGGTTATGCAGAGGTGTACCCATTAGTACACCCACATTTCGCCAGTTATGTTTAAGTCCCATGTAATAGGAGATCACATCTTGCTGTGAAGTCGTTGGTGCTAGCTGGACTAGCTGAGCTAACGCACAAAAAAGTCTTAACGATTTTTTAACCTCTAAAACATACAACTGACTTTATAATGCCCATATACCATAGATACTCGTAGATAGTCAAATGAATATTAAACACGTTTTCAGCATTTATTCCTATCGGCCTACAATTAAATATTTCAACACGAAATACACCATAGTTACAGGCAGCAGACACTACAAAAGTCAAGGTCAACATTAATAATATACAAGCCCCTTATTATTTATTCTATTGAATATTCTGGAGCTAACAAACCACCATCATCTACCTAGCCTTTTCCCAACTACCTATGTTGGGGTCGGCTTCTAGTCTATCCGGATGCAGCTGACTACCAGTATTTTACATGGAGCGACTGCCTATCTGACCTCCACAACCCAGTTAATACTAGGTAATAATACTTCTCTTTGGTAAGACTGGATGTCAGAGTTTCAGGTCACTGACTACCTGTAACGACTGCCAAAGATATATATATGGCAGCCGGGACCAACAGCTTAACGTGCTTTCCGAGGCACGGAGGAAACTCGGTATGTCGGGCGGTCACCCATCCACAGACCGACCTAGGCAAGCACAGCTTTACCTAAAGATCGACCCGAGTGGCAGTTCTTATTAAGCCACGAGCTCCTCTAACAAACCACTATTTTACAATAATTAATTTTAGATTTCTTTCTTTCTTTAAAAGGTGAAGACAACAGCTGCCCGTAAATCTTGTCAACTTATTCTAGGGGCCGCCGATGTATAAGATAATGAATACCTTTCTCAGAATAAGTTTTTTTAACTAGAAACTCTTGGAGATAATAATAGGACTTTTTAAACTACTGGGAAGTTTAATTATGTTAACGTTATGAGCTTAAGGTAAAAGCTTGGTCATTTTCTTTATTGGAATTGTTTTTCCGGGAGCTTTGTTCTTTGTTGGATGTCAAAAGTGTTTGAAGTATCATGCTGAGATGGGGGCCTTTCGGTCTCGTACAGGGCTAACTTTAGCTTAATATTTAATTTTGTCTTATTCTTAATTTTATTAAGTGTATTTTTTAATTTTTTTGATAAATTCATTTTGTTTTGTCCTATGTAAGACCAATAAATACTTGTACTTTTATTTCTTTTTTTTTTCTCGAGGTGATTAGACCTTTTTTTTTTTTTTTGACGAGTGGAAAATCATCAAATAACCCCTCCCGCTCTTGGGCAGAGCAAAAGGGAGTGTCAGACTTCTACTGACTAAAAACCACCCATGTTCCTTCTTAACCCATGCGATTCCTCTTTTTTAGAGGGTGAGAAATAATTAAATGACTCCTCCCGATATACGATAGCACTGGGTAACGATTTTAAATTTTTACTTCTCTGACTAGAAAGAAAGAAAGAAAAGAAAGAAAAATATTTATTTGGGACAAGCACAGGAACTACAAAAATAATAAAAAAAGAATCTAAAACTAAATAATAAAAAAAAGACCTGTGCGAGGCCAAAAAGGCTCCTATCTCAGCATGGTGCTGCGATAGATGAAAAACAAATACCGCAGCGCTGGTATTCTGTGATGTCACGATGTGTGATGTGACTACCGATAACGACTGTCAAAAAGTACAATAAAAAAAAACAGCCGGGACCTTATTGCTTGTTCATTCCAGGGCAAGGAGACAAGTCATTATGTAATAGATAGTTACCCATTCACGGACTGTCCTCGGCAAGCGTAACCTCAAAGATTGAGTCGTGCGACTGTTATCCAGAAACACTCACAGTACCAGCATAACATAACATCACGCCTGTAATCCCCGAAGGGTTAGGCAGAGGTGTACCTAATAGTACACCCACATTTCGCCAGTTATGTTTAAGTCCCATGTAATAGGGGGCGAGCCTATTGCCATCAACCGGGCACAAATCCAGACTCCGTGACTGTTACTTATAATTTCCTGATGGAAAAACCTAATAACACTTTGCCCGACCCGGGAATCAAACCCAGGACCTCATGCTCAGCAGTCGCGCTTACGACCACTAGACCAACGAGGCAGTCTAGTCAGTACCAGCATCTATATTGATAAGAAAGTTTAATGTGATAAGTTGAGCCGCAAAGTTCGAGACTCGAATAAATTAATGTGTGCGCCGATAAGCACCACCATTTTAATTGATCCTATAAATCTAAAGTTCACCGGTGAATTGACTGATAATTAACAGGAGCCGGGTTCGGTTCCCGATTCAATTTTGTTTGAAGTTTCTAATAACGTTTTGTGTTTACGTCGACGTAACTGTGAGTGGTTTACGTTACAAATTACTTACTTTATCGTAAATGGTGAATAAAGTTGATTAGTTTCAGTGATGTATCATGTTCTCATTTCATTAAGTCATACATAATGTATTGATGAACTGGTTAAAGAACAAGCTTTAGAAACAGATTATGTGCAAATGTGCAGGAACTTGAAAGTATTTGTTTAAAAACACACAAGAAATATTATATAATATTAAACATATACACTTGGGAGCAAATAAATCGAGCCACTTCCTTTTTCACGCATTATGGTAATTATTTTTGGTATTATGGAACGCATCGATTCGAAACATATATCGCCTAAAAGGGTATTTAATAACCTTTACAAAGAGGGTAGTTAGTTGTCAAAATTTCATTTTTTTTTTATTTAAATTAAAGTTTAAAGGGTAGAATAAAATTATCGCATTTAATTTGCTTATGACATTTTTATTGTACTCTGTTAAGAAAAGATTAAATTTGAGGTTTTTGTTAATCATACCCATATTACTTGTTATTGTTGTCTTTATCTGTGTCTGTGTAATCAAAATAACCTGATAAAATGGATACTACACCGACGGAAGCTGCCCAAGTTGTAGCTTTACTTGAGGTTGGACACGGACAACGTGAAGTGGCACGCAGACTTCATTTGAGTCGTTCAAAGGTACAGCGGGTATACCGCAGGTATCTGGAGACTGGTGCTTTTGTTCGGCGACCTGGAACTGGCCGACCACGGGCAACAACAGAACGTGACGACCGCTTTATTGCAACCAATTCGTTGCGCGACCGTGGACTTAATGCTGTTCAGCTACAGCAAGCGTTACGTGACGTTCGAGGAGTCTCAATCAGTAGGTGGACAGTGAGACGAAGACTAAAAGAACGAAATTTAACATCACACAAACCAGCAACTGGCCCAAAATTGACTGTAGCTCATCGCCGATCTCGCTTGGAGTTTGCTCGAGAACACATTAATTGGACGTTAGAAGACTGGAGGTCAGTTTTGTTTTCTGACGAGTCAAGAATCTGTCTTTTTAGCAATGACGGGAGAAACCGAGTGTATAGACGTCCTGGTGAAAGATTTGCCCAATGTTGCATTCGAGAAACTGTGAGTTTTGGTGGTGGTTCTTGTATGGTGTGGGGAGGAATTTCTCTAGACGGAAAAACGGAACTTGTCTTCGTCGACCCCGCCAACGATGGCAGTGGTAGACGTGGATTAACAGCTGACCGATACATAACTGACATTCTTGAAAACCACGTAATGCCGTATGCTGGTTTTGTCGGAGAAAATTTCTTGTTTATGCATGACAATGCGAGACCTCATACCGCGCAGATCGTTACGGAATACTTGTCTGCGATCGGGATTCAACAAATGGTATGGCCAGCACGAAGTCCCGATTTGAACCCGATCGAACACCTATGGGACGAGCTAAAACGGAGAGTCCGAGCCAGGGTTCCCGCTGTTTCATCCATTCCCGAGCTTAAAGTCGCTGTGCTTGAAGAGTGGGAGAACATACCAAAATAATTATGTCATCGTAACGCTGATCAGATCGATGACTAATAGGCTACAAGAATGTATCAGGGCACGGGGGGGTAATACCAGTTATTAAGAATATTTTTTTTGCAATAATTTTGTTTTTTATTGTTTTTATGGACTGTTTTAGCCCTACTAAATTTTCTATCAAAATTACCATTTTTCTTGCAGAGCCAATAATTTATCATTCAATAAGGTTATTATTCAATAATTTACCCTCATTGTAAAGGTTATTAACTAAACTTTTAGGCGATATATAGTTCGAATTGATACGTTCCATATTACCAAAAATATTTACCATTTTACGTGAAAAAAGGTAGTGGCTCGATTTATTTGCTCCCAAGTGTATAATATTATATATGTTTAATAAATATATATATTATATAATATTAATATTATATATATATATAATATTAAACAGGCGGGGAGAGTAATAATCAAGAAAATATGATCATAGAGTTTTTGCCTAAGGTGGAAATGTTGTGAATTCGACGTAAATGTATCTATTTGAGCATCATAAATTCCAATTAATTATAAACTCTAAAATTATTATTGCCACCAAAACTAATTTTCAAACATAATAATATTTCAATTATTATTGTTTTTTTTATTTTTTCTTTTGGAACAAAATATCGGACGGAGATGTTACTACAAACTGTACCATATAATAATAGCAACACCCAATTAAACATGCACTCTAAGTTGACCCACAGAAAGTCAATTCCAACTATTGTCACCAAAGCATCATAGAACACTTTTTCATATTGTTGTTTGCTTAATATTTTCGTTTGTAACGAAACAATCGGACAGTTCTCGCTGGATGAGTTCCCTTGCGGTTGGTTTTTTAATTAACTCGGCTTTTAATGGAAGAAACGCTTCGTCGGGTACGGCCGACGGTGACCTGTCGATATGTCGACTTGTAGTGCACAATACTATGCATATTTTTCTTATCCCATTGGAGACTTGCTTTGCCATAAATTGCAAAAGAGTTTAGAATTGAAATATTTTGTAATACGTTTTTAACACAAATTCGAAAGGAATAAATGCCACCGTGACGTCTAACAGGGAAGAAAGGAAAAAGAAAACATGTTGTGCCGACTACAAATAGAATGGGATAAGGGATGATCATAATTCCAAATAAGAAAAATCCATTAATTTTCAGTTCGAATATAAACTATAGGTAGAATTGAAGAATCACGACGGCTGCTTCCTGCAGGAGTTATAGCTACAGTAAGAACCGCTCGAGACATGGACTCAAAGGGCTAAGAAGGAACATGGGTGATTCTTAGTCAGCAGAAGTCTGACACTCCCTACTGCTCCACCCACAGCCGGAGGGGTCATATTATGATGACTTACAAACCGCAAAAAAAGGAGACTTGGCTGAGATGTGTCGCGATTCTCCGCAATAAGGGAATGACAAAATAATGAAAAAAGAATGTATCAAGAGGAATTAATGTATCAATGGAGTCAGATGGGTAGCTGTCTCCAGTTAGACTGGAATTCGAAGCCTACATGGTTGAGAATCCATTTATAATTATACAGGGTGGTGCCGACAATACGACGATAAATGAAACCGCTGGTAGTTCAAGTTCATAGGAACATTATTAAACTATCAAATAAACCTTAACACCAAAACAATAAATTTTAAAAAAATCTATAAAACTAAGTAGTATAAAACTGTAAACGAAATACGAGTACATTACAATTTACAAACAAATTAATATTGGTTTACTAACCTTAGGAATAATTGGACCGATTAACGTGTGGAAATAAAATGTAACAAACGAATAAATTGGCAAAGACATTTAGGTAGTTTATTGTCGTATCGTCGGCACCACGCTGTATAGACCAACTAACTAGTCTTTCAAGCAGATTGGAAGTCTGTTCATCTTGCCGGAGCTGCGAGTTGTTCGCACAAAGGGCTAAGAAGGAACATGGGTGGTGTTTAGTCAGTAGAAGTCTGACACTCCCTTTTGCTCCACCCAGAGCGGGAGGAGTCATTTAATGATTTCACACCCTCCAAAAAAAAAAGGCTCGTGTTAGCCAGTTTCTGGATTGAGTCAGATGGCCAGCTGTTATCAGTTAGACCAGAATCCGAAGCCTACTTAGTTGGGAACCCTTTCCCAACTAACTTGACCTTGGCCTAACTAACAAGTCTCTTTTTAAAAAAAAAAATTTTTGGCGGTTGGAAAATCATCAAATAACCCCTCCTGCTCTTGGGCAGAGCGACAGGGAGTGTCAGACTTCTAATGACTAAAAACCACCCATGCTCCTTCTTAGCCCTTCATGCCGAGGCCGAGGTATCTCTTGCGAACAACCCGCAGCCCCGACGGGAACTAACAAGTCTTCTAAGCAGATAGGAACTCTCTCCATGATACCGATAGTAAACTGAATCCGGTTGAACTGGAAGCCGACCTTAAACTTTTTTTTAAAACGGTTGGTCGTAAGGTTATGTTGAAAAACGATGGTACGGTGGTGTATGCCTATTTTATGCCATTTTTGGAAATGCCATTACCCCTACTTTCATGCTAAGGGCACGATTTTAAATGTACTTGGGGAAAGGTCCTCATTAAAATGCGAATTCTTGAGAATTCCGGGCGCAGGACACGCAGATTGAATTTTATTATTAGCCTAGGGCTCGACAGCACTCCTGTTATTCCTGAATCATGTTAAATTATTTCTTCCTATTAGATATTTGTAATGAAATAAATTACACAAAGTAATGTGCCTGCCTGGGTTTGAATTCACGACTTGCTGTTCGTAAACCGGAACCGGAACCGGTCCGGAAACCGGCATGTCTTAGAACCAAAAAATTCGAAGACATGTGATATCTACCAGCCCGCGTGGTGGATTATAGCCCATCCCTCTCCTAGAGAGGAGATCTAAATCCCTGCAGTGGGAACCTTATAATAATCCTACCTACCTTATTATAGCCTCATAGGCTGATGATGATGATGAGATATTTGTGCTTTGGCACAAGCAAAGAAAGGTAGAATAGTACTAGGTATAGGCAGCAGTGAATGATGATGATAATAAAATATTTTTTCATCTTTACAGCAGCATAGCAGCGGTGGCCTCGTGGTTATAGCCCGGACTTGCATTACTTTGTGTAATTTACATTACCACGCACCCAAAATGGTGAAGGAAAACATCGTGAGGAAACCGGCATGTCCTAGATCCAAAAAGTCGAAAACATGTGACATCTACCAACTACTACCGTACCGTACTAGGCTCTGGATTCTAGCCTATTCCCTCTCATTGAGAGAAGGTTTGAGTCCCAGCAGTAATAACGGAACATTATAGGCTGATTTGTATTTCTCAGGGCCAGTTAAAAACCAACGTCGGGCACCAGTTGCTCGGCACTTTGCTGAACTGACCCTATTTGGCGCAGCCGTGAGATACACACTCTTTTGGGTACGTATTTGAATATCGAAGATTAAAATACCTACGCTTAAAATATCGATGTTCAAAACATCGAAAATGGAAATATCGAACGACCATAAAACCGAAACATAAAATATCGAAAGTTTATATTATCGAATGGTTAAATAACCTACGTCCAATACATCTAAAATCTAAATATCTACAAAAGTTGCATCAAAATACAGATTATCGAATGTCCTAAATATCGAAGTACAAACTATCGAACGTTCTAAATATCGATGGGTACATATATTATTTGAACATCGAAAATTAATTTTTGATGTAATTAGTATGAGAGGAAAAAGGTTGCTTCTGCAACGTCTCCGGCGCTACGGGAAGTGCAACCCCTTCGCCTTGCGTAACAAAGGATAGGCACCCATGTTCACCTCCGCAGCTTCGGCTTGCTGGTCGCCTCTGGCGACCAGCCTCAGCCGCTACGGCTCCCACGGGTGCCTATGCTTTGTTACAGCAAGCGGGGGTTGCCCTCCCTTCGCGCCTCCGGATTTTTATATACACTCTAGGGGTAACAGCCAAAAGACTACGTAAATTCGGGGTACCCTAATTCGGTTTTCGAACAATTTCGACCTATTTTATCCATGAAAGTCAGTGTCCAGTGCACAAGCATAGGTCAATCGCGAAGGTATTATTTAGGTCTTTAAATTAAAATATTTTTTTGAAAGTCAATTATGTTATGCTACTAAAGTTAGTGACAGAAACGTATCGCTGCAACATCGACTCCACGTAGTCTTGTATGCCCTACCCCTAGAGTGTAATTTAGAATCGCGTAGGCGCGGAGGGGCGCGGCAGCCCGCGAGCTGAGGAGCAGGTGGTTTTAACGCCCGCCGCCGCAGCTGAGGCTGGCCGGCGAAGCCGGCCAACAAGCCGAAGCTGCGGTGGTGAGCGTTTAGATCATCTGCGACGTTAAGCTCGCGTGGGACTGCCGGAGCCCTGCAGCGCCGGAGCCGTGACAGAAGCCATGCTTGCTTGCATGTTGCATGTATGCTGCAAGCTTGTTTGCTAGATGGTAATCAGTTACTAGGTGGGTTACAAAAAAAAAACAAGGAAAACCTCATGTAATGTAGGTACTTTAATTATTTTTACATAATAAAAACCCAAAATAAAACACATTTGAACGCAAATGTACAATATAACCACTGCGATCATTTTTTTGTTCTAGACCATACCTGGGAACCCCCTAGTTAAGGAGATATTGGGGGTCAAAGTTACAAATTTTTCCCCAAAAAAAAAAACGTTTCCTAGCAAAAATTTTTGCGTAGGGGTACTTAGTTTGATGTACAGAATGCTTCGTTAACGGCTGTGTGATGGGTTGATTTACACCCTGTATAATTTTTTTTCGGTATTTTAACTAGTAGATATTTTAAACGTAGATATTATGAACTTAGGCATAATGTCATTCGATATTTTGAATCATTCGAAATTTTAATCATTCGGAATTTTAATTTTCGATGTTTTAAGCGTAGGTATAACAATTTTCGACATTTTGATACAATCGATATTTAAATTTTCGATGTTTTGAACATCGATATTTTAAGCGTAGGTATTTTAATCTTCGATATTCAAATACGTACCCACTCTTTTTCGTGTTTAGTTCTTAATTTGGGACTATGGGACCGAAACCGTATTTCGCATACGGTTTCGGTCCCATAGTAGATCCCAGTAGATATTTGCAACCAAGCAATTACAATAACTGAAATTCGCAGACAACTGTGGTTCCATTTCAATTCAATGTAATCGCATTTCGATTTTCGGTCGAGTACATTTTTATGTCATTCAATATCGAATATCGATACTATCCGAATTAATTGTATCAATATCATTTTCATTGTCTCCATGTATATTCGATAAAGGTACAGTCATGAGCATCAATATGTATTTGTAATGGCTAAAGATGGTTTGGAAGACTTAGCTAAACTGCACACTAGCCAAAATACATCGGCTAGTAAGTATTTGACCTGATTTGTTTTGGTTTAGAACTGTAATGGACTTATTCTGCCGCCTTAACTTAAAAGCGCAAAACTGCGGAAATAAAATTTAGAAAAATATGCCTTTTTTTTTGGGGGGGGTGTGGGAAATCATCGAACTGACTAAAAACCACCCATGTTCCTTCTAAGCCATTTGTGTCGAGGCCGCGGTATCTCTTTCGAACAACCCGCAGCCCAATTTGCCTAAAAGGTGAATCTAATAAGGGTTATTTTTTTTGGCATTACGTTTTCTCAGATGTTCCAACAACAATGGCAGTATTTGCAAGTCGAGATTGTCGCTGCTAGGGCAACCCAACCAAATCGGTTAGGTTGGGGTCGCCTTCCAGTCTAACCGGATGCAGCTGAATACCAGTACTTTACTTGGAGCTACTGCGTATCTAACCGCCACAACCCGGTTAGTACTGGGTAATACCCCTTAGTAAAACTGGTTGTCAGTCTTTCGGGCAACTGACTGCCTGTAACGACTGTTAAAGACCTACAAAATATGACAACTAGGACCAACGGCTCAACGTACTTTCTGAAACACGGTGGAAAGTCAGTATATAATTTCTCTATTGCCATAAAAACAGATTATAGAGGAATGTGAGAGCCGGAGTCCAGGGCTAGGTTAGAGTACCTGTATTTCAGGAGCCAGGGACTACTTCAAATTATGAAAGTTCAAAATATGATGTCCGTTACAAATTAAAATCGACGATTTTGAGATGTGAACTGGAATTCCATGGACTGCACGTCAAACCAACTTGTCCATTCTTAATAACCACAAGACAATCCACTGTTTGCTTCTAGTGAATTCTTAACTATTTTCGACATGTCGTAGAAACCCTGACAACTTCGAGAAGCTTATGGTAGTTGGCCAAGTAGACGGGAAAAGACCACGCGGGCTCTCACCTACCCGTTAGTCAGACCGCATAAAGACGCTCACTGGCCTATCAATGGCCGATGTAACGTGGAAGAGCATAGTGCACCTATAGTGATCAATGCCTCAGACTAGACGCGACCTTCACCAATGAAGATAACAACTAAGAAGAAGAACAACTTGAAATTTTATTGCAATCAATGCAGTAGGAAATAAACGTTACACTTTTGAATGTTGTCAACATGCGAACATATTCTTGCTCATAACTGTACCGTGTACTGTAGGTCCATAATACAATATTGTATGAATAGAAAATTTTATTAGGGTTATCTTGAAAGCATCGCTTGCTACTAAAATTTTGCTAATAAAATTGGGTCTAGACATTTAGGTTACCTTCTAGGTTTTAAGACCGGCTTTCTGCCTCCGTTAGTTAGCTTTTAGACTAAAATTGTGTGCTTTTAATGAAGAAAAATACAGGTAGGAAAGCTTAAAAAAACGTTAAAAGAAAATGAGAAAGATACTGTTTGAAATGTTCTGGCTTTTTTTGGATTTATGCTTTTAATTTGCTACGTTGGGTAGGTAGCAAAAAAATATAGGTGGGTTAGTTTTATTAAAAGAAGAAGTTTTCTTAATAATTAAATAACTTGGTGTGCTATTATTATGTAAAACGATACCTAAATATCCGAATTTTCCAAACAATTGTCATTTATTTAAGTCCCAAATTGATATAAAATTTTCATAAAAATATGTCTTGGCATTATAAGGCATACTATAACATCACGCCTGTAATCCCAAAAGGGTGAGGCGGAGGTGTACGCAATAGGCGAAATGTGGGTACATTTCGCCAGTTGTTTGAGTCCCATGTAATAGGGGACGAGCCTATTGCCATCACTTCATACAAGTTCAGACGCCGTGGCTGCTACTGAGTGATTCGTGATGGAAAAACCCAATAACACTTTGCACGACCTGAGAATCAAACACAGGGCCATTAAGTCCTGGGTTGGGTCAGCATTCGCGGTTGCACCTACTAGACCAACAATAATATGCATGTAAAAGACGCACAAACAATTAAAACCATGAAGACAATAAATCTATCATCAACAACCATTCATATAAGACAGCACGGTTGGCGAAGTGACTGAGCGATTGGACTGCTGCGCTGCGTGTCGCGGGTTCGATTCCCGCACAAATATTTGTATGGCCTACAGATAGTTGTTTCGGGTTTGGGTATTTGTGTGTGTGAGTTTAAATGTTTGCAACCGCACCCACGACACAGGAGACATTCTTACTGCGGGGCAACGTTTTTAAAAAAAACAAAACAAAAGCAAACAATATAAGAATACCTCTTCAATCTATATAGCGTTTTATGAAAATATTTTCGTTCGTTTAAAAACATCCACACAAACCAACTCTCCGCAAAATCAGACTATTCTATCTCCATAACAATTTCTAGAACCTATCAATTGTTTTTCTAACTACAGCTACCACCCACTACTTATACCCCTTGCAGTTAACGATAGTACGATCGTCAGCAGTTTCTCGTACCGCCCACATTTTCAATTATAGCCTAACTCGTTCACTTTGTGCTGCCTACAAGCCGTCGCAGGCAAATGACAGCCACGCGTAATGGTACTCATTGATGAAGTAGAAGCTTTGATAAATAAATAATTGTTAATGGAATTGTAGCTTTATAATTGTTTAATTAAGGACTGTTGTTGTAGTATCGTTAACAGGGAAACTGAAGTTATTTTTAGATGCTGTGTTTTAGGCTCCTAGCATACGGTGTATTTGAAACGCGCAGTGTCTGTCGTCTGCGCCGTAGATGCCGATTTGTGTGTCATTACAGATTCAAACGCGCGTGTGAAGCGCGTTTGAAACTCGTTTGAAGAACGTACAAAGAGTCGGCTTGGGATCGCTGTATCTGCGTGTATACACGTAGTAGACGCACGTTTTATGATCGCCTCGTGTGATTAGGTTACAAGGCTGCGTTCAAATCTTGTTTGATGCGCGTATACGCGCTTCATCCGCGCGAATTAAAATACGCCGGGTGGTAGGCCTTGAGATTTAGCATCGAAAACTACTAAAACTGCCCAAACTAAAACTACTGCAACAACTGTTTGGATTTTAAACCTATGTTATTTTGTGGTTTTTAGTCTGAGATTTAATGGCTATAAGAGTAGAGAAAGACCAAAGAAACGATGGATGGACTTTGTGAAGGATGATATGGCTAGAAAGGAGGTGACTGCTGACATCACGAGAAATAGAGAAGTATGGAAGAAGAAGACATGTTGCGCCGACCCCAAATAAATTGGGATAAGGGCAGGAGAATGATGATGAGTTTAAGATTTAATGGTAGAAAATATAAATCTAAAATCAGAATCATCTTGTCTGCCTCGTTGGTCTAGCGGTCGCAAGCGCGACTGGTGTACATGAGGTCATGGGTTTGAGTCGGGGTCGGGCAGTGTTATTGGGTCATTAGCAGCCGCGGAGTCTAGATTAGTGCCCGGTTGATGGCAATTAGGTTCAACCCATATTAAATAGGACTTAAAATAACTGGAGAAATGTGGGTGTGTGGTTGTGATGCTATGTTACAGAAGACTGATAAATAATGTAGGATTGATTTGACTTATCCTTCATAACAGAATTTACGATTCAGGTAATTCCTTAAAAAAACAAAAGAAAACCAAAAGTCCCTGTAAGAAAATTGAAACTTCTAATAGAAAAGTTATTCAAAGTGTAACTCCGGAAAGTTGAACAAATAAAATTATTTCTAATTTGATAATATTTCTACTCGATTCATTTTAATTGATAATATTAACAAAAAAAGAAATTAGAAAGAAAATACATTTATGTGTCACATGCCATAAGAGCACACCGTATAAAAAAATAATGTAAAGAAAAAAATTACATCTAACCAATCACAACCAGGTAACCAGAAATGAGACGGCAAAATTAACCAATCACAGCCACGATCAACAGACATACTTCCAGAATCCGGTGGAACTCAATTGAGTGAAGTGGAACCTATCGACGCTCAAGTTTGATTCTACAACAGCCCACGTTTTCAATTAATATGTTCCTACACGATCACTTTGGTGTAGTCCTTGCAAATCACGAGTGTGTGCCATTGTAAGTTTAAACTCGTTTGTATTCACCTATACTTCTACACTAATATTATAAAGAGGAAAGATATGTTTGTTTGTAACGAATAGGCTCCGAAACTACTGGACCGATTTCAAAAATTCTTTCACCGTTGGTAAGCTACACTATCCGCGGGTGACATAGGCTACTTTTTATCCCTGTATTCCCCCACGGGAACGGGAACTACGCGGGTGAAACCGCGTGACGTCCGCTAGTATTTTATATAGAGGCGAGGTAAAGCTAAGTAGTGTCGGCCCCGACTTACGAACAGTAAGTCGAGGGTTCGAACCTAGGCAGGCGCATTACTTTATGTAATTTATTTCATTACCGCTGCTCTCAAAGCGGTGAAGGAAAACACATCATGAGGAAACCGGCATGTCTTAGAACCAAAAATTTCGAAGACATGTGACATCTACCAACCCGCACTGAGCCCGCGTGGTGGATTATAGCCCATCCCTCTCCTAGAGAGGAGGCCTGAATCCCTGCAGTGGGAACATTATAGGCTGATGATGATAAAAGACTGTAAGTTTGGGTATAGTAATAATAATAATGTAATCTTGGGAACTACTGATCTGATTTTGAAAATTATTTATTTAATGGGAAGTTTCACTATCTCCTGTCTGAAAGATCGCATACAGAATGCACAATCCCTTTTTGGATATTGGGGGAAAACCGTTAAATCATAAATTAATGACTCCTCAAGCTCTGGGCGGAGCGGAAGGTCAGACTTCTACTGACTTAAAGCCACCCATGTCCCTTCTTAACCATCTGTACCCGGGGCCGCGGTATCTCTTTCGAACAACCCGCAGCCCCGGCAGACGTCGGACTGTTGCCCCAGCAATGTTGCTGACATCTCTTTGAGGCGCGCGTGGAACACGAACGCGCCGTCGACACGGCCTGTCGTCATCATAAGACGGGCGGACGGTGAGCTAGCCCATTACTCACCGTCCAAAGGCCCGCGCCTACGGTGGCCGGAAGCCATCACGTGGCCCCCGACACCGTGTACAGATATCCAGGCATTAAATAAATAATGTCACTGACCATTTCATTCTCTTCGGTCTGTATTGGTAATATTGAGTGACGTGTTACATAAATGAAATATGACCCTGGCACGGGTGAATAATAAAAGAATTCCGTTGATATCTAAATAATAAGGGCTAATGGAATATTGATGAGTTTCAAAGTTTAAATGTCGAAGTTAAGAGTTTTAACCTTTTAGCCATGTTAAATGTTAGTAGGTGGATAGTTTTGTTGTATGTTAGCATCGCACTTATACACGTCAATTATAGTTAGGGTGGTTATGTTATAATTATGATGTCACAGTCAAAGCTCTTAATAAGTTAATATTAAATAATACAGGGTGTAAATCAACCCATCACACACCCGTTAACCAAGCATTCTGTACATCAAACTAAGTACCCCTACGCAATAATTTTTGCTGGGAAACGATTTTTTTTTTGGGGTCAAAAATCACATTTTACGATAAAACTCAATGTAGCACTCTTAAAACATTATGCTATTGGATGCTTTGAATAGTGAACGGGTCATAGAGGTAATTTAAGTAAAATTATAACCTGAAAAAGTAGTCTTTACAAAAACAGCTGTGAAAAATTTGAAACTTTGACACCCAATATCTCCGTAACTAGGGGGTTCCCAGGTATGGTGTAGAACAAAAAAATGATCGCAGTGGTGGGAAGAACAAGTGCCCTTAGTTTGCGTTAAGGGTACTTTTACACCCTACATATACATTACATAACATCACTCCTGTAATCCCCAAAAGGTTAGGCAGAGGTGTACCTAATACTACACCCACATTTCGCCAGTTATATTTAAGTCCCATGTAATCGAGGGCGAGCTTATTGCCATCAACCGGGCACAAATCCAGACTCCGTGGCTATTACTGATAAATTCCTGATGGAAAAAGCCAGTAACACTTTGCCCGACCCGAGAATCGAATCCAGGACCTCATGCTCAGTAGTCGCGCGTGCGACCACTAGACCAACAAGGCAATCTTAAACGATTAACCTTTAATATTAATCTCTTCTTCTTCTTCTACCCATGTTATTTGGGGTCGGCGCAACACGTAAATTTCTTCCATTCTGCCCTGCCAGTCGTCACGCTATCATTCATTCCTTTTTCCTTCATGTCATTCCTCACACACTACATCCATATTTTCTTTATATCCTGCGTTTAATTTTTAGTGTTTTTATTAATCCCATACCCAGCTCGTAACAATATTTTCATTCATTTTATCTACTACCTACTTCCACCTTGCATTTCTAACCCACACACATACATGATTAAAGTCAAGGTCATACAAAGATGGGACATATTTATAGAACGTGAATAAATGTCGCTACCCACGTACACGTGTCGGTTTCTTATCTATATTTCATTTTATCGCACTTAATAAAATTCTAGACTAGTCTAATTGTTATTGCTGATAAAATGTCACTTTCTTTCACTCAGTGATTCAATTTCATATCACACATGCCCAAGTCATAAAATACTAGCGGACGTCACGCGGTTTCACTCGCGTAGTTCCCGTTCCCGTGGGAATACAGGGATAAAAAGTCACCAAGCCTATGTCACCCGGGAATAGTGTAGCTTCCAAGCGGTAAAAGAATTTTTCAAATCGGTTCAGTAGTTCTTAAGTTTATTCATTACAAACATACACCCACACAAAAATACATATTTTTCCTCTTTATAATATTAGTGTAGATAACATACACAAAACGCACAATCTGTTATCACCACTCAGATCCAGCCTGTCCCCTCGATGTCCCTCCTCAGTGACGCACTCATTTTCATTTTCAAATATCTTTATCCTACTAATATTATAAATGTGAAAGTTTGTGAGAATGGATAAGTGGATGTTTGTTACTCTTTCACGCATAAACGGCTGGACCGATTTGGTTGAAATTTGGTATGTAGATAGGTTATACCCTGGATTAACATATAGGCTACTTTTTATCCCGATTTTCTCTTCCCGTGGGATAATTTTCGAGTTGTAGCGGGCGAAGCCGCTGGCAACAGCTAGTTTACCATAATACTAAGCACAAAATGCACTTAACCTAAGATACATTAACACACGAAAATCAAAACACTTTATTAGGCTAGCAATACGCCTTTGAAAGTTTATAAAATTATAGTTCGGTTTAGAACTTTAGGCCGTATACAGAAAGAAAACTGGCAGCCTACCAGCGCTTATAGGAATCGGTCCATGCAGGTAACCAGCGCAGGCAATTACATGAACAATCGCCGATTAGCGCCGAACGTCGTCGCCGACAAGTTGAATGAAATCTATGGCCCGAATTACACAGAAGCGGCGTAAGGTGAAGGCGCGGCGCAGGTATCTTGCCGCTTCAAAATGTTTCGATACAAAATGTAGGTAGGCGACATGATGTGAATCATACTCAAGCAGCGTGTCGCAGGCACGTCGTTTTGTCGAATGTTCCGTGTTGCTAGCAGTCCGCCGCGCCTTCACCTTACGCCTTTTCACTGTAATTCGGGCCCATAGAAAGCTGGTAGCCAGCGCCGATCTACTAGCGCTTATCGGCGCTGGCTACCAGCTTTCTTTCTGTATACGGCCTTAGACTGTAAAACACAAATTAACATGAGGGGTATAATGACGACAAAATGTAAATTATTTAGTTCAACCACAATTTACTGCTTGCAAGCGACGCGCTAATGTAATTTTAATTGACTTCCTCGGCAGTATAAATACTAAATACTGTATACTATTAGTATACTATTCACACCTGTATTCCACGTAGGCGTACCTAATAGTACACCCACATTTCACCAGTTATATTTAAGTCCCATATAATTGGGGGCAAGCCTGTTGCCATCAATCGGGCATAAAACCTGACTCCGTGGCTGCTACTGAAAGATTCCTAATGGAAAAACACAATACAGGTATTGACTTGCTTAGAAGACCACTCCTATCACTAGATTTGTACCACAAACCTTGTTTAACTAAACTACAGTACCCGGCGATAAATATTGCACATCGACCTTTGGAGACATCTCTTTTCCGGTGTGCTTTTATATATAACTGCCGCAAGCTAGGTCGGTTCGAAAATGTTTCACGGCAAGCTAAATACAAAATAAGAACTTAATTAATGAATAAATTGCATTGATATTTCCAAAGGTCGATGTGCAATATTTATCGTCGGGTACTGTATTTGTATTTTTAAACATATTTTCAACAGCAACTTTATACCGTCCCATCAATATGTACATCTATCTTCAATGTTTCTACTGTGATTCATCTATCACTCAATCACGAAACTATACTACAAGTCGGTCTATAGAACCCGATACCATTCATGACTACGTTTACACTATTGGTTTACTGGTTCGGCAACTGAATGTATGCAGGTGACGCGGAGTTACTCTGTCACTGCCCTCGCATCACTGTCGGTCCACTAAACGTATTGTGGTCGTAACAGATGTCAGTATCGGATAACTCTGTGACCAGAGTAGAGATTTGATGGTGTTCTGAAGTTACTAGGTTACCCGTTGGGGCTGCGGGTTGTTCGCAAGAGATACCGCGGCCTCGACAAAAAGGGCTAAGAAGGAACATGGGTGGTTTTTAGTCAGTAGAAGTCTGACACTCCCTTTCGCTCTGCCCAAGAGCGGGAGGGGTTATTCGATGATTTTCCACCCGCCAAAAAAAAAAAGTTACTAGGTTTCTTTTTCAACCGACTTACAAAAAGGAGGAGGTCCTCAATTCGTCTGTATGTTTTTTTTTTGTCCATGTAGTTTTATATTTATTTTAGTGTTTTTTTTTGTTACGGATAAAAAATAGAGTAACAGTAAATTAGCTTTGAAGTTGTTTGAAATATAATATGATAGTAAAAAATTAAATAATGTTAACGAATATTTTGAAAATATTCGTTAACATTATTTTTACTATAATTATATATTTCAGAGGGCTTGATTACATTACTGTATGATGATAGAAATATCAACTATTTAGACTTTCATAATGTTTTTTTTGTGATTGTTTGTTGTCTAGTGGTCACAAGCGCGACCGCTGAGCATAAATTAATGGGTTCGATTCCGCGGTTGGGCCAAATGTTATTAGGTTTTTCGGAGCAGCCACATAGTCTGGATGATTGTAATAGACTCGGTCCCTATTACATAGGACTTATAAAACTGGCGAAATGTGGGTGTATCATTTTTTTTTGTTTTAAAAAACGTTGCCCCACACTAGGAACTTCCCCGGTATCGTGGGTGCGATCACAAACATTTAAACTCATACACACAAACACACCCAGACCCGAAAACAACTATCTGTAGGCCATACAGATATTTGTTCCGTGGGGGATCGAACCCGCGACACGCAGCGCAGCAGTCCAATCGCTCAGTCACTGCGCAAACCGTGCCGACCCTAATCCATCATTAGTTACACCTATGCCTTACTCTTCTGGGACTACAGGCGTGATGTTATGTTATTAACTATTATTTTTTACTTTGTCGCAATAAATATTCTTACGTAATACGTTTCCCTGTCCTATAACATAGTTTCAGCATCTGCAATGCGCCTACCTCCGCCATAAAAAACAATATTACGGAGGCGACCTCCCCCTCGTAACAAAATCAATTTCATAAATGAATTGCAAGGTTTTTTTTATTAAGGAGCTGGTAGCATGCCACGGTGTCGTTTTGAAGACAAACAGCTGATATTGATGAGTGTTTCAGGACAAATGCTTTTACGAAATGTTTTGTTACAAATCTTGGAGAGAGGCCGCTCAAATTGGGTGCGGGTTGTTCGCAAAGAGATACCGCGGACATGAAGGGCTAAGAAGGAACGTGGGTGGTTTTTAGTTAGTAGAAGTCTGACACTACTCTCCGCTCCGCCCAGAGCGGGAGGAGTCATTTGATGATTTCCCATCCTCCAAAAAAAAACCGGTCAAATCGCCTGCGTATTCGTCTTGTATCGATGGTTATAGGGAAATGAAAGTTTTATACAATGACAGTCACACGTTTGAATTTATTAACCGACTTCCATATGCCGGTGGTTTTCAATTCGACAGATTCTTTTTGTTTGCGGGTTTTCAGCTGTATCTTGGCGAATTAAGAACCGATTTCGATAATTCTTTTTTTATTTGAATAAATATTATTTCGTGGTGGTCCCTTTCAAATTCGGTGATGAACTGATGCTGATCTTCGGAGATATACAATGGGATTTTTTAATAATACCCCCAACAAATTTGTCAAAGTTGCTGCAATTCTTTGAATGTTAAGTGTTAACACTAAATCATAACACTTGCTATTGCCCGTGATGTCGTCCACGTGAAATAGTTGATTGTGTGATGTTATATAGCCTTCTTCAATAAGTAAACTATCAAACACAAAAAATATTTTTATATTATAACCAGAGTTATTAAGTACAGAAGTATAGATAACATAACGCCTTTAAGTTTATATACAAAATACACAAAAGTAAAATAACGTATGACTTGTATATGCTTCCACTACGTTTCCTATTGTCACATACATAATACTCGTGGCTATGACACCAACACAATCATAAAACCATTTGTTTGATTGTGTTTTGTTTTGGGATTGTTTCCATAAACCCAAAGCCTTATCATTAAGCAACATCACTATCATCACTACATAGTATAAAACAAAGTCGCTGTCGCTGTCTGTCCGTCCCTATGTATGCTTAAATCTTTAAAACTTCGCAACGGATTTTGAAACGGTTTTTTTTAATAGATAGAGCGATTCAAGAGGAAGGTTTTAATATATAATTTGACTGACATCCACGCGGGCGAAGCCGCGGGCATCAGCTAGTAATCTTTAAAGTAAAGTGACTGCGGAGCATGAGGTTCTAGGTTCGATTCCTGGGTCGGGAAAAGTGTTATTGGAATTTTCATCAAGGAATTTCTCAGAAGCAGCCACGGAGTCTGCAATTGTGCTCGGTTAATGGCAATAGGCTCGCCCCTTATTACATAGAACTTAAAACCGTATCTGGCAAAATGTAGGGTTAATAAAGGTACACCTCTTTTTTTTTGGAGGGTGGGAAATCATGAAATGGCTCCTCCCGCTCTGGGCACAGCGGTAAGGAGTGTCAGACTTCTACTGACTAAAAACCACCCATGTACGTTCTTAGCCCTTTGTGTCGAGGCCGCGCTATCCCTTTCGAACAACCCGCAGCCCCGACGGGAAGGTACATGTCTTAGATTATAAAATGATTGTAAAATGCAAATTTTTTGACGATTGTCTACTACGCTCTTTGGACACCTTATTTACACAAATTATGACCACTCGCTACACAAAAGTAGAATAGCGTATGTCAACTCTCTAATATGTTTTCACTATGTCCCTTTGTGTCACATACCTAATACTCATGACAATAACAAAATAATCCTAAAACAAAACACAATCATACAAAATGGACACCCAAAGCCTTATCGTTAATCATAATATTTGTAAACTCAATTTAAATGTTAACCCTGCAATTAGACGGGTTAATCCGGACCGATAGTCTGACCAGAAACGTAGTTAGTTTCTGTGGAGCGATTAGAAAGTCAAACAAAAGCCTACGAACGTTGGGGGGTTAATTAGTGAACTGGCTCACTTGACCCGGGCGTGGTGCAAGAATATGTAACCTAGACCTCGATGGGTATAGGTTGGTGTCGAGAGGGTTGGTTTGTAGTTCGTTGTCTGCGGTTACACTTGCATTTTTGACCGCAATTTTTGTACTGTTTAGTTTTGCAATTTTACGAATGTCATATTGCGACGGCACGGTTGGCGCAGTGGCTAAGCGATTGGACTGCTGCGATGCGTGTCGCGGGTTCGATCCCCGCACGGAACAAATATTTGTATGGCCTGCAGATAGTTGTTTCGGGTCTGGGTATTTGTGCATGTGACTTTATATGTTTGTGATCGCACCCACTATACAGGAGAAAATCCTAGTGTGGGGCAACGTTTTAAAAAAATAATAATAATAATATGACATCGCGCCAGGTACTTGTAATACGCTCTTAGTTATGCACAAATAATAACTTACTTTGCACAGGTTGAGCAGCGCTTGCGATCATTAAAACAGAAAATGTGCGCGGATCAATGACTTTTAGGTGTAATCCATTTTCCTATCATATTTTAAAACCGACGTAGGACAATGGCAAAAAAGAAACGCCTAATAAAGTGAGATCTGGAGAGCGTGCGGCGCAATGCACAATGGCACAATTACGTCACAAATTAAGTTTATAGTTTTGTTACATATTTGGGGCGAGAATCAAATACTGAATGCTGCCTCAATAAGTCCCTTGTTTAACCTAGCATACTGTATATCACAACCTAGACACTGCAGGGTGAAAGGGACAGCCCTCCGCAAACTGACACTGGAACCATTCCTTTATTTCAACGTAATTTTCCATTTATATAAATAATACGGCTTAAATAAAAAACAAAGAATGGATGTTACAGACTACGTCGATTTTTGAATCGAAGATACAAAGATAGAAGATAGATCCTATAGCATTTTAGTTAAATTGTTCAACAAAAGTAAGACAGTAATCTTCTCCTTGATGTCTCGATGGCAATCTACATCGTGTCGGCCCAGCATTGAGCTACCAGTTTGGCGCTCTTCAATAACATCCATAGATATGAATAAATTCATAAAATTATATAAATATAGGGTGTAAAAGTACCCTTAACGCAAACGAAAGGCACTTGTTCTCCCCACCACTGCAATCATTTTTTTGTTCTAGACCATACCTGGCAACCTCCTAGTTACGGAGATATTGGGGGTCAAAGTTCCAAATTTTTCAAAGCTGTTTTTGTAAATACTAGTTTTTCAGGTTATAACTTTACTTAAATTACCTCCATGACCCGTTTACTATTCAAAGCATCCACTAGCACAATGTTTTAACAGTGCTACATTGAGTTTTACCGTAAACTGTGATTTTTGACCCAAAAAAAACAAGTCGAAACAAGCAAAAAATTTTGGGTAGGCTTACTTAGTTTGATGTACAGAATGCTTGGTTGACGGCTGTGTGATGGATTGATTTACACCCTGTATAATCCGTGGAACATGTATTTTTAATTTTTACGTTTACTCCGCGCCATCGTGCTATGGCCTCAGGCATTCATTCCATGTAAAGTACCGGTATCCAGTACCATTCGGTTAAACGAGATGCTGACCTGAATAACGACTTTAAAGACATCCTTAACGAAGCCACTAGGCGTGACTTTTTCCCGTCATTGTGAACTTTTTTTTGTACCATCCAGTTATACGTACGGAGATATTGTAGGTCAGAATTTTGCACACGTTTTATAAAATACAGATTGTTAATGTTATTAAAAAATCACAATGTGTTATGTGCATCACATTGAGCGCCCAACTTACTTTCCCAGCATTAATGATTGAGAAGTGTTTGTGTTTGTGCGTGTGTGTGTTGTGTGTTGCGCTCGTAGTTTAGTTTTGTTTTATGAATTGTTCTTTTGACATTCAAAAGTGCCTGTAATGGTTTAATTGAAATAAATGCTTTTGTTAGAGTATGTGAAACTGTTTTATATTAAGATCTTTGTTGTACCTACCATATACTCAGAAATAAATATTATTTTATTCTATTCTATTCTATGCTACAGTTTGATTTTTAAAATATTTAGTTGATGGGTCCTTTTACACCTTGTATTGTAGAAAATGTTGAATTAATAGTCACCTTAACTTGAATAAGCCAAACATATTGTTACTTGTACCACACCCAATCTTGTCTCTAAAACATGTAGTTCGAATTCCTATTTGTTAATCCGAATTTAGCTTAATTGAGAACTTCAATTCCACACACTTATAGGCCTTTGAAGTAAGCACGCAGTATGTATACACATGAACGATCTAAGGCTCGGTTTCCACCATAAAATCTACATTATCGCGGCTTTTATCTTTTTAACCGGCTTCCCAAAAGGAGGAGGTTCGATCAGTATGTTTTTTTTTATGTATGTTCACCGATTACGCTGAGATTTATTATCCGATTTACGTGATTCTTTTTCCGTTTGATGCGGAATAGTTGCCATTTGGTCCCATAAAAATTTAACATAGTTTGGCCCAGTACTTTTCATTTTAAGAACATGTTTTGTAAATATTTGTATTTGTATTAGTTTTGTAATTTTGCTTCTGAAGTCGGTGGCAAAAAAATGAAATCAAACAATGTCAATGTCACCGACTTCAGCAGTTTTTTTCACTTGGTGTTTTTCAAGTCGGTTGTTTTTTTTGCAAAAAGTTTTTTTCTATGATTAGTTGAATCTTATTCACCGTTTTGCTCGTCTTCACTCCACACTATATAGGATCGTTCTATGATTTTTATATCGACTTAAATCCGGGTGGGACTTAAAAGGGTTCAACGAAGTTAAGTCTTTTACATACGTGCCAAGCGCATCTTATCCGCTTAGCTTAAGTCAATTCAATTATTTAATTCTAAATAGTTTTTTATATGCTCGTCATTACCTGCGACAATTTTTTTTTTTTTCAATACATATTTGCAGCTTCGGAGTTCAGCTTTTCCTTTTAGCTACACATATCTGTGGAAAAGCAGCCTTAACATGTCTGATCGTAAGAGATTCTGCACAGTGTATTAATATTAATGAATACTGTGAGGCATGGTTCTTGACAATTTTGGTAAACGGCAATCCCATTTATTTAAGGAGAGTGCTGTATCGTTGATCGTGTTCGTAAGAAGTTTAAGTGATGATTTTTCATTTATCTTTATTTAACGCGGAGAAAAGAAAGGTAAGTTTAAGTGAAAAAAGGATGAGGAAGCTCGTTATTTAATGGGTGGTCACCCAGCTACAGACCAACCTAGGCAAGCACGACTTAACTTAAAGATTGAACCGAGCGGCTGGTACAATTGGTACATTCTCCTTAATTTTCAATGATAAATGAAGAAAGAAATAAAAGTAAGGAAGAGGAACTGTTTATTTTGCTCACATGAAGAATTAGTTTGAACGAATTCGAGGCTTTAAAAAAGTTTTACTTTGATAAACTTCTGTTAAATAAAGTCCAACATATTTGCTTTTTTATTGCAATAAACATATGATTGGAAATTACGGTTTACGGTTTAAGAAATTTATTTCGCTCAAAAAGAATACAATTATTCACTTCTATGAGGAAAAACATAATAATTTAGGTACAATTTATAAGCGACGGTTTCGCTTATTGTGGCAAACTAAAATTAAGTAATAATAAACTAAAATTATTTTCTAAAAACTATAAATTAATCAGGTGGTTCTTTAATAGCCTTTTAAAAGTTGGAAGTGATTTCGATTCCTTGATAGCTTTAGGTATAGAGTTATACAGTTCAGCTCCCTCATATACGACAGTCTTTCTACCGTAATTTGTCCTCGGTGCTCTTAAAATTATATGGTTAGCCTGCCTCGTCATGCGCTTTTGAATTTGCATTCTTTTTGTAAATGTTAATTAATTTTCCTTATAAAAAAGTTATTAGACACATTCGCGAACTACCACAACAACCTCCACTTTTTAAGCTATTGCATAGCTTCTATCGCGGGCCTTGAGCATGGGGACCGAATCCAGAAATTCCGTAACGAAAAAAACCTAACACTCATTTATTTAATAAAAGAAAAAAAATGTTTTTTTATCGGTCACCACGCTCAAAGTGTAACTTGAATTAATATCAAAGAAAAAAAAAACAAAGGAAAAAAAATATTGCATTAATAAAATAAATAAATAATTATAATTGCATAAGTTGATAAAAAATGCTATGCAATAGCTTTACCGCGGCAGTCTCACAGTGCCACACGTCTTTTTCTTTTTATCGTCCTTCACCTAGCCTCAAAACAAAAAAAATATCCGCCAGCACAGTGTAACATTATAAATATTACACTGGCGTATCTAAAAATAGCCCAGCGAACTTACCTAACCAATCCCCAGATAAAGCCGGCGTACCATTCTATGACGTAAGTGTACACTGGCGTGCAATATTACATAGTCATTCTTCGTTTGAACACGAAACTACACTTTTTCAATTATTTCTGGGAGTTCCTTTACTGTTTTTTTGAAATAGTTCAGTGATTAATTAATAATCAGTTTCTGAATATAGTGATCAGAGCTCAATTAAAATAGTTTCGGGAAGTTATTTAGTGAACAGAATTTTATATCTTTTGCACGTCGTGTTTAACGCTTGAATATAAAAGAATGGGGATTTTCCAGTAGTCAAAAAATATGCAATTAGTTATTTATCGAATTGGTTTTGCCAAACCATTTCGAGGAAAATATTTATGTCTCGGTAAAATAAATAATATTCTATATTCATTTATATTTTTGAAGAAATGTGGTTAACCTTTATTTTACATTCAATGACGTAGTTAGAGTTATTATTCATAACATCACGCCAGTAATTCTCGAAGGGTTGGGCAGAGGGGACCCATTAGTAGACCTACATTTCTCCAGTTATGTTGAAGTCCCAATTAATAGCAGGCGAGCCTATGCCACCAACCGGGCAAAAATCCAAACCCAATAGCAAAATAGTAATAGCACTTTACCCTACCAGGGAATCAAACCCAGCCAGTATGCACGCAGTCACGCTTACGAAGTAATTTTTTGGACAATGCATATGAAACAACTTCGATAACTGTTGACCTTCGAACCGATCATCAGTAAGTGTCAGTTTTTAACACACAACCAGATGCATCCGCCATACTGGGATTAAAACTAAGTTATTGTTTAAAACAGGAAAAAGCTTACTTATCTAGAAGCCTGATTCATCATCATTATCACTGCAGGGACTCAGGCCTCCTCTCTAGGAGAGGGATGGGCTATAATCCACCACGCGGGCCCAGTGCGGGTTGGTAGATGTCACATGTCTTTGGTTTTGAGACATGCCGATTTCCTCACGATGTTTTCCATCACCGTTTTGAGAGCAGTGGTCATGAAATAAATTACACAAAGTGATGCGCCTGCCTGGATTCGAACCCACGACTTACTGTTCGTAAGTCGGGGCCGCCACCACTGGGCCACCGCTACTCTGCCTGAATATAAACACCTAATTTATACACACCTCTTGTGTTCATGATTATGTATAGGTACCTTTGCTTCAGTAATCCATCTCACTATACGCCAGACGTGTGGGCGTTCGGGATTCTAATACACGTAGTAGTAGCGTGGGTGTTTAAGTCAAACTGTGAGAATGTCTGCGATTTCACAGGGAAAAATACTTTTTCTTAAGAATTTATGGATGATTGAAATACTATTGGGTGCTTTAAGTGTTTAGAAATTACATCATGTAGCATCACGTCTGTAATCCTCGAAAGGTTAGACAGAGGTGTATTAGTAAACCTACGTTATGTAAGCCTATTTCCATTAACTGGGCACAAATCCAGACTCCGTGGCTGCTACTGCGAAGTACCTGATGGAAAAAACCCATAAATACGTTGCTCAACGTGGAAATCTTCAGGGTCTTGTGCATAGCAGTTGCGCGGCCACTAGGTATTAATATATATTGCGTGTAGCAACGTTTCATAAATTGCTTATTTTCGTGTAATAAGCAAGTCTTATTCTAGCAAAGATTTCAAAATTAGGATTGATTTCTGATAAATTTAGAGAGCTCCTAAAAATCTGCTTCACTGCTAAAATTTATCTGGATCGAAGGCTTTTATACCAAGCTTTTTATACTTCCAGGTCAGCAGGGCTATTGCCTACTTTTTTAGGGTTCCGTAGTCAACTAGGAACCCTTATAGTTTCGCCATGTCTGTCTGTCTGTCTGTCTGTCTGTCTGTCCGTCTGTCCGTCCTCGCTTAATCTCTGTGACCGTTAGCACTAGAAAGCTGAAATTTGGGACCAATATGTGTATCAATCACGCCGACAAAGTGCTAAAATAAAAATTGGAAAAAAATGTTTTATTAGGGTAGCCCCCCTATATGTAAAGTGGGAAGTGTTTTTTTTTTTAATTTTAACCCTAATGTGTGATATATTGTTGGAAAGGTATTTAAAAATGAATAGGGGTTTACTAAAATCATTTTTTGATAATGTCAATAATTTCGGAAATAATCGCTCCAAAAGTAAAAAACAAAGCGTCCCCCCCCCCCCTCTAACTTTTGAACCATAAGTTTAGAAAATACGAAAAAAATCTGAAAAGTAGAACTTTATAAGGACTTTCTAGGAAAATTATTTTGAACTTGGATGGAAACAACAGATGGAAACTGCAGTTAACCAATATAATTTGGTCCCTGAATCGTATGAGCGCCTATACAATCCAGAGGTCAAGTTTCATTTGCCCGTATTTTTTTTTTAACTTCGTTTACATAATATTTTATTATCCTGAACGTATCTTTTTTCAAACAAAAAAATAATTATTAAAATAGGTTCTCGCAATTCAAAAGATACCCACCTTTAAACTCATAAGTGGGAACACTTATTGTGACGGACGGGAAACTACGGAACCCTACACTGAGCGTGGCCCGACACGCTCTTGGCCGGTTTTTAATGTCTGTGGCTATCATAGTGTCCATCGATTAACTGTCAAATGGTTATGCTTTGGTACAAAATGGAACCATTTCACAGTTAATCGATGGATACTATGATAGCCACTGACATTTAAAAAGATACGCAATAACCTTGTAGGATCGTATTCGTACAAGGCAACGTAATTTTAATTTTGTTTTACTAGCGTACTCCTTAGGCTCCCAGTGAAAGCTAGTTGTTGAAATTTACTCATGTATCTCATCCTGTGTTTAACCTTTATATTACAAACAAACTTTGGTTTACAAACATTGTAGACTTTGTAAATTCCTAGATGTTTGTAAACTTTTTATTTTGTTCAACGTTTAATTGTGTAGTATCCTACGCAAACAGTGCTACGCTAGCAGGGATGGCCTAGTGGTGGTGGCCCCGGTTCGAACCCAGGTAGGCGCATTACTTTGTTAAAACGGTAAAGGTGTAAAACGGTGAAGGAAAACATCATGAGGAAATCGGCATGTTTTAGAACCAAAAAACTCGAAGACATGTGACATCTACCAACCCGAACTGGGCCCGCGTGGTGGGTTATAGCCCATCACTCTCCTAGACGAGGCCTGAGTCCCTGCCGTGGGAACATTATAGGCTGTTGATGGTGATGAACCTACGAATTATTGTTGGGCCTACGCTGTCTCATCCATAACTAACCCTGTAAAATAATTTCCTTTCCAGCTAAAACATTAGAAAGTGTCGAAGGGTGGGCGTTTTGGGGGACTGTCTTTTGTAAATAATTTTTGACGTTTGAAAGTGCTGATTGTCTGCCTAGTTTGAATAAATGAATTTTGATTTAGATTTTTGGTGATGATGATTACCTAGATAATAAACTATTTTCTATATTAATAATTCTAACAAATGTTTTCACTTGTTACAGCCGCAAGCACTATGCCTGTGACAACCTGAAGGCGAGCGGGCGATGCGCCGCGCGGCGGCTCGCGCGCGCGTTGCGACGCGCGTAATATGCGCTCGTTGAACGAAACAGCGTGCCAGGCGCTGCTAGAAGACGTCCGCTGGGACGAGCCCGTCAGTCTCGTCAGCTTGGCCATTCTCGCCCTTATTGACGTACTTGTCATTGCGGGTAAGTTTAGTCAAAAGTTATTTATTTAGAAATCAGACCTTCAAAGCATCATAGTTATTCTCTTTTGGTCACAATTGGTTTTCCCGACTCTAAAAAATACGATTCTGTTTAGTCTGTCAGTTAGATTAACGTAAAATATTAAATTACTTGCTGAGAATTGATGGACATAAAACGCGTCAAAGATCATGAGTGACGTCATTTCCTGGTAAAAAGTGTACTGAAATACGACGTCTCACGAGTTATCGAAATACTGTATTATTGTTTTAATTTTTTGTTTACCTGAAAAAAAATGTGAGTGTGTGTGTAATTTGAATCTCAATGACCTCGATGAATATTTGTACACCTTCGGGAATAACATAGCGCACTTGTAATTTTATTTCAACTATTTTTTGTTAACCTGTGTTAACAAATGATTAAATGACTTACGAGTCATCATCATCATTCTCTTGCCCTTATCCCAATTCATTTGGGGTCGGCGCAGCATGTCTTCCTCTTCCATACTTCTCTGTTTCTCGTCATCTCATGTGACACCTCCTTACGACCTATGACTTACGAGTATGACCAATATTTATTGAAAAAATATCTGACGTACTAATTAGTTTTTTTTTATCAAATACCCTATTCATATGGGGCCATTACAGCATGTCTTTTTCTTACATACTTAGAGAAGTACAGAGGTAACTCGTCATCTCATGAGAGGTGTCTGGTGGATGAACAGTGTGTAAAAGATGATAAAAGGAGGTGTCCTTTTATCATCTGTTACAGAGTTCATCCATCGTTTCTTTGGTCTTCCTCTACGCTTATACCCAGTCACATTCACACTCAAACCTCACCTCACGAAATGTTCCTCATTCCTCCACATTACATGTCCATACCACGACAACTGATTACCACACATATTAAAGCATCATAAGTAGAGGTTTATTAATCAAAATACAAAAATAATACACTACCAGACGTAGAGTGCTGCGTAAATCCATAATTAATATGCAAACGAGAATATTCCAAAAATAGCTCGTTCACTAAAACAATTTAATATCAAATTGTATGTTCTACTTAGAATTACAGAACCACGCTTATCTAAAACAGAATAAGGTTCTAAATATAAAGCAAAACTTAAATGTGTAAATTGAAAACCAACGGTAACAAGACAGCGAATAAAGTACTTAAACCATTTCATCCCCTTAGTTCCCGCCAAGCGTTTTCGTTTGAACCCCTTTCATCTTAACACATTCGTACCTTTACGTTTAATCCCATTCCCCCATTGTACCGTGCTACGCGCTACGGCGTAGCACGTAGCGCTACGAGGCTACAGCACTACGAGATTTATGTGTAGCACATGCACTTTAGTGAGTGATTTTAAAGATACATTTTCTTTGAAAAAAAATTATTTAAGAAAAAATGTTTGCTTTAAAAGAAATGTAATTAAAAGGTATCGTTCGTTACACGAGCTACGAAAGTAAACAGCAGCGTACAGAATTAAAACAAAATAGTTTTTTTAGGTGCGATGTTCTCGCTTGGAATCTCAGGTTAAAAACAAAATGTAACAAGCTTCTACCGTTATAAAAATCTCTTCTGTAAACAAATGAAGATAAAAAATTGAGTGAGCTCAAAGTTTAAATTGATGAGAGGAGAAAAATTTGGATTACTTTTTTTTAGAAAAGTACTTTAATTTTGATCACTCACACACTATCTCTGAATTTTATTTTGACTGCTTCGTTGGTTTAGTAGTAGCAAGTGTGACAGCTGAGTATCAGGTCTTGAGTTCAATTCCCAGGTTAGGCAAATTGTTATTGGGTTTTTTCCATCATGACATTCAAAAGTACCTATAAAGGTCTATTTGAAATAAATGCTTTGAGTTTAAGTTTTTCTTTTTTTTTTTCGTTTTGAAACCAATGGTGATGAAATAAAATACACAAAGCAAAGGTATTTTTCAACCATCTCTGAACCGTTACAACTATCGCTGATTTACTAATATACTTTCAGCTAGTAACGTCCAAACCATTCATTAAAAACGTTTCATTCCATTTTCCATTTATCCAATTCTATACACACATTTTACTAAAAATAAATCCATCCATTCACCTTTTCATTCACATCACAAACAAATGTATCTGAAAAGGACACTGACTTCAAATATTTTTCACATAAAACAAATCTGAACTCACAACATTTCGCCACGCTCAAAAGCATAGGCTCTTTATGTAACCGGCATTCATTTATACCTGAGCCACTATAGAGAGACAGAGACAGAAGGTATAAAATGATATTCTTTTATAAATTAAATAGGGCCTACTCTTGACCCCAATCTTGTATTGAGGATGAGATGAGATCCCGTCGGGGCTGCGGGTTGTTCGCAAGAGATGCCGCGGCCTTGACATGAAGGGCTAAGAAGGAACATGGGTGGTTTTTAGTCAGTAGAAGTCTGACACTCCCTTTCGCTCTACCCAAGAGCGGGAGGGGTTATTTGATGATTTTCCACCCGCCAAAAAAAAGGATCGTGATGAGGTCGACGATGGAAAAAGCTAACCCGAAAGAAGCCTATTGTGACTTAAAAAGATTGGGGTCATAATACATACATTTGGGAATTCCAACGCAGGCAAGGAATTCCACTCTTTCAAGGTGATAACCTGCAGTACGCTCGGACTTCTAATGGCAGAAGGGAGAAGTTTTTACTGAAAATAGTCGGTCTTTTGATCATTTACTGTCTCATTCATGGCGCCGGAGTTCAGATGCTAACTGTGTGGGGTTTGATTGCCGAGTTAGTAACTGTGTGGTTGGGGATTCAGTAGCAGTTTACATTCAGGACAATAGCAATAAGATCGTTTAGACAGCACTAGAGTAGATCTCTGGAGAAGATGTAACTCCAACCTCGTTAAGTGGGGCTCCCGCAATGAAACTGCAGCGAGGTGTGATTGTGGAGCTGTGTCACAAACTTTCCGCCACCATGCAGCCAAAGTGACCTTTACGCTGCAACCGATGGCAAGGTGGAAGTGGTGACGGTCTGGGCTAACAAAACATACAATTGGGTACTTGACAAAAAAAAACTAATTAGTCCGTCAGATAGATTTCCAGATGGAGCTGGCGAAACTAAACTATAAGATGATACAGTGTTTCGAAAACTCGTGTAACGTCATAAACGTATAAATTTTTATTAAAAAAACACGTATCCAATATTTTTCGATAATCTAACTGACGGACTAAACAGAGTCATATTTTTTTTAGTCAGGACATTAGCCAAGTGTCGTGCCAGCGAAACGAAGAAGACAGTCACCTAATATAAGTGACTGTTTACAATAGACCTTCTGCTTATCTACTTCATGTAGCAGGTGAGCTCGCTCGGACGAGGAGACTCCATTAAGCGATTACATCGGGCACTATACGTTTCAATCGCAAAGTGAACAGGCTCAGTGTATACATTGTTAAAAATGTTACACTAATATTTGATGTGTTCGGGTTTTTAGCGCGAAATTGTTTTTAGAATGTTAACTAACGCGATGTTTGTTTTTGAGTGAGGGTATTCCTTAGGGGAAGGTTCGTGTTGGTTGGTTTTAGTGATTTGTATGGTTTGCTATGGGCTCGTTTACGGAGACGCGGGGTGTCGCGAGGCGCGTGCAGACGGCTCGTCTCGAGCTTTTTTTTTCATTTACTGAAAGGCGCGTCCACCGCAACGAACGTTGCATTTAAACTAACGAGCAATAAATCACTTCTCGTAAAATCGACGTTTGAAATCGTTAACGTTTTCATACATCGCCATGTGCTTGAATTAAAAACCCACAACGCGCCGCGCGTCGCCCCGCGTGTCCGTAAATGAAGCCTAAGAGTTTTATGAATATTTAATACCGGCCGAGTAAGAAAGAAAGAAGAAAGAAAACATATTTATTTAGCACATGCCACAAGTGCACACAACAAACAATAAAAAAATATATAAAAATAAACTAAAAAACTAAACTGAAACAGTGTGTGCATCTCACGGCTGCGCCAAATAGGACCAGTTCAGCAAAATGCCGAGCAGCTAGTGCCCGACGCTGGTTAAACTGACTGAGTAGTTTTAAGGTTAAATCGGAAAACAAAAAAAAAATCAAATCTTTCCTCTTTATATAATAAAACTCACTGAAAATAGACTTATACTTTTATTTTTCTACTCAGACTTAATTATATTCACTCTGTATCAGATACAGTCACCACAGTAGATTAGAACCAACTGAGTTCCCTCGGCCAAGTGTCGACGTTTTTAAACTACCCGTTCCCCCACAAAATTGACGGTTGGACTGTGTTGCCATTTCTCAAAAGCATAACCGCTTTATTAAAATCTTTAAAACCTTACATTTAAAATATAATTAAGTAGTTTAGATATACTGAAGTGCTGCTGCACGCCTGTAATCCCCGAAGGATTAAGCAGAGGCGTACCCATTAATTAGCACACACACATTTCACCAGTTATTTTTGAGTACCTACAATGTTATAGTGGGCGAGTCTATTGTCATTAATCCGGCACAAATTCAGACTCCGTGGCTGCTACTGAGAAATTTCTAATGGAGAAGCCTTATATCCCTTTTTGTTTTTGGCGGGTGGAAAATCATCAAATAACCCCTCCCGCTCTGGGGCAGAGCGAATGGGAGTGTTCTGACACTCCCTCAGAAGAAACATGGGTGGTTTTTAGTCAGTAGAAACAGACTTCTACTGACTATAAACCACCCATGGTCCTTCTTAGCTCTTTATGTCGAGGCCGCGGTATCTCTTGCGAACAACCCGCAGCCCCGACGGGCGTCGGCCTTGAGGGCCCCTTCCATGTTGCTGACATTTCTATGAGGCGCGCGTGGAATACGAACGCGCCGTCGACACGGCCTGTCGTCGTCATAAGACGGACGGACGGCGAGCTAGCCCATTACACACCGTCCACAGGCCCGCGTCTACTGTAGCCGGAAGCCACACGACGCTCGGAGCGTCTCCCGCGGCGATTACACTATCCCTGACCAAGGAATCGAACCCACTGACCTCATTCGCAGCAGTCGCTCTGGCGACAGCTAGGCAACAAGGCAGTAGAAAGGGTAGTAAAATACCTTAACAAAAAACATAATACCTATAAAACCACGGCCGAACCTCTCACAATTTACTATTCACGTTCAATACAACGATGTACAAAAATAATAATACCGCCTTACAAAAGGAAGTATTTCTGTATACAGAAGCCGCCTATATATAAATCTGTGGAATCAATCGAGTGTTCGATAGTGGCCGTACAAACCTATTGTGTATGTGTACCGATAACACTTATCATTCATCGGGGTTACGGCTGTATACAGAGTGAATGGTTCCATTTTTGGATGAAAAACTTGCGTGTTTTTTAGGAGTAGTGTCGATATTTGGAGTAACGTGTTCTTGATGGAATGCTTTCGTTGTTAGGTTTTTTTCCTACATTTTAAAGGAGTGACTGCTTCATTAGTCTAGTGTGAATTTGTGCCTGTTCGATAGTATTAGGCTCGTCACCTGGGAATTAATCATAACTGGTGAAATGTAGGTGTACTAATGGGTACAAATCTGCCTAATCCTTCAGGGATTATAGGCGTGATGTTATGGTATAGCATCACGATAGACACAAATCATATCGAGATACTTCCAACACGTTTGAATGAACCTTTAAAAACTTTTGAGGTTGTCTGTACAAGGTGGCGGAAACCTCTTTCGAACAGGATGGCTGGTCTTTGATCATCGTCTCCTTTATACGAGTAAA
Source organism: Diarsia brunnea (assembly GCA_949774965.1). Taxonomy (NCBI): domain Eukaryota; kingdom Metazoa; phylum Arthropoda; class Insecta; order Lepidoptera; family Noctuidae; genus Diarsia; species Diarsia brunnea. The sequence continues at coordinate 14,049,310 of OX459019.1, read as the reverse complement.
CCTCGTACAAACATTTGAAGCACCCTTAGCGTGTCGCCATTGACGAATTATGTAACGGATTTGTATCAAACAGTATCGTGTGACCGTATTTAGAATGAAACGGGGGCTAGCCACCTCGGGATTTATACAGAAATTTATCATCTATTTTCCACATTTACATTAGAAAAATAAAATATAATAAGATTATAGTTAATACTGCTACTTGAGGGTCCATGACTGCCCGTCGGGGCTGCGGGTTGTTCGCAAGAGATACCGCGTCCTCGACATGAAGGGCTAAGAAGGAACATGGTGGTTTTTAGTCAGTAGAAGTCCGGCACTCCCTTTCCCCTAGAGGGGTTATTTGATAAAGCATCATGCAGATCTGAGGTGGTCTTTTGAAGAAAGATTCACACAGATTTGAGTGGACCTGTCCAGTCAGTGCAAGCATTTATCAGTTTCATGTGGCTCGACTTATAACACAAAGGAACCAAACATAATTTTCCCGCTCCCCATTACCTAAACTCTTCGAAGTCTGCTCTCCACTGCCATTGTACGAACCTCATAGGTACTCCAGGCCACACAATAGGGTCCTATCTACCCGTGTATCATACTTCAATTCCTCCGATAAAGATTTTTTCAAAGAAAACAGGGTCTCGCAATAAATAATTGGGTACAATAGCTCGTTGTCATGTTTTGTTAAGCAAAATGTGGAAGCAATGTGTCGCTCCAGAATCTGAATGGAACCATTTTACGGTGATTTAAGGATTTTATTTGGAAATAGAAGTAGACATCAATATTGTTGGTAAATTGATTGGCTACTATAGTTCACCGTGACAAAAACTTTTACTGGCCAAAACTTGTAGACGTATCAGAAACGATGGATGAACTGCGTAAACCATGATATGGTTAGAAAGGTGGTGTCTGGTGTGATGACGAGTAACAGAGAAGTATGGAAGAAGAACCTTCGGCTTCTGTCAACTTGACTTATTTTAGCCAAAACCTAATTATTTATTACTAGTGGACGTCACGCGGTTTCCATCACATAGTTTCCGTTCCCGTAAGAATACAGAGATAAAAAGTATATGTCACCCGGGGATAGTGTAACTTCCCAACGGTGAAAGAATTTTTTAAATCGGTCCAGTAGTTTTTTAGTTTATTCATTACAAACATACACACAAAAATACAAATCTTTCCTCCTTATAATATTAGTGCAGATTATGAACCTATACTGTCCCACTGCAGAGCAAAGGCCTCCCTTCCTTCCTTCTACTTTTCACGATCTAGTGTGACAGTAGGCCAATCCTTAGAGAAATAGTCCAGCTCAAAACCTAAAGTACTGCCAAAATAATTACATAATAATATTATCTATGTTTCGCTGAAATCAATTATTTATCCAAACAACAAACATTTTTCGTGAAAACGCTAAATCTTTTAAGATTTATACCGCACAAACAAAGCCGTGGAAAGCCACTATTCTTATAAAAGTATTATCCAAATAGTTTTGCGTGACTAGAAAGCAATAGGCGATGGTTTATAGCTAAAATGTATTTGAATTGAAATGTGGGCTGATTCGGATTGCCAATGGTAATATTTGTTTGTTTTATAACAACGGAATTAGGTGGAACACACTATTTATGAGGAACTGAATATCTGTATTGAAATATATATTTAGGCGTATCAATCTTGTTGTGTAAATGTTTTAGAAATTCCTACGACTATCCAGTGTTTGTGCTAGAAGTTATTTTAAGTAAATCAGTATTACAATTTAGTCAATGAATATAGTTGTGCATGGATCTGTTGGCGCCCGACCTGGACTATTATTTATCCACCAAGTGCAAATGGTACGCCATAACATAACATAATTTGGGCCATTGTAAGTTCAGCCGCATCCAAACCAAAACCACAAACAAGTGACGATCGTGTTGATTTTGTTCGACTACCTAAACGTGATCGACTGAGAATTCCGGTTTTCAGTGATATGGCCTTATAATCATTTTGTATGTATAAACAAATCGATCTCGTGTTCTGTGAAAATCCTATATTGCAGACAGTATGTAATTAAGTAAATGATTATTAAAATCAAATGAAAAACACCATTTTCTCTACCACATTAAGTACAAAACTGCGATTGCAAACTGTGGTTGTGGTCATAATAATGTTCAAAATGAATAGTTGTGAAAGTTACCAATAAAATGTGGTGGCAGAAAATTGGCAAAATTCCATAAATACAATTGTACCTATTGTATATAAAATTTGCGATAAATTGTTTAAATGTTTAACATTCATAACATCACGCCTGTAATCCCCGAAGGGTTAGGCAGATGTGTACCTAATAGTACACCCATATTTCGCCAATTTTTTTTCCACCGAACACAAATCCAGACTCCGTGGCCGCTACTGCGAAACTTCTTATGGAAAACCCAATAACTCTTTGCCCGACCCGGGAATCGAATCCAGGTCCTCATACTCAGCAGTCACACTTGCGTCCACTAGACCAAGCTGTCGAAAAGCTAAAGTCGTCGATAGCTTTAAAAAGTAGGTCGTCATTCATTCAAAACCTTCTTTGTTATCAAATTCGACACGTAAACGTACTGGCCACTAAGAAGTAACATCATTCTTAATTTAAAACTCCCGCCATCTTCGACGACCAGTATTAAACTACAAAGGCTAAATAAAAACCTTTTTGATGGTAACAAGGGGCCTTTCAGACCCCAACCTTCTTTTTTATTTATTTAGAACTTTTCCAATATTTTCCTCTTTCTTGTCATCAGCATCTGTTTGTTCTTCATGAAAAGAAAACAACAAATTGTTCGGAGTTGGGTCTCTTTGATGGTTTATGGCATTGGTTCAGTGATAAAGGTTGATCGATTTGGGTTGTGATATTTTGGGTACAATCTGGGTTATGGATATTGTGGGAAGCAAAGCTATTTGTGTTACACCAGACGGAGATTTGCTTAAGACCTTTGAATATGTTGCATAGTAAATCATATTTGAATGTGTATTTAAAGGTGATAAACTAAATTTCTAAAGAGGCGCTAAAAGCTAATAATAATACGCTCAGTTCGATCTTCAAGTTAAGCCACGCTTGCCTAGGTTGGTCCATAGATGGAGTTCCCGATATACCGACGTTTAATGTTAGTGGCAATGTCAGTTTGGCGCAGTGTGACGGCACGGTTGGCGCAGTGGCTGAGCGATTGGACTGCTGCGCTGCGTTGTCGCGGGTACGATGCCCGCACGGAACAAATATTTGTATGGCCTACAGACAGTTGTTTCGGGTCTGGGTGTTTGTGTTTGTGAGTTTAAATGTTTGTAAACGCACCCATGATACAGGAGAAATTCCTAGTGCAAAAATAAAACGCAAAAAATACTATAACGTTTTAATATTATACAACACAAAAAAACGGTGTTTTTATAAGGTTACAAAATTTAACTTTAAGTAAAGAAAGATACGTATCAAAATCCTTTCACCCATCTTCACCTACTTAAAAACAACTGCTATTTACAAATTCAAAAACACATTCCAAATATAAACACAGCTATGCACTTGGCATTCTGTACCCACTTTGAACGTAAGTACAGTGCGTGCCCAACATTATCTGACCCCTGGTTCAAGAAGAAGAAGAAGGCAAGTGATGTGAGCGGAGGGGTCAGGTAATGCTGGGTACTGCCTTATCAGCCGGAAGTTATCCCGTACCGAATGTACGGCAGCCATAGTCCCTATAACGTACGCTCATGGGTGCAAATTGCGATAATTACCGTGTTGCAAGCAAGGTGATAATGGTATGGGAGGTATAAGGCGCTTGTCCCACCGTCGACAAGAAGCGACTAGCGATATAAAGTTATCTCACTCAAGAAACGTGCAAATGTTTACGTCCATCATCAACTAGGTTGGGGTCAGCTTCTAATATATCGACTACCTGTCTGACCTCTATAAACCTGTTACTGGGTCACTATCCTACTCTCAACTACACACAACAACTATCAAAGATCTTCAAATGCAAACATTACTTTGAGTAATTTAAATATTTTACATAGTAATGTTTTCACCACTGCCAAAGAGCCAGATAATGTACCTAGACCTCAGTATAAGGACAGTAAAGCAAGAAATAAGCCAACATAGCTTAAGATACCAGAAAAGACTCGTACAACACACAAATGAGCTGGCACTAGTTCTGAGTGGAACAGGAGGAACACAGCATACGAGGTTGAAGAGATGTGACATCCCCAGTCTCAGCGACAGATCCTCATAGGGAGATGAGAGCTACCCTTAAACCGCTATCATAATGATATAAAACAAAAACGGTAATTGTTCAAGGACAGATTACCATGATGCAGAAAAGAACAAAAAAAAAAGAGAGGGTTACTAGAAATTCGAAGACATATATGTGACATCTAAGAACCCTTACTGTGCCCGCGTTGTGGAAAACAACCCACTCCCTCTCACAGAGAGGAGGCCTGTGTCCCAGCAATGGGAACAATATAGGCCGACTATGCTTTATGCACCGCCTGGGTTCAAATCCACTCATAAGTCAGGACCGTAACTAGCCCTACCCGCTTCTCGCTAATCGCCGACGGTGGGTCCAGTTCCCTATCAAATGACGATATTAGCAAGCAGGTTGGATGGTGCGATATCCTGGTATTATCACCATGGAAACCTTTTGGATCGTTCAGCTATATGTTGTTGTTTTCACAACGGGTGAATGGTAGTGTACAAACAATAATATGACATCACGCCAGGTACTTGTAATACGCTCACATTTCGCTAGTTATGTTTAAGTCTGTGAGCCTATTGCCAGCAATTATGCACAAATAATAACTTACTTTGCCCAGGTTGAGCAGCGCTTGCGACCAATAAACCAATCAGTTAGTCGCAGTGTATTTTTTAGCTTCGCTTAGGAATAGTTTTGTTAAAGTATGACTTATATGTCTTGGGTTGTTTTCCTTTTCTTAATTTTGTTTACACTGTGTTGTTTTTTCCTTTACACAATAAAAAAGTATCCCAATTCAGGTATCTTCGAGGGCTACATCTAAATCCATGGCATGAAAAAGAAACGCCATAAACGACACATAAACACATCCCATCCTACTTTTTATGAAGCTTCTTTCAATAAATGATAAGTACGAAGAGCCCAACAAAACACAAAAAACCATCCAAGAACTCCATTATTCAAAGTTTACGAGAATAAAACATCATTAATCAACACGTTTTACCGTACTTAACAAAACACAAAAAACCTACTTACAAAGATAATAAATTATCATAGTCATGCGTTGTAAAAATTTCTGAACCATATAATATATCTTACTTAGCGTTGAATCTATAAGACCCTTTTTTGTGTGACAGGACAATGATGAAGTTATTGAGTTGGCTAAGGGTAATTCCGTCAGTGTTTCCCACTAAATCCAACTGTGTCTATGTTTTAAGATGACATTGTTGGAATAAATTGTGAGAGGGATATGTGAATGTGTCTTTTAGAGAAAAATCCTTTAACCCAGCGGTGGGTGGAGCTAAGCTGATCATAATGAAAAAATTGTGATTCTCAGTGTTTTACTATGTCTTTTGTGCGCACTGAATAAATGGTTTAGCCTTACTAATATTATAAATGCGAAAGTAACTCTGTCTGTCTGTCTGTCGCGCTTTCACGCCAAAACTACTGAACCGATTGAAATGGAATTTGGTACACAGATAGTCGAGAGCCTGAGAATGGACATAGTTTACTTTTCAATGCGGAAAAATGGTTGTAAGAGGTTGAAAGGGGGGATGAAATGATTATTTTTGGTTGCTATAACAGACATCCACGCGGACGAAGCGGCGAGCATCAGCTAGTCTATCTATATGTATATCGCGTGCATTCGTTGTTCCGTGATTTGGAGTCTCGTGCATTCGTTGTTGCGGTGTGCGTCGCTGCGTGCTTACGTGCTCGCAGTGTTCGTTGTTGCGGGCATTCGGCGGCGTGTGGTTCGGCGTGCTGGCTTTCGGGATGACGTATTGCACTCGTAGTTTAGTTTTATGAATTGTTCTTCTGACATACAAAAGTACCTGTAATGGTTTAATTGAAATAAATGCTTTGACTTTGACTTTGATCTTGACAGATTCGCTCTTAATAGACACTACGAAACATTGCCGAGTGATAGATTGACTGAGAACCACAAAGCTATCCAAACTGTACCACATCAAAGGAAGGATCTTTCGAAGTTAATGCAATGTTGTCTTATTATTTCAATAGTTAAGTCTCTCTGCCGGTACGTAATTAGCTGTATGAGCGTTTTAGTTAATTGCTGTTTGTTATTGTTCGAGTTTCTGTCTTATTTATTTCCCTTTTATTAATGTGGGGGCTTTATGATGTCTTGTATGTGGGAAGTGGTTTTTGTACAGGAAAAAACAACAAAAAAGGGGTTTTGATCTTCTTTATTTTTAATACACGCGAAAATACGACATCTTCGCGTGTAAGTGTTGTAAGTGATGCGCCCGTCCGCAAAACTGTCTCGAGCAAAAGTTAGTGTCGAACGACCTAAAAGGGATCTCGATATTTTATGTAGGAACCACCTTGCTGATGGCAACTAGCAGCTGACTTGTGTATCAATGAGAACGCCATGAAGGAGCATCAGGTATCAGTGGCATGCGACTACGGCTGTCCTCTATAATAATTATACTAATTATTAAGTTATTTACTGAAATTAATTTAAGAATAGGGATGTTTGTCTCGGAGTTTCTTTGCGTGATCGACTTAGAAATGAGGACATCCGCAAGAGAACCAAGGTTACCGACATAGCCCGAAGAATTGCCAAACTTAAGTGACAGTGGGCAGGGCACATTGCTCGCAGAACGGATGGCCGATGGGGCCGGAAAGTTCTGGAGTGGCGACAGCGAACCGGAAGACGTTGCGTTGGAAGGCCTCCCACTAGGTGGACCGATGACCTGGTGAAGGTTGCGGGGATCCGCTGGATGCGAGATGCACGGGACCGGTCAATGTGGCGACACTTAGGGGAGGCCTATGTCCAGCAGTGGACGTCTTTCGGCTGAAATGATGATGATGATGATGATGAGGGATGTTTGTCTACTGACTAAAAAAAATATGATTCTAATTAGTCCGTCTGTTAGATTATCGAAAAATATTGGATACGTATTTTTTGTTTTATCAAATCAATACAAATTGACCAAGATAAAACGCGTCAAAGATTTGAGTGGGGGGATGTGACGTCACTCACCGGTAAAAAATGTCATACTAATGTCTTAGAATATGACGTCACACGAGTTTACAAAGCACTGTATCGTCTTAATTGTTTGTTTACGTGAAAAAAGAAAAAATACGTGTCCAATATTTTTTGGAAATCTATCTGACGGACTAATTAGATTTTTTTAGTTAACTACCGTATTATTTTCTTGTTTTCTTCTTTTAAGACCGTGGTTATAGAAGTCTGCGATTTTATTCGTAGTCGGGTTTTAGTTTTTTAAACATTTTTTTTTTTAAGGAAAAAGAAGATGTGTGTTTCAGCCTTGCTTAAAATTACATCCTGATGTATTTTCGGATTTTGATGAAACAATGAAATAGTGACTTCGGCGTCTGAGGTGAAAACTAAAAGATGAGGAGATAAATTGATTACTAAAATGAAACCCAAGCAACGAAAGAAATCAATCTACAACTCCTTAAAAACTTCTTGAAAAATAACATCGTTATAAATTCTTTCAACGTTACAAACGCTAATTTATTGCCAGAAAGAAATCGAGGCACAAGTTCCCTCTTCAATTATTCCGCGAACATATTGAATCGCAAAACTTTCGATGAAGTTAGAGTCAGGGATCGAATAGGTGAATTTAATCGATTTACCGAATGAAAATTGTATTTTTTCCCGATATATCGTCAGGAAAGTTTGAGTGAGTTGGCAGTTTTCGTTCATATCAATTACTAAAGCTGATTCGGAAGGGGCAAAGTAGTTAGGACGAGTATGAAACTTGTAATGTTATTTTGAAACTTGGAATTTGCTGTCGCTGAATTAAATATGATAGGAAAATAGGTGTAAATTGGTGTTGCTATCCCAATTTGAATATCTTGGGTGGTGAACTGGTGATGATAACTAACTGTTGGCCCGTGATTTCGTTCACTTGCAATGATTATAAAAAAAATATTAGTTTTCATTTGAATTTTGACATAAACAAACGTTTTTTTTTTTTTTTACAGACCTCTATTTCTTATTTTAAATAAAAGTAGTTTACTCCTAACATCAGCTATCTGTCAGTAAAAGTCCTGTCATCATCGGTCCTGCCGTTTTGGAGATAAGTCGGAACAAAAACCAGACGACAAAAATCCAAAAATATGTGTTTTTGTTATAAGTGCCGAATATAAAATTTTCATATGCCTTTATTTAAAAGCTATCATAGATAAATAACAAACCCGGTAACGCACTTACTTTAGGCAGTAATTACACTAAATTAAATTGGAAGTATCCAAAAGAGTCTTAAATGCAAGTCATTCGCGGACTGGGCTTTTCACAGCTCCATCTCGTTAGAGGATTTAATATGGCGTTTCAAAAGGTTTTTTCGCACTCCACAATGTTTTTAATTCGTCACTTCTTTTGAGCGCGAGCTTTTGAGTGTTAAAAGATTCTTTTTAGTGTTATCATTATGAGCTTGATAAAGCTGTGCCGTATTTGTGTGTTGACAAGTGAGTTTGTGGTCAATATAGGGACTATGATTAAATCTTAGTGTTTTAATATTACAAGTGAATTAAGAGTTAAAACAATGTAATCTTTTTAAATGCGTTTTTAATAGTCTATCGTTATCATATCAGTCAAACGGCTTTTATTGGATTTAATTATATAGATAGGTGATAATCATAATAGTGTTGTTTGGATTTTCAGCAGTAGAAATTTCTCATAAGCATAATCCCGTCGACTTATATATAAACTAGCTTTTGCCCGCGGCTTCGCCCGCGTGGAGGTCGATAATTGTCCCACGGTATAATTCTACCGGAATAAAAAGTATCTTAAGTTTTATTGTTAATTCAACCATTTGTTATTTGTTTTGTCCTGTGTGAGTCTAATAAATACTTTTCTTTCTTTTTAAAAAATACTACTAACGCCATCTATTGTCAACATTTAGAACTAAAAAATATTTTGTTCGTCTTAATTTATTCGTTCCATTAGGTACTGATAGGTTCAAACTAATATATTTACATCCTCCATCATCCCTTATTTTATCTCCATGGGGGTTGAATTTATCAAAATCCTATTTAAGCGGACCTCTTCATCATAGTAACCCCAATCTTTAATTTCAGTTCAATCAGTCGAAAATCTAAGAAGATTTATATAAACTTTCATCCCCTATTTTATCCCCTTAGGGGTGGAATTTATCAAAATCCTTTCTTAGGGAATGCCTACGTCATAGTAGCTTTATGCATGCAAAGTCTCAGCCCGATCGGTTTAAAATTGACAAAGTTTCATACAAACTTTCATCCCCTATTTTATCCCCTTGGGGGTAGAATTGATCAAAATCATTTCTTAGCGGATGCCTACGTCATAACATCTACCTACATGCCAAATTTCAGTCCGATCCGTTCAGTGGTTTGGGCTGTGCGTTGATAGATCACTATGTCAGTCAGTCACCTTTGAGTTATATATATTTAGATTTAAGTCATTTGTGGTACGTGTTCCAACCCAACATCTCCAGACCTTTTTGAAGGAGGACTTTTGGCCGAAAGGTGTCGTTTTCCGGCGTTTCGCAGCAGCAAAACACGACGCCGACGTTACGTGTATAGTTAATCTAAATATATATAACTCAAAGGTGACTGACTGACATAGTGATCTATCAACGCACAGCCCAAACCACTGGACGGATCGGGCTGAAATTTGGCATGTAGGTAGATGTTATGACGTAGGCATCCGCTAAGAAAGGATTTTGATCAATTCTACCCCCAAGGGGATAAAATAGGGGATGAAAGTTTGTATGAAACTTTGTCAATTTTAAACCGATCGGGCTGAGACTTTGCATGCATAAAGCTACTATGACGTAGGCATTCCCTAAGAAAGGATTTTGATAAATTCCACACCTAAGGGGATAAAATAGGGGATGAAAGTTTATATAAATCTTCTTAGATTTTCGACTGATTGAACTGAAATTAAAGATTGGGGTTACTATGATGAAGAGGTCCGCTTAAATAGGATTTTGATAAATTCAACCCCCATGGAGATTAAATAAGGGATGATGGAGGATGTAAATATATTAGTTTGAACCTATCAGTACCTAATGGAACGAATAAATTAAGACGAACAAAATATTTTTTAGTTCTAAATGTTGACAATAGATGGCGTTAGTAGTATTTTTTAAAAAGAAAGAAAAGTATTTATTAGACTCACACAGGACAAAACAAATAACAAATGGTTGAATTAACAATAAAACTTAAGATACTTTTTATTCCGGTAGAATTATACCGTGGGACAATTATCGACCTCCACGCGGGCGAAGCCGCGGGCAAAAGCTAGTGTTTTATATATTAGTTTGTTAGTATTGTATTATCTAATTGTGTGTATTTTACTTATGGGCCTTAGTTGCCTGAAATAAAATGATTTTTATATTATTATTATGGTATTTTTGTTTTTCCTTTCCCCCATGACACAAGTCTGTAACACCACTTTTGTTTCAGGAAACTGCCTGGTGATAGCGGCAGTGCTGTGCTCATCCAAACTGCGCAGTGTCACCAACCTGTTCATCGTGTCTCTGGCCGTGGCTGACCTACTGGTCGGCCTCGCCGTGTTGCCCTTCTCGGCTACTAGAGAAGTTTTTGAGGTAAGTCCAGTTTTTACCAAACAGGGTTTTAACTTATAGAAAGAAATCTGCTCATTGTTCCTGACCAAACCAGAAAAAACAAAGAAGGTAATTGATTTGTGTCTTTCGGTAGAACACCACAAAGAAATTGAATTAATAATTTTATTTAAGAAAAAGTAATACGGATCATGTTCGAAAGAAAATACTGCGCTCCAAAACAAAAATGACTGACGTAGCCCAAAAGGCTGCCCGACTCAAATGGGATTGGGCAGGACATGTCTGCCGCATACCTCACACATTGTGGGCCAAAATAGCAGGAAACTGTTGCCCTGACACAGTGAGACGGGGTCGCGGCAGGCCATAAAAGAGATGGCGGGATGAACTAGAAAGGTTCCGTCAAAACTGGATAAAGGACGCGCGGGTTGCGAGAAGTGGATGGAGTGGCCAGCTGCTACCACCACACATCCGGCTCAATATTCTCATATCCGCTACATGCAATGTCTTTTCAACCATCTTCTTTATAGCCCAGCATTCCAATCCATACAGTATCAAATCAGGGACTTGTATATTTCCTAATAAATTTGCAGCAACCATTTCATGCATCCTGATAGATTTATCCAGTGCGTGACGTCCCGGTATACATTGCCAGCCAATTGGAGAAACGCCCCAAAATTTAAAAAAATCGAGCAGATCGGTATGGGCGTTTCGATAATGATTATAGGCACAGGACTGGCCAAACCACCGAAATTTTCTTCTTTTTATAGTGTGGGCAGTAAGATCTAACGACCCTACACACCCTAGTGTCAGACTGCGAGGCGGCCGGGACCACCGGCTTATACGTGCCTTCCGAAGCACGGAATCATCTTTTTATCAGACAATCAGGGATTCAAGCCTGCAATGTCCTAACCAAACTGGAAACAACTTTACAAAGTATGCTTCCCGTGGAAATCGAACCCCATTGAACTACGACTACCGGGTCACATGGCAAACGCCTTAACTACTCGACCAAAATCACGAAACAAGTTTCGTTTTTGAATCTGCTTAACTTCAGGCCAAGGTTCTCCAGATCATACCATACTAGTTTAAAAACCCATTACACACTCCTCACACTCAAACACGTCTGCGAAGCGTAGCTACCCCGTAATAACCAACAGATTTGGATATTCATCCCCTTCACCCCCCCGCCCTCTACCTTATCCTCCCCTGAGAGGCAGTATGATGAAAAAAGTTAAATAAACTCCGGAACAGCCTATAAAGATAGTTTTATTGCAGTGGCAAGTTATTCAGTCGCTCGACAGTGAGTTATCAGCTCTTGTGATGGTTTTAGTATTTGTTTATTGCTCTTGGAGAATAAGGATCTGTTCTGTATGCAAAGGTTTGAAATAAATATAAGTAATGTATACAAATTCTCGGAATTCATTGGATAGAACACCGACCTAATGATTCAATCCTAACCGAGCTAAAGCTACCAATGAGGCTCAGCACCATATGCTCGAGAAGAAGCTTTGAGTTCTTTGGGCACATTGCCAGAAAAAGAGGCGACAACCTCGAAAAGCTACTGATAACGGGCAAGGTAGACGGGAGAAGACCCAGAGGCAGAAGCCCAATGCGCTGGTCAGACCAGTTCCGCTCTGCCCTAAACACTTCAGTCTGCGATGCCTTACATGCTGCCGAAGACAGAGTGAGCTGGCGCAAGACAGTCCGGGGGAAAGTGATCCAAAGAGGCCACAACCCTCAACATTGAGGAAAAACGACGCAAGGAGGAGGAATGTATACATAACCAACTTTCTGGGCATACCAGTTGTATCTTGTGAGATAAAGAGGAGAAATTATTAGTGTGGGGAAAAGTTAAAATAAAAAGATTAAGTCAAAGAGAACTTCGCACAACATCGAGTTTCATCATCATCATCATCACTACCCTATTAATGTTCCCACTACTGGGACACAGGGGACACAGGCCTCCTCTCTAGGAGAGGGAATGGACTTTAATCTACCACGCGGGCCCAGTGCGGATTGGTAGATGTCACAATTCTTCGAATGTTTGGTTCTAGGACATGCCGGTTTCCTCACGATGTTTTCCTTCACCGTTTTGAGAGCAGTCGTGATGAAATAAATTACACAGAATAATATTCCGTATGGTGTCGGACGTAAAGAATAACACCATCCCATATCTTCCCGTGGGTGTCGTAAGAGGCGACTAAGGGACCCCCCCTTTCTGGGGGAGGCCTATATCCAGCAGTGGACGTCTTAAGGCTGAAATGATGATGATGAATGCGCCTACCTAGGTTTAAACCCACGACTTCCCGTTTTGTAAGTCGAGGCCGTCACCACTTGGTCTACTTTCCTGGTGCCTGGTTTCTTGTTACCTAGTTGACGCTCCCCGTGACCCGAGAATTGGGTTTTACATTGAGGTTAAGTGTTGCCATCCAACGTGCTAACGCCACCAGTCTCATTAGTCTATTGGACAGATTAATATTTACAAATACAAATACAAATATTTTATTGGAATTTGAATTGATTACTTTAACTTTTTGATGCCCTTTCATAGTTCGTTGTTGGTTTAGTGAACTTATTGTTTAGTTCTTAGTTTCCATTTTAGTAGTGGCTAAAAAACACTAATTGAATTAAAACACCGCCTGTAATCCCCGAAGGGTTAGGCAGAGGTGTACCTAATAGTACACCCACATTTCGCCGGTTATGTTTTAAGTTCCATGTAATAGAGGGCGAGCCTGTTGCCATCAACCGGGCACAAATCCAGACTACGTGGCTGTTACTGATAAATTCCTGGTGGAAAAAGCCAATAACACTTTGCCCGACCCGGGAATCGAACCCAGGACCTCATGCTCAGCAGTCGCGCTTGCGACCACTAGACCAACGAGGCAATTGAATTAATGACTTTCAAATGGCCTTGCTTCTGGAAGGTTATATTTTATGATTCAAATAAACAACTAATATTGCAGAATCACCATCGAAAATAGTAGTCTAATAATTTATACCGGCAATAAAATGATTATTATTTATTATTATTATGAGCCTAACTGTCCCACTGCAGGGCAAAGGCCTCCCTTTCCTCCTTTCACTTTATCGCGATCTAGTTCAACAGCAGGCCAATCCTTAGAGAAAGAGTCCAACAATAAAATGATGACAAGCTAAATACGGATTTAATTACTATTCGTTCGGTAGATACTCATTTATGACAACGCTAAAGAATATTTATTAATTTCCTCTTTGCATGCTTTCAAACACAGATGGTTTGGTCATGTGGAGTATAGAGGATGAATGAAAGGCGACTAACAAAAGGTATTTACGACCTTATTGGTCAGGTTCTTCAGAAAGGACAGTTGTGTAGTACTCACAGACGGCGTGCGTGTAAGGATTGTAGCTGATGGCGTTCTGTGCTTACCCCCAAGGAAAAAAACCGTGTGTTATATTATGTTTTATGCTTACTATCAAAACAAAGAGATCTACACAAAATAAAGAGTTTATTAGTACTTTATTAGTTACTACAGAAATTAGGAGTCAAAACGCAGAGAAATTATGATTACCGTACTTATTAAAGTCAGTTAATTATTTGCCAAGCATGATACACACTCATTCATGCGCTCCTAGTACCTCTGTCTCTCACGAACTGTACAGACAGTTACGAAATAACAAATTAACGCCATAACCCTCATAAAATATCACGAGGTACTATCATTTTCAGTAATTAGACGCTTTAAGAGCCCTGCAGCGGCAGATGCTTCAAAAGTAAAGAGTTGACAAACCTCTATCGTGATTCTCAACTTTACCACCCCATCATAAAGTCCTAATTTAAACACCATCCGATATCATTTTAACTGATTTTAAACTTCGCAAAGATATAGACGCTCGTTTTCTGTGTAATGGAACGGAATTCTTTGAAGGTGGTAAGGGAGTATAATATTTATGCGCGGGAAAATAGGATTGAGTTTACTTTGAATTTGTTATCTATCTAGGTGGTGTTTTCAATGGCATTATTAGAGCGAGCGCGGTAAACGGCTATTTCTAGGCTTTTGCGTTCATTGAAGCTTGAAGAAGGTAAATATTTTTAAAGTTGCCATTTTGTCGTTGATGTTTGAGTGTAATGGAGTTAAAACAATTAGATTATTTATAACGGAAGATTGGGCTTTTTATCTAAGACTGTAAAATATTCATCGATCTTTCGCCTGTAGCGGCGGATATGGTCCTAAACCATGCAACTTTGTGCAAACCTACCGTATTCCACGAATAAATGTCTTTGTTCTAGTCTAATACCACAAGGCCACCACTGTGCAACGGACAAACAATTCAAACATAACATCACGCCTGTAATCCCCGTAGGGTTAGGCAGAGGTTTACCGTAGTATACCCACATTTCGCCAGTCATGTTTAAGTCCCATGTTATAGGGGGCGAGCCTATTGCCATCAACCGGGCACAAACCCAGACTCCGTGGCTGCTACCGAGAAATTACTGATGGAAAACCCAATAACACTTTGCCCGACCCGGGAATCGAACCCAGGACCACACGCTCAGCAGTCGCGCTTGCGACCACTAGACCAAAATTTGAAATATTTCAAAATAAATACAAAACAACTCCAGAACTTTTCGGCACCATCGGCCATCCGTTCTGCCACAAAACAATTTTAATTTTGAAACTGTCTCATCTGAAGTGAACCTTCTGCTCGCACTTAATCCGTGGACTGATCGAATGACGTCATGACTCTCACATTCAAAACGAGGGTCACGAGAGCTTTGTCTACAGCCTTAGCTGAGTTTAACCTTCACACTTGTCAGCAAACTTTCAAGTTAGGACACAATGTGAGGGGAGTATTTTTAGAATGGGTGCTTGATTGAATGTGTTGTTACGTATTAGCTTTCGCTTTGTAAGGAAAATAACTCACGGGAACGTTTTAACGACTACATCATTGGTCCAGTAGTCGCAAGCGAGGCTACTAGGTGAAATTCTAGGTCCGATTCCCGGGTCAGGCTAAGTGTTATTCTTTTTTTTAAATTGGCCCCACTCCAGAAATTTCTGGTGTGTCGTTTGGTGCGTTCACAAACATTTAAACTCACATACACAAACACCCAGACGTATTGGGACGCTCATCAAAACAACATCATATCAGTCTGTATACCTACATTATTGGCAAATAAATGATTCTATTCTATTTATTTATTTATTTAAACTTCATGCACAAACGTGGTACATAGGCGGACTTAATGCCACAAGGCATTCTCTACCAGTCAACCTTAGGGTCAAATAGAACAGCACTGTGGTAGAGTACAAATATAAATAAATTAGGAGAAATTATGTTAACATAAATTAATATACCTACATAAATGGTTCATACTAATACATATACGAGTATATTAAGATGGAATTAAATAAACTAATATATATTATAATACATACAAATAATTCAAAAAACGAGAAACCAAACAATAATTACCATGACTACCACACATTAAGAGTGATTCAGTTCATTCTGCTTTCCGCTTTTTCAGACCCGGAACAATTCTGTACGCCATACAAATATTTGTTCCGTGCGCGGATCAAAGCCGCGACACGCAGCGCAGCAGTCGAATAGCTCCGCCACTACACCAACCGTTTCGTCATATTGGGTTTTTCCATCAAGAATTACTCAGTAACAGCCACGGAGTCTGGATAAATTGTGTGCCAGGTTAATGGCAACAAACTCGCCCTCCTATAACTCGGAGGAGCTCGTGGCTTAATAATAACTGCCACTCGGGTCGATCTTTAGGTTAAGCCGCGCTTGCCTTGGTCAGTCTGTGGATGGGTGACCGCTCATTACATACCGAGTTTCCTCCATGCCTCGGAAAGCACGTTAAGCTGTTGGACCCGGCTGCCCTATAAAGATCTTTGGCAGTCGTTACAGGTAGTCAGTGACCTGAAAGTCTGACAACCAGTCTTACCAAAGGTATCGTATTACCCAGTTTTAACTGGGTTGTGGAGGTCAGATAGGCAGTCGCTCCATTTAAAATACTGGTATTCAGCTGGATCCGGTTAGACTGGCAGCCGACCCCAACATAGTTGGGAAAAGGCTAGGCAGATGATGACTCGCCCCCGTATAACATGGGACTTAAACATAATTTTCGGAATGTGAATGTACTAATAGGTATACCTCTGCCCAACCCTTCTGGGATTACAGGCGTGATGTTATGTTTAAATTAAGGTCATATGCCAGAAGATTCGTGCAGCACTATAAATGTCAAGTTTAACAGCTGTTTAGGTAGTGTCAGTGTTTATTCTTGCATCCCTAAAATAGCCCTTCTACCGTATACAGTGACTGTACCAAAACAAACATATGTCAATCATGTACGTCTGTCGGCACTCAGCGGTCAACACATTATCTTGGACACTAAGTAGCGGCATGTGTTCAATTACTGTACACGGTTTGTAATAATAACGCGAAACGTAGATAGATAGTCTATGTATACAAATTATTTATACACGCAAATATCAGAATTATGCCCACAAATGATTTCTAAAAATCCTGTGGTGTAAAGTTGCTTGTAATTTTATTATTTAGGTACATTAAGAGTAATCTTAAAGAAAATAAGAACACCTGACAAAATACTTGACATTTTACATTTCATCGTGGAACCATGTCCACAATGCAATTGATTACCCAACGGCCTTCGCGAATTCGACCTATGAAATCGAACGAAAAAGGTTCAAAAACTTGCCTGGGCTCTACAGGATGAACTTCCGTTTGAAATTCATAATAATACATATTTTTTTACAATCCTAAAAAGATTGCTTCCATGGTGCGCAGAGTGCGTGGGAGCGGCAATGACATCCGGAAGGTCATTAGTGAAAAGTCATGCTGCACCATTATGGCGCATTGGGTATGTGTCCATGTACAGTCAAGAGCAATAACTATGTAAACACTAGGAAAAGTTCAAATGCTAATATCTCGTGAAGTAATAAAAAAAAAATAATATATGGGTTAGTAAAAACAAAAAGATAACTTATATCTATGTTAGTAAACTTAATTCTATTTCACAACAAGGCTGTTGTTCAAAATGCATCTCTGAACAACATCACCTAACAAAGGAGAATTGTACCTCCCCGCTATGGTCTTCAAGATGGAGATGAGATGAGATGGAGCTGTCCCGCACTCTACACAGCAAAGAGGCAGATTTCTGTCTGACGATGGCGTGGAAGCCATGAACGTGTGCTTGTGCAAATATACTTGATGCACTGGAGAAACGGGGCAGCTCCATCAACACCCTGAACCCGTTATTATATTGGACCCATAGGGCGCTGATAGCCCGCTGAGTATAGTTAGTCCACAGGCTGCACGTGTAAAACACTTTGCAATAAGCTTTAAAAAGCGATTGCAACTTTGAGAGATGACCTGGTTTATGAAAATATGGGCTCCAGAAAATTAGTTTCGCTACGTAACATGAAAATGAAATCAATACAGTAGCCGAAAATTGTTTCTAAATGTTGTTAAGTGTATACATATAGGTGCTGCTGATTGTACATATAACTGGTGCATCAGGTGAATGCGGCCGGTATATGAACTAAATACTTAAATTCATTTATTCCATTCCATTTATTACTAGCATAGTTTATAAGTATTACTAACATCATAATAAAATTATGGATCAAGATCTGAAATAAAGTATTTTTATTTTATTTTTAAAACAAAATCAATCTATCTTTCTTCAACTACGATGAACATCTTATAGACTGACTCAGTTAGTACTAACCACAGTCTAAGCACTAAACCGTCCAATCGTATTATCTGACCTAACCCAACGATATACGACACTAATTCAATTGGGCACAGGTCAAGCCATCCAGTTAGCTCGATTCACACTTGTGTATAGTCCATTGAAAAGTCACATTTAGGGTTCCATTTGTTTCGGGGCTGCGGGTTGTTCGAAAGAGATACCGCGTCCTCGTACACAAACGGCTAAGAAGGAACATGGGTGGTTTTTAGTCAGTAGAAAACTGACACTCTCGAGAGCGGCAGGAGTCATTTGATGATTTCCTAAAAAAAAGGGAGCTCTGTTTAACGTTAAATCCAAGTTTGTGAGGTTGCAACCCTTGTCCAAAAATGGATGGTTCAAATGGTTTTTATGATTCATCTGACGAACGTCAGTTCTCACAAAAAAATTGGTGACATTTTTTGTTGCAAATAAGATTATCTATAACTTTTCTTAAGTAAAATTTTGTCGTAGAACTAACTAAAAACGTTATGAGCGAAAATACGCCATTTTATTTTTTAGAATATCTTATAGGAACCCTCACCTCTCTAGATATCAAGAAAAAAAAATTGCGGACTCTAACGAATGCACGCTAAGTTCAAATGTATTTATCATTTCAATGGACTAAATCAGGTAAATTATTTAGGACACGCATTTGGATTTACAGGAAACTGGGCTCGGACTATATTGGTTGGGAGGCAATCGGTTGAGACGATGTGGGCTGGTACAAGGTGTGAGAAACTGGCTGCAGGTTGTTCGAAAGAGATACGGCGGTGCTGGACACAAAGGGCTAAGAAGGAACATGGGTGGTTTTTAGTCAGTAGAAGTCTGACACTTCCTTCCGCTGCGCCCAGAGCGGGAGGAGTAATTTTTTTTTTTCTCCTATTTTTTTTTTGTTTAATCCTGAGGAAAGTTTTGAGTACCTACCTATGAATGTCAAAAAAAAAATCGAATTAGTCCGTCAGATCGATTTGATTGTTTTATAATAATATGTAGTGATCTTTTCACTCTAGACGTTCTTAACGGGCACATCTTCCTACATAGTTCTCACATAGTAACCATCTCAACATGAATGATATTGTAATGTACCAAGATTTTGTTACAATATTCTGATTTAAAAGAAAGTCCATGGAGTTTCTTGCCCGTTCTTCTCCATAGAGACCTATGCTTTAGAATGGGCAACTACAGTACTTTCACTAGTTATCATGCCTTAAATTGTGACTCTGAACAGTAGCTTCGTTTTGTGTTTTTCTGACATTCAAAAGTTCCTGTAATGGTCTAATTAAAATAAATGCTTTGAGTTTGAATATAAACCCATCCGGCTTAGCTATTTTACGTTTTGGTTATCCACACCAGCTTAATCTTCCATTTTTATTTTTTACTAACATCACGCCCGTTATCACCGAGGCAGTTGAAAAGTGGGTAAAAATTACTCACTGACTCTATTTTCAATTGACTGAGTTTTAAAGGACCTTTAAAACAAATTCTACTATTTCATTGGGTGAAAACAAATAGGGGATGTTCTAAAAGTTATAATGAGATGTAAAATTCAGGGTTACTCAATACTAGTTTGGAAAGCAAATAAAAGGAACTTGTTCTGAACTCTATGATACGTTAATATAGGTTAATTTTTAACCGACTTCCAAAATGAAGGAGGTTCTCAATTATTCGTCTAGGTATGTTTTTTTTGTATGCTTGTTTCCCCATAACTCCGTGATTTATGATTCGATTTGATTTTTTTTTTGTTTATTCGAAAGAGTATACTCTCGAGGTGGTCCCATTGCCACCATGTCAGGGATCTGATGATGGTATCTCAGCAAAATCGAGGGCAAGATAAATCTTTCTTGTAAAGTTTTTTTTTGTTGTGTTTTTTCGTACTTTATTTCGAAGAAAAACTTTAATTACGTGGGCTTACATCAGGCTGGTGTACTTAGACTTTAATTTCGTTTAAGTTAATAAAATATCGACTTCCTCGTTGGTCTAGTAGACGTAAACGCGACTGCTGTGCATGAAGTCCTGGTTTCGACTCCCAGGTCAGACAAAAGTGATTTTACGTCAAGAATTTATCAATAGCAGGCACGGAGTCTGGATTCATGCCCGGTTGATGGCAATAGGCTCGCTCTCTATTTCACAGCACTTAAACATAACTTTTGAAACGTGGGTGTACTATTACTTACACCTCTGCCTAATCCTATTATTCATTCCTATTATTGGAATCAAATATAACAGCTCACAACTTAGGACCCAGTAATATTAATGACAATAATATCCGTGGTGCTAGGCAACTGGGCTTACCCCAGTTGTATACGTCCCTGTGTGCCTATTGGCCTTGTTCTGTTCTGTCTCCTGCTGATATGGAGGGAAGTGGAAATTAAATGTTTCCTATTATTTTCTGATAAATTTCGTTGCGGGATCCAAGACAGTTAAATCGTTTCTCTGGGACTTCGTTGGGTATCATTGTCTCGGCGCTTTTCTTGTGGTCTCCACTGTTGATTCTGGCTAACAGGAGTAACAGTGGTTTGGGAATAGTGTGGCGGGCTTGTCCTAATTTTAACCTTACTAGGATTACCTACGTGTTTTTATGTATCCACGCCACAGTTCATACTTTATACCACACACAGAGTCTATTTCCAAAAGAAAAAATATATTTTGTAGTTACCTGTTATTTATACTGAAAACGGGATATTCACCATGTTTACTGATTGTTTCGGGTTCCCGATATTTCGGCGCTGTTACAAGCACCATGATCACGGATAAACTTGTGTGTCGGGAACAGAATCGTGTAGTGAGTGACAATGGTAGTGGTACCGAACGCAAAAAACGAACAAGAAAGAGGGTAGACCGATTTGTCTGCTCATAAACATCCACCCGCAATGACTTCAGTTTATCCGTGATCATGGTGCTTGTAACAGCGCCGAAATATCGGGAACTCGAAACAATCAGTAAACATGGTAAATATCCCGTTTTCAGAATAAATAATAGTGCTGGTGACCATGTCAGTTTAAAATCTTATAGTTACCTGTTTATTGGGTTTTTGTAGTGTGATTTTGCATGTCGCCTGTTATCCTCAAAGAATTGGGCAGAGGTGTGCCTCAGTAGCTACACCATGCTATGTCATCATCTGCCTAGCCTTTTCCCAACTCAGTTCAGCCAGGGTCAGCTTTCAGTCTTACCGGATGCACCTGAAAACCAGTATTTTACATAAAGCGACTGCCTATCTGACCTCCACAACCCAGTTAATACTGGGTAATACGATACCCTTTGGTAAGACTGGTTAACACACATTGAAGTCGCTAACTACCTGTAACGACTGCCAAAGATATATTTGATTATGGCAGCCGGGACCAACAGCTTAACGTGCTATCCGAGGCACAGAGGAAACTCGGTATGTATGCCATGCTATGTATGCGAGTCAAATAAATATTCTTTCTTTATTTATTGTCTTTTACACTTACATTCCAATTAGTTTCAGTTCCATGTAATAGGGGGCGAGCCTATTGTCATCAACCGGGCACAAATCCAGACTCAATCACTGCCTGCCCTTTGTTTTTTGGCGGGTGGAAAATCATCAAATCCCGCTCTTGGGCAGAGCGAAAGGGAGTGTTTAACTTCTACTGACTAAAAACCACCCATGTTCCTTCTTAGCCCTTCATGTCGAGGCCGCGGTATCTCTTGCGAACAACCCGCAGCCCCGACGGGACCCGCAGCCCTGACGGGTGGTTCTCGAACCTAAGACCTTAAGTTCAGTAGTCGCGCTAACGACCACTAGTCCAACTAGGTAGTCAGTTATTATCTCGAAAAGGACATAGGTGAATTTTGGTCAGTAGAAGTCTGACACCCCCTTCCGCTCGGCCTAGAGCGGGAGGAGTCATTTGATGATTTCCCACCCTCAGAAAAAAAGGGAAAGAAAGATAAAATATTTACTAGTTCACAGGACAAAATGATAAAAAATTAACAATAAAACAAAAAAGATTAAATTAAAACATAAGAAACGCGAGAGAATGTGAGAAAGAGCGAGGAGAGGTGTACCGAGCTACACGGTGATAAAATGAGTCATTCAACCTTAAATCATCTGGTATTGTTGCTCTAAAACTAAAATCTATCACCACATATTTTAAAACATTACCCTTTTCTTGCAGTCGGGTAAAAACAAAGTCCTCCGCCGCGTCTGTCTGTCTGTTCGCAATGAACTCTAAAACTACTGTACCGATTTTCATGCTGTTTTCACCAATGGATAGAGTGGTTCTTGAGGAAGGTTTTAATATATAAAAGTTTTCGAAATTCAACCCCTAAGGGAGTTAAATACGGGATGAAAGTTCGTTGGAATATTTTTAGACATCCACGCGGGCGAAGCCGCGGGTAAAAGCTTGTTAACAATAATACAAAATTGATGCAAAGTGTTTACCATATTGACAAAACCTTTAAATAATCCTTATCTGTTTGAAATATTACTCTCATTACTTTCGGTAACCATTCATGTCAATTGCCTAATGGTCTAACGATTAAAACAATTGCTTTCAATACATTTTCTTGTCCTGACATTTTGGTTACAGGATTCGGATAAGTCAGTCCTTTGACCACAGGGTTTGATACAATTTGGTGTTCGTTTATACTGATATTAGCTAGTTAACCTGTTGTTGTATACAGACGTTTTAGCTTCGTAATAAATTGCTACAATTTCTAGTCATAACTACTGTGTGAGAGGAGCTGGGGCTCTGAAACGGTCACTTTATTATTATATTATTATTATTACAGCTAGCCCACACTGTCCCACTGCAGGGCAAAGGCCTCTCTCCATTCCTTCCAACGATCACGATTCCGTGCAGCTTCTATCCAATTCTCAAGTCACAAATGGACCTTCCATAATAGTAAGTGCGTCTGTGACCATTTTACGAATTTTAATGCAATTCATATTATTTTCCTAATTATGACCTATTTTCCAAAATGGGCACAGACGCAATTCATATTATGATCTGTTAAAGTGGCCAGTTTAGACCACCAGGTAGCCAGATAATAACAGCCGGTCGGGCCAATCTTCAGGCCGTGCTTGTCTAAGTTGGTCTGTAGATCGGTGACCATTTACATACCAACCTTATGTACGTTGTCACAAGTTTCACATTCTAATTTGAGAGGTCAAAAACGTAGAAAACCGGCCAAGTGCGTGGTGGAGTCGCGCACGAAGTGTTCCGCACCATTATGTATAAAAATCGCGTTTGTTATATGGCTCCCCTTAAATATTTATTTTATTTTGTTTTTAGTATTTGTGGTTATGGCGGCAACAGAA
Organism: Diarsia brunnea; assembly: GCA_949774965.1. Lineage (NCBI taxonomy): Eukaryota > Metazoa > Arthropoda > Insecta > Lepidoptera > Noctuidae > Diarsia > Diarsia brunnea. The sequence goes on along the minus strand of OX459019.1, from coordinate 14,025,547 downwards.
ATACATAATTTGTGAAAATTTCAACTGTCTAGCTATTGCGGTTCTTGAGAAACAGCCTGGTGACAGACAGACGGACGGACAGACAGCGAAGTTTTAGAAATGGGGTCCCGTTTTTACCCTTTGGGTACGGAACCGTACAAGCTAACTAAATCTACTAAGTACATACCAGATATTCCGAATTTCCCAGTTGAACCTGATAGTGGTAAATAGCTCTTAGTGGACCGTGAACTGCAGTCAAATGGGAAATCTAACAAACGAATCAACGGTTGCTTCCAATCGGTGTCGGTTACAAGCTGCTACTGTTTGACATGTATGCGTGTGCGTGTGTTGTATGTTGGCTTTATGTTCTGTTACCGATATTATGAATGTTTCCTGACTAAAAAAAAATATGATTGTATTTAGTCCGTCATTTAGATTTTCGAAAAACATTAGAAACGTGTTTTTTGTTTTATCAATTTATTGAAAATTTACGAACATAAAACGCGTCAAAGATCATCACTTTTTGGTAAAAAATGTCATGCAATAAGACGTCACACGAGTTCTCAGAGCACTGTATCGTCTTTATTGTTTGTTTACGTGAAAAAATATATGTCCAATATTTTTTGGAAATCTATCTGACGGACTAATTACATTTTTTGTCAACAACCCTGTTCAACTAGATCGCGAAAAGTGGAAGGAGGGAAGGGAAGCCTTTGCCCTGCAGTGGGACAATTTATGCTTATAATAAATATAATAACCCTATTCATTCGACGATGATTCATGCTTGCCATATAAACGTGTGCAGTGGATAACTCATGAGAATATTGCGATGACACTGACAGCATTTTGTCACGCGGCTTTACCCACGTAGTTCCCGTTCCCGTGGGAATACAGGGATAAAAAATAGCCTATGTCACCCGCGGATAGTGTAGCTTCCCAACGGTGAAAGAATTTTTGAAATCGGTCCAGTAGTTTCGGAGCCTTTTCGTTACAAACAAACAAACAAATCTTTCCTCTTTATAATATTAGTGTGGATTCTATGTGTTGATATCATCTTCTATCTGTATTTACAAAAGGCAAAGCTGACTGACTGAGGATCAACGCACAAGCAAAACCCTTAGAGCTAGAAACTTAAAATTTTAGGTTTAGGTTTAATATACTTTATTCTCAAAAACCGGCCAAGAGCGTGTCGGGCCACGCTCAGTGTAGGGTTCCGTAGTTTCCCGTCCGTCACAATAAGTGTTCCCACTTAAAAATACGGGCAAATGAAACTTGACCTCTGGATTGTATAGGCGCTCATACGATTCAGGGACCAAATTATATTGGATAACTGCAGTTTCCATCTGTTGTTTCCATCCAAGTTCAAAATAATTTTCCTAGAAAGTCCTTATAAAGTTCTACTTTTCAGATTTTTTTCGTATTTTCTAAACTTATGGTTCAAAAGTTAGAGGGGGGGGGACGCTTTGTTTTTTACTTTTGGAGCGATTATTTCCGAAATTATTGACATTATCAAAAAATGATTTTAGTAAACCCCTATTCATTTTTAAATACCTTTCCAACAATATATCACACATTAGGGTTAAAATTAAAAAAAAAAACACTTCCCACTTTACATATAGGGGGGCTACCCTAATAAAACATTTTTTTCCAATTTTTATTTTAGCACTTTGTCGGCGTGATTGATACACATATTGGTCCCAAATTTCAGCTTTCTAGTGCTAACGGTCACAGAGATTAAGCGAGGACGGACAGACAGACAGACAGACATGGCGAAACTATAAGGGTTCCTAGTTGACTACGGAACCCTAAAAAGACAAAAAGCCACTTACATGAGAACATACGTCCCCGTAGAGCGAAAAGTCACTAAGTCGAAAAATGGCCAAAATAACTTATCAATGTCATTAAAATCAACATTTTCTTCTCTAAATATCTGTCTAACCGTCATTTGTGTAGCTGCTCACGCTTTTGTTTTAGAAAATGTGACAAGTAAGTAAGTCTACCCTTTGGACCCCACAGCTTAATGGGAGAAATAACTAATTTAGTAAATGATTATGCATTTATCGAAAATTGACATCACCCGAAATTAAAACGACTTAATTACTTTTTCTCTTGAATTATCTATGCATACATACACCTGTAGGTAGTCTAAAAATCAGTAACATGATTTAGTGAGTTTTTAAATTCAATAATTTGCTAAAACACACAATAGCAAAAATTAACTAACTCGACTTAGTGACTACTCACTCTTTATTTTTAAATGATTTGTGCAATACTGCAAAAGCGAAAAATCATCAACCCATTTTAATGTTTTTTTTTATTTTAAAAGTGGAACATAAGATCTATTACGAATAATATTCAAAGTCTTTTAATTATTATTTATGCAACTTCGACGTACATTGTTACAATTAAGGTACATTTCACCCGCGAGTTAGTGAGTTTGTCGCGGCTATCGTGGCGAGCGCGGCGCGTGGTGACTCATTCGCGGAGTCGATGTCGAAGTCGACTGACATAGACACGGGTTTTGCTGTCGTTAAAATTACGTAAACATTAGGCACTGGTAACAATGAGTCGTGCTAAGTTTATAATTGATTTATTGAATCAAAACGAAAAAACTGTTAAAGAGGTAAGTGTGTTATGTAAATTTTTATTTAGTTTTTATGTATCTTTTAGATGTGAATTCTATTTTAAAAGTTTTTCACTTTTATTGATGTAAAGACGTTAATTAATAACATACCTACATTAATAATAATGTTGTTTTATAGGAATCTGCTCAGTTGATGACTTCACGAGATCTATAATAGGGAAAGTAATTATTTTAATACGTACCTATTATTTGGGTGTTGCTTACCTATTCATTTGACGCTTGGATTATTTTCTTTGTTGTGTGGTTTTTCTTAATGCTTGACTTATAAGCAATGAGTACACTCAGTGACATCAGAATATATTAATTAATTATTTTCTCCCGCATCACTGCCGTAATAGAGGTGCTATTGGGACAAGCCCGCCACACTATTCCCAAACCACTAACTTCTGTAAGCCAGAATCAACAGTGGCGACCACAAGAAAAGCGCCGAGACAATGAAGCCCGACGAAGTCCCAGAGAAACGATTAAACTGTCTTGGATCCCGCAACGAAATTAATCAGAAAATAATAGCAGAGGAGTAGGAAAAAACATAATTTCCACTTCCCTCCGTATCAGCAGGAGACAGAACAGAACAAGGCCAATAGGCACACAGGGACGTATACAACTGGGATAGGCCCAGTTGCCTAGCACCACGGATATTATTGTCATTAATATTACTGGGTCCTAAGTTGTGAGCTGTTATATTTGATTCCAATAATAGGTATGACAAAAATGCTTGAACGCACGGAAATTTGTTCTAGTTTCTACAAGGTCCGTATAGTAAATAACTCCGGATGTAACCTGTACATTATCCAACATAATATTACGTTCATTCTGCCAAAGACTACACTCCCATAAAATAGAGGTGCTAGTTGTGTCACTAAGTGTACCTATTGTATTTGTAAAGATGCTTTGTGGCATTTGTTTGTTTATATCTAAGATATAAAATAATTACGATCGACAGGGTTGATCTGCTTGGAATAGCACATTACTTAGTGGTTAAATGGTGTTGTTCTATAATTCATTACATGGTGCTCACAGCCTCACACATGTTCTAACTTTTTTTTATTTGTTCTGTCTATCTATTTTGATTTGGTTGCCGAAGGTAACATAAAAAGTATTAACACTTTTAACATTTCTCGCTTTCTTTAAGAATTTCCTTGATAAATAAAATGAACCAAAAATGCTTTGTGGAAGCTAGAAACAGTGACTTTTTTATTATTATTGTTTAATTTCTGACTAATCCACTAGTCCAATGGACTGTCATTTTCTCACTGCCCCTTTCACCATTAATATTATTCCAAATAAGTATTAAAAAAATGCTTCATGAGGTGATTTGGACGTGTGAATCGTATAATATTGCTCGTATACCTACCTAATAGATGGAGCTAGATTGCGTCCTTTTTTAGTATCTGTATTTTTCATGCCTAACGTTCTCCTAATTGTTTATTTTAGGAAACTGAGCTGCTCGACGAGAGGAAATTTGATCTGTTCCAAAACAACAATCTATATGAATCTGCTCCACCATCCGCGTCAGTAGTAAGTCCAAAAACAGATCTACCAACTATCAATCCATCATACTCCGCTCCTTTGTTGGCTGATACTTACCATGATGTTGTTTCCATTGAGAATTTGATCACAGAAGAAAATGTGTCATGTAAAACACACCAAAACTACACCGAAGTCAAAAAGAAGGACCTCATTAATTTATGTGCCAAGGGGATAATCCCACAAGAGCTCCACTTGTGGTACCAGTCTTTACCAACCAGTAAAGACGTAGTAGACATAATTTTGGAGCCAGACGTCACAGAGGAGGGAGAAGAAGAAATAGTGGACTGAAATCTGCTTTTTTTAATAACAATGTTCTATTCGTTCTAATTTTTTTTTTCAGTTTGTGTGCATTTGTGGTTGTTGCACTTTTTTTTTGTTTTAGTTTAATACTAATAGAATTTTGTTGATTTTATCGAATAGTTCCGTCAATAAAACTTGATTGAATTTATTACAATAGTTTTATTACTTATTCATGTCTAGTTTAGTTAGTTTAGTTTAACTGGGCTTTTGTCCGTGTTCACGCATCATACGTATATTTCACTTAGCCTCTTTCACTTATTCATGTCATATTTAAAACAAAAACTTACCACACAAGCTTCGAATATTCAGATAAGTAGTATTTACAATACACATTTCGTACATGTAACAGTTAGTTCCACTTTACTTAAGTCTAGTTATTTTACTTCAAAATAATTTAGAACTGAGAGAAAAATCACTAACTACGTTCGACAATTAATTAATTTACAACTAAGTCAGAGATTTTATAGAGAACAATGCATTAGTTTGATGTTTTTAACTTTTTTCAATTATACGAGATTTTTCACGTGTTTTAGCTCTTATTGTATAAAATGTATTTTATTTCCTTCAAATTAAAGCCAAAAACATAAAGATATGTAAAGGCAAGCCAACGTTATAACGATTTTTATTTTCAAAAACTTTAACTCTCAATATCTCTAAACACGATTTTTCGACTTAATGATTTTTCGCTCTACGGGGACGATTTATGTTAACATAATGTAATAAACTTATTCTAGGTAACGGTCACAAATACAATACAATAAATAAGTGGTCTTAGAATTATTTTGTTTTAAATTGAATTTTAATTTGGATACACTTTCAACGGTTTTAATCTCAACTGGTAGGTTAGTAACTTTATTTGTGCATGCTTTCAATAATATAATTTGATAGTTTAGATTTAAAACCGTTGAAAGAGTTAATTTTTTTTATAAAAAAAAATTTCGCACACGTATTCCTCTTATCACGTAGGTATCCACTAAGGAAGGATTTTTCGAAATTCAACCCCCAAGGGGGTGAAATAGGGAATGAAAGTATGTATGGAAAATCGACCTTTTATTTTGTTTCTGACATCGACGCGGTCGAAGCCGCGGGCAAAAGCTAATTCAGTATACTTGGCGAAATTCATCCTCAATTCATTTTAATTCTTGGTGAAAGAACAAGATTATAATGTGCAATGTACACAAATTTAAGTGTAATCCAATGATGGTTCTTAATCAGAAAATAAATTTGTTGCTTTGGATAAATCAGTCCCGCCAATATTTATTGCTGTCTGACCAATATTTAGAAATTTGTAATGGCAGCCAAGTGTCCGGAAACACGTGGCTGATTTTTTTTTTTAAATCATCAAATAACCCCTTCCACTCTTGGGCAGAGCGAAAGGGAGTGTCAGACTTCTACTGACTAAAAACCACCCATGTTCCTTCTTAGCCCTTTATGTCGAGGCCGCGGTATCTCTTGCGAACAACCCGCAACCCCGACGGGACAACCCACAGTCCCGACGGGTTCGAAATAAACCTATGATATGAAAAAATTAACATTTAGGAACAGTATGACGCAACCCGTATTGCTTTGTAAAGCTTTTGCGTAGTTCGCAAATAGTTGTCGTAACGAGAAGCGTAGCCGTGGCATTGTAGCAGTCGGGACCTATCGTTGGAAGCGTAGTCGCTGACGTCATCGCTACGCTTGCTACGTAGTTCGTAGCACTCTTATTTGTACGTACTATCGTGGGCACTCCCGCCTGACCACCACCAAGCTCATATTTGCTTGCACTTACAACATGAAGCGCTCTCTAGCTCCGCCCCGCCTTTGTATAGAAATAATGAATGAAATACAATACCGTTCCACCGCACTGACGAGACCGACGCACGCCGAACGAGAGTTATTGTTATTTTTAAACTGCCATTATTAGAAAAAAAACTTTAACTGAATTTGACTTTCGTTACTAATGGTGCGTGTGTGTTGGTTTTGTAATTGTAAATTAAAAACTCAATGATTTCTGTGAGTAATTTTAAATTTATTATAAGAATCTTATAAAATCCCATGCTATTTAACAGGCAATTGTAAGCGTCTTCTCTAAATCGGCTTTAACGATTTCGATAAAATTTGAAATAATGGGGCTTTAGGGCGGTGAAACGTTGATCTAGCCAGCGGGCCTAAAATGGCCGCTTTTGCAGAACATAATATGAATGACATTCAAAATTCTTAAAATGGACTTTCTGTTTATGACAATAAAGTCCATTTTAAGAATTTAAACATTTTAATGTGATTCATATTGTTTTTTTTTTATTTTGGGACTCAGCTCAGCGATTTGACTGATGTTAAATCCTTGTCCATGCAAAATTATAATTTGATTTCGTTCTTCTTGTATGAGATTTCTGGAAGACATTATGCACAAAATGTTCTAGCACGGGTTCTCAGGAGTCCAATATTATTGCACAGGTTAACGTTTAGTCAATCAAAGGTCAGGTAAGCAGAGCAATGGTCAATGTTCAAAAGGTCCGGGAAGCGCGCCAAAGTTCGTCCGTAAAATTCGCAAAAGGTGTACAGAGGATACGTCACTAAGCTGCGCAGTGCAGATTGCAACTAATTACGTTGACGCTTCTCTAATAGGCCTAAACTTTGAGGGGGCGGGGTTTGGCGCCTACGCATGATTTATGCGAAAAAATTTTTAACTTGGCAGGCGGAAAAGCTTTCGACTGTACGTGTATTAAAGGGACCAACAAGAATAGAATTACTCAACTCATATTGCCTATAACATCTCTTGCGTAGTTCGTGATTTGTTATCGTAGCGCTACGAGAAGTGTAACCATGACATTGTAGTTGTGTCGGGACCTATCGTTCCAGCGTAGTCGCTGACGTCATCGCTACGCTTGTTACGTAGTTCGTAGTACTTGCAGCGAAACTCTCAACGGTTTTGCGTTGGTTTATTTTTATATTGGAAGAGCTGAGGTTATTTTAGTCGAAGTTTTGTTTAAAGTTTTATGAAATGTGATATTTCTGTCAGACAGATCCATTGACAGAGTTTTTTTTTTTATTTAACCTTCGTCCCGCTCTAGGAATTTCTCCTGTCCATTTAGACATATACAAACCAAGATCAATAACAACCATCTGTTGGCCATATAATAGTATTGTTCACTGCACCAACCGTGCCATCAAGTTCTACAAACCCTAAAGTTTTAACAAAAAATACTTATTTTTCTGGTGCCTCCGTGGTTAAGGCGTTTGCCTTGTGACCCGGTGGTCGTGGGATCGCCTCCCAAGGGAAGCATAATTTGTAAAGTTTTTTCCAGTTTGGCTAGGACATTGCAGAATTGAATCACCTGATTGTAACAAGCAATAATGACGGTAATGAGACGCTTCACTTTCTGTTCTTTGTCATTATCTTTCAGTAAAACTCAAAGTATTTCTTTCAATTAAACCGTTACAGGCACTTTTGAATGTCAAAAAAAACAAAAATAGCGAAGTTACAGTCACAGTTACAAGGCATAATAACTTGTGAAGGTACCTGTAGTTAAACACAAGAAATAAAATGGCTGTCCCGTTGGTCTAGTGGTACAAAATTTAATTTCACTTTACCTACCCACCAGTCCAATTAAGCGGCTATAAACTTAGTCACTTAGTCTGTCTAGAGTTCAGACTTCAGGCAAGCAGTTTAGCGTAACTAAAAGCCCAGTTAAACCCTGAGGTTATTACGATAACGAACTCGCAGTCTGGCCTTTGGGTTTCCGACTGGGACAACATAAAGCCGCAAAGGTCGGTTATGACTAAACTAGACTATAGATTAAGAATGTGTAGAAGCGACATGAAGTGAAAAGTAGCATGACCAACGTAAAAAAGGGTTTTGTCGACAGAAGAATCGACAGATTGTAGAAAGAATTCATGACGAATGGTGGATTATTTACAATATTTACAAACTACAATTTTACAGAACTAAAATGATAACAAGAATCCAAAAGGGAAGAATTCCAGGGCATCAAAAAACTCGTCCACACCGCTGTCAACAGGAAAAGTGGCCAGAAGGCTGGCGGAATTCCCACGTTGGATGGCAATGCAATGTCGAGTTGTATTGAAATAGTACATTTTCGCGTGCAAAATACATTGAACGGTACAATTTGGTACACAGATAGTTTATAATCTGGATTAACACATAGGATAGTTTAATCCCGATTTTATCTTTCCGTGGAAAAAAAATTGAGTTGTAGCGGGCGAAGCCGCTGGCAACACCTAGTATAAAAATATATTATACCAATTGAAGAAAAAATTCTAAGGCTAAAGTCCGTCGGGGCTGCGGGTTGTTCGTAAGAGATATCGCGGCCTCGATATGAAGGGCTAAGAAGGAACATGGGTGATTTTTAGTCAGTAGAAGTCTGACACTCCCTTTTGCTCTGCCCAAGAGCGGGAGAGGTTATTTAATGATTTACCACCCGCCAAAAAAAAAAAAAAACTAAAGTACCAACTCAATAATCCTCAGACGAAGGTAGGTACCAAACACCACTCAAGAAAAATCACGAAACAAAATACAAACTCAACAGGCTACGGGTACGACTGACAAAATCAATTTGTACCCATGATCTTGCTTTTATAAAGGTGAGTACAAACTGAAGCGTTCACTGGTGACAGAGAAGTGAACAAAAAATTTAACTCTACAAAAACGGCAACGGCAAACTACGTCAGCGTTTTCATAAGTTTTAAATAGAAAACATTCGTGTTGCTACGGTCTAGCTTTGCGTCTGTGTTTAGCTATTCCGGTTCATAATCCTCGTACCCATTTTCCCAACTAGTATATTGGGATCAGCTTCCAGTCTAACCGAATGCAACTTAATACCAGTACTTTACATAGAGTGACTGCCAGTCTGACCTCTACATCCCAGTTATATTGGGTAATCCGATATTCCTTGCTAAGACTGGTTGCCAAACTTTCATGCCACCGACTACATATAACAACTTCAAAGATCAACAAATGACAGCCGGTACTAATGGCTTAATGACATGATATAATATTTTTTCTACTTTTATTCTCCATTACTTATTACTTTTTTATTTTTCCTATGATATTGTTTACTTATTTAAATGAATCCATTAATTTTTAATTACTGTTAATTGTCTTAAATCTACTATCATTATTGGTTAAAATTGTTGTGCCCGACAGGGTCCATGTGAACTGTATTATTATTTTAAGATCTTGTAAAACACATGGGATATGCAATAAATTATTGAATTGAATTGAATTGAATTAACGTGCTTTCTGAGGCACGGAGAAAACTCGGTATGTATTGGGAGGCTCATCCACAAACCAGGCCTGCACGGCTTAACCTAAAGATCGACCCGAGCAGCAGTTATTATTAAGCCACGAGCTCCAAACCGAGCATGAAATCGAACATTAATTTCACAGAAATTTATTAAAACCTAAACTAAACATTCGCTTGTGATGTTAAATTCGCTCGATCATCAACACAGATACGCCCCAGTTTGTCCTCACCTTTACGTAGACTCAGAGATTCATACTCAGCTAGTCGAGACATAAAATACGCTTTGAAAGCAATAAGAGGATTTCGTACAAAGGCAAATTGAGATCCCTGTTCGTATAGGATTTGGGAGTATTGTCGCCGTCATTTAGCTCCGTTAGCAAAAAAAAATGAATATGTAAAAGGTCTGTTGTTTTTGATTAGGGGGCTCAGATTTTTGTGACGGAGAATTTTTGTTTTGTAATCTTTTTAATCTCGGAGGACCGCCTCTAGTGGTCGCAATTGAGACTACTGAGGATGAGGTTTCGGGTTCGATTCATTCTCAGGTTCCTCTTGTTTTTTTTTTTTTTGTTAATTGGAACGAAGTTCCTTATCGCGCGTTGTGAAAGGGGGCTATAGACGGAAAAAATTCTTACGAAAAGTTGTCACGACACTTTTTGCTATAGTAAGCTATTGTAAGCTGTGCGGCGTCACATGTTTCTCTGTCTGTCTCTCTCTCTCTCTTATAGAAAGCAAGCCAGATATTTTCATTTCTAGATTTTTTTTTTTTTTTTACATAATAAAAAATAATAACAATAACTTCGTTCCATCCGGGTGTTCCTTGACACCTCTCAAGTTTTTTATTATTATTGATTTCTTGTCCTGTGTGAGACCAATAAATACTTTTTCTTTCTTTCTTTCTTAGGTAGGCCAAATTATTATTGGGTTCTTCAATCAGGAATTTCTCAGTAGCAGACATGGAGTCTGGATTTGTGCCCAGTTGACGGCAATTGGCTCGCCACCTATTACATGGGACTTAAACATAACTGGCGAAGTATGTACACACCTCTACTTAGCCCTACGGGGATTACAGGCGTGGTGTTAGGTATGCTATCTTCATTACATTATTCGCGAGGGCAGCCAGCGAAATTAAAATTTTGACCCACTAACCTGAGTGTCAGGTTGTAATGTTGATTTAAATATGATTCGTCGCCCTACAAAAATACTAGACTTTTCCCGACCAGGAAATTTAATGCTGGACCTCATGTCGTGCTTGCGCTAATTTCACCTGCGAAGCAGTAAAAAAACAGGAAGGATTTATGATTTTGCGTAAGCTCCTAACTTTAAGCTACTATAAAAAATAAATAAAACTAAGTGAGGGTCCACGGACCACAGAATACTATAGTACATCTAAACGCTGGATTCGTAGCCTCATATTTAATGCATGGACGAAACCCTTCGCGTTTACGCCGTTATTATTTAATGCAATACAGACCCAAGCTGAAGCCGGTGAAGGTCGAGTTCTCAACGTCAACAGCCTGTCAGTCTGAAATGCCAGATATTTTGGTAACAGATTTTTTGTTTTGCGATTTTTAATTAATTTGTATCACTGGTCACAGACTGCCTCGTTGGCCTAGTGGTCGCAAGCATGAGGTCCTGGGTTCGAATCCCGGGTGTGGCAAAGTATTCGATCGTAATATTAACTTACACCTTTCTATTGTATCGAGTCTGGTTCTTCTAACCAAACAGACAGATATGTTGCTGGAGAGTTTGTTCCGCCACTTCTTCTTTCCAGTAAAAACACTAGGAAGTGTCGAAGGGTGGGCGTTTTTGGGGACTGGCTCTTGTAAATAAATTTTGACGTTCAAAAAGTGCTGATTATCAGCCTAGTTTGAATAAATGACTTTTGATTTTGATTTATTATTGAGTTTTTCAATCAGGAATTTTGATTTATGCTCGGTTGATGGCAATAGGCTCGCCCCCCTTGTACATGGGACTTAAACATAACTGGCGAAATGTGGGTGTACTATTAGGTACAACTCTGCCTAACCTTTCGGGGATTACAAGCGTGATGTTACGTTATATCACTGCTTTATATCTATGTCAGTCGCAATCATCTGTCTTCAACATGAATGCAAAGGCGAGATCATGATCATCATCCAAAACCCGACCTATACCCCCTTTTTTTCTGGCGTGTGGAAAATCATCAAATAACCCCTGCCGCTCTTGGGCAGAGCGAAAGGGACTGTCAGACTTCTACTGACTAAAAAATTTACGAAAATAAAACTTGTCAAAGATCGTGAGTGGAGGCTGGTAAAAAATGTACTAAACTGTGATGTCACGCTACTTTTCGAAACACTGTATCGTCTTCATTTATTGTTAACGTTAAAAAAGAAAAATACACGTACAATATTTTTTGGAAGTCTGTCTGGCGGACTAAAAAGTTTTTTTTTTTAACTACCCTATTCAGTATTCGTATTTTGCTGTACCATTTTTGTAATACTCTCTAGAGCCATAACGTAACCACAAACTTCCGAAAATCGATTCCCGTTCAACGCTCGCATACCAACCGATCGTAAAACCGAAAGCGTAATGAAACCCGTGCAACTAGGTGACCAAATCCCCTGTTATAAATAGCAGGGTTACATAATATACAACTTGTATAATAACTGGCCTATCAGCGACCAACGTTTCCGTCTCCGCTTTAATACGGTTTATGTAGGGAGATAAAAATTGTTACTCTGATATATTGCAGTTTTATTGAAAGTTACGGTGCCGTATTGAATTTATGTAAGTAAAGCATTGTAAACGGTTCGTTTTCAATAGTGCATCATAACATTGGAACATGGAAACCGGCCGGCATGTCTTAGAACAAAAATTTGAAGACTTGAGACATTCTACCAATCCGAACTGGGCGCGCGGTAGATTACAGCACATTCCTTCTCAAAGAGAGCCAGCCGCCAGCGTTTCCCAGCTGTGGGAACATTAATAGGCTTAAAATGATCTTAAAATTTAAAACCATTATTATCCCTTAAGGGTTAGGCAGAGGTGTATTTAAGCCCCATAAAATAGAGTGTAAGTCTACTGTCAAGAACCGAGCACAAATCCAGACTCCGTAGCTGATACTGAGAAATTCCTGATGGAAAAACCCAATAATATTTAGCCCAACCTGGGTATTGAACCGAGGACCTCAAGCTCAGCAGTCGCGTTTGTCATAAGCCAACGAAGGAATAATGTAACTACGACATAAATGCGTTATTTTTTTTAAGTTAAGTAGCCACCGATTCTTGAAGGGTTGAAGGGTTTTTTAGTAGCCACCGACTCATAGGACTTAAAGGGTGTTTAAGTAGCCACCGACTCTTACAAATTGAATGTGTTTTAAGTAGCTACCGACTCTTAAGTCTTAAAGGGGTTTTAAGTAGCCACCGACTCTTACAACTTGAATGGTTTTTAAGTAGCCACCGACTCTTAAGTCTTAAAGGGGTTTTAAGTAGCCACCGACTCTTAAGTCTTAAAGGGGTTTTAAGTAGCCACTGACTCTTACAACTTGAATGGTTTTTAAGTAGCCACCGACTCTTAAGTCTTAAAGGGGTTTTAAGTAGCCACCGACTCTTACAACTTGAATGGTTTTTAAGTAGCCACCGACTCTTAAGTCTTAAAGGGGTTTTAAGTAGCCACCGGCTCTTACAACTTGAATGGTTTTTAAGTAGCCACCGACTCTTAAGTCTTAAAGGGATTTTAAGTAGCCACCAAGTCTTACTTAGAAGGCTCTTAAGACTTTAAGAGTTTATATACAGGAGACGGTGTATTTTTTTATGTAGACTATACCTGGGAACCTTATAGTTACGGATTTATAATACCTATATATTAAGATACGCTAGACTGCTAGAGCCTAAAACTACTTTTATCAACATTACGTGAAAAAGCAAAGTTTTTACAGTCGTACCCATTATACGAGTATATCTATGGTCGTACCCATTGAAGAAACTTTAATTCAGAACACTGTATTTTCAGCCCAACCCATTCGTTAATGGTACAGGTTAATGTAACACAACTCGGCCACCAAACCATTACGACGTCACAAAACGTCACGCACACAATTTGGCCGCATTGGGCTACTATTGGCTGTATTAGGCGCCCCATAAACATCTTGTAAGATCAATATCAGCGTAGAAAATAACGCAAAACATTAACTATGGGCATTAATTTTGTAGGCTATAAATAAAGAAATGATTTTGTTCATGCTGCGACGATTTTGAGAGAGTTATGAATGAAAAAATGAAAATGAAGTATGATCTGAAACTTTGGACTTTGGAAAAGTAAGGGAGCGAAATGTGGTGGCTGATAGATTGACCTTCAGTTTGAGATGTTTGCTCTACCTTTAGTTGAGGTTGCCGCTTGGATCAATTTTCTGAGTAAGTCACGAATGCCTTGGTTGGTCTGTGAGTGGGTCCTCCCGTTACATACCTAGTTTCAGTGACCCGAAAGTCTGAGAACCAGTCTTACCAAAGGGTGTCGTATTACCCAGTGGGTTGTGGAGGTCAGAGAGACAGTTGTTCCATGTAAAATACTGATATTCAGCTGCAAATTCAAATAGGGAAGTAATATAAATTATTACAAATATATTTCTTCCCTATTTGAATTGGATTTTGTTATAAGATTTTAAACTGACATGGTCTGAACTCAAAACAATCAGTAAACATGGTAAATATCCCGTTTTCAGTATAAATAATAGTGGATTTTGTTAATTATTTCTTTGGTTTTTTTTTCATTTGCACTGAAACCTTTCCTAAAATTACCCAGAGCTCCACCCTCCTTCTCTTTGGAACAATTCACTACCGAAATAGATAGGCCTAACCCAGATCTACCTCTGAGCTTAATTTTATTGAAAAGGACAGACTTTCGCATTTATATTAACAGTACGGAATTACAGATTCTCAAATGGCTCTTCGACCATAATTTATAGTTCAATATTCCAATGGTCTAAAAAACTAAATGGATTTAATTGAACAGACGGACGTAAAACGTAGTGTTTATGTACACAGAGGTAGCAATTTCCCTGGCTCCTGAATAATTGAGGGCACCTTGAAAAATCAGCCAACCCACTTACTTTAAAAAAAAAAGAAAAGAAAAAGTACTAGGTAATGCAATACTCTTTGGTAAGACTGGTTGTCACCTTTCGGGTCACTGACTACCTCTAACGACTCCTACATGGCAGCCAGGACCTGTTGGTGTTGGTGCGGATGTAATTGATAGTAACCCATCCACGGACTAACCAAGTCAACTACGGTTTAACCAAAAGATCGACTTCGAACGGCAGTTATCATTAAGCCACGTGCTGTTCGTTCGATATAATTCTCATGGTTACCCCAGATTATATGAAACCAATTCCCTGTTACAGAGACCACGTGGGGAAACTAATTTACTGAACAAATGTGACTGTAATCGTATTAGTGGTGCTAAACAAAAATCAATGTGGGCCCGCTAGATTGGGGGAATACGTGGAGCGTAATAATTGCAACACGCAACCCAAACTTACCGGTTTTCATATTACCGAATATTAGACTATGGTTCTCAAATGTAACTTTATAGCCGGAGACTAGGTACTAGGTAGCAGGGAGTCGTGAAAATGGAAACAATAAAAGAGATAAATGAAAGGCATTTGCATGTGACTTAGATGGAAATGTTTAGGGGGATGTGTGATATTACGCTAATGGATAAAATAAGAGGTAGTCTGAAAGATGTGCATCTGGATCGAGGGCCCATTTTTTTAACCCTTACGAAAAAAAAAAAAAATTAAATTCTTAAAATATTTAAGAAATTCTTAGCTAAATTCTTAAATAAAAATTATGAACCCAGAGATAGTACTTACCGAGATTTAGGTTATGCCACTTCATGCACGCATCTGGATTGAAGGCCCAAGTTATTTAATCATAACAGTTTTAATTCACGTTTAAGAAATTCATGGCCCTATGCTTTAAATTTTAACTATTTTTAACTAATTTCCCTATAAGTCTCATTTCGTTTCGCAAGGGTTTAAAAAATGGGCCCTCGATCCAGATGCACATGTTTGAAATAGGCGCCAGTGACTGAAAAGTTGAGTGGTAATAGGTTGTCGTGGTATGGGCATGTGATGCAGAAAAATGAGGAAAATGTTAGGAAAGTTTAAGTTGGAATATGGATGGGTATAAGAGTAGAGGAAGACCAAAGAAATGATGTATGGAATGTGTGAAGTATGATATGGCTAGAAAGGAGGTGACTGCTTAAAAGACGAGTATTAGAGAAGTATGGAAAAAGACAAGCTGCATGCATAGGAAAAGTAAAGAGTTAAAATAGATGAAGAAAATTATAAGAAAAGTTGGATTATCTTAAAGTTTTGCTCATGTTCGTGTTGAAAAATATCTACCTACTTTTTAATATAAACATAAGCGGTGTAAAATAGGGATGTTTACTGACAAAAAAAATATGATTCTAATTAGTCCGTCTGTTAGACTATCGAAAAATATTGGTTACGTATTTTTTGTTTTATGAAAAGTTTGAGTGGGGGTGTGACGTCACTCACCGGTAAAAAATGTCATACAAATGTCTTAGAATATGACGTCACACGAATTTTCAAAGCACTGTATCGTCTTCATTGTTTGTTTACGTGAAAAATGAAAAAAATCGTGTCCAATATTTTTTGGAAATCTGTCTGACGGACCAATTATATTTTTTTAGTTAACTACCCTATTGCGTGAGTGTTAGCATTAGGTAAGGCGGAAGATGTCGTAAATTGAAATAAAAAACACTCTATTAATTATTTTGGTAGACTTTTTATTGTGCAAATCATATTTTTAGTATTTTCTGACGTGACAGGAAACGTTGCTAATACAGTCCTAGTAATAAATAAATAGTTTGCGCGTAGACCATGGTGTCTAAAATGGCCTCTTTAGCAGATCATAATATGAATTGCATTAAAATTCGTAAAATGGTCACAGACGCAGTAACTAAAAACATACTAAAACTTTTTAATGCAATTCATATTTAGTCCATTGAAATGTTTCATTTGGCGTGCATTTGTTGGAGGACGCAATTTTATTTTTTAGATATTAAGGGGGAGTCAATTCCCGTCAGGGCTGCGGGTTGTTCACAAGAGATACCGTGGCCTCGGCGCAAGGGTTAAGAAGGAACATTAGTGGTTTTAAGTCAGTAGAAGTCTGACACTCCCTTTCGCTCTGCCCAAGAGCGGGAGGGGTTATTCGATGATTTTCCACCCGCAAAAAAAAAATAGGGCACGCCACGATAGTTGCGGTAAGTCCCCTCTCTTTGTCACGATGATGTGCTTCTTCTCGCCAAATGGCGAGGAAGTCATCCAAGAGGACCCGCCATTTTTTGCTCGGCTTGTTAAATAAGCCAATAATTTTCTACGAAAATCCTGTATTCAGGATCGCCTCGACACGAGTGAAATTAAATTTAATAAAATGGACAAGAAACCAAATTTTCTTCTTTTCCATTTAACAAAAGCTTGTTTAGTATGTAAGTAATTTAAAAACACATGCTAACACAGGTTAAATGTTAGCTTATCTAACTAAGAGAACAGTGATTCACTCGTCTTAAAAAAAAAAGGAGTATGTAAGGATCGTAGCAAGTGGCGTTCTGTGGTTTCTGCCTACCCTCATGGGAAAAGTACGTGAGTTTATGTATGTATGTAAAAGCTTATTTATGTAGTTATTTTGTCCTTTGATTCACTAGGATATAACCTAATAGCCAATCCTACTGGTTATCTTACTTCAGTGCCCTGGCTTAGTAGTTGTTACAAAATAACGAGGTTGTAGATTATACTTGAACCAACTGCTTCGTTCTCCTAACTAATGCCAAATACTACATACATGAGATTTGTAACATCACTGAGTTTATCAAAACAAAGGCTCTGGCTTAGACAAAGTAACAACGTTCTCGTATCAGTTATATATATGACCAATCAAGTTATACATAAGCAGGTTATGCGTAATTGCGAAAATCTCTCATTGTTCGAATTCGAAGACTTGCGACATCTACCAATCCGCACTGGGTTCGCGTGATAGATTTATAGCCCATTCCCTTTCAAAGAGATGAGGCCTGTGTCCCAGCAGTGGGAACATTATTAGGCTGATGATGATGATAATGATGATGAGGCCATGTTATATTGGATATGTATAGGTTGATGTATCATATGGATGTTCTAAAGTAAAAAAGATGCTGTCGACACACTGTGCGCTTTAAAATCGTTTGAAAGAGAGAGAGAAAGAAAAAAATATTTATTTGTCGCAGAAACATTACGAGCATGCAAAGAGACATACAGGAAAAAAAACAATACACATACAACGCATAACAAATATTAAAAAATACAACAAGCAGGGATAATAAAAAGAAAGTTGCACGTAGTGATTGCGACAAGTAGGTTGCCAGTGTTGCCACTCAGCATGGTAGTTTGCTATAACATAACATCACCGTTGTAATTCCCGAAGTATTAAGCAGAGTTGTATATAATTCTACACCCACATTTCGCCGTACTCTACTGCCATAAACGCAAATCCAGACTCCATACTGTTACTGAGAAATTCCTGATGGAAAACCCAATAACACTTTGCCAAACCCGGGAATCGAAGCCAGGACCTCATGCTCAGTAGTCGCGCTTGTTATTGGCGGCTCGGAAGTTAGCTGCAAGTGATGGTCTGCTCAGGTATGACGGTTCAAACTTTAATCCGGCTCGAAAATTCTAAAGTAAAGCTGCGCATAACACAGTTTTAGATATCGGAGGGGCACAGAAGACGCATCATCTCGACTGTATAATGCCCAGACATTGACTCGCAGCTAACTTCCGAGCCGCCATAAAGTTTGAACCGAATTATACAACTAGACCAGGGATGGCGAAACAATGGCACGTCACACAATATTTTAGCCACACCACCGAATATAAGTTACGTATCATCTAATCACAGCAACAGAATTTACACTAATGTTACTTTCATTTGAATTACACGTAGAATTGAAACATTTTTTTAACGATATAGGTCAAGTTTTTTCTTTTTGGTAGAAAATAAAGAATTTGCAATTTAAAATATTTAGTTTAATTATCTGCCAATAAAGACTAATAGCCGTCACTTAGTAAAGATTTGACATACTTTTGTATGCACTGGCAGAAATAGTCGGAACCGGCTCAGTTGCCATAGAAGAAAAAAAATACTTTTGTATGACAAAACTGTCAAAACCTTTACTAGTGTCAACAACTGTCAAAACCTACGAGTGTGGCAGTAAGTAATATTACTGGACGGCACGTGCAAGATCTCAATAAACACGCTTGACAAAAGTGGCACGTTGATCTATAAAGGTTCGCCATTTCTGCACTAGACCAACGAAGCAGTCAGCTCACTAGTTGTTTTGTTATGTAACAGAATTCAACCAGAATTCTTTAAGCCTCTAGAATAACAACGACAAATCTTGATAAAATATTTCAGCCAGTATTTTAACTCAAATACTTTGGGAATCTCAGTATAAACCGCTGAATCGTGCAGGCATTTACGAAACTCGTGTTTTTAAAACTATTTTAGGTATTTGTAACGGTAGGCACTTGTATTTGCATGGGCCCCGCGAAACTAGGCCGACTTCAAGACGCGGCTATAAAAGATATGTATCACGTAAGACTGGCTATCTTTTGAATTATATTGAACGTTTCAGAGTACTTAAAATGGAAAATGAAGGTTTTTCTTTTGTAATCATTAACCCATTGATCCCGATTGTCATTTGTAGATCTTTGGCAGTCATTACAAACAGTCATCATAATCTGCCTAGCCTTTTCCCAACTATATTCGGCTGGCAGTCTGAAATTCTGACAACCAGTCTTACTAAGGAATATCGTATTTCCCAGTAGAAACTGTGTTGTGGAGGTAAGATAGACAGTTGCTCCATTTAAAATACAGATATTCAGCTGTATCCGGTTAAGGCGACAATAAATGCCAGCGACCTTGAGCGAGTGGGTGGAGCTTGCGTCACTCCCCGCGACCGCGAAACGCATCCCGTACCCGCGTAATGCAATTTCGTAGGGTATATTATACGTTTCAAATATGTAGTGAGGACTGTCCAGCCCGATTTTTTATCACCATACAAAATTATGTTCGGGAATAAGAATATGCGATTTACAAAAAAACTATTGATTGTACTAAAAAAATAAAACACCCTTACTATGTTATGTTATGACCTTACTATGTTGCTTGTAGAATTATTTACCAAAAAATCAGAACGATCACATGTATTTTAGTATGGTTTTTACTCGTTAAAAGAAATTTTTAGAGGTATCTTCGCGATTTTTTTCTATCGAGTTAAATTATTTGTATTATGTTTTCAACACACTATGTCACTAGCGTACATCCTGAAGAATATTATTTATTTTTCTGATTTCGTTTACTGCAGTGAACTTTAACGCATTATAAAAATCATTACCCTTTTTTTTTTTTTTTGGGGCGTGGGAAATCATCAAATAACCCCTCCCGCTCTTGGGCAGGGCGAAAGGGAGTGTCAGACTTCTACTGACTAAAAACCACCCATGTTCCTTCTTAGCCCTTCATGTCGAGGCCGCGGTATCTCTTGCGAACAACCCGCAGCCCTGACGGGAAAATCATTACCCTTCATTTTGGTTTCGCCGTAGTCGGGTGAAAACGCGTTTAGCTTCTGTTGTCCCCTTAAAGTGGAAGCCGACCCCAACATAGTTGGGAAAAGGCTAGGTGCATAAACTTACGACTACCGGAATCCACAACTATACGTTTTTCCGAGGCACGGAAGAAAATCGTTATGTAATAGATGGTCACCCATCCACAGACCAACCTAAGCAAGCACGGCTTAACGTAAAGATTGACCTGAAAAGCACTAGCTCCTTACAGTTTCTTTCATTCATTCCTATATTTTTTATTTTTTCTATATTTCGTTCATTCCTTACAGTTTACAAATAAAATATAGTAACATTTTAGCTTTTTACACATCAATAGCTTTCTGTGTTCTATTTGTACGCTTCAAACGAAGTGGGTCTATGTAACACTATACTATATACTTCATCCCTGATACGATTACCTAGTGGGACTACGAAATACAGGGTTTCGGTAAAGGCTCGAAGGCTATAAATACGTTTTACCTACCTATTTGAAAATATCATATTCCTTATAGGTAAATAATACTGGCCTATTTTGCTTACCCGAAAGCAGAGAAAAATATATACAGATTTGATCACTAACCTTAAGACCAGTATTTCCATGTGGCTGAGATGAGAATGCTTAGGGTAATGTGTGGTGCTATGTGAATGGTTAAAGTAAGGAATAAGTACATTAAGAGGAAGTCAATTTATCGCTTCCCGAACTTACTGTCGCGCATCTATTTTTTAGGAACGTGGGAAATGATCAAATGACTCCTCCCGCCCTGGGCGGAGCGGAAGGGAGTTTCAGACTTCTACTGACTAAAAACCACCCATGTTCCGTCTTAGCTCTTTGTGTCCGAGGCCGCGGTATCTCATTCGAACAACCCGCAGCCGGAATATCATATCTCGCACTTAACTAAAAAAATCTAATTAGTCCGTCAAATAGATTTCCAAATAATATTGGACACGTATTTTTTCATTTTTCACGTAAACAAACAATGAAGACGATACAGTGCTTTGAAAACTCGTGTGACGTCATATTTTTAGACATTAGTATGACATTTTTTACCGGTGATTGATGTCACAAGCCCCCACTCAAATCTTTGACGCGTTTTATCTTCGTCAAATTTTATTGATTTGATAAAACAAAAAATACGTATCCAATATTTTTCGATAATCTAACAGACAGACTAATTAGAATCATATTTTTTTTGTCAGTAAACATCCCTATTGCGAGTTAATGGTACAAATTGGCATTCACTTGTTCTGCCAGCTTAAGGATATTAAGAAACACTTTCTTGTACATAAATAAATATCCATTCCACACCCTTCCCGAAATCCGAAGTTATGCTCCAAGCATTACCTACCTACACAAATATAATTACCTATGCAAATGTAAGGGAATCTCATCCGTATTTACATAATGTAATCCTTACGAAGGTGGTAGTATCTAAGATTGAAATAGTTGGAATCCTTAAGGAAGTTAAGACTTTGAAACTATTGGGAACGCAAAGTTTATTAAGTGTAATCTTAAATTAGTTTAAAGGTTTAAGAAGAGTTGCTTATTAAACGTTGTTGGTGGTATTAATTGATTTGTTAATAGCGGTAATGTTAGATTAGATTAACTTGGCTTTTGGTTGAACTCCCTGTTTGGTGAGTTTCAATTTGTGAAGTTATTTTTCTGGTTTTCATGAACATTATTGACGAGAGTTTTATTCAAATTCATTTGCAATAAACTTGCGATTTTTCAGCAATCATCATCATCATCATGATCCGCCTCAGCCTTTTCCCAAATATTTTTGGATCGCCTTCCAGTCTAACCGTATGCAGCTGTATACCTACCAGTATTTTACATGGAGCGACTGCCTATCTGACCTCCACAACCCAGTTAATATTGGGTAATGCATTTGGGAAATACTGGTTGTCAGACTTTCGGGCCGCTGACTACATGTAACGACCTTTGGGAGCAATGGCATCCGCGCCACGGAAGAAACATCCATCCCATCTTCAGACCAACCTAGGCAAGCTCGGTTTAACTTGGAGTTTGATCCCAGCGGCTGTTATTGTCTAGCTACAAGCTCGAGCTCCTCTATTAAGTCATCATCTGCCTAGCCTTTTCCCAACTATGTTGGGGTCGGCTTTCAGTCTAACCGGGTGCAGCTGAATACTAATATTTTACATATAGCGACTGCCTATCTGATCTCCACAACCCAGTTAACACTAGGTATACGATACTCTTTGGTAAGACTGGATATCAAAATTTCAGGTCACTGACTAACTGTAACGACTGCCAAAGATCTATATATGGCAGCTAGGGGACCAACATCTTAACGTGCTTTCCGAGGCACGGAGGAAATTTGGTATGTCGGGCAGTCACCCATCCACAGACCAACCTAGGCAAGTACAGCTTTACCTAAAGATCGACCCGAGTGGCAGTTCTTATTAAGCCACGAGCTCCTCTATGAAGTGTATTCTTAAATCAGAATATTATTAAACGTTGATGCTATTAATTGATTTGTTAATAGCGAAAGCTTTAGGGGAAGATTTACTTGGCTTTTGGTTAAAGTTTAGAGTTACAATCGTGTTTAAGACTTTTGTTTGGTGAGTTTCATTATCGTGATGTTTTTTCTGATTTTCATGAGAATTATTGAGGGGAGTTTTATTTAAGTTCATTTGCCTTTTAAACATTTAAAATTACTTGTTAGGGTTCCGTACCCCCGTCGGGGCTGCCGGTTGTTCGCAAGAGATACCGCGGCCTCGACATAAAGGGCTAAGAAGGAACATGGGTGGTTTTTAGTCAGTAGAAGTCTGACACTCCCTTTCGTTCTGCCCAAGAGCGGGAGGTGTTATTCGATGATTTTCCACCAGTCAAAAAAAAAAAAGGGTTCCGTACCCGAAAGGTAACCAACGTTTACTATTCGTCTGTATGTCCGTCCGTATGTCTGTCAGCGGGCTACAATAAGCCACATGTGTATGTAGGGTGGTTCTAACATTATATTTACTTGCTGATGCCCGCGGATTCGCGCGCGTGTATGTCGGGCAAACTACATAATATACTTTCCTCGAGAACCATAGAGAAAACAGCATGAAAATCGGTGAAGTAGTTTTTCAGTTTAACCCGAACAGACAGACAGACAGACGTGGTGGAGGACTTTGTTTTATTATATGTAGTGATAGTGAGCATAGTCTTTTCTTTTGAAGTGGGTGGTTGAAAGTATCGATATTTAGCATCAGTTTGGTGCAACTTTTGGGAATGTAGTGGATTGCACCTTTCTCGCTTAACTAAGTCCAATTACGACATTAGTATGGTTACAAAAAAATACAAACACTGTCTACTTAATGCAGACAATCTTTCAGAATATTTCTCAATGAACTCTAATCTCAAACCCACAGACCGCTGAAAAACCATTTACAAAAATGGTTTCTATCACAAAAATATAACAAGATCAAAATTCTAGTCTCGACTGTTTACGATTCAGGTTCTCTAGGTGTCCTAACTTGGTAACGTCCTCACGTTCCTTGGAGCCTATTCTAACTTATTTACGATGACATTTCTAGGTACTGTCGGCTTTTCATAATATTTAATTTCAACGCTTCTTCAGTAAAGACTTGCTCTGGAGGGCGAGGTGGTTTTAATTTTGTTTATTGCTTCGCTGTTATTATTATAAAATAAACTGGGTGGTGGCCCAGGGGTGGCGGCCCCGTCTTACGAACAGTAAGTCGTGGGATCGAACCCAGACAGGCGCATTACTTTGTGTACCTAAATTTATTTCATCACAGCTGCTCTCAAAACGGTGAAGGAATACATCGTGAAGAGCATGCCTTAGAAACAAAAGAAATCGAAGACATGTGACATCTACCAACCCGCACTGGGCCCGCGTGGTGGATTATGGCCTATCCCTCTCCTAGAGAGGAGGCCTAAGTCCCTGCAGTGGGAACATTATAGGCTGATGATGATGATACCCGAAGAGTTCGGCAGAGGTGTACCTTATATCAGCTGCTTGGCCTTTTCGAAACTGTATTATCAAAATCAAAATCAAAACTAGGCTGATAATCAGCACTTTTCGAACGTCAAAATTTACTTTACTTATTTACAAGAGACAGTCCACCAAAACGCCCACCCTTCGACACTTCCTAGTGTTTTAGCTGGAAAGAAGAAGTGGCGGAACAAACTCCCCAGCAACACATCTGTCTGTTAGGTTAGTTAGAAGAACCAGACTCGATACAATAGTAAGGTGTGGATTTACTACAGACACAAATCAATAATAAAAAAAAAGTATATAATAATAAACAATGTAAAAAAAATCCTTGATAAAACTGGTTGTCAGACTTTCGGGGCACTGACTACCTGTACCTAACGATAGTCAAAGACCTACAATAGGGGATCGGACTGGGTCAAAAAAATATGATTCTAATTAGTCCGTCAGTTAGATTATCGAAAATATAGGTTACGTATTTTTTATCAAATTAATCAAAATTGGCGAAGATAAAACGCGTCAAAGATCATGAGTCGGGTTGTGACGTCATTTGTAGGTGAAAAATGTACTGACATGTGACGTTTTCTAGGAATTCACGAGTTTTCGAAGCACTGTATAGTCTTCATTTTTAGTTTATGTGAAAAAAGAAAAAATATGTGTTCAATATTTTTTAGAAATCTATCTGACGGACTAATTAGTTTTTTTTTTGTCCGATCCCCTATTGGCAGCCGGTACCAACAGCTTATTAACTTGCTTTTATTTGATGTGTGGAAGAGACCCCGTATGTTATGATGGTCACCCATCCGCAGACCAACCTAGACAAGGACGGCTTAACCTTGAAGATCAACTTATGCAGCTTTAGTCACGAGCTTCTCCTATTCTTAATCACAAACAACTATCAGTTAGTTCAACACCACCCCATTATGTACTCATCAATTTGATAGATATGTTAACCCTATAAATGGCGAGTTATTTCGTCTCGCGCCGATCGTAAAGCGGGTCCTTTAGACCCTTCTTGATACTTTGTCAGCTATAAACACACGGAAATAAGGT
This sequence comes from Diarsia brunnea, assembly GCA_949774965.1. Lineage (NCBI taxonomy): Eukaryota > Metazoa > Arthropoda > Insecta > Lepidoptera > Noctuidae > Diarsia > Diarsia brunnea. The sequence goes on along the minus strand of OX459019.1, from coordinate 14,000,200 downwards.
GTCAGTATGACAAGGGTTAATAATATGGTACACTACCACGATTTATTTGACATTTTACGCTTGACGCCAAAGTGGAACATTAGTTTTGTTGAGGGCTTATGGTCATTAGAGAGGGACAGAGGTCATTTTGATATAAAAATGTATGAGAAGAAAAGAGAGGGCAGAAAAACAGAGACAGTCTAATGTAAAACTTTAAAATAAAGGCTGTCGTTTTGCATCCTCGTGAAATTCAAGGAGGTAACTATACTATTGATTCTCGACTCTACACACGGCCTATTACAAATTCGCAATCCGAATGATTTTGATGAGAATTTCTAATTAATCTATATTACTGTATCATCATCTGCCTAGCCTTTTCCCAACTATGTTGGGGTCGGCTTCCAGTCTAACCGGATGCAGCTGAATACCAGTATTTTACATGGAGCGACTGCCTATCTGACCTCCACAACCCAGTTAATACCTACTAGGTAATACGATACTCTTTGGTAAGACTGGATGTCAGAATTTCAGGTCACTGACTACCTGTAACGACTGCCAAAGATCTGTATATGGCAGCCGGGACCAACAGCTTAACGTGCTTTCCGAGGCACGGAGGAAACTCAGTATGTTGGGCGGTCACCCATCCACAGACCGACCTAGGCAAGCACAGCTTTACCTAAAGGTCGGCCCGAGTGGCAGTTCTTATTAAGCCACGAGCTGCTCTAATCTATATTACTGTATAATGTTGGAAAATTGCAAGGCATCGTTTTTTTGCGACAAGCCCGCCTCACTATTCTACAAGAACTCCTGAATCTATAATAATTATGTTTTATGAAAACAGAATAATAATATTATTTATGTTATTTATTTATTAAGGAAAAACAAACAGTAACATATTACAGGTTAAAACAAGGCTTAAATACTAAAATATAATAAATATGTTACCCACTACGTTTTCCACAGATTAATAACTGAGAAATGATTAATAACTAGAGAGACATTTATGTATATGATATAAACTATGTTATGTTCTGTTTTCCGCTAATTAAAGTCATAAAATTGAATCTCCGTTACATCTGTCGCTTCTACTCACGTTTAGCCCCTACTAATGTATTTAGTAGATAATTCCCTCTACCATCTAAATTGCGATCAAATGTTTTGTAAAATAATTTATTGTTAATTCCGCTGACAAGATCCAGGCTTGGATGCAGGAAGCAGTGCCATCTGCTTGCAAAATAAAAAAAATATGCACATGCAGATAAAACGTTGTTTTTAAAAGTATATAACGAACACCATAATATGGTGTTCGTTGTATACTTTTAAAAACAACGTTACACCATATTATGGTGTTCGTTATATACTTTTAAAAACAAGGTTTTATCTGCATGTGCATATTTTAAATACAAAATACAAGTATATATTATATACTTGTATTTTCATACAAAATGCTTGGATAGAAGTCAGTATAATATTGCATTGTCACGCGATATATACGTACATATGCGTGGAAAGTTTCAGCTCAATTAGCTGAAGATAATTTATGCTTCAAAATCGAGTTGCAAAGTTTCACCCGATCAAACATAGTAACATACATTCAAATTAAAATAAAATCTTGTATAATTAATCGAAATGGATAACACAACACAAATTTAAAACTCAATAAACATGTTGTTCCTTAAAAAAACTGCCGGTCGTAAGGTACTAGACCAAGGCACTCAAATACAAAACCGAATCGCCTTACCTAAAATGCAACACAACCACCCAATTTTACAAATAACCCCTAAAATCACTAACACACACATTGCGACAACATTTCGATACTAAAGCAATCGTATATCTAAAAACCAATTCGCTACCTCGGCAGAGGTTCCGAAATTTTTAATGTTTGCCCTACTTTGCGTTCTATACGATCTTACGAATACTGTACCGTAGCCACGAGCTATACGCGTCTTGCAGTAACCCCGGAGGAAACAAATGAAACAAGATTTTCAGCATGCTTAGGTTCACCTCCGTGGTCGAGTGATTTAGGCGGTTGCCTTGAGATCCGGTGGTCGTGGCTAGTTTCCAGTTTGGCTAGGACATTGCAGGCTTAAATCACCTGATTGTCTGATTTAAAAGACGATTCCGTGTTTCGGAAGGCACTTATAAGGCGGTGGTCCCGGCCGCCAAATGGCGGTCGCCAAACCATCTCAGAGGCCCTTTTTTTGGCGGGTGGAAAATCATCGAATAACCCCTCCTGCTCTTAGGCAGAGCGAAAGGGAGTGTCAGACTTCTACTGACTAAAAACCACCCATGTTCCTTCATATCTCTTGAGAACAACCCGCAGCCCCGACGGGATGTCAGAGGCCCTAGAGGCGGTTTAGAAACTCTGACACTACTCTAGGGTGTGTGGGGTCGTTAGACCTTACTGCCCACACGATAAGAAGAAGCATGGTTAGTCAGATTTACTCATTCGTACAGCCACTTTTTACTAGTTATGATAAAGCCCCATATAACAAGGGGCGAGCCTATTGCCATTAACTGGGCACAAATCCAGACTCCGTGGCTGCTACTGAGAAATTCCTGATCGAAAAACTCAATATCACTTTGCCCGACCTTTGAATCAAACCCATGACCTCATACACAGCAGTCGCGCTTGCGACCACTAGACCAACGCGAACGAAGCTTGCCTACATAAAGAATTCGGTTTAAAAAATGCAATAGTACGTTAAGTATTGACTATTGGAACACTTTATCTCTGCGCAACTTTAGGGTTGACTAAAAATATTTTTGCAAAAAAGAAAACTGACTTCAAAAACACTAAAAAGTGAAATTTAAACTTCAGAAGAAAAATCAGCTTCTAAAGTCGGTGATATTTGTTTGTTTGATTTCGTTTTTTTTTGCCACCGACTTCATCCAGACTTGAAGACTTAAGTTTTAAGACCTACATTGAGTTTCACCGTAAAATGTGATCTTTTATCCAAAAAAAAAAAGTTAGTACCCCTACGCAAAAATTATTGCTAGAAAACAACTTTTTTTTTTTTGGATAAAAGATCACATTTTAGTTTGATGTACATAATGCTTGATTGACGGCTTCGGAGGGTTAATTTATACCCTGTTTAATGGGTGGTCACCCATTCATGGTCGAACCAAGGCAAGAAAGAAGATATATTATTATGTTTTTCTTTCTTACAAGATTGATCCGAGCTAAAATATTTTTTTTTATTGCAATCTATTAATCTTGCAGATGTTCAGCAAAATGTGTACGATGCTATTTAATTAAAGGGCCGCTGAGGCTGCAGAGAACCTCAAGCGGCGTAAATATAGTAACCTTTTTGGAAACTATATTTTCGAGCCATTTGGGGTTGAAATTCTGGGGCCGTGGGGTCCGAGTGCTCATAGCCTGTTTAAGGAAATTTGAAAACGCTTAGTTGACACTTCTCGTGACCCGTAGTTAAATTTAAAAGAGTATCAATGAAGTTTCATGATCGGTCAACTTTCTAACTAATCGACCGATTTCTCCACAGTTCAAAAGTTGTATAAATGGTTTCGGTCAACCATTTATTTCAAGAAAGCTTTGACTAAAGAACTTTGTAACTATATATTATTATATATGGCGGACATCAAATGTTCATTCAACTCCACCTTCAATACAAAGTTATAAATAGAGCTCTTAGGCACGAAACTACATCAAAAGGGGCTCTTGTTGACCATGACTACGTGTTTGTACCGCTTGAATAGCAGCGCTAAACTAGTATTAAAATAGTCTAGCCTGGGGTCAGAGTATTCATTTAAATGGTGATCCAGTGCCGTTATATGTATAATGAACATCTTAAACATAGATATAGACTCAAACAAAGGTTAACTTATAATAGAACTCAAATATAAACCTTCAATTTGTCTGTGGTGTCTGTCGGTAGATTTAGTCCTTCTACCAACTTATTGACTTTCTAATATATAAAACTGGAAAAAGAATTAAAAAGCAAGATTTTATAAAAATGCAGTTATTAAAAAATAAATTAATAAAATAAACCTTGAAGTAAATGAAATCGAAAAAGAATAGTTTTCATAATAGCTTGTCGCGTGAATAGAAAATACAAAAAAAAAATGTAAACGCGACAAGTTTTTATATGAAAACTATTCTTTTGCGATTTTATTTTCTACCAGCCCTATAGATACCACAATACTCTACATCCCGCAGCCAATTCTTATTTTATTTGCCTAAGTCTAGCACGACTCCATTGTACTATTTCATTTGTACTGAAGACGCAATACGTAGTATTTACAAATATATTGCAGAGATCTGTAAGACCTGCAATAATGTCACTATTCTTGGTATGATACAGATTTTAAGCCTACTCTAAGAATCGCAATCATTCGGCTTACCTACTTTCTGTCTTCGATTTCCAATTTGTATTGAACATTCAATAGCAACTTTGCTCTTGTAAACCTGAACCGTTTCTTAATACGCTCGACGACCAACAAAACAAAACAGTTTATACCTGACCTGGTAAGACTAAGCCATTGAGATCCAAGAACTTCAACCGGGAGAATGGATTTCACCTGTTAACAGCCAGGATTTCAATTGTTCAACAATAGAAAAGCACAAAAATGTTCACGAACGGACACCCTGAGTTTAGACAGAGACAGAGCTTAGACAACAGAATCGGGTTGTGGTAGCGGCACCGAGCGCAATAAAACGAACAAGAAAGAGTATTATATACCGATTCATCTGCTCATAAACAACCTCCTGCAATAACTTTAGTTTATCCGTGGTCATGGTGCTTGCAACAGCGCCGAAACATCCGTGTCAAAGAAAATGTTAGTGACTACGTTAGTTTAAAAACTTATAACACATCATCACCTGCGTAGCCTTTTCCCAACTATCTTACGGTCAGCTTCCAGTCTGGCTAGACTTAGCTTTTTGCTTGGATGCCATGAATGTCTAGAATGCGCTACCCTCTGGTATTAAAAAAGCAGAAAGCAAGTTGGCTTCAAAAGGAAAGTTCGGAAATATTTTTTGAAATCGGACTGATTTGCTCTCAATCAAGTCACTAGTCTTAGTAAGTAATTATTATAAAGTTTTTTTTACTGAATGTATTAAATTATTATTAATTTATTTAATTCTATCTGCATACATATTATTATGTTCTGGTATGCACCTGCTTATGTATTATGTTTACAAAATGGTTTTATCCTTATTATTATTAATTTTTTTGTACTCTACCACAGTTCTGTCCTATTTGACCCAAAGGTTGACTGGTAGAGAATGCCTTGTGGTATTAAGTCCGCCTATGTACCACTTTTGTACATGAAGTTTAAATAAATAAATAAATAATATCAGTACTATAGATGGAGTGACTCCCTGTACGAATTCCACAATCCAGTTAGCACTGAGTAATATTATGATGGCCCCTCTGTAAGACTGGTTGTCAACTTATTATGTCTGAAAAACTTATAAATAATTTCTAACATTAGTTATAAGCAAAAATTTTTGTACTAACAACCTTTACCTTGCCTATGGACTTTTTTATCTGAATTAAGAAAATCTCTTCTCACCCTTCTTCATAAATCACTGCACGCTAGACTCGAAATATAAACCAATAGTAGGAGACAACATCTGTTGATCAACCTACACGCAGATATATTAAACAGATTTGTGTCTAGTGATGTCGCACGTTGGATGTAGTGCCGGCTGTCTACGTGTCATACCTCTAAGCTATGGTAATATGTGGGACGTACTGCCCTGGTCTTAGTTGAGGTTCTAGGAATGATGAGAGTGGTGAATTAGTTGCGATGGGTTTACAAGATCTTGTGAAGGTCGTGTTGAGAGAAATATGAGTAACGAAAGTATTTAAAAGGCAGGCTATTTAAATAGTGAAGAAAATATTATTGTTTAACGACCTAAAAACAACAGTCAACCAGTCACCAACCGTACGTCAACCGTCTGACAACCAGTCTTACCACGGGGATATTACCCAGTAAAGTTCAGATAGGCAGTCGCTTCATGTAAAATGCTGGTATTCAGCTGTATCCGGTAAAACTAGAAACCGACTCCAATATAGTTGGGAAAAGGCTAGAAAGATGATGAAAGTACCTAAAAACACGCTTCTCGTATTCTTCTCAGCAAACCCTTTCATTTGACGCCCATATCATTGGAATGCATTCGTTGGATATAGTGCCGGCTGTCTACGTGTCATACCTCTAAGCTAATATGTGGGATGTGGTGCCCTGGTCTTAGATGGGTTTACAAGGTGTTGTGATGGACTGCCCTGGACTAGTAGTCGCAAGACTGCTGTGATGAGGTGTTGGGTGATTCCCACAAAGTGTAATTGGGTTTTTTCATCAGTAATTTCCCAGTAGTAGCCAAATCTGACATTCTGCGAAGCTGTCATTACGTGAATCTGTCATTATCAGATCTTGTCATTTTGTGACACCTGGCATTATGCGTTTCTGGCAATTTGCTAATCTGTCATTTTGCGTTTCTGACGTTCTGCGCCCAAACCATCTGGATTAGTGTGCGATTGATGGCTTGCTTCCTTATACATGGAATTTTAACATAACTTGCAAAGTGAGGGTTTGCTATTAAGTATATCTTTGCCTAACTCTACAGGCGTGGAGTCAGTCAGCAGCCATGGTGTCTGGATCAGCGTCCGGTTGATGGCAATAGGCTCGCCCCCTTCTTTCCAGCGTACCCTTTCATTTGATACCTAATGGGAAAACGTTAAGAATAACAAGTCCGTCATTTAGATTTAGAATGACGGCATCTAGTTAACCATGCTCCGTTATCCATGCATGCAATGGTCTCACCAAGATTATAATATGCCTGGGCTTTCAAAGAATTTGGAAAGTCGTATTAACGTGTTAGAATGTTTTTTATTGTTCAAGAAATAATTATATCATTAATGCTCTACAGATTTCGAGACGCCAAGATTTACTCTCATGAACCGGCAGATATTAAATTCAAATACAAAAGTGTCTACACCAATTTAGGCTATTTACCGCTTACATCGACCCCTTACATTTAGCCTACAGCGCTGCAGGGTGCCCAGAATGACCCAGATCCAGTTCGCCATTCACGCAATGAGTGGGGACTATCAAAGGGATGGCTGCACCTAATTCGTTGGAGCTGACCGTGCAAACAGCTCGTACAAACATCTTGTGTACGAAACTAATAGTGTTCTCACTGTTAGTAGCTTACGAGATTTCGACTAACTAGGAGAAATGGGATTGTTTCTTTTCTTATGTTTAAAATGGTACTGCCACAGAATTGGTCATCTATATCCATGTGCTATTTCAAACATTACAAACCGTTGAGTAAAAAGCTTTTATTTATCATGCCTTATTAATATGTAGGTATTGGTGAAACCTAGCCACTGAATTTCAAACCAGTTCCTCCTAACCGATTGAGCTGACATTTTGCATTTGATCCTGCAGCCATGATCGCCTCCTCACAAGATAACTCCTCGTCGCGACGGTTAATAGCACGGACACGAAACTTTGTATACGAGTTCAGTAGTGATAGATAAAATAATAAGTATTTAGTGGACAAAAAAAACCCCGAGTTGACCTCAACTGTTTTTATTTTCGTTCCGGAATTGACACCGTCTCGGTACCACTTGTAAGTAGATAATATAAGCAATGTTTAGAACAAAAAAACATACAACAAAGCCATTTCCTTAAAAGCAATAAGGGCGCAGATGATGGCAATAGGGTCGTTAAGAAGATACATGGCGCAAGTTTGCAACCTGTCACCCACCATCCATATTGCAATTTAGAAAGTTTACTTTGTGTTTACGATCCTAAGAACAGCACTCTGGTGGTTTGTGTTATTACAGGAAGTTCTTTCACCGATATGAAGGTAATACAGGGATGTTTAAAAAGTTTTTTTGTTATTTACATAAGCTTATCCAATTTTTGGTGAAGACGGGAAGGCAAAAGTTTTAATTTTATAAGTTTTTTAGGGGTTTTTAGCATAATATCACGCCAGTTACACCTACTCAAAGGGTTGAGCAGAGATTTTTGAAGTGAAAACTTCTTTAGCGGTTTTGGGATGGGTAAAAAAAGTTAAACTCACAACTAACGCGTGACCTGACCGAAAATTCGTAAGACGGCGCAGGGCGCTTGCGCGAATGTGCGTGTGTGTCAAATGTCAAGATGTCATGATGAATAAATAAATGTCATGTCAATTTTTTTATCTTCATATAATTATATAATTTTACTGTACGTCTGTTTGTCACTGAACTCCTCCTAAGCGGCTGGACCGATTTGGATTTATTTTTTTGTGCGTGTTCCAGTGGATTCGAGAATGGTTTAGATTCACAGTTGGACCCGGTAGGTGGCGCTGCTGTCCGGGCAGGACGACGTCTGCCAGGTCCGCTAGTGTAATATAAATTGTCATGTTTATGTACGATAGCGCAATAAATTAATATTGTATTGAACCACATAAATGATAGTACTTTTATGTTGCTAAATAAAGCAATTCCAAAATATTCAAAACTGGCCAAGTGCAAGTCGGACTTGCACATGAAGGATTCCGTACCATCGTAGTAGGGAAGCCCCTTTTAAATTGTATTATTTTTTGTTAAATCGGAAACCGAAAAAGATATTTTGTGATAAGTTGGTTTTTCACAGTGTTTGTATGAATGACAAAGTTATATTTGCAGTTTTAAAATGTATCGTTCAAATCAATTTTGATTTAAACTTTACATTGAGATCTACAGCATATATATTTTTTTAGATCTTTCACTCTCTTAGTTTAAAAGTTAGAGGGGGGGGGGGTACACACAATATATCACTTTGGAAGTGTCTATCTTCCAAACGATTGACTTTGGCCATCTACCACGCGGGCCCAGTGCGGATTGTTAGAGGTCACATATCTTCAAATTTTCGTTTGTTAAACATGCCGGTTTCCTCACAATGTTTTGAGAGCAGTGGTAATGAAATAAATTACACAAAATAATGTGCCTGCCTGGGTTCGAACCCACGACCAACTGTCCGTAGGTTGGGGCCGCCACCACTTGGCCACCACTGCTGCTCCTTCTGCAAAAATTCATAAAACCCACAAATTCATAAACCCCTTTCTCTTAATTCCAGGTCTGGATATTCGGCGACGTGTGGTGCTCAGTATGGCTGGCAGTCGACGTCTGGATGTGCACAGCTTCCATCTTGAACCTATGCGCCATCTCGCTGGACCGCTACGTGGCCGTCACGAGACCTGTCAGCTATCCTAGCATCATGAGCAGGAAGAGGGCGAAGGCTCTGATAGCAGGGCTTTGGGTCCTCTCGTTTGTGATATGTTTCCCGCCTCTGGTTGGGTGGAAGGATAAAAAGGTTTGTTGGTGGAACATTTGAATGTCCTAACCTTCGCTTGAACCAGCCCGCGTGGAAAGCAATTTTATGAACCCTTAAATAACGATGCCGCTCAGATCCAGCTGGTGCCCTAACTGTCCTCCCACAGCGACGCCCTAAATCGAGGCTTGTACCCCACAGGAGGTGCCTTTAGCGTGTCACTTAGTTTGTAAGTTTTTAAACCTTGGGTGGAGGCCCCACACTCAAGGCACCCACAGGATAGGCCAGTTAAGCAGACGACAACCTCCTAGGTTGAACTGCGGTGAATCATTCACAAAATATAGTAGTAGTAAGATTAGATATTTTATTGAGACAACGACCGCTTACTAACCTATTTTGATAGCTAATTAAATTTTTCATTGCGTAAATTCAAGAAGAGGAAAGCAGAAAGAAATTCTCAGAAAATTATTAACCAAACATACCTAGTGTCTTGTCGACGAAGCGCACCTTTGTCTACTTAGCACAGATTTGGTTCTGAAAGTTTTGAGCTATCTAAATTATAATAAGCTCTTTTCAACTTCATGCATGGTTATTTTAAAAAGCGAACTGTTACAAATTACTTAACATTAATGAATAACTTAAAAGTTATTTCAGGAGTTTTTTTTGAATTTTACGTTTATTTTTTAATCATCTGTGTGTGTTATTTGCAAATCTTTTGAGTACGGGTACCGCATCAAAAACAATACAGGTTAATAAAAATCATTCTTTGAAACATAATACTGACTTCAATAAAACACAAGTGAATTTATCTTCAGAAGTCGTTGACGTTTTGTTTCAGTAATTGAGTTTTTTTTTCACCAAACGATTGCCTGCTTATTATTGAAGAGTTCTAATGGCCAAATTTAAATAGGACCACTTCAGACCAATACTTTACAATCAAACAAGAATCACAATTCAAGAAGATATTACCGAACAAGCACACAAAAAAACATTCAGACGAATTCTTCTTCTTCTCAAATCGATGACTCAGATTTTGTCCGTCCAGTACCTACGTGGCAACCTAGACAGCTCTGTCGTCCACTTCATTCAAGTCAGACGAATTGAAAACCTTATTTCAGAAGTCGGTTAAAAATTGAACGAAGCAGTAGACAATACCGTTCTGACTTTCACACACACAACCGAACCATTCACAAAACCTCGCATCCATTCAAAAACGTAAATTACATGCCCATTGATTCAAAAGCGTATCACAAAAGGCATCATTTTCTGCCCTGTCAGCCGGCTAAGTTCCGGGATGTTCCGCGTATGTCTTGTTTGACGTGCCGGTCCGTTTTCCTCTTTGATAGCTGTTCCGTCGTACCCGTTTTGTTCCGTTTCCGAGCCGTCTTTTATTAGCTGGTAATTATAGTGTATTGATAAATGACAGGTTTTGTTGCTCCATGTAGAATGCTGGTATTCAGCTGCATCCGGTTAGGCTGGAAACCGATTTAAGCGTGGAAAGGAGATTATTGTCATGGAAAATTAGAAGTCTTGTACTGTACATGGTAGTTTTCGTGGAGGATTAATTATGTTAGGGGGAAACTGTTCCCGTCGGGGCTACGCGTTGTTCGCAAGAGATATCGCAGCCGCGACATGAAGGGCTAAGAAGGAACATGGGTGGTTTTTAGGCAGTAGAAGTCTGACACTCCCTTTCGCTTTGCCCAAAAGCGGGAGGAGTTATTTGATGATTTTCCACAAGCCAAAAAAAAAAGGGGGGGGGAACTGTTTTTTTTATTAAAAGGAAATGCGAGCAGAGTAACTTTTCTGAATTATTTATTTTGGGAAACTGCTGATTTCAATGACTATCGGGTTTAAATAGATATTGATAACCATGACATGGCACCATGCAGTTTCCTGAGAGAGAGAGGCCTATAGATGCCCGCATGCAGTAGACGTCTTTCGAATATATTTATTGTACATAGAATAAATAAAATAAAAATAAACAAACAAACTTTAAATAAAATATATACTTTACTCAACTTAATTCATCTTTCTTTTCAGCCCGAAGAAGCAGACATGAAAGACGGCTGGGTGCCGAACCCACCCTGCGAATGGACCTGCGAGCTGACGAACGACGCTGGTTACGTGGTCTACTCAGCTCTCGGCTCCTTCTACATCCCCATGTTCGTGATGCTGTTCTTCTATTGGAGGATATACAAAGCTGCTGTGAGGACTACCAAAGCAATTAATCAGGGTTTTAGGACTACGAAAGGTGAGAGGTTTCTGGTTTTTTGACGAAATGCTCCTGATTTGTCTTGGCCACTTTGTCGTTTTATTTGTTTATAGTGATGAGGAGAAAGATAACTTTACCTTTCAAAATAGACTCTATTAGTCTTTTTTGACCCGAAATCATTGATATAAAAACTAAAGATACGGTCGTCCGAACATTTGCTCGACGCGTTCGCCATACAGAGAATCGGTGTTGTCTGCTCGTTAATGTAACCTTGTATAAGCGGCGTGGTATTTTCGAGGTATAAAGAACATAAATAAAGCTTTTAATAAAATTTACGACCGCATCCGAAGAGAGCCGATCGTGGACTAGTTCACTTCGGCTTAGGAAAGACCATATTGGGACCACGTTTGAGGCGTCATTTTAACATGCCGTCCGCCCAGTCCTTACGCAGTAATATAATTATAAGTCTATGCCCGAAATTGATTTTATAGTTCACAAGTGTGTGCGCAGCGACAAGTTCACTCTATGTTCCTTTTTTCTCATAGTCCGATGGGACTACAATCCGGAGAGAGATCATGCGCAAAACCAACGGCTTAACGTGCGCCAAATTCTAAATCCAGGCTACTACTGAGCTAATGGAAATACCCAATAGAAATTTGGCCCGACCCGGGAATCGAACCCAGGAACCCATGATCACATACATGATCATTGATTGATCGTCTATTTCATTCAATTATCAGAATGTTATTAATGACCATTTACACTAAATTAGACCAACTGACAAACGTTACTACAGTACCCGGCGATAAATATTGCACATCGACCTTTGGAAAAATCAATACAATTTATTCCTTAATTAAGTTCTTATTTTGTACTAGCTGTGCCCGCGACTTCGTTCGCGTGCTTGTCGGAAACTAAAACGCGTCGCTTAGATAAAAGTACATTTAATCATTGCCCTGCGTTAACTTACTGACGCTGTAGAAAATAAGAAGAGAGTAATGCAAAGTACTGACTATGTCTCATACTAAAGTTTAGATGGATGGGTGTTTGTTAATCAACCACGTTAGAACGGCCGAACGGATCTTGAAGAAATTTGAAACAGGTACATTATAGTCGACAGGCAGACAGATTGTCGTTGGCGCGTTCGTGTTCCACGCGCGCCTCAAAGATATGTCAGCAACAATTAAGGGGCCCCAAAGGGACGTCTGCCGGGGCTGAGGGTTGTCCGCAAGAGATACCACGGCCCCGAAACACAAAGGGCTAATAAGGAACGTGGGTGGTTTTTAGTCAGTAGAAGTCTGACACTTTCTTCCGCTCCGCCCAGAGCGGGATGAGTCATTTGATAATTTACGAACCACAAAAAAAAGGGGGATTAGAGGGTGTTTCGAGAGGGTACCTGTACCGAATCTGGGACATCGAATCTGAAATGGCCGCCACCTCCTTCTGCGAAGCAGTAATGCTAGCGAAAGAGGTGGCGGAACGTGAGAGGGAGACAACCTCTCGTCCCAGCCGCCGCGGGAGACGCTCCGGGCTTCGGGGCCACGTGATGGCTTCCGGCCACCGTAGGCGCGGGCCTGTGAACGGTGAGTAACGGGCTAGGTCCTATGACGATGGAGGCGCGTTCGTGTTCCACGCGCGTCTCAAAGAGATGTCAGCAACATTGAAGGGGCCCCCAAGGACCGACGCCCGTTGGGGCTGCGGGCTGTTCGAAAGAGATACCGCGGCCTCGACACATAGGACACCACATCTATATGACGACATGGTTGGCGCAATGGCTGGACGATTAACAGTAGCACTGCGTGTCACAGGTTCGATTCCCACACGGTACATAAAAAAATATGTCGTAGATTTTATCTAATTTTAATTTAGTTTAAAAAAAAATAGTATTTTAATACTGTGTAATTGGTAAATTTTTATTTGTTGACTATTCACGAAACATAATGTGTGTATGTTTACTATCATCGCGGTTCAGAAAATGACATCAAATGAATAACGCCATCTGTCGAAGACGAAGATAAACTGCTAAAAAAGAGCGATCAAACACTATAAGGTTTAGGCTATGTAGATTTTGAAAGCAGCGTCATTTAGACTTATATCTACGTACCTTTTGCTATCATAACTTTTTTAAAGTTATCTTGTGAAGGCATTTAGTAATAAGTACCATATTCGTTCAATAGATGTCGTTGCTTGTCTCATTCTTGACCATAACGATAAGTGCTTCTTGAAAACTATAAATTCATATATCTTTTGATAGAGAGCACCGATTACGATGAAATAAAGACTAAGTAATAGCCCAAGTTACGCACAATATTTATGTATAAAAGTTACCTACATTCGTTTCGTAAATTTGACGTGATACTTAGTCATCGAAACAGACAAACAGACAAACAGATAAACAGACAAACAGACAAAAATTCCAAAAATGCTGGAAATGTGTTCTGTTGGTTATAGGGGAGACCGGGTCAAAATCGTACAGCTAAGGATTTAGGGTTGTAGGTCTTTCATCTCAAAACACTAATTTATGTACTAAACAATTATAATTAGTCAGTCTCTTAAGGAACATAATCACTTGCACATATTTGGCATAATTAAAATATTAAACAATAAAAACAAAAAAAAATTAAACTTCTCCTAATTACGATTTTGCCCCGACACATGGGTAAAACCGTATATTATATACGATACTGCCCCAGAAATTATCTAGAAGCAACGCATCCCATACATACAAAATTATCTAAATCATCAGAGTCATAACCTGTACAGCCTTCATGAGCCCAACCTTTACACTCTGTACATTGCACCCAACCTTCATCCACGCGGCTTGAACCATATTCTTCGAGGCAGTACAAGCAAATGTTATCGTTTATTATTTTTTCTTTCGGTTTTTTGGTCTTAGATGGTTGGTTCAGATTAAGCTTAGGAATTTTGTTTTGTGAGATGGTTATCAACTCATTTTTATAGGGGGAGGAAGTGATAACCGCAGTTTTTCCTCTTCGGTGATTGGTTGCTCTTTTTCGGTCCACGCTCATTTTAGGAACTGGCATTATATCCGCTGGTGACACCGTTACACAATTTTGATTCATCGTAACAGGAACTGGCGGTGCAGTGTTAGTTAATGGCATCGGATCAATATTGAGTGCAGAAACTGATGGCGTTGAGTGAATGAGTGGCGCTAAAGAAGTTGATGGTGTCGGGTTTATATATGCATCAGCGGAAGTTGATGGTGTTGTAGAAGGTATTTCTGTTGTCTCAGCCGCGGCAAAATCTACTTCACCGAATACTGTTCTGTTCGTCGGGAATATGCCTGTTTTGGTAAAGCCAGAAACGGCGTTCTGTATAGTAGCCGCTTTACAGTACGCTGCTCCAAAAAGTCTTGCCAGCTGGAATTGTGTCACTATTCTACCCGGATTATTCCGTAACCAGGCGTTTACTTCTTGGGTGTAATATGTGCTCAATGGACCCATGATACTCACGTCTAGCGGTTGAAGTCTGTGGGTGCAATGAGGGGGGAAACTTAAAATTACTACTCCATTGTCCCTAGCTTTTTCGATTAGTGCGAGATTTTTTGTGTGGGTCGAGTGTCCATCGAGTAAAAGAAGAACAGGATCTTCTTTTTTGGGCTTTACTGATGATATGAAGTGATTCAACCACTCAACGAAAATATCACTTTGTATCCAGCCACTTGGATGGCAAACCGAAACTGTCCCTGGTGGAGCACCATCTAGAAGTTCAGCCTTCATCCGAACTCGTGGAAATATTAGCAACGGAGGAATATAATTTCCAGAAGCAGACACACACAGGACAGCAGTAGTCAGCTGGCCTCTTTCCGCTGAACTAGCCAGTCCGACCTGTTTTCTTCCTTTTAAAGCGATTATTCTGCTTTGTCTTTTTGGCACCGTTGTCAGGCCCGTTTCATCCACATTGTAAATGTTTGTAGGCTGAAATTTATAGTGATCTATAACTTCCTCTAGCAAATCAAAAAATTTGTTGACACTGACCATGTTAAACCCCATCGCTCTTGCCACCGACGTCGGCTCGGCAGCACGCAGTGATAATTGTGGGTGTCGCTTCATGAACCCAGCTAACCAATCTTCTCCCGCTAATTTATATACCTTATTAAAACAATGGTTAATATTGTTTGCTTCTGCGAGTTGATACGCTAAGCGTCGAAGATCTTTGTACGTGAGACCAAATAATCGTTTTTCCATGATCAACACATGCTCAACTAGACTTTGTTCTTGGGAAGTCGAAAAAATCGGTTTAAATCGTCCCAAGCCTTTTCGTGTGGAACAGTCTAGATCATTGTTCTGTCTAAATCGGTTTACTCGATCTTGTAAAGTTGATTTCGGTACCTCAAAAGTTTTGGCAGCTTTCAAGTAACCCATGGTGCCATCAAATACGGCTTGAACGGCTTTTTTCATGTTATCCGAATCCCATTCTTGTCTAGAAGAAGTTCTTTTATAATTACGCGGCATTTTAGCTGAACCTTAAATTAAAAAAAAAATAGTTTACATTCATTCATGCGGGTCAAAATCGTATAGTGGCCGGTTTTGCCCCGTACGGTTTTGACCCAAGGCTCAATGTGTGAATATATCACTCACTACTACATACGCAAACCAATTTTGCCTACTTAAATATTTGTTAATTACGAGTAAATACACACACTTTAACATAGTTGATTGGACACTTACCTGTTATATTCCGAAATTTAACTATTATTGATTGAACTTTCACAAAAATAAGATCAAGTACGCCGAAAAACAATAAAATCGAGTAATTTGATAACGCGCGTGCATGCAACGACAAGTGTTTGTTGACAAATAGTTCTCATTGGTCGACGCCGCTGTGCAGTTTGCGCGCGGGAACTTTGAATTATTGACAAGAATAGACATGCTGTACTGTTTTACCCCGGTATACGGTTTTGTACAGGTCTCCCCTACTTTAATACCCTGACAATTTTTTTTTTTAATATTTTCGATGTACAAAAACGATTTCTCTACAGATTTATTATATGTATAGATTTAGCTTGCCGTGAAACATTTTCGAACCGACCTAGCTTGCGGCAGTTATATAGGAGAAAGCCAAGGACTTTCGCATTTTTCATCAAGATTATTAGTTGGCGTATAAAGTGAGCCAGTAGTAACTGTCTCTCGTCCAAAGAGTAAAAAGTTAGGTGAGAAACCAGTGGTAGCATTAGTTGTGCTGTTCATAACGTATTGGACTTTAGGAAGGTGGGTGTCCCAAGATCTATGGTCATCACCAACCAAAGATGACAAAGCTGTGATTATGGCTCAATTGACATTTTGGCGCCAAACTGTCGTGTTACTTACCCCTAACAAGTAAAAGAGGGTAAGTAATTTAACAATTGAATTTAATTTAGAGGTAAGAGGTAAAAAATACAAATAAATCTATAAAAACACGAACCTTCCTAACTCACGCTTTGCACAGAATAGAACAGCTCCAGGGTAGGTAAATCTCGAAGGCTGGCCAGCAGATTACGGGCAAGTCCTTTAGGGAGGCCCGGAGAATACGTTGGAGGTACTTCGCGTCGCGAGGATCACGGGCGACTCCTTTAGGGAGGTCCGGAGGATACGTTGGAGGTAGTTCGCGTCGCGAGGATCACGGGCGAGTCCTTTAGGGAGGCCCGGAGGATACGTTGGAGGTACTTCGCGATGGTTCTTCTTAAGAACTCAGATAACCACTTGTAGACGTGATCAAGAATCTCTGTACTTTGTATTGACCCAGTATCTATAAAAGTTCAAGAGACTGCTAGTAGGATATTTTAGAATCCTCCTTCAGAACTTATCTCCTACTCTTTGTCCCTCCTCAGCCCTTCCTTACCCTCTTAAACTCTTTCACTCTCTTACCCTCTTAAACTCTTTCACTCTCTTACCCTCTTAAAATCTTTCACTCTCTTACCCTCTTAAACTCTTTCTCACTCTTGAGTCCTCACTTTTGAGTTTTCAATACTAAGCACAGCGGAAAAGAGATGTCTCGAACAGTCATTTCGTATATAGTTTCTCCAAAGGTCGATGTGCAATATTTATCGCCGGGTACTGTACATAGAATTCAAATTTAAATGCCACTTACTCAACAATAATGGTGTCAAAGAGCAATATAATTTGTATTATCAGCCTGCGCCCAATTTGCAGGTAAAGGTGGTATGGGCAGTCGGTTCGACGACAACCGCCTGACGCTCAGGATACACCGTGGTCGCGGTTCCGGGAACCGTCCCCACGGATCTCCACTTTCGAATGCTTCCAACCACTCGACCAGCACGTCGCTTAGTGCTTCTCCGGAACGATTAAGAAGGTACTTGTTTTTTTGTTCTTATTGTTCTCGTTTCGATGTTACTTTCATATTACACGGTTTGGATTTGGACCCAATAGGTGGCCACGTTTATTGCAGCTGCAGAGGCGCTATTTAGGGTAGGTACAGGTTAAAGGACACCTGGGGCACCTACCTTTTTTTGTTTAAATGGGACGGTGACTGAAAGACCACTCACAAATGGTATTTACAAGGCAAATGTGAGTGACAACGTAGGGAGGGTAAGAAGGACATATACCTACTGACCTTATTGGAGATGTTCTTGAGGTATGTCAGGTGTTGAGTACTAACAAATAATAATAATAATATAATAATTATAACACAACACACGTTATAATTATTTTATTTGTATTATATTAATCATCATTCTCTTGCCCTTATCCCAATTCATTTAGGGTCGGCGCAGCATGTCTTCCTCTTCCATACTTCTCTGTTTCTCGTCATCTCATGAGACACCTCCTTTTTTACCATATCATTTTTAACACACTCCATCCATCGTTTCTTTAGTCTTCCTCTACTCTTTTATCCTTCCACATTCATATTCAAAACCTTCCTCACGACATGTTCCTCATTCCTCTGCATCACATGCCCAAACCACGACAACCGATTTCCACACAACTTTTCAGTCACAGACTTCCTCTTATGTACTCATTCCTTATTAGTATTACTTTTTTTTTTATCAAATGGCGTGCGTGTATAAGGATCGTTGGAGCTGGTGGCGTTCTATAGTTTCTGCCTACACCCACTGAGTTGCTCAGAATATTATTTAAGAAACCAACGAGGAACTAACGGGGTAACTGGACAATCACGATATAGTAACATCTACCATGAACCTTTTTTTTTTTGGCTGGTGGGGTAATCATCAAACAACCCCTCCCGATTTGGGCAGAGCGAAAGGGAGTGTCAGACTTCTATTGACTAAAACCCACCCATGTTGCTTCTTAGCCCTTGCTCTGAGGCCGCAGTATCTCTTTCGAACAACCCGCAGCCCCGACGGGATCTACCATGAACCTTCCATTGTATTTAGCCCTGTATTTCCCCATAAATCTAAAAAATTCTAACCATAAATTCTTCTCCTTCTAGACATTCAAGCGCAAGACGTGCTCACGAGAAAGTCAAGATCTCCGTGTCATATCCCTCATCAGAACAGATATGTCCTGCCCATGAGAACTCCAGGTCTTCAAGTAGATCCCCTAGTCCATCCCTATACGCAGTCCACTACGAGAGAGATGGAAGGGAGCTGACAGAGAGCAGATTGAGGGTTCGGCCTTCACATCATTTGGCTCCAGGGCCGTTGTATGATGAATATGATGATAAGCCCAGGACTACTCGGAGGATGGGGAAGAGGAATATTAAGGCCCAGGTTAGTAACATAACGACTTTTATCCCTGAAGGGTAAGGCAGAGGTTTACCTCATCATCATCATCCTCATCATCATCTGCCTAGCCTTTTCCCAAATATGTTGGGGTCGGCTTCCAGTCTAACCGGATGCAGCTGAATACCAGTATTTTACATGAAGCGTCTGCCTATCTGACCTCCACACCCAGTTAATACTAGGTAATACGATACTCTTTGGTAAGACTGGATGTCAGAATTTCAGGTCACTGACTAACTGTAACGACTGCCAAAAATCTATATATGGCAGGCGGAACCATCAGCTTAACGTACTTTCCGAGGCACGGAGGAAACTCGGTATGTCGGGCGGTCACCCATCCACAGACCGACCTAGGCAAGCACAGCTTTACCTAAAGATCGACCCGAGTGGCAGTTCTTATTAAGCCACGAGCTCCTCTAAGGCAGAGGTTTACCTATTAGTACACTAATATTTCGCCAGTTACGTTTTTTTTTCCACACTAAGAATTTCCCCTGTATCGTGGGTGCGTTTACAAACATTTAAACTCAAATACAAAAACCCATGGTTTAAGTCCCATGTAATAGGGGGCGAGCTTATTACCATCAACCTAGCTCAAGTCTAGCCTCTGTGGCTGCTACTGGGAAATTCTTGATGAAAAACCCAATAACACTTTGTCTGACCCGGGAATCGAATCCAGGACCTCATGCTCAGCAGACTCACTTGCGGCCACTACACCAACGAAGCTGTCAAAGCCATAGGTTAGTGTTCTGGAGGTGTTAGATGTTTGTGCTCTGTATCACCTCCCACATCGATGGTACTCTCCGCTGAGATTTGCTATCAACGTGATGCATACTTCTTGAAATACTAAGCCGTTTAATAAAAAAAACAAATTTTACATCAAAATTAAATATTGAATTTGCCATGAAACTCCCAAAAGTTTTCTGCGTCAAACATAATTTGGTACTAAATTATCGATCATACATTTATCAGCCTGCAAAATTATTCCAGGTGAAACGCTTCCGCATGGAAACAAAAGCAGCCAAGACCCTCGGGATCATAGTCGGTGGCTTCGTATTCTGCTGGCTCCCTTTCTTCAGCGTGTATGTCGTGAGGGCTTTCTGTGGTGACTGCGTTAGTCCCA
Source organism: Diarsia brunnea (assembly GCA_949774965.1). NCBI lineage: Eukaryota > Metazoa > Arthropoda > Insecta > Lepidoptera > Noctuidae > Diarsia > Diarsia brunnea. The sequence goes on along the minus strand of OX459019.1, from coordinate 13,979,917 downwards.
TCGTCTTCTCCGTGCTGTTCTGGTTGGGATACTGCAATTCAGCCATCAACCCGCTGATATATGCGCTGTTTTCTAAGGACTTCAGGTGAGAAAACTGTTTTTAAAATACTCGCATACTGTCAAAGCTTTTAGCCTATGGAGAGAGCAGTGGTGGCGGCCCTGACTTATGAGCCGTATGTCGTGGTTTAACCCAGGCAGGAGTATAACTTTGTGTCATTTATTTCATCACCACTGCTCTCAAAATTGTGAAGGAAAACATTGTGAGAAAACCGGCTTGTCCTAGACCCAAGAAATCGAAGGCATGGGAGATCCACCAACCCGCACTGTTCCCGCATGTGATTATAGCCTATTCCCTGTCATAGACACGAGGCTTGTGTGCCTATGCACCAATTGTACGCTGCGGGCCTACAATGCTCTCACAGGGCAGTACAACCACGTCTTAAGAATTTTAGTGCGACTGCCTCGATTTTGCAACACTCGGGTAGGTATGTTTGCGTCGCGAAGGTGGATGGCGTATGGCGGTGGCAAAATGTGAGCCTCACTAATTCGAGGAAGTGGCAACGGAATACTAACAATGGTTGCAGAGAGACCTGAAACTACAGTTGTGGGAAGGCTTTTCATGGTGCATGTTGTTTAAGATCTTGTTCTGATTAACTTAGTTTCAAGATAATGTTACTAACAAATTACAGACATTTTATTAGTCTGAATTAATAGAACCTACTTATTTTAAAAACTATACATGCCTACCTAGCTCTACAGGGTGTAAATCAACCCATCACACAGCCGTCAACCAAGTAGCCCTACGCAAAAATGATGAATGAATGAATTTTGATGGTAAACGACTTTTTTTTTGGGTCAATAATCACATTTTACGGTAAAACTCAATGTAGCACTCTTAAAACATTGTGCTAGTGGATACTTTGAATAATAAACGGGGCATGGATGTAATTTAAGTAAAGGTATAACCTGAAAAACTAGTATTTACAAAAACAGCTGTGAAAAATTTGGAACTTTGACTCCCAATATCTCCGTAACTGTGGGGGTTCCCAGGTATGGTCTAGAACAAAAAAAATGATCGCAGTGGTGGGGAGAACAAGTGCCTTTCCTTTGCGTTAAGGGTACTTTTACACCCTATACCTATATCTACTACCTACTGGTACTTTATTTTTTTCCATGACATCGTACCAGTTTTTGCATAATAACCAACAATAGCATTTAGATACTAAACATCATGGTGCGTAATGCTTAAACTAAGATTAACATTAATCCACCATTTGATTCCTCAGATTCGCATTCAAACGCATAATCTGCAAGTGTTTCTGCGGCGGTGGAGGCCCGAGGCGGGAGTCGGACGGTGAAGGTTCCCGTCGACAGAACAACAGACCCACTCACTCTCACTCCCTCGAAGAACATGAAGCGAACAATCATAATACATCTACCACCACTACTACTGCTGCTGACAGGTATCTATATAATTTTATCAAATATTTTAAAATAACAGTGGGCCGTCCCAAAGTGTGTTTGTTCCGAGCCCAACGCATAACAGGCTGGACAGCTGGTGATGACTAAATATAGCGCCATCTGTTATCGCTGTTTGCAACCAATTACAGCGCTTTATCCTTTTCACGATGATAGTTACCTTGAAACACTAACAGATGTCGCTATTGATTGTACTGCAGTGTAAAGTCCATTTTACGAAAGAAGTCCCGCGGACAATTGTGGAACTAAATTTAACATATCGGCCATGTTGTCGTTTGTCGATGTTATCAAGGTGCGCTTGTTGTGGTAGATATTTTGTGAGTTTATTATTGGATTAGTGCGTTATAAGGTTTATTTACGATGCCAAAAGTTGTGAAACAACATTATGTCGCGCGACATACAGCGCTGCGTCTGCGGGACTTCTTTCGTGAAATGGACTTTATATAGATTTTTTTAAGTATTAACATAATTTTATTGATATTTTCAGGTGACGACAAGCAATGCGACGGCAGAACCCACAGTTCCAGTCAACCGTCGCATGCGTTTAGTAAATACCGTTTATATAACATAACCGTTACTATAACGCAATACAGTGTATAAAAAACGTTTTTTATCTGTATATTGTTACTAAACGCGTCCTACTGTAGAAAAGTCAACATAACTGTTTATTATTAATGTGTGTATAAATTAAATCGTTGTAACGTATAAATAACTTAGTTATTTAACCGTGATAATGTAAGAATAGCTTAATAACGAGCTATTTTAAAACTATAAATGTGCGTACTTCAGTGAATGTTTTTTAAAAGTGAATTTATTTATTGAAAAGACTGTCAGAACTTAATTGTACCTAATATTACGTAATAAATGATGTCAGATAACCAATATGTTGTTATAAAGAGGAACTCTAAAGTGTTAAGTTAGACGATTAAGTAGTCTTAATTAGACGATGGGCGTGGTAAGCACAAGATATTTCAATGTTCATTATTCATACGCGCTCTAAGTCTACATACTCTAGTAACTCCAAATGTAAAACGCTTATTACTGATATAAATGTAGAACCTACTTATCCTGTTTACTTCATCCTCACTTAACTTTAACGAGTTCATTAACTTTGTATTATATACCTAATGCCTATTAATAACAATAATCCCTTTTCCATAAGTAGATAAGCTAGCGGCCCTTTAAGGCTAACATTTCGAACCTCATCGTTGTTTCTCTCCTTTACTGATTTATTTTTAGACTTTTTATTTACCCCAATGTCACAGTTCAGTTTGTGAAAATATAGCAGAGTGTTTGTTGATATAATATCATAATATATTTAATTAAAATCATAAAACAGATAAAATGTTCAAAATTTTAATTAATAATAATATGATGTGTTTGAAAGGGTAACCTTATTTATTTCCGCAACCTCAAGACATGCAATGCCTTATTATCAAATAGAAACAGGTTTTGTTATATAAACAGTCTAAATATACGTATAAAACTAAGCAATATTCGATATTATATTATAATCACAAAATAAGTCAATATAAGTGGTACTTGTAGTTTGAAAACTGGCCATAAAATATCGGTCGACAGTGCCTGTGTTTTTTATAAGTAAACTGTATCTTTGAACTTGAGCTAGTCTATGAAATTTTACGAGATAAATAACTCATCAATATAAAAAAAAACTTATGAGGCAAAATGTACAAACACTTCTAGAGATATTTCAAGTAGCTGAAAAAGTATATAAACTTGGTCAGCTAAACAATTAGATTACAATAGTAGTCGGAACATTTTCAAATAAATTAACTTTATCTATTAATGAACTTCCTACCAGCCTACGATTAGCATAAACGGGTATCTAAAATAGTCGATGGATAAATAAAGATCTCAACGTTCCTCAAGTTTATTCGATTGTGTATTCGATGTTTTAACATTATATTCGTTAGTCGAGAGTTGTATGTTTATGTGTGAACGATATCAATATTACTATGGATTAATATACGAGATGTTACCTACTTGTTGTTTTACTATCCCCATATTTTTGCCATCTGTCACACATAACAAAAAAAAACGTGGGAAGCAAACGAACTTGAACGTTAGATAATACCTCTGACTCATCCGTAAGTAGTGGTTTCCATTGTAGACCAAAGCAGTCAAGTGAACACAAGTGAGGCTACAAATGGTTCTTAATCAATTACATGTACCAATCGAAAGACTTCCTTCGTTAAGCTGCGCCACAACACCCTGTTCTGCATTTACCTCATCCTCTGTTCATCCAAACCAACTTATAATAGGTTCTTCTAGCTGGGGGTGCTGAACGCGTCAATTCGTACTCTGCAGTCCAGGGTTCACCTGATCCAACGGGCAAATATAGCCTGCCATAATTATAGGTACTTCGGTAAACCTGAAAGTATCCGCAAGATCTACTTCATACGTGCTTCTTATGGTTCTCCGTAGCCGAATGGCAAAAAACGGAATCCTTATACATTCGTCATGTCTGTCTGTCTGTCTGTCTGTCCATCTGTATGTCACAGCCACTTTGTTCGGAAATACCTACACACAGTTGAAATTTGGTAGGTAGATGTATTGTGTAAACCGCTCCACGATTTTTGTACAAATAAATAAAAAAGTTACTCCCCCTCCCGATACATGGAACAGAAACTAAAAATTTTAAACGGAGAGAGTGAAAAGGCTAAAAGATATATGCTATAGATCGCAATCAGAACTTTCAATTAAATTTGGTTTGAACGAGTTACAGTTGGCAGTTTATGATATACAGCACAATAAAAAAACCGCAAATATTTCTTTGAAATTCATACAAACACTTTGAAAATCAAACTTAGGTCAGTGGGTCATCTTAGTATCACAAAATGTGTATTTCTCTTGACGCTTTATCAACAAAAATAATACAAATTAAAGGGGGCTACCCTACTACGATGGTACGGAACCCTTCATCTGCGAGTCCGACACGCACTTGCCCAGTTTTATGTAAGTATATTTCAAAAGTGCCAACTAAATAACAGCTTACACTTACATTCTGGCAAAATAACGTTGTTACTATAACCGTTATCATCAAACGACGCCGCGCTACATCAATATCAACGTCTGGGGTCGTTCATTCAATGCCGTTCTCACTTTTAATTTCATTCACGCAAGCATTCATTCATTCACTCAGTAAAGCGCTCGCTTTCGCTATAGAAGGTCGTGTATGAAGTGTTATCCTGTCAAACGAATTGTTGTTATCGAGAAAGTAATAAATCGTACCTATTCGTTATTTATTGTGCTGTACACGTCACCTATAATTTTCCAGTGGGATATTATAAGTCGGTGCTATCAAAATGTATTTTGGAGGCGTAGAAGGGTAAGTGACCTGTTTGTATTATTATTTTCGTACACAAGTGTTAAATATCGAAAGTTGAAAGGCTCGCCTTGAGAATATATAACATTCCTAGGTTTCGTAACAGTTAATTAATGGAATTACATGCAATTAATTTATAACCTATATCATTTATTTTTGCCTAATTCCGTTTGCCAGAATCTTTCCGCGCCCGCAGAAATGTCAATGCCGATTTTATGAATGCGAAATAATAATTATCATTTAATTTAAATGCTAAGTTTGTCTATTTCGGAATCATATATATTACTATACAATTAGTTTTTAGTAAGTAGGTACCTACCACGCTCAAAATTACAGCCACAAAAAAAAATGATCAAGGAAAACGTTTGGTGTGTCTGACTTTCCGTCACCTGTTGAAATAAACTTGGCAAACGTACGTAGGTAATCAAAATGATCAGTTAGGCACTATTTTGAAATAAAGAAAACGCAATCATAACTTTAGAATTCAATTGTCTTATAATCATAAGTTATGATGTAAGTAATTTAATCCTTACTTCGTACAATGAATTAATCAAAAATGCAGAGCCAATATTTACACAAATGAAGACAGTGTATAAAGTTCGTGGGTATTGTGTAAAACACAAACAAAACAATGCATTTCACATGCTTACATTCACAAGCATAACATTCCACCAATCAGCGGCCGGCATTCGATCGGCTTGTCAGCCACGCCGACAAAACTTTATCAAACTAAATTAAACTTTAATTCATGCAATTACGGTAGAATTTTAATTGTAAAGTGTAAAGGAATTCAAGTTATTTCATTGCTTCCATTGGTGGACGGCCTTGAATTTAATTTAACGTTTACTTTTTGATCAGATTGATATAAATGTCAACTGGTTTTAATGCAGCTGATAAAACGAAGCACGTAGGTTACTGCCAAGAAAATAATGCGGGACACACCCCCCGGTACTGGCAAATAGTCAAGATGTTGTTTTTTATGCGCGGTAGTGAGCCCAGCCAAGTTGTCATCAAACTTGCACACTGTTTTTTTGGAAAATTATTATTTGTTAACATTATTGAAAATTTAAGAGTTCAATGTTGATGGCAACAGGCTCGGGCGCTATTACATGAGGCTTAAACAGAACTGGCGAAATGTGGGTGTTTCTATGAGTTCACCTCTGCCTAACCCTTCGGGATTACATGCGTGATGTGATGTATTGTGACAGTCAAGCTTGCAATAATCTTGTAAAAAAAAAAATTATGTGCGGATTTGAAAGCTTACCCTATTATTTCACAGCTCCCTCTTTACTTTATACCCGGGCCTAAATAATCAGTAATTAAATGAGAACAGCTAAAAGGAGCAGTCAAACTAGGTACATAACAAACATCACGTCTGTAATCCCCGAAAAATAAATGTAATGGGATGAGCATGAGCCTATCAACCAGGCACAAATCCAGAATCCTGGCTGCTGGTCTACTGAGAAATTCCTGATGGTAAAACCTTTAGCCGCAGGCCAAATATAGAATAGAATTCAGTTATTTTCGGGTAACAAAGACTCATAGAGAAATACCTTAACCTAAACATAATATACTAATAATGCTGCTATATCTAGATTTTCTAACGGTAATTGAATGAACTGTATGTAAAACAATTCCAAGTGGGTTGTAATCGTAACTTATTGCAAAATCAAACAATCGAATCTTCAATAAGGATAGACTATTTACCGCTATATCGCGCGAGACACTTTTGAGCTTGTCAGTAAGTTAATCATTCCATCTGCAAGAACGACTAGGCACAGCCAGAAATAAAACAGCCGTTCCAATTGCATTCCTATGTCTAGAATCCAGGAATCCGCCTTCCTCACCTCATCGTCCGAGGTTTTCAGAGCATAGCTGAGTTAAAGGGAACAACAACAAATCATTAATTCATTCGGTCAAAGGACCACCACGTATATCACTACATAGTATAAAACAAAGTCGCTTTCTCTGTCCCTATATCCCTATGTATGCTTAAATCTTTAAAACTACGCAACGGATTTTGAAGCGGTTTTTTTTAATAGATAGAGTGATTCAAGAGGAAGGTTTTAGTATATAATTTGACCGACATCCACGCGGGTGAAGCCGCGGGCATCAGCTAGTTATTTCTATTTTAAGAAAACCAAACAAGCGAATCTGTTCATTACTTCTCGCAAAATGCAAGAGTGTATTCGTGACAGAATTGGGTCACACATACATTATAGATGGAAACTTTCTGATGAACAGTCAATACAAAACGGTTACAACAAACAATAAGTGTGAAGTGCAAAAATAGAGCCAAGCCTAAACGATTTGTTTGCAGTTCAAACTAGGCTATGTCTACAATGCAAACTGAGTTTTTGATATAAAAGTAACCGCTTACACCAGTTTTATCGGTCAATGATTGGAAACGTACCAAAGGCCAAGCCTTTATTTATTGTTCTGGTTGACCGACATAAAATTGGCATAATTTTTGCACTCTAGGTATCCCCAACCAATGTTTCAAGAGTAATACCGTAATACGTGTAATGACTTGAGGAAAACTATAAATCACTATTTACGTGGGGCGTCCGTTGTGTCATCAATTGCACTATTTCTTAAACAGTTTTCCTCTAAGAAACTGGAAAAAACGTACCTCTTCTTTCTTCATCGTGTTTTGGTGTCTAAACCTAGGGCCGTAGTTTTTATGTCGCCTATGGGCCACTGACTTGGCTTTTCTTGCTGTCGAGAACTATCCCTCAAGCATGCTGGTTTCCTCACGATGTTTTCGTTCACCGTAGTGATAATTTAATTTATACAATACGCACATGAATCCAAAAATCATAGGTGCGTGTCATTATACAGCCACAATCATGAACTTCAAGCAATACTGCTGGGTCATTGGACTTCGCAATATTTTAATTTTACGCAAAAAAAACATGATTTAAAGTAATAAGGTCATGATTTCACAAAATGGAGGTTTTCCCGCAAAATAGTTCCTATCGCCCGCATGATTTTTTGATACGAAACATATCCTTGATAGCACTAATACTGTCTGTCGCTTATCTGTCATTCTCCTAAATACACTTGATGGCTGTTTGTTTGAAAATCGCTTTGTGTTTGTGCAGTTTCGACTCTGTATTTGTAAAGTAGGTAGGTACATATTTGACATTCGAATTTCTATATCCCTCGACTACTTTGATTCTCTGGTCGAGTAAAGTGTTTGTGGGTTGTTCCAACAGGAATTACCCACCACAGCCACCGAGTCTGGAGTTAATGGCAATAGGCTTGCCCCCCTATTACATGGGACTTAAACATAACTGGCGAAATGTGGGTGTACTAAATGGGTACACCTCTGCCTAACCCTTCGGGGATTACAGACGTTAATTTCTACATAGGTCCTAAAATAAAACCCTGTGCTGTACCATAGTGTAAAGATTGCTATACGCTCACGCTATACGCAATAAAACAAGTTAGTGCAACAGAAAGTTGTCCAATCGTTGACTGGTTTACAGTATCAAGTTTAGTTATGGTTCACTGATTTAACTGGAACTTTATTATTGATCTTTCGTTTACTTAATAGTTTTAAGTCTAAACAATAAAATAGCTTAATGGTGTGACCGTTAGAATGTCAAGTCGTATGTCTCGAGTTGGAAGTGTTTGAACCCAAGACACGCGTTTTTCAAATTCATGTGCGTATTGTGTAATTATCACTAACCTCGGTGAAGGAAAACATCGTGAGGGAACCAAACCAGCATTCCTAAGAAATATTTCTCGACGGCATGTAAAGCCAAGTCAGTGGCGGTATAAAAACTGACACCTCATTGAAACCATTTCCTCTTTCCTTCAAGTACGTACTTCAGAATACAGTTGTTAATTACAGTCGTTCGTGTACCCTCAATTGATTTGAAGTGCTGTACGATAAGAATGGCTATGACTGATCTGATAACATTGTTATTGAACCAAGAAGAATGTTCTCGAATATTTTCCTGGTCTAAATTGTCATGGTTTACAACTAAACTTGAACTGTATGAACTCTCGATTTTTTGTTATTTTTTATGCACGTATATCGTGAACTCTTGGCTAAATAATGAGGAGCTCGTGGGTAGATTATAACAGCCGCTCGGATCAAGTTTCCAGCCGTTTTTGTCCCGGCTGTCATTTGTCGATCTTTGATGGTCGCAATCGGTAGCTGACTACCGGTTGCCAGCGCGAAAGTCTGACGAAAACAGATATTTAAGGACATCTTTCTAGGTACTATAACAATTTTATCAGATCAAGCATAGGTGTCCCCTCTGTGAGGACAGAGAGATGGTCTATATCCCAACAGTGGGAACATTATGATTCCAACAAAAACTGCAGTTATAAATAACAAAGAGAAAGGTTCAAATAATGGAGCGACATTCCAACTATGAGATAAAATGCAGAATTAAAAACCACCTCACGATGTTGCTGCATAGCCTACGTGCATAGCGTACCAAGTACATGAGAATGTTTCGAAGAGCTGATGCGTCACCCGTATTGAATTGAACTGTATAATACCTGTGGCTGTTTTCAAACACGTGTAAATCAAGATACAGAGGAAAACGGCTTACGGAATTGGTGAAAATCATCATTACTTTTTGGTATTTTAACGTCATATTGTGGCTGAAATAAAAATTGTAAGGGGATGTGTGGTGATAAATAGAAAAAAATATAAGATTTTAAACTGACATGGTCACTAGCACTATTATTTATACTGAAAACGAGATATTTACCATGTTTACTGTTTGTTTCGAGTTCCCGATATTAACAGTAAACATGGTAAATATCCCGTTTTCAGTATAAATAATAGAAAAAAATAGTGCATAAGTGGAACTGTGAAAGTGACGCCGCGCTGGTAACTCAAAAGTTCTGTGGTAATCGATTATCGTGGTACGCGAAGATAAATCCATGACATGCGAAGGAATGAGGAAAATGTCGTGAGGAAAGTTTTGAGTACCTACGAATGTGGAGGGGTATAAGAGTAGAGGAAGACCAAAGAAACGATGGGTGGACTGTGCAAAGAATGATATGGCTAGAAGGGAAAAGGGCAAAAGAATGATGATGATGATGATGTAAGAAGAAGCCATGCTGCGCCTGCGCCGACCCGAAATAAAGTGGGAAAAGGGCAAGTGGAAATCGGTTGTCGTGGTATGGGCATGTGATGCGGAGGAATGAGGAAAATGTCGTGAAGGTTTTCAATATGAATGTGGAAGGATATACGAGTAGAGGAAGGCCAAAGAAACGATGGATGGACTGTGTTAAGAATGATATGGTAAGAAAGGAGGTGTCTCATGAGATGACGAAAAATAGAGAAGTTTGGATGAGGAAGACATGCTGCGCCGACCCCAAATGAATTGGGATAAGGGCAAGAGAATGATGATGATGATTATGGAAGAAGAAGACATGCTGCGCCTGCGCCGACCCGAAATAAAGTGGGAAAAGGGCATGAGGTTTGATCAGACAAATTAATACTAAAAGAGAGACTTAACAAAATGGGAATTCCCTTAATCGAATTAAGGTCAATTCTTTAATCCAGCTTAAGGTATCACTTATAATATTATCTTTTCAGTGATTAAAGTAAAAGCCTTTTATTTGTTTAAGTATTGATAACACTGAGTTCACTTGAACTTGGCAGTTTTTGCAACCACCGAATTATCTTTTGATAATTTCAATTGAGTTACCTATCAGCTTGTCTTTAGATAAGCTTGTAAAAATAATGTCTTATTTGACAAAGAATTACAAAGATTAGATATGACACCATTTATTATCAAACAAATAAAACGGAAATGTTGAAAAATGTGTGATAATATTACTATCAGGGCAGACAATACTATCTGCATCATAATAATGTGAAAAACATTAACAAATAAATAAACAAACTTGGCCGTCGCACTACCATGCAAGTTTATTATCAAATCATCAAGACACAAACTGCTTTTTCTTTTGTATCGATAGTAGACCTACGATGTACTTTCAATTTTCGAACTAAAATAATAAATGGTTGTTGTAGCAATCACGTCCAGGCGGGCACTGACGAACGGCAGCGACTGTCCGGCGAGCGATATAATGCCTAAATTTTGACTGTTTTTCTTCTTGGAGAAAAATGATAAAGAAATTATACAATATGTTTTTAACATTTACTTCAGAATAAAAAGTTCTATCTACTGATATAACTTTCATATAAATTCATGATGAAATCTCTTAGCAGTACACGTTTAAAATTGTGATTGTCTCATGTTTGTTAAAAAATATTATCGAGCCGATCATTCTAAATCGCGTAAATGGTGTTCAATTTTTATGTAATGATTTTTATTTATTAAAAAAACTCATATTTAGTTAGGTTTTCATAGGTTCAAAAATCATAAAAAGTACTGCAACCTCGCCTTAAATATACTGTACCACTCAGGTGTAACATAACGTCACGTCTGTACTCTCCGAAGAATTAAGCAGAATTGTATCTAATAGTGTACGTACAGTCAGCAGCACCAATATGTACATACACTTAGCAACGTTTAGAAGCAATTTTTATCGCCAATATTGAATTCCTTTTCATGTAACGTAACGAAGTGTATACATATTTTTGCTAGTGACTGTACACGTTCCAGCCAGTTATGTATGACTACCTCGTTGGTCTGGTGGTCGTAAAGACCGTTCGGTTCCGGGGCCGGGCAAAGTGCTATTGGGTTTTTCTATCAGGAATTTCTCAGTCATGGATGGGACTTAAACATAACTGGCGATATGTGGGTGTACCTACATCTCTGCCTAACCCTTCGGGGATTACAGGCGTGATGTTATGTCATATTTTGTTATTCAATCTAAAACATTTTCAGTACGTATACCTTCAATTTATGAAACTTAATTAATACACTATGTTAATGATACAACGTTATCACTACATAGTATAAAACAAAGTCGCTTTCTCTGTCCCTATATCCCTATGTATGCTTAAATCTTTAAAACTACGCAACGGATTTTGAAGCGGTTTTTTTTAATAGATAGAGTGATTCAAGAGGAAGGTTTTAGTATATAATTGAACCGACATCCACGCGGGTGAAGCCGCGGGCATCAGCTAGTTTAAGATAAAACAAACGAACGCGGACGTTGTCATCTCGCCCTTGACAATGACAATACCACAGCAATATACTCTGGAATGATAGTAGGCATATTTTTGCACATATTTGCATACGCTATTCGCATTGCACATACTAGTAGGTACTTGTTTTATGTAAATGCATTACATAAAACTAGTATGTGGAAAATGCATGCAATTTATTTATGTAGGTAAGCATGAACCTATTTTATGTCATGTTCATAGAAAAAAAAGAGCTCGTGACAAAAAATAATAGCAGCCGCACCGCGCACGGGTCGATCTTAAAGGTTAAGCCGTGCTTGCCGAGGTTGGTCTGTGGATGGGTGACCATTATTAGGTACCGAGTTTAAGCACGTTAAGACGTTGGTCCCGGCTGATATTTGTAGATCTATGACAGTTGTTACGTGTAGTCGGAAGTAAAAAGTCTGACAACCAGTCTTACCAAAGGGTATCGTAGGTATTACCAGCACTAACTGGGTTGTGGAGGTCAAAACGCAGTGGCTCCATATAAAATACTGGTATTCAGGTGCATCTGGTACCCGTCGGGGCTGCGGGTTGTTCGAAAGAGTTACCGCGGCCTCGGCGCAAGGGCTAAGAAGGAACATGGGTGGTTTTCAGTCTGTAGAAGTCTAGCACTACCTTTCGCTCTGCCCAAGAGCGGGCTTATTTGATGATTTTTTACCCGACAAAAAAAAGGTGCATCTGGTAAGACTGGTAGCCGTAACATAGTTGGGAAAAGGCTAAGCAGATCATGATGATAGGAAGAAGGATAATTACTATTCAGCGTATTAGAATGAATACTCGTTTTCGTAATTCTTTACCCGGAATTTATCATACATAACCAAACATAGTTCGTAGCATCTGTTATTTCATGAAGGGGTAATAAATAACCCGTTAGGCAATACACCCCTAAGACCCGAGTTCACCAACAGATGTTTAAATTTTTAACCGATGTTTAAACCTTAAACGCCCGTTTAACAATATTTTGCTGTTCACCAAGCACTAACCATTGATTACGACTGTTAAACGCCTGTTTTACTTAAACGAAGTGTCGGACATAGTTTAACCATTGGTTAGTTGCTCCCCAACGTTATTCATTCGTTTTGAAGTAATAAAAACAAAATGCAAGACGCTTTGCACTACATTTTTCAAGAAAATAATGTGTTAGATGATTTTGAAGCTATTGAGCGAATTTTACGCTCACCCCGTTTAATTCAAATACGTTTAATTATTTCGAGGAATATGACGAGAAAGCTTTCGGTACAAGATTTCGTTTATTTAAACACAAGCATAGTGTATTTAAATACAAACATGTAATAATAAATAATAATAATAGTGCCTTGGAATTGCGTTTAATATTCTCCCAGCAAGTCTTCAAACTTTCGTACGTCCACAGATGTACCTACTGTGAGCGTTAAATTCTTGAGTCAGACGCTTCCAGCCCTTTACTTGTTCGGCATTAGTTGTAGCGTCTGATTTTTCTATATAAGGTTCTTGTACTTTGCTACAAGTTCCGTTAAAACTGACTTCTCATCTTGGGTGAAATTTGTTGTACGCTTACGTATAGCTTCCATCACTAATTAATTAATTCTGGACCGAAAATAACTTGAATCACTTCGACGACAATAAAATAATAACACGACATGACATTGACATAACAGATGCGGGCGAGAAGAAAAAGGGTGCTAAATAATAAAGACGTTTACGATAACGGACATTGCGTTGACATAGTAAGCATTTCATTTCGTAGGATAATAATGTTACGCTGCCATTTTTCGATGTCAGTCGCCTAAAGGCAAAGTTATGCAGGTACATGACCATCTTTACAAAACAATGTTATACCATTCAATCATTTACGACCCAATCGTTCAAAAACGTTTGTTTAGTTAACCGTTGGTTACAAATGGATGGTGAACATTAAAAAAACGCGGTTCGTTTAAACAACTGTTAAATGTTAACGGGGCGGTTATGTAATCAATGGTTATGATGTGGTTGGTGAACTCGGGCCTTAGACCCGAGTTCACCAACAGATGTTTAAATTTTTAACCGATGTTTAAACCTTAAACGCCTGTTTAACAATATTTTGCTGTTCACCAAGCACTAACCATTGATTACGACTGTTAAACGCCTGTTTTACTTAAACGAAGTATCGGACATAGTTTAACCATCGGTTAGTTGCTCCACAACGTTATTCATTCGTTTTGAAGAAATAAAAATAAAAATGCAAGACGCTTTGCACTACATTTTTGAAGAAAATAATGTGTTAGATGATTTCGAAGCTATTGAGCGAATTTTACGCTCACCCCGTTTGATTCAAACACGGCGCAATTATTTCGACGAATATGGCGAGAAAGTTTTCGGTCTAGGATTTCGTTTAAATACAAACATAGTGCCTTTGAATTGCGTTTAATATTCTCCCAGCAAGTCTTCAAACTTTCGTACGTCCACAGTATGTACTGTGAGCGTTAAATTCTTGAGTCCGACGCTTCCAACCCTTGAATTTTTCGGCATTCATTGTAGCGTCTGATTTTTTATTTTCTAAGGTCCTTGTACTTTGCTACAGGTTCCATTAAAACTGACTTCTCATCTTGGGTGAAATTTGTTGTACGCTTACGTATAGCTTCCATCACTAATTAATTAATTCTGGACCGAAAATAACTTGAATCACTTCGACGACAATAAAATAATAACACGACATGACATTGATGACATAACAGATGCGGGCGAGAAGAAAAAGGGTGCTAAATAATAAAGACGTTCACAATAACGGACATTGCGTTGACATAGTAAGCATTTCATTTCGTAGTATAATAATGTTACGCTGCCATTTTTCGATGTCAGTCGCCTAAAGGCAAAGTTATGCAGGTACATGACCATCTTTACAAAACAACGTTATACCATTCAATCATTTACGACCCAATCGTTCAAAAACGTTTGTTTAGTTAACCGTTGGTTACAAATGGATGGTGAACATTAAAAAAACGCGGTTCGTTTAAACAACTGTTAAATGTTAACGGGGCGGTTATGTAATCAATGGTTATGATGTAGTTGGTGAACTCGGGCCTAAATGGTTGATTAATCAAGCGTTAAAAATACCGCCGAGCCATCTGTCAAAATAAAGAAACAATTCATGGTTATTAATTGTTTTATATTTACTTTTTTGGGGGTAAATATAGCTATTAACCCCTAAAACGGTTAACCGTTTCTGGCATGTGACGATTATAAACCCGTAATAGCGTTTGGTTTTGGTAAAACCAATACGATTACTGTTTTGGTCTACTTATCAACTTAATTGAAATCATCATCAGATTTATTGACATGAAAACCTAATAAAGTTTGTCAGAACGCCACCTAAATCACAAAAAAAAAACTATAAACCGACAGCTGTCGTAAAACATACGTACGAGAAGCAATATTAATAAAGTTTATCGCGTACCTATATCTCTTAGGAAAAACACTTCAGTTTGTTTTGTATTCTATGAAAAACTAATAAAGTATGTTTTTATACGTCACAAACAACACTGTATAGATATATGTTATGAATACCTGTTGCGTGCTGTATACAAATGAAAAGTAAATTGCAGTTGACACTGCCGTGCCCCCAGATAACATTGATGGAGACTTTTCTCTTTGTTCAGACCTTGATAAGAATTACAATAATAATAAATAAAGAGTTTATTTTATTTATTTGTATGACCAATTAATCTGAATTTTAGCTGACTTTTATCTGAATTTTAATTTAATTTGAGTTTTTAATTGTTTTTAACTTAATTCTTTTCATATTCCAATTTATTTGTTGTTTTTATTTATGTTATATTGTGATTGTATTGGGACAAATGGCAACGGGTGTGAATTACCTGATTATATGAATTTATTATTACATGAGAATGTGATTTTAGTTATTGTGTTATTGGTATCTTTTTCTTAGCGCGTCGATGACAATTCAAAATGACTCCACCAAAATTTTGGCGGCTAGTTTGGCACTTCCAGTAACGTCCATAAGCTTCTGTGATGTGCAAACAACAGGACTGGCAGGACAGCATATCAAGTAGTGTCATTGGAGAGGCTTTAATCAGCAGAGCACTGCTAAATGCTGATATTGATGATGGTCATTGGATCATCCTTCTGCCAGTATCTCAATTTATTTAAGCTCGATGCAACATGTTTCCTGTCAGCCATCACTTGAGACACCTCTTTTCTTGCAAGAAAATTTAATTTCACACTATGATGGACACACATGCTAACCAGTTTATCTTTCCTCAACAGGGGAGCGACCCACTCCAACCTGGTCATATGTGACGAGACGGGAAAAGTTGTGGGCAGAGCTAAAGGACCGGGCACCAACCATTGGACGCTGGGCATCGATGAGTGTGCCAAACGGATCATTGATATGCTGCACAACGCTAAAGATGATGCGAACATTCCTAAGGACACCCCTTTGGATTCCTTGGTAAGATTATGCTTAGGACGCTTGCCATCATTCATCATTCTCTTACCCTTATCAAAATTCATTTGGGGTCGGTGCAGCATGTCTTCTTCCATACTTCTCTTTTATTAGTCATCTCACGAGACTTGCGATATCTTAGGAGCTCGTGGCTTAATAAGAACTGCCACTCAGGTCGATCTTAAGGTAAAGCTGTGCTTGCCTAGGTCGGTCTGTGGATGGGTGACCGCCCGACATACCGAGTTTCCTCCGTGCCTCGGAAAGCACGTTAAGCTGTTGGTCCCGACTGCCATAATATAGATCTTTGGCAGTCGTTACAGGTAGTCAGTGACCTGAAATTCTGACATCCAGTCTTACCAAAGAGTATCGTATTACCTAGTATTAACTGGGTTGTGGAGGTCAGATAGGCAGTCGCTCCATGTAAAATACTGGTATTCAGCTGCATCTGGTTAGACTGGAAGCCGACCCTAACATAGTTGGGAAAAGGCTAGGTAGATGATGATGAGACTTGCGATATCATCCATTACACAGTCCATCCATCGTTTCCTTGTTCTTTCCTACTCTTATATCAATCCTCACATTTTCGTTATTCCTCCGCATCACCATACCCATACCACGACAACCGATTACCACCGTTCGTAGTATGCTTGTAACTAGCACTAAAGACCGGTTTCGACCGAAGCGAAGAGGAGCGTAGACGAGAGAAGATGTGCGAAAATCGGCCAATCACATTAGTTAAAATTTACATCTAGTATTTCGCCTTTCTTGTGATTGGTCGAATTTGGCACGTCTCCATTCCGCTTTGTTGGAATCCGGCCTTACTCAGAGTGGTGCAAGAGCTGGTTCTGGGAGGGTCTATCGCTACATTTTACTTATTTTTTTCGCCATTCAATGCAGCATTGCTGGTGTTATGGTAGAAAGTTGCGGGTCTAAGTTTAAAAACACGAGATACAGCTTTGTCTATAGAATGTCAACGAATCTGCGAGGCCTTCAGTATTACTGAATTTCACAGGATTTGGTGATCACTTACCATCAGGTAGACTGTTAGTTACCCATGGAGTGTTTCCTTGGTTCATGGGCCAGGGCTAGGCGTCCGATTACTTATCTAAGAAATGCCTACATCAGCTCGTCAGTATGCTGGATAGCATCCTCGTGACATGTCAGAGAGCTATTTAAAAAGAAGATCAAGCATAGAATCCCGAAAGCACGTGAAAAATAGGAAACCCCACTTATAGAAACAGAAGATTGAGACGATAGTAATCTGTCTATATCAAGTATAAAAATCCCTGTTTGTGGAACAGGGATTACGATTACCTACTTGTATCCCACGCATTATCCCACGTTCTATTATGTTCCGTATGGTGTCGGACGTAAAGAATAGCACTATCCCATATCTTCCCGTGGGTGTCGTAAGAGTAAGAGGCGACTAAGGACGACCAGAGAATGAATGAAGAACCATACTGCGATCGCCAATCCGCCTGCCAAGCGTGGCGATTATGGCAAATCCCCCCCTTCTGGGGGAGGCCTATGTCCAGCAGTGTACGTCTTATGGCCGAAATGATGATGATTATTCTCATAATAAAAATAGGCCATACATTCCAGAAGATGCATTCATTAATTACTTCCTCCGTTCCTTCACACGTAGCTCATTCATTCAATCAGTTCCATTAACTGATATCAATTTGACCTTCCTCGAGCAGCGGTGGCCCAGAAGGTACGGCTCCGACTTACGAACAGTAAGCTGTAGGTTCGAAACCAGGCAGGCGCATTACTTTATGTTACTTATTTCATCACCACTGCTCTCAAAATGGTGAAGGTAAACATCGTAAGAAAACCGGATGTCTTAGAATCAAAAATTCGAAGACATGTGACGTCAGCTAACTGGTCCCGCGTGGCGAATTATAGCCCATTTCCTCTTAAAGAGATGAGGCCCGAGTCACAGCAGTGGGAACATAATTAATTGCCATTGTATTGTATTGTATTGTCATTGTGGCATTAGTAATTGCCTGTTAAGTTTTTCGTTTTGTTTTTGGTAATTGTTAAATATTTATTAGTTTATTTTATTTTTATATGTGTATTAGTATTAATATAAGTATATACTTTTTATTGTATTAAAGTTGACATTGTTTTTTTTTTTTTAGTTATTTTGTAACCTACCACAATGTTGTCTTGTTTAACCCTAAGGTTGACTGGTAGAGAATGCCTTGTGGCATTAAGTCCGCCTATGTATCTTTATTGTGCATAAAGTTTAAATAAATAAATAAATAAATAACATTGGAGCGTTCTTCATCCTCTCTCCTACTTTTGATCTATGCTGTGCCCGACAGGGTCCATAATTGAGACTGATGTAACTGTTTCCCTACCAACTGTATATTATTATGGTACGCAGTAAAGAATTGAGAACATTATAGGCTGATTATGCTTAATTTGACGTTCAAAATCCTCAGGGGCTGACACTATCCGGGTGCGAGCAGGAGAGCAGTAACACGGAGCTTGCTGTCCGTGTAAAGGAAAGGGATGGAGATGCTGCGAAAGCTATCTACGTAGCTTCAGATACTGCTGGCTCTTTATTCACTGGAGCTCCTAATGGTGGAATGGTGCTGATTGCTGGTAAGTTGATAAAAGAAAAAAAATAAAGGCCTATGTCCAGCAGTGGACGTCTTATGGCTGAAATGATGATGACGATGATAAAAGATTACTATTGGAATGAAACAGCTGTGGGATTTGGTTTTTGCTCCACTTCCTGTCCCGCCTTCATAGCCCAAAACATGCAGCCTTTGCTTTGCCACCGACTACGATGCAGTGGAAGAAGCGATTTTTTGGCTAACAAAATTTTAAAAATTGTCGTGCCAGTAACACGAAGAAGAAGATGGGAATATTACGAAAAATGAGGAACTGGTGAGTTTTCACCTGGACGGCTGGGCTGCCATCGATAATACTATAGAATTTTCCATGTGACGTAAGGGTGAAAGATGTACCAATGGTGGAGACATCGTTTGTTAGGCATGTTTGTCTGAGATGAGATCTCCCTAGAAGAAATTTTAACAAAACGACAATGGGAGATAATAAACGTGGATTATTCGAAGAACGATTACAGCGAGAGAAAACACTAACGACATCTCTACACAAAAACTTATTGCTTCACATAACATTAGCCAACTAATGTGTCTAAAGTTAACATTCACATTTTAACACTGCGAGATATTGGTTAGCAGTTGAACTGTTCTAACTAGGTACACTTTAAATAATACCGGCTGCATCTAACTAGCCGTTACGAAGTATCTAAACGTAAAAGTGAAAAACACAAAAACGAAAAATAAACTTCACAAGAAAAAGCAGCTTCTGAAGTCGGTGGCAAAAAAACGAAATCAAACAGACAAAATGTCACTGACTTCAGAAGCTGCTTTTTTGTGTTTTTGAAGTCGAATTTTTTTCCAAAAAAGTTTTTTTATTTTACAATTTTTATTTATTTATTTATTTTTATTTATTTTACTATTTATGTACACACAGTAGACAGCACAGGAAAAATATCATAATATAACATACGAGTACAAAGGTACTGCTTATTTCACAAGAAATTTCTGCCAGCAGACCTGCAAAAGGAGAAATGAAAAAAGAAATGTAGACTATAGTGTGTGAGAAGCGGAAAAGAATTCGGTGTTTATGTCTTAACTAACTTAACCTATATAATAATAAATACACATATAAGTACATAATAATATATACGTATATAAATACACAATGCTAATACATATAAACAAATAAAATACATATTTTACATTTAGTTGTAATATCCTATACAAATATTTACTATACATTTAACATTCAACCAAGAAACCCAACCCTTAACCTTCAAGATTCCCTTATTATTGCTTTCAACTACTAACCGTCTAGGAGTAGTACCTTCCATAATCAGCTCACCTAGATAACCTAACCCTTAATATTTTACTAAAGAATTATGCTCCAACTCCTAACCGTTGAGGAGTTATACCTTCCATCATCAACTCATCAACATGAAGTGATGACTGCTAGATGCAAATAGGTACTTAAAAATCTTAAGAAAAAGCACGAAACACGTGATACATGCCTATACAATTTGAGGGTTGCCCTCGATTTCTCTGGGATCCCATCATCAGATCCTGACTTGGTGTAAAATTGAACCACCTCGGGTCAACCTAATACCCTGAAAGAATACAATTATCGCTCCATAAGTGAGTATAAATAAAAAAGAATTTTCTTTCAACTCCTAACCGTTGTGGAGTTGTACCTTCCATCATCATCAGCGAATTCACATGATATTATGATGGTCAGACGCAAATACTTAAACAGCTTTAGAAAATATATGAAAAAGATCGTATGTGCCTATAAAATTTGAGGGTTGCCCTCGATTTCCCTGGGATCAATCATCAAATCCTGATTTGGTGACAATGGGACCACCTCGTTAGTATACCTATTCGAACACAAAAAGAATTTTGAAAATCGGTTCATTAATGACGGAGATATGCGATAACAAACATACAAAAAAAAGAAAACATGCAGACGAATTGATAACCTCCTCCTTTTCGGAAGTCGGTTAAAAGTAACTGTTTATTTAACGGTCAATGGCTTTGCTTTTGGAATGAGAGTAATTGACTCCAATTGAACCCGCGAAGTAGTGATAAAAGTAGTCGGCAATCAAATAGGGATAAATATTTGTTTAAGTACAGCTAGGACGAATGGATGAATGAATTGTGTGAGGAATGATATGAAAGAGAAAGGTGTACATGGTGCCGTGACGTCTGACAGGGGAATGAGTACAGCTAGAAAGAACAATGACCAAGACCTGAATCAATTTATTGTCGTCTAAGCGTCGTAGTAGGGTAGTTAACAAAAAAAAACTAATTCGTCCGTCAGATAGATTTCCAAAAAATATTGGACACGTGTTTTTTCTTTTTTCACGTAAACAAACAATGAAGACGATACAGTGCTTTGAAAGCTACTGTGACGTCATATTCTAAGACATTAGTATGACATTTTTTACCGGTGAGTGACGTCACAACCCCCCCCTCAAATCTTTGACGCGTTTTATCTTCGTCAATTTTTATTGATTTGACAAAACAAAAAATACGTATCCAATATTTTTTGATAATCTAACAGACGGACTAATTATAATCATATTTTTTTAAGTTAGTAAACATCCCTATTGCACCAAGTATGGAGCATAAATTTCACACACTGTAGAAGTCATGCTGCGCCGATCCCAAATAGGTAAATTGAAATAAGGGCAAGAGTTAAAAGAGGCAAGACATTTGTTTATCTAAGGTCGTTTGACTTGTCGAAAACCACTTATTGGAACTTGTATAATTATGCAAATAAACGTTATAAAAAGTTGTTTGACAATAGATAAACTGTCTGATTCATCAATCACATGTTATTGTTTATTTATTGAACGTTTGAGTGCGCGATTAGATTAGAAGCAAATTCCTATGAAACAGCTGTTTTTTAAATTATTTGTTGATAGAAAGATTAGCTTAACTCTGTACACACGTCAGACAGATCAAGTTTACCTTGAATTTCGGTACCTAGCTCATAACATAACATCACGCCTGTAATCCCCGAAGGTTTAGGCAGAGATGGAACTAAATAGCACACCCACATTTCGCCGGTTATGTTTAAGCCCCATGCGGCCATGTAATCTGTTGCCATCAACCGGGCACAAATCCAGACTCCGTGGCTGGTACTGGGATATTCCTGATTGAAAAACCCAACAACACTTTGCCCGACCTGGCAATCGAACTCAGAACCAATGAAAAGTCAACATAAAATAAAGTGGTAAATACGATTTCCTTGCAAAGCAAATTCGCGACCGCTAAAGTTATGAATATCACTAAACGCGAATACTAGTGTGCTATGCAGTATGCGCACACTAATATCAAAACGTAAAAGGTTAAGGACCTTTGCGCGTTGCAAAACAGATGGCTTAGCGACGAATTGACGATACGAGTATTATCATCGGTTCGTGGAGAGGTAGGTAATATTAAAACCCCCGTTTTTCGGTTGCCACTGAATTCAAGAGACTTGTTTAGGTTTTAAAATAATTCTTCTGAATTTGCAAAGTACCTAAATCTCACCAAAAACATAAAATGTAAAACAAATAAAACAATTTTTGCAAAAAAACAGCCGGCTTCCAAAAAAACTCTAAGTAGCGTATTTTACGTTCAGATCAGAAGTCGGTAACTTTAAATACTTATAATCATTGACTTATATATTACTGCGTAAGGACTGGGCGGACGGCATGTTAAAATGACGCCTCAAACGTGGTCCCAATATCGACTCTTTCCGCTACAAAGGGCGTAAAGACCATTTTGGCCAAATTGACTTTTTGATGCAGTCTTATTTAGTTTTTCACGCTCTTTCTATCTGTATATTTAAAATTGCGCTACGGTGAAAAAAATGGTTTTTACTACCCAATATTTTCATAACGCTAAACATCTCATTTTCGAAAAACCAAGTCGTAAAACACATTTCTTTTACATTACGACATCAAACTTGGTGTATCTACAAACAAACATATTTTCTTGAATGTAAAACGGGGTAAAACACAATACCAAAACAAATTGTGACTTACGCCCTGCAAAAAAATATTCTGAAGACTCTTGATGTTGGTAAAAAAAGATGTATCTCACAAAGATTACGGCAGGTAACACTTACGTCTCTGTCGTAATGTATAAAAACGTTCAACTTGAGCGTATAATACGGTGATAACCTGAATTGAATTTAAACCTTGTTGGAAATAGGAAACAAGTCACATACTTGCCAGGTATGGGTGGTAAACCCACTTAGTTTCTTTATTGTGAAGTGAAAATGGACGAACCTGGAATAAATCTCGATTCATTGCTTAGAAGGAGAAAGCAACTCATTCTCATCAAAAGACAATAAGAAGGGTTTAATTATGATTATTTTCCTAACTGTTCTTACTTTTGCCTTGATTTAGCTAATATGACATCACAATGATAAGGGACTTTAGAGGAGATTAATAGCGGTTAGGATGATTAGCGAATTTGATTTTCGAATTAACGTGGCGCCAAAACATCTCTAATAGACTAACGAGTGGGCTCAAATCTAATAAAACCAACGACATAAGACAAATGCCATGCTTTGGGATTAAAAACTTTAACTTAATTGCATAGGGTTCAGTTTCTATTGCATCTAAAATTATTTTATGACATTATCGGTAGTTTTTTTCATTCAAAAATGAACCTATATTACTCGACATTAAAGTTGATATTTGTATAAGTTGCAATTTTGTGTATCATTGACCTAAGTCATCAAAATATTGGTGTTACGACCTAAACACCAATATTTTTGGTTTATACACCCTAAAATTCACTAAGAACTTGTTGAACAAAATTAAAGTATGGTTTTTACACCCCACGTTTAAATGTCATGAAGACAAAATATTGTGTTTTACTACCTACAAGAGGTATGTATTTATTTTAGTTTAGTTTTAGAAGAAACGTAAACGGTTTTAGAATGGATGTTTGTTTGTGTAGGTGTTCATTTCTTTAATACGCTGTGTTGCCTAAACGGCTTGATGGATTAAGAAATAGTTTTGATAAGGTAGATTCATCTTATGTAAAAGTAACTTATGGTTATCTGTAGTTTTTTTAATTACTATTTTAACCGTAGGGCTTGTTAACGTTACGGGACAAGTCAACCAACAGTACTACAGAGTAAAGAAGAGGATTCGAACGGCATGGAAATTGAAGAAAACATCCAAGCAGAAACCAAGTCTAGTAGGCGAAAAAGACACAGCACTTTATCGAATACATCTATAATAAGTTATACACCAGAGGCTAGTCAAACTCAAACTCCAAAAAACTTGGGCATAAAACAAAAAAAAATAATCTCTGTATATTCCAAACTCAAAGATGCCAAGTCCTTTTTTATGCTCCGGATACAAATACACCAGTGCCGTCACTTCCTTTACTGACACCAACCATGACTTCCTCAATAGTACAAGCAGATTCAAAATTGGATGAGCTGCATGCGCCGGTGAAAACTGATCCACTGCTCAGTTCAGCATCTTTCTTGACGCATAATACTCACAAAGTTACTCACCCACATCCATATGCAGAACTGCTTCTCTCATCTAGGTCTACTGCTCCACTGATCAGCTCAACACCCTGCTTAGAAAAAAAATAGAACTATGATACTCACCTACATTCCGCTGAAGACCCGCTACTTGCGTCTCCCGCGACTGCTCCTCTGCTTAGCTCAACACCCTGATTAGAAAAAAAATGAGAACCTTTGATACTCACCCATATCCTGCTAAAGACTCGCTGCTTGCGTCTCCCGCGACTACTCCGCTGCTCAGCTCGCCACCCGTGCTTAGAAAAAAATTACAAAGATGGCACTCACCTACATGCCGCTGAAGACCCGCTGCTTGCGTCTCCCCCGACTACACCACTGTTCAGCTCAACACCCTGCTTGAAACAACATGATAACGATGATAGTCACCCACATCTATATGAAGAACTGCTGCTTGCGACTACTCGTATGTTGACTGCTCCACTGCTCAGCTCAAGATTCTGTTTGAGATAAAACAACAACGATATTTCATTGATCGTATTACGATCAATGACACTCGCCTACATTCCACCTAAGATCCGCTGCTTGCGTCTACTTCGACTACTGCTCCACTGCTCAGTGCAACACACTGCTTAGAACAAAATTACAACGATGATACTCACCTGCCTCACGTCGAAGACCCCCTTCATGAATCTGTATCTCATCAAACCGACTCTCAGAAACGCAGGGCAAGTCAAGCATTAAAAAAGTCAATAAATATTTCCTCTCCGACACTGAAGAAAATCCTTTTCCGTGGATAGTTCAGATTGTTGGGCTACCAATGATGACAATGGTTAATATTAATGATGACGGAAAGAATAAAAACAAACGTAAAAAGAAAACTGTACAAAAAGAAAAGCGAGTAAAACCTGTAAATAAATATAAAATAAACAAGAAGTTACGTGAAGCTGGACTACCTTATAAAAACCGTTAAGGCGAAATGAAGGAAAGCAAACCTATGCAAACAAATCCTTGCATTCCAGATAAATGTTAAAGAAAGTGATTTTTCTGGTCCCTTGATATTTAGCGAACGAAAGATTGGATATTGCGATGCTCACGAGCTGTTCCAATAGAGAGAAAAAGAACTGATTCACCGAACAGTACACGAAATTTGACATACGCATATTTTATCAATGACGGAGAAGATCATATTAATAAGCTGTCAAAAATTCATATTATTTACTCCACAAAGTATTTACTTTGGGAATAACACAAAAATACTTACTGTATACTCTCACATGCAAAAGGGGGGATCAGGGATGGCAATAATTGACTGGCGAAACCGACATGCGCCACCAAAGTTTTTTATTTTATCCTTTTCATTGGGTACAGGCGTGTTATTATGTTTTGTGTTTGTTGATTGATTCAAGGGACCTGTAACTTTCCATTTGTGATTCAATTAAGTGCGAAATGTTCCTATTACAAGTGAAAATAAATATTTTTATTGTTTTTTAAAACCCTAACTGCATTTTTACTCAACTAATAATTATTTATATTAAAACTACCTTCAATATATCCTTCCTAATTTAATTATATCCATCCTTATTAATAAAACTGCTCTTATAGTCATCGCATTAGTATTAATAACAGGGTGTATCTACACATTTTGCAAAAAAAAATGGTCTTTACAACTACAAAAATTATCCTTGTGTGTGCTTAACTGGTTTTTACTGCAGACGTTTGTTCCCAGGCTATTTAATTATGGGTTGTATATACACTTTTTTTTCATTTTCAGGGGTGTAACTCCATGCTAACTTCGTCATTAAAGCTCGTTGACGATTGTAATTAAATGGGGCAAAGGACGGCCAAAATTTAAGAATTTTCTTCCTGGAACTCAAGTTTATAAGTATAAAAACAAAAGAGTTATTTAAGAAAGTTTTTTTTTTTTTTTGTTTTTTGCCCATTGCCAAAAGTATGGATTTTGGAGTTACGCCCTTTGTAGCGGAAAGCATCGATATGGTCTTTCCTAAGCCGAAGTGAACTAGTCTACGATCGGCTCTCTTCGGGTGCGGTCGTAAATTTTATTAAAAGCTTTATTTATGTTCTTTATACCTCGAAAATACCACGCCGCTTATACAAGGTTACGTTAACGAGCAGACTACACCGATTCTCTGTATGGCGAACGCGTCGAGCAAATGTTCGGACGACCGTATGTTTAGTTTTTATATCAATGCTTATAATAAACTATGTTTGTTTCATGACTTTTTTTGCCACCGAGTGCCAAGTAAAGTGATTGCCGTGGGCCCGTGGTTGTATCCTAAAATGGGAAACTGAAAACATATTTTTTATTGTAGTCAGGGGTAATAAAAAAACTCACGAACACACATTACATGAACCCTAAAAACATAAATTCTCCTTTTGGGCAGTCGTGTCATTAATTATAATAGGTTTTTTTTAAATATTTTTATCAAATAATTCGCTACGCAATTAATACAAGTTACTGATTAAAATAAAATGCCGTTACATTAGGAAGCTCGTATAGATAGACCGTGACCCAAATAATTTCAGCCAGAGGCCGGTCATGACAATTATTATGTACTTATAATATTAGAATCTAATGCCGTGTTCATACCAAGCGATTATTTATGTTTAAAAAAGTTATAGGCAAAATTAACATAATTATATATTTATATTTTATAGGTAAGTACACGTACAACATCATTTTATTTTAGAAGAAAGATTAGGGTTTTTGTGGAAAAAAATTTAAACCTTTGAACAAAATCATTTTCAAACATGGAAGTAATACTTTTATAATAATAATCAATTATTGACTTATATTACAATTTTATTCTTGTAATATCAGAATCTAATGCCGTGTTCATACCAAGTGATTCGGATTCTTCTATGTTTAAAGCTATAAAGTTAACATATTTGGAATCAGGCTTAATGCAGATTTTTTTATTGGAGGAACTAGTTAAAACTACTTTTAAAATAATATCGTGTTTTGATGATGCAACTTTTTATGTAAATTTTTATGATTCTGAATCATACTCATTAGGTTTTGTTTTTATTTTATTGGTTGGTCTCCATAATAGATTGAACTTGTTTTAGTGTTTTTTAATATTCATAGAAACGATAGTGCGGAAGTAGTGTTTTATGAACTGATTGTATGATTTTACTACATGAGGTTTTTTAGTTAATAATATCATTAATCTATACAAATTATAAAACTAAAGAGTGTGTTTGTATGGTTGAACGCGCTAATCCCCGGAACTACTGGTTCGAATTGAAACATAATTTAATGTAGGATAGCCCATTTATGGAGGAAGGCTATAGGCTAACTAACCTCAAGCAAAGATCAAAAGGAGCGAAGCATTAATGAAAAATGTTGCAAAAATGGGGAAATTTATTCTATTTGAGAGCTGCCATCGCGTGCGCTGCGTAAGTCAATTCAAAAACCCAAAAAGCGTCCGAACACTTCGATCTTAAGCAGACCGCACGTAATTTCGCTATCGCTCGCGGGGATCGCTGCATCACAAAAAATATTCGGTCACGACTTCACGCGATGTCGATTCACATTTATATTCATGAATCGAAAGAAATCATTCTCAATCACCACTTAGTTGCAATTTATGTAGAATTTTGATTAAAATCACTGTTCTACTTTTATGAAGGCACGAAAACAAACCGTGAGATCATTGCGAGTGTTGAAGATGACATTCAATTGTTTGTAATGTCAAAAGAATTCATTTCAATTTGCGTGTTGAAGTGTTCATTAAAATTACGGTAATTGCCCTGGAATCGCATTGGTTGAGCTATGCGAAATAAATGATTATTTTACAGTAAAGCTGATTATTTTCTTGCCATGTGGAAAGAAAATAAACCGGTTTCCGTTAAAAAAAGTTTTTCTTTACCGTTAGTCTAGTTTTTCTTTTACCGCGCTAATAACGGAAAACAAAATAATACAACTGCCTATAGTTAAATTGTTAATATTAACTGCATATTTGTGTAAGTAAACAAAACTAATTCAAATCGTCTAAAAGTAGTACCGTCTGAACCCGGCAGAAAATTTACTTAGACATTAATTCATATTTAAATTAAAAAGAACCTTGCAAAGACCGGTCGGTAATATTAAAAGACATCTAACAAAAGAAAATTAAACAAATTCAAGGGCGGGTACATTATAGCACCTTGAGATCAGCATAGTAATGAGATTTGTAAAAACAAGTATTGTAATCAGCTTGCTTCTTTGGTTTAGTGGTCGCAAGCGCGACTGCTGTGAATGAGGTTCTGGGATCCTGGGTGGGATCCAGCACTATTCTCCTTCCTGCAAAAAAATTCAAGATGGAGAAGCAATTGTAATAAGCATGACATGCACCCAAACCTCAGTGGTCGTGGAACCAGCTCCTGAGGCCCGTGGAGGGGCGAAACACGTCGAGTCGAGTGAGTACCCTTGCTCGAAATAGCCGGCTACGCTGAGCCAGTAGTTTTATATCAGCCCCTAATAATCTCACTAAGATCCAGCCCGTCCCTTTGCTGCCCTCCACAGGGACGCCCTAAGCCGGGGCTCATACCCTGCAGGAATACCCTTAGCTCGCTATATAGCGTCCATACTTTTATATGCCCTGGCTTACGCTCAAAGCATAGTGCAGTTAAGCAGAAGCTAAGCCCGCCACACTATTCCCAAACCACTGTAACTCCTGTTAGCCAGAATCAACAGTGGCAACCACAAGAAAAGCGCCGAGACAATGAAGCTCGACGAAGAAGCCAGCCTCATAGGATGACCTGCGACTCGGCGAGATGCCACGCAGAAAAACATAACCTTTAACCGTAATAACTCTACACGTGCAATATTTCCAGGAAATCATAGATTAAAATGCCAACTAGGTACATCCCACCTAACTATAAGCTAGAAATATAATTTATCTAACAATCTATCTACCTACGCAATAGAGCCGCCTGGCTTTGATTAATTCTCGGCTCTATTCATAATCATAAATAATGCTGGTATCACCGATTATATTAAAAAAGTAATTAGGAGTATCTAGGAGTTATCTGCTGCCCTGGTGGTAAATTAGTCCTGATATAAGGTCGCAAATTATCGTTATCGAAATCTGTCGTGTCATGCCCGTATTAATATCAGTTTTACCTCCCTGTTCAGTAAAATTATACCGTATCGCGTGTGCAATGAGTACACTACACGCACGATTACAATCAACACCAAACATTTTCTCAGTGCTCTTAGATATTGCCCCCATATTGGTCCTTCGAACAGGATTGCCCAAATCTCAATATTTACTACGTTTTAGTAATTAAACTCATACTTTTTGCATGACCAAACATGAGTGACAGTGAATGTCTGCTACTGACAATGTTATGACAATCAGAAGTAGGTCGCAACGATATAGGACGTTCAACGAGGCTAATAGATAACCCCTAACCTTCACGCATGACGTTACAGTCATGTCAACAATGTTGATTACGGGATTATAGACCATGCCTTTTTTTTTTGGCGAGTGGAAAATCGTCGAAGAACCCCTCCCGCTCTTGGGCAGAGCGAAAGGGAGTGTCAGACTTCTACTGACTAAAAACCACCCATGTTCCTTCTTAGCCCTTTATGTCGAGACCGCGGTATCTCTTGCGAACAACCCGCAGCAGAGCCATATGCCTTACACTGGGTTGGATTCCCGGGTCGGGCAAAATGCAGGTTGTGTTTTTTTCTGTTTAGTTTTTTAGTTTCTTGTAATTGTTTGTTGTGCACTAGTGGCATGTGCTAAATAAATATGTTTTCTTTCTTTTTTTTTTTCTTTTACTGACGGTTGAAGGCAATAGACTCGCCCCATGTTGCATAGGGCTGAAAAGATAACTGGAAAAATGAGAGTCGTCAAAGTTACACCTTTTTTTTTGGCGAGTGGAAAATCATCAATAACTATTAGGTATACCTCTGCCTAACCCTTCGGGGATTACAGGCGTGATGTTAGATAGAACATTAAATAATATCCTGGACATGATCGTCACACATACGCTTTGAAGTCCTTAGAGGGTTTTGGTAACTGCGTAACACATTTGAATATTCGACAGCGTCACTACTACAGTCCCTAAAGAATTCTGCTTACCTACTAATACATTCTACGTAGTTAGTCGATGGCGACGTACAATCGTGTAACCGCTATATTGTTCCACTAGCTGTTGCCAGCGGCTTCGGCCGCTACAACTCGAAAATTATCCCACGGGAAGATAAAATCGGGATAAAAACTATCCTATGTGTTTATCCAGGTTATAAACTATCTGTGTGCCAAATTTTATTCAAATCCGTTCAGTAGTTTTTGCGTGAAAGAGTAACAAACATCCATCCATACATACATTCTCACTAACTTTTGCATTTAGAATATTAGTAGAATTAATCATTATAATTATTTAAACAGAGGTGTACATCCATGCACATTTCGCTAGTTCTTTATGTTCAAGTCTCATGAAATAGACGGCGATCCTCTGGACTCCAGACTCCGTGGCTCCTACTGAGAAATTCCTGATGGAAAAAATCCATAACACTATGTCGTGACCAAAGAATCAACTCGGAACCTCATGAACGGCATTCGCGCTTTTGAACGACAAGGCAGTCGCTAGGGAATGGGCAACTACAGTACTTTCACAAGTTATTATATGCCTTGTGACTGTGACTGTAGCACACCTCGGACACTCCATACAACGCTCGCAAAATAATTGCCTATTACTACTACGTAATCAAATAACGTGTGCGCACACTGTGCCTGTGCAAATGTGTGCGTAAACTCTAGTAGGGTTGTCGTAGCGTAAAAAATGGCGCGGAAAGTACAATGGTTTGCGTCGCGAAAACCGAACGAGTTCTTACGATTGCGAGCGCGCTTGGTCAAGAGTCGGCGACGAATACCTCGAAGTGCGGGGTGAGGTGCGGTATTTAATATGAGTGCGGGGAAGGGAGTGTCCCTTCTGTACTTAGTACTATTATGTATTCTGTGACTGTAGCTTAGTTTTGTTAATTGTTCTTCTGACATTCAAAATTTTATGTAATTCTATTAATTTTTGCAATGAATTTTATCTAGATTTTTAATATTTAATTCATGTAGGTATGTAACGTATTTAATATTGCTTGTATTGAGACAAATGGTTACGGGTGTAAATTACCTGAATAAACGAATTTATTATTATTATTAAAAGTGCCTGTAATGGTTTATTTGAAATAAATGCTTTGAGTTTGAGGCAGCAGTATTTTGTCCCAACTTAATAAAAACTCAATAAAGTGTCTATCAGCTTATTTACGAGCACTAATTGTAAAACTAACCCGACACTGATAATAACGAATAGATTAGCTGTGTTTATAATTATAAATGTTGGCTCGATTCTATATTAAAGAGCTCTGTTTCTCGATTCAATAGGGATGTTTCCTGACTAAAAAATATATGATTAGATTTAGTCCGTCAGTTAGATAGATTATCGAAAAATATTGGATACGTATTTTTTGTTTTATCAAATCAATAAAAACCGACGAAGATAAAACGCGCCAAAGATTTGAGTGGGGACTTTTGACGTCACTCGCCGGTAAAAATGTCAAATCAAAATACTCGTATTTCATTCTAATGTCTTACTAATTCATATAGTAAGACATTAGTACGCTCAGTAACTCTTGTTTCGTCATCGTGTGCCTTTTTTTTATTGGCTGGTGGAAAATCATCAAATAACCCCTCCCGCTCTTGGGCAGAGCGAAAGGGAGTGTCAGACTTCTAAAAACCACCCATGTTCCTTCTTAGCCCTTCATGTCGAGGCCGCGGTACCTCTTGCGAACAACCCGCAGCCCCACATGTCTATACCTACCATAATAATCGATTCTCTTTCCACTTTTTGAACTTTTAAACTTCGTAAATATTTCATAGTTTTAATTCTATCTTCATTGTTTTCAGGTACTGGATCCAATGCTCTTCTGAGAACAGCTGATGGAGAACAACATGGCTGCGGTGGTTGGGGATATCTGCTGGGAGACGAAGGTGGTGGTATGTAGACCTGTTGTGTTACATAACTTCACGCTTGTAATCGACGTAGGGTTAGGCAGAGGTGAACCTAATTTTACAATAATGTTTTAAGTTCCATGTTATTACAAGGGACTGGTGACAACCAATTGGTGGCTGGGCGAGCCTATTGCCATCAACCGGGCACGAATCTAGACTCCCGTGGCTGCTACTGAGAAATTCCGGATAAAAAAACCTAATGACACTTTAACCGACCCGGGAATCGAACCCGAGACATCATGCTTAGCAGTCGACCAACGAGACTAATAGGGTAGTTAACTAAAAAAATCTAATTAGTCCGTCAGATAGATTTCCAAAAAATTTTGGACACGTATTTTTTCTTTTTTCACGTAAACAAACATTGAAGACGATACAGTGCTTTTAAACCTCGTATGACGTCATATTCTAAGACATTAGTATGACATTCTTTACCGGTGAGTGACGTCACGACCCCATTCAAATCTTTGATGCATTTTATCTTCGTAATTTTTTATTGATTTGATGAAACAAAAAATACGTATCTAATATTTTTTGATAATCTAACAGACGGACTAATTAGAATCATATTTTTTTAGTCAGTAAACATCCCTATTCTTTGTGTTATTTGACCGAAGAATATTATAGGGTTAGTATACCACTACTTGAAAAGTGGTAATGGCCAATAAGGTGCCAAGAAGTGGGCCAGGTAACTACCCAGTTAAATTTTAACTATTGTTGGGTATAAAAGTTACCGAGGCAACGAAACTCTTGACCCGTGGGTATTGGTCCTAAGGTTCAAAATAATTAGTTCAAGGTCAGTGACCTGTTGCTACGTTCGACGTTTTAGTAAAGCTTTTGCTATCGGACTGTTTTCGTGAACAAGTAGTGTTAAACGTAGCGTTAATAGCCTAAATATTCGACCAAGAGTATGGTTATTATGATACACCCAATTTTATACAACTGGTTGCGAACGCGACTACTGACGTATCACTTCACTACATCACTATCACTTCACTACATCACTATTCACTACATAGTATTAAACAAAGTCGCTTTCTCTGTCCCTATATCCCTATGTATGCTTAAATCTTTAAAACTACGCAACGGATTTTGAAGCGGTTTGGATACCTAGAGTGATTCAAGAGGAAGGTTTTAGTATATAATTGTACCGACATCCACGCGGGTGAAGCCGCGGGCATCAGCTAGTAGTTAATAAAGTTTAAAAACAAACACGATGCTTCCCATGTGGTCACTCGGACGGGCTCAGACCATGAAACTGAACAACTTTAGTTCTACGACATCTTGAACATCGCAAAAAAAAAAGACTTTTTATAGGAACTGACGCTATTACCTGATCAACACGTATGGTGAAAGATTTCAAACTGACATGGTCACTAGCACTATTATTTATACTGAAAACGGAATATTTACCATGTTTACTTAAACGAATCATCATGTTCTAGTAAACATGGTAAATATCCCGTTTTCAGTATCAATAATAGAACGTATGGTGAAACTAAAAAAAAATTAACAAAAGCTTCATAGGCTGAAACACCACAACAAAAGGTCTTGTGTTTATTATATTACAACCTGTATAGACATGTCCATATCAATTGGAACCATAAGTGGTCGTTAAAAGGTCGTTGAAAATTAGATCAAACGCAAGCAAAAAGAACCGAATCTCCTTTACACAAATTCTAATATCCATTTTCCTTCGTTCCCCAGCATACTGGATCGCCCACAAAGCCGTGAAGACAGTCTTCGACGATGTAGACGGCTTGCAACCTTCACCGCACCCAACTGACAGGGTGTGGGAGGTCATAAGAGAACACTTTGATGCTGATACCAGGGCTGATCTTCTGCCCCATGCGTATAAACACTTCGACAAGTCTATGTTCGCTGGTAAGTCCTACTTTTTATTAAATGTTGTTTTTTTGGGATGAGCCCACCACACTATTGAAAAACTGGCCAAGTGCAAGTCGGACTTGCACACGATGGGTTCCACACCATGACTTCTTATAGATTTTCCTGTAATCTATACGTGTTGAACTAATTTCTGTATTTTTTTCAGAATTTTAGGCTCAGTAGTTTTGGAGATAAGGGGGGGGGGGAATGGTCGGTAAGACAGACACACGAGTGATCCTATAAGGGTTCCATTTTTTCCTTTTGAGGTACGGAACCCTAAAACTACTGCAACTTCTGAAAGCCGGAATCAATATTGGCGATCAGCAGAAAAGCGCCGAGACAACAAAGCTCGACGAAGTCCCAGAGAAACAATTTAACTGTTTTGGATCTTTAAACGATTACCGCCCGTGGGCCTAAATTTACTTATCATCAAGACGTCCACTGCTGGAGGGCTACCCCCGGGTGTCGCCAGCCGCCACATTGACCGGTCCCGTGCGTCTCGCAATCAGCGGATTTACGTTACCTTCACCAGGTCATCAGACCACCAGTATACATCCAGTTCGCGGTCGCCACTGCAGAACTGTAATATTAATGACAATAATATCCGTGGTGCTAGGCAACTGGGCTTATCCCAGTTGTGTACGACCCTGTGTGCCTATTGGCCTTATTCTGTTCTGTCTGCTGCTGATATGGAGGGAAGTGTAAATTATGTTTTTCCTACTCCTCCGCTATTCTTTTCTGATTAATTTCGTTGCGGGATCCAAGACAGTTAAATCGTTTCTCCGGGACTTCGTCGGGCTTCATTGTCTCGGCGCTTTTCTTGTGGTCGCCACTGTTGATTCTGGCTTACAGGAGTTATAGTGGTTTGGGAATAGTGTGGCGGGCTTGCAGAACTTACCGGTCCCATCGGTCATCCATTCTGCGAGCTATGTCCCCTGCCCACTGGCATTTAAGTTTGCCAATTTTTCGGGCTACGTCGGCTAAATGTACTGGTTGGACAAAATACAAGTTTACACTCTTTAGCAATGACACACTTAATTTGTATATTTATTTTAACCAAAACCCTTGTCCACAGGAGTAACCGCAAAACTATCTTCCCTCGCCTACAAAGGCGATGAGCTCTCCCGCCACATATTCTCTCAGGCGGGCACCACACTAGCTTCCCACGTGGCGGCTCTTGCCGTTCGTTGCGACGCGCCAAGACTGCGAGTAGTCTGTGTTGGATCCGTGTGGAAGAGCTGGGATATATTGAAACCTGGTGTGCTGGAACAGCTGAGGAATAGGAAGGTTAGTTTTATGAAGATCTTGATGGATTTAGGGCGAAAGTAAATCAAACACTAAGATTAATTAATATGAGTACCTCAATGACTGTGAGGAGACAAGGATGCCAAACGTCAAACTCAAAACGACATATTATGTACTTTTTTTTTTTTTTTGGGTGTGGGAAATCATCAAATAACCCCTCCCGCTCTTGGGCAGAGCGAAAGGGAGTGTCAGACTTCTACTGACTAAAAACCACCCATGTTCCTTCTTCGCCCTTCATGTCGAGGCCGCGGTATCCCTTACGAACAACCCACAGCCTCGACAGGCGTCGGCCCTTGCGGTCCCCTTCTATGTTGCTGACATCTCTTTGAGGCGCGCGTGGAACACGAACGCGCCGTCGACATATTATGTACTTGACATTGACAGATTGACTTACAAGTGGCCAACATTGTATTAGTTTACAAACAACGCTCCAATGGATATGGGCCTACTACTAATCTTAGTTTAATGTTACCACAGTGACGATAGGTTACAATAATACTGTTACAAGTGGTGATGGTGGTATATCCCGAAGAAGACAAAAAAAAATCTTGTACGAGCTAATGCCGATCCGATTGAAAACGAACTAGCGCCATCTGTTGAAAAAAATAAGAAACAACTTTAAAACGATCGAGTAGGCTTTGTTAGAGATAAACATAGTTTAAATAGTCCTCCTGCAGAGCTATTGCGTATCTTTTTAAATGTCAGTGGCTATCATAGTGTCCATCGATTAACTGTCAAATGGTTCCATTTTGTACTAAACCATAACCATTTGACAGTTAATCGATGGACACTATGATAGCCACTGATATTTAAAAATTTAGCCCTGCAGCTGGCCAATGTCGGTCACGGCAGCAATGTTAGATAGTGGCCATTAACCATCGGCATCGGCGCGGGAGACATTAAGGTGCACTCTCTGTTCCTTTACTGTCATAGTCCACTGGGACGGCAATCCCACATTAATGCTTTATGTGCTTTCCGGGGCATGGGGGCTTCATAGCGCCAACTTCCAAACTTCGGAATACTACTAGCAAAATGTCTACTGCAAGGACCCAATAGCACATTTTGCCCCACCCGGGAATAAAACCCAAGACCTCAGTCAACGGGACAGTCAAAGGGATATATTCTTCTAATTTATTTTATTTATTTATGGCACTTCAACGACTTACTCACTAAGAACATACATAAACTTACATCACAAACAGTTTTAAGCATAGTTCTAATGTAACACACTTTCATAACAGCATGTTTGATATTGGCATTCAAGCCAAAATAACTTTGAACGAAGAACTCCCACCATATTCACAAACTCAAACGCCCCTCTTTCAAATTCCAGGTCAAAACAGAACTGGAACTGGTGAGACTCCGAGTGTCCAGCGCTATGGGTGCGGCCTGGCTGGCAGCCAAGCACGTGCACTACGAACTGCCGCGCGACGACTCCGCCTTCTGCACTGTCTTCTATACCTACCGACCTGATGAACTGGTCAATGGTAACGGGATACCCGTCAATGGGAAAGCGGTCAACGGGAAACTGAATGGCAATGGTGTATCAAACGGTAATGGTAATGTACATAGTGAAGAGTGGAGCTAATGATTTGTATATTGGTGTTGCTTGGCAAAAAATGTTTAGGGAGTGTAGGTTTTATTTATTGGCAACATTTGGCAACAACATTGACAGGACAGCAGGGCTATTGCGTATCTTTTTAAATGTCAGTGGCTATCATAGTGTCCAGCAATTAACTGTCAAATGTTTAGTATACCAAACCATAACCATTTGACAGTTAATCGATGGACACTATGATAGCCACTGACATTTAAAAAGATACGCAATAGCCCTGAAGAACAGAATGGGTCTTTCGACGCTCGGATAATGATGATTTGTAATGAAAATGACGGGGAAGTGGTTTTAATAAACTTCTTGCAAAAATAAATTTTATATTGAAGTATACAAGAGAGCTTGTGGCTCGTGGTAATAATAACAATCTTAAATCCATATTGACTAGAGTGATAATAGCTAAATGAAAACAGCCGTTCGAATCGATCTCTAGGTTAAGCCTCGCCTAGTTTGGGTTGTTCGTTCAGATGTTGACCACGCGCCAATAGATCGATTTAATAAAAAAAAAACTTATATAATAAATAACTCTGCGATCATTGTGCCGATAATCGTTTCAGCCAATGGCTTAATTGCTAAGAGCCTCGACCAACACCTGAGGAGGCTCTCGTTAGGCAGCTGGATCAAGGGCTTGATGCAGAGAGCGGTACTCCTGGACACGGCTCGTATTGTTAGGAGGTTCCTTTCTCTGGAGCCCTGACCACCGGTAGCTTGGACCCTGTTCCCGATACCGGCGGGCTACAATTTTTTTATATTTTTAAATGTTTTTTTATTATTTTTGTAAGAAATATTTAAAAATGCCTTAAATTTGTTCAACAATAAATAACGGGAATAATAATAAAATGTTTATTGTGTCTCTAAAGTTACATACTATACATGAGTTGAGACAGCCCCAGTAAGTAATTAAAAATACTTGTGATTTACATCTGTAACTTCCACGCTACCAAACTGTTTTCCTGGTTTCGGACAAAAGTCCCTTTCCAAAAGTCGTGGTCGTAGTCGCAAAGTGCCCAAGGTCCCTTGAAGTTTTTTGGAGCAAAAAATCGTCTTACCCCGTAGTACCTACCTCATTCTATGAATTATTTTTTGTCAAGTCGTAGTTTAAGAACCGCGTAATCTTCCCAAAAAAGTTTTCAGTGACAAAATTTGTTCCACCTCTGTTTGTTTATTTAGTGCACAATATTATTTTAAATTTTTCGTTTGTTAAAGAAAACTACTTTTTGTGAAAATTACGTTAATTAATTTAAGATTATTTTAAGTACATATGAATTTAATATACCAAATGGAATGTTGACCAAGTATATTGAGCTAGTAAAAGAAATGTGTGGTAAACATATTTAGATAGGAAATTATGAATAGTAAAAAAAAAACAGGGTGTAAATCAACCCAACACACAGCCGTCAACCAAGCATTCTGTACATCATACTAAGTACCCCTACGCAAAAATTTTTGCTGGGAACCGACTTTTTTTTGGGTCAAAAATCTCATTTTACGGTAAAACTCAATGTAGCACTGTTAAAACATTGTGCTAGTGGATGCTTTGAATAGTAAACGCGCCATATAAGTAATTTAAGTAAAATTTTAACCTGAAAAACTAGTATTTACAAAAACAGGTGTGAAAAATTTGGAACTTTGACCCCCAATATCTCCGTACTAGGAGGTACTTCCCAGGTATGGTCTAGAACAAAAAAAATATCGCAGTGGTGGGGAGAACAACTGCCCTTCGTTTGCGTTAAGGGTACTTTTACACCCTTTATAGTGACTAGTGTAGCATCCACTAGTAGCAGACCTAATCGGTTGGTGATACAATTAACTAACTACATCACAGGCTTACACCAGACCACCAAGCCTTAGCCCAGGATCACTTCACTTCCAACTTCCCGCCATCATGTAACTGACAGATGTCATTAGTGACAGCTCACCTGACTACTTGTGGCTGTGACACAGTGTTTACATAATAATATCTATTAAATAGATATACACTACAACTAGCTTTAAAATACACATGCATATCCCTGTAAAAAGCTTACTGCGGTACTCAGAGATATTTAATGATTACTTAAGCCGTCACTTAGTAAGGATTTGACATAATTTTGTATGACAAAACTGTCAAAACCTTTACTAAGTGATGGCCTAAGTAATCATTAAAGCTCTCCGAGTGCGGTAGCTAATGTTTAAGTTTCAATAAATGTATCCATGAAAGATTTGGGTCTTCTTCGTTGGTCTAGTGGTCGGAAGCGCGACTGCTGTGCATGAGGTCGGGTTCGACTCCCAGGTCGGGCAAAATGTTATTGGGTTTTTCCATCAGGAATTTCTCAGTAGCAGCCACGTAGTTTAGTTTTGTGCCTGATTGATGAGCCTATCGTGTGGGAGTGGCGAAATGTGGGTGTACCAATGGGTCCAGTTCTGTCTAACCTTTCGGGAATTACAGCCGTGAACTTATTTATAGCTATACCGCCTATTTGTATGAAATCCTAATTTATTATTGACTGCTTACTGCCGCACTCGGAGAGTTTTAATGATTATTTAGGCCATCACTTAAGAGTAAAGGTTTTGACAGTTTTGTCATACAAAAGTAACCCAAATCTTGGCTTAAGTAATCATTAAATATCTCAGAGTACCGCAGTTAGAGGGTTAATTACTAAGGGCTCAGACGGCTCATGTCATTATAAAAGTGTATTCCGTGGCCCAACTACCACAGAAGATATAAATATCCAGAAAAGCATGAAATATAGGAAAAAATTATAAGAAATCATTTGATTATTGTATTGACGAAAGATCATTATGAAATGGAATATAATAATGTAATGTAACCCAGAAACAGAGATTCCAGAACGATCTGACAGTTGCCACAACATATTGATCTGATTGACGTTTAAAATGGCGCGAAATATTGTTTATAGCTTTTATGCATAAAAAATATTGTCTATAATTACTACTCCCCACCTCGTTGATCCAATGGCCCTGAGTTAGATTCCCGGGTTGAGCAAAGTGTTATTGGGTATCAAAGGTCAAATATATTTATGTAGACATGGATTATTTTTATGCATAGGAGCCTAATAAGATTTTTAGGATATAAATCCATGTAAATAGTTATAGTTCCTATTTTTACTTATGAATGTAAACTAATAACATACCTAAACAAAAAAAACCTGTCAAATATAATATTGTATTATTCATTGTAAACTATACATACCTACTTATAAATATATAGACCTATTATACCTACTTTGTTTTTATTTTATTTATCAATTGCCTAAACCTGCAGAAATAAATGTGGACTTTCAAAGTGGGCCTGCTGCACCAGGCGCCCCCGCTCGCTCGATCTTTCTTGAAGAAAGGTATGCAAAAAAACACAAAGCGAAGAGGGTTGGAAAAGAGAAACTGAATGTAAGTTGGGAACACATAATCTGCAAATACAAAAAATATTTAAAACATTGACTTTTTCAGGTACTTTTGTATGACAAATCTGTCAAAACCTTTATTAAGGTGAATGCTCCAACCACCCCGCGAAATTCAATTTTTTTTACGTTTTTTGTAATTTGCAGGTCAGTGTTAGTTTGTATGTTGATTAGAATATTAATTGCGGCTGTAAGACGTATGTACTTACAGAATTATAATCATCAAAATCATCAATACAAGCTTCCAAGTTCATAAAGGTGCAAAAATGACTTTTTTAAGTTCCTGCACCTTTATGAACTTGGAGGCTTGTATTGATGATTTTGATGATTTCTGTAACTACATACGTCTTACAGCCGCAATTAATATTCTAATCAACATACAAACTAACACTGGCCTGCAAATTGCAAAAAACTTAAGAAAATTTGAATTTCGCGGGGTGGTTGGAGCATTCACCTTAAGTGATGGCCTAGAGTGCGGCAGTTAGAATAATAATAAGTAAAAATTTTTGTTTCTCACTTCCGACTTTCATAAAGTTTCACATGTCGTGAAACAAAGGTTATACGGAATTTCATTCTCCACAATATTGATCATACATTCAAATAGCGAGAAACCCATAGGAAACGAGATATTTGCAAAAAAACGATTTTTGTGACCCTGAGTAATTTTTTTTCCAGGTGTCGGATCGATGAGGACTTTTTACATTTCATTTTGAGCATTTCTATCAAATTTCAGCTGAGTGGGAATTAATGTAACCTCACCCCTATTTTTTGGTCTCATTTGACCAGACTATTAAGGTGTGAACTTATTGAACGAATGACATTAATTACTCATAAATAAAACAATAATATTACTAATCTGTGTAAAATATTGTTATAACTCGTTTAAAACATTTAAAATTCACATCCCTTGCCTGTCACTTTGACAACAACATGACATTTAACTTCAGAAAGCGATCACTGTCGTTCAGTTCAGTGTCCGCACATTTCATTAATGCATTTACATTACACCATCAACAATGAATATTTCGAGATTGTCTCGTATATTTCAAATAAAACCTGTAATAAATATAAACCTAAGATGTTCTAGCCGTGCAGTACTAGATTTTAACAGCAAAAGCAATAGAAATGGTTCTAAGAATAGTCATTTTGGTGGAATTTTGGCGGTTGCGGCCGGTGTATTAGGTTACATTACTTTAAAAGATAGATTATTAGCAGCAACTGTTGAAAATGAATTGAAGGGAAGAAGAGAAAAGTTTAACTTTATTGCTGACGTGGTGGCAGTGTCGGCTCCGTCTGTGGTGTATATAGAGATAAAAGATACTCGTCGGTTAGACCTGTTTTCTGGCCATCCTGTGACTCTGTCGAACGGTTCTGGGTTTATAGTGAAGGAAGATGGGCTCATACTAACGAATGCTCACGTTGTGGTGAACCATCCTAACGCTGTTGTGAACGTACGGTTGTTTGTAAGTATTGTTTTCATATAATTCATTATAAAATAGGTCAGGCTTCTGGCTGGTTTAACTAATGTCCCTAAGAACAAAAATTGTTGTAGTCATACCTTGAACATCCATAAAATTTACCCATGCCGTTGGGACGTTGTTCTTTACCTCATTTTGTTGCATGCCCCTAAGACAACCCACTGACCCATCATGCAATAAATAATGTCATCACATCATACTTAAACAAGGTGAAAGGGACATCAATGCACAAACAATACAAAATATTCTATAAAAAAAACCATAGAAACACCCGTGTCAGTTTCCCAAAAAATTTTGAATTTTCCTCTTTTCAATAAATCATATTTATTTCTGTAAATTGGTTTTCAAAACACTTTTACACCTCAGATCATAAGCAAAACATCATCACACACACATGCAGATGGCATGCCAATTAATTACACAGGCTAACAAAAAAAAATGTTTATAAAAACTTTTTAAATCAATTTTCCTAAGTATGTATTTTGGGGTACTGAAACCATTTTTGGTTTTTTTTTCAATAAACACACAAAAAAAATAATAATAACACACAAATAATAAAAACAAAAAAAAAATCCAAAAACAAAAAAAATATAATAAAAATAAAAAATTAACAAAAATAATAATAATAATAATTCTCACACAATATGACATCCATTGTAATTCTAAAAATAAGGGGCAAATTGATATAATTAAAACCTCTACCTTTTTGAAAAGTCGGTTAAAAATGTAGGTTTTGTTTTGTAATAATAAAAAAAAAGAGTGTGTGATGAGAAGAGAGTGAGATGAATGAAATTAAACTGTGTGGTGTGCTCCAAATAAAAATAAGTAAAAGTGAAAATTCGGGCGCCTGGAGTACACACAAAACTATGCCAAGGATAGACTTACCTGCGGGAGCTTGAGACTTTTAATCTTCAAGCGGGAAGGTATCAATAAAAATCGATCATGAAAAGTAAGAACGACTTTATTACCCGAAGGCTGCTGGTTTGAAAATTCCTTTCTAATTCTAAAGCTAACAGCTCTAATGTGTAAAATTAAGATGACATCGCTGTTATTCTAAGACCTGTCATTATTGCACTTTTTTAAAATAAATTGAAGTTATGTATCATAAACCATACCAAACTCCGTCGACTAAATTAGGAACCTGATGGATTATCCAAGAGCATCTTGGTGATATTCGCCGAGATTGCCAACGGCGGTCCAAGATATATGCATTTTGGTAGGGGCGTGCGTTCAAAAATTTAAGTAATATGGAAAAAAAACGCCTTGTGGCTGAAAACAAACATGAATAATCGTTAGCGGATAAAAAATGGCGATTCGACGCAGGAGTCGTTACGAACAAATACAATTAAACTCACCGTTTCTTCCAAAAATCAAAATGTGGTCATCAGTAGATGAATTAATCCAAGCAAATAATTATCAAATGAAGATAAAAGATCCTGAAACAATTAAATATCGGAAACTATTAGCGTCTGCTATCAAAATAGCCATGACAACGCGGAACGGACCGAAATCACAAAGAATTCGCTTACCTTAAAAAATAAAGGCTATCCAATTAGGATCATGACCAGGGCAATCGGCTACCACATAATTAGGGACTAGATGCCGCCCATCTCAAGTTATATTTTGAGATTTTATTGGAGCGCTCAAAAATCACTCCATTGATTCAAGGCTGTAGGTCGAAAAGCAAGAAATGTCAAAGTCAATTTGACAGCATCGAAAATAAAAATCAGTGTGACCACTTCACGAATCCAAGTCAACCAAAAATGAATTTTCATAAGGCAACACCAACCAGAGCCTACAAATCAAAGCAAAGAATTCAATAGTATGTAACAGGCTTAAAAGACTCGTTACATTACATCCCTCCCCGAAAATAAAAGAAAGGAACTTTCTTTTATTAGAAAGAAATCTTCAACACAATAGACCAGTCTTAACAACTTTCTAATTCCCAAAAAAAAGAAAAGAATCATAAAAGATTCGAAGTGTAAATGAATTCTGAACATGTCAAACGACAAGGTCTCAAGAATTTAATAAAAGTAAAAACATGCAAATGACAAAAAGTCAAAAATGAAATCTGTGAAAAACAGAAAAAAATATAAGTTATAAAAACTAGTTAAATGAAACGAAGAGAGAAATCTCTTAGCGCTTCTAAACTCCAAAACAGTGCAGTTAGGCACTATAGCCACTGACTACAAATTTCAAACGAATTCGAACAATTTACCAATACAAACTACAATTTTTAGTGCAGTTAGGCACTATAGCCACTGACTAAAAATTTCAAACCACTTGGAACAGTACAACTTTGAGTGCAGTTAGGCACTATCGCCACTGACTA
Source organism: Diarsia brunnea (assembly GCA_949774965.1). Lineage (NCBI taxonomy): Eukaryota > Metazoa > Arthropoda > Insecta > Lepidoptera > Noctuidae > Diarsia > Diarsia brunnea. Next base: position 13,935,458 of record OX459019.1, on the reverse strand, counting down.
CTATGTCAACTGCTTCCAACTCTACCATCTCTATGAGTGCAGTTAGGCTCTATTGCCACTGACTAACTCCGTATCCAACAATCAAAAAAAAATTGAAACTCCAAACAAAAGTTTTTAAATAAAGCTGAAAGACCTTATTTAAAATATTGTTACAGGCACAACCTGCAACGAAACAAAGGAAAGCGTATTGTGATCGGCTCATCACCACCGAATTCCCGAGCACAATAGCTGTAAAAGAATGTTGCTGTGACTGGCTCAACACTACCAATCTCCCAAACACAGACAAACACAAAAAATCATTGAGATCTCCAATGAGAAATCTCAATAACGAAAAGGCGAAAGCCAAAGTTTCACAATGCGATCGGCACATCACCACCGAACTTCCGAACGCAAAGAAAAAAGAATGACGAAAGTCAAAAAAAAAATCCCGCATTGTGATTGGAACAACAATGTCCAACACAATGGAAAAAGGAAAAAATATGGCCGGGGCCGAAATCCCACATTGTGATCGACACAACACCACCGACTTTCCGAGCACAATGGAAAAAAGAGTCGAAATCAAGGTCAAAAGTTACACCAAGATTCAAAAAATAATAAGGCATTTTGTAACAAAGGTTACAGAATGACCCTAAAAAGTAAAGTCCAGGATGAACGCGTTACTAACAAAGTCAAATCCGATCATTAAAGAGAATGAAACTCTAGTAAAAATGAGAAACAATTCTGTCAATGAACAGCACAAACTAGATTTAAAAATCGATTACTATTTATGACGAAGAGAAAATAGAATGATTTCAAACTATGAAAAAAGAAGAATACAAAAACTTGAAATTGAGTTCAAGTTTTTGATCTCAAGGTAAAAATAACCTGAAGTGTAGGGTTACATAAGATCCTAATAAAATGTAAACATGTAAAAGGTTACCCTTAAAAAAATAAGATCTTATACAATCCAACAAAAACGAACAAAACATAAAATAAGATCCTCTGGTGTGAAAAACATTTAGTGTGGAAAAAAATTGTATTTAATTAACAAAAATGGCCTAAGTTTTATTTTTAGAATGTTAAGAATTCAAATTCAATAAATTTATAAGAAGTTACCTAACATACATCTTTCAAATCACCGATAACCTATCATCCATCCACACGTACATCACACTGTCAAAAGTGACCTTCAAACAGAATTTATCAAAATCAAGACTAACACTTGGAAACCAAATTAAAATTTAATAATATCTTTAACATGATAACGTCCCACTGAACCTTTATTTAAATCTTTCAAAACATAAACGTTATCCGAAACCTTTTCAGTTATTTTACACTTTACAAACTTAGGTGCAAGCTTAGCTGAAAAATATGCTGGAGCATGAGATTGAACAAAACTTCTTCTCCACACCATATCACCCACACCAAAAGAAATGACTTTCCGACCTTTATTATAATAAGCGGCATTTCGCTTATACCCCTTTAACAAGTAAGCTTGAACTTTAACAAAAATATCACTAAGTGAATTAAGAGAAACTGCATAAGCATTCCTATTTGAAATTTCTAGTTGAGATAAGTTATCAACAGAACTACTAAAGTGATGTAATGACGCATCAAGAATAAGCTCCCTACCAAACATCAGAAAGTTAGGAGTAAACTCAGTAGCAAGGTTTACACTATTATTTAAAGCTAATTGAACATTGGGCAAAAAACTTGACCAAGTTCTATGATCATCTTTAACAAAACACGATATGCAGGTTTCGACCGTTTTATTATATCTCTCAACAGGGTTATTTTGAGGTGTATACAAAGTATTATAAAATATTTTGGTTATATTAAAACCTTTCAAAAAATCTACAAAATGTTTTGAAGTAAATTGAGTTCCATTGTCACAAACTACTATTTTTGGACAACCAAATTTGAGAAATATTTCTTTTTCAAAATGTTTACAAATTACTCTAGTGGTAGCATTGATCATTGGAAAGAACCAGCAATATTTAGTAAAAACGTCTACAACCGAAAGTATGTATCTATGACCAGAATAAGTTTTAGGTAGAATTCCTATGATATCAACTGAGAGCATAAGCATCAACAGCAGTACAGGTATCGACATCACCCGAATCCTGAAGCGGCGGAAACTGAACTCCCTTGTCCATGACTAACAAACAGCAAGGCGAATAGCAAACGAAAAGCAAAAACTAAATTTCAAAAAGTTAAGAGTTTGAAAATAAATTCTCAAGTTTGAGGTTAAGTATTGAAGTCAGTGTGGTATTCCCATGAAGAATTACTAAGTTAATTTTATCGTTTTAAAAGTGCAATAATCACTTACAAGCAGCTTAAATCTAGATAAATTAAATGTACAATATTGTACTTACAATTAGATTAAATTATTTTCTTTAAAAGTTAAACTTAGTTTTTAAAATAACTTTACTGTTGAGAACAACAAAACACGGTCAATGCTATACATTTCTGTTGGTTTTGCTAAGAAAAAAACATGTTATTAAAACAAACAGGTCAATAAACAAAATTATCAATAAGTAAACACCAAATATTGTTTACAAAGATTCACCAAATTAAGTTAAGTACTACTTATGAGTCAAAAATTAAAATAAACACAAAGTTATTGAAGTAACAATGTAGAACAAACTAATGCAAACAATAGACTCATAAGTTATTTAATAATTGTGCAATAATGACAGTATATAGGTACCAGACAAACCTACTTCAAGTCCCTGTTCGCTGAGCGACAATTGTAATAATAAAAAAAAAGAGTGTGTGATGAGAAGAGAGTGAGATGAATGAAATTAAACTGTGTGGTGTGCTCCAAATAAAAATAAGTAAAAGTGAAAATTCGGGCGCCTGGAGTACACACAAAACTATGCCAAGGATAGACTTACCTGCGGGAGCTTGAGACTTTTAATCTTCAAGCGGGAAGGTATCAATAAAAATCGATCATGAAAAGTAAGAACGACTTTATTACCCGAAGGCTGCTGGTTTGAAAATTCCTTTCTAATTCTAAAGCTAACAGCTCTAATGTGTAAAATTAAGATGACATCGCTGTTATTCTAAGACCTGTCATTATTGCACTTTTTTAAAATAAATTGAAGTTATGTATCATAAACCATACCAAACTCCGTCGACTAAATTAGGAACCTGATGGATTATCCAAGAGCATCTTGGTGATATTCGCCGAGATTGCCAACGGCGGTCCAAGATATATGCATTTTGGTAGGGGCGTGCGTTCAAAAATTTAAGTAATATGGAAAAAAAACGCCTTGTGGCTGAAAACAAACATGAATAATCGTTAGCGGATAAAAAATGGCGATTCGACGCAGGAGTCGTTACGAACAAATACAATTAAACTCACCGTTTCTTCCAAAAATCAAAATGTGGTCATCAGTAGATGAATTAATCCAAGCAAATAATTATCAAATGAAGATAAAAGATCCTGAAACAATTAAATATCGGAAACTATTAGCGTCTGCTATCAAAATAGCCATGACAACGCGGAACGGACCGAAATCACAAAGAATTCGCTTACCTTAAAAAATAAAGGCTATCCAATTAGGATCATGACCAGGGCAATCGGCTACCACATAATTAGGGACTAGATGCCGCCCATCTCAAGTTATATTTTGAGATTTTATTGGAGCGCTCAAAAATCACTCCATTGATTCAAGGCTGTAGGTCGAAAAGCAAGAAATGTCAAAGTCAATTTGACAGCATCGAAAATAAAAATCAGTGTGACCACTTCACGAATCCAAGTCAACCAAAAATGAATTTTCATAAGGCAACACCAACCAGAGCCTACAAATCAAAGCAAAGAATTCAATAGTATGTAACAGGCTTAAAAGACTCGTTACAGTTTATTGACTTAATAATTGGCATGCCAAGCACCTAAACCTAGGTAGGTGTAGAATTAAATAGATTACTTTTGTCATTTCAGCCAAAAGATATTGCCAAGATAGGACGTAATCAACAAAACGAAAAATTCTAAATAGTTTCTTCATAATTTTATTTTCCAGGATGGCTCCATCCACACCAGTTTTATTGAAGATGTGGACCTCAAATCAGATCTGGCTACTCTCCGAATCCCTGTAAAAGGATTGCCTGCCATGAAGCTGGGCTCTTCATCTGATATTAAGCCGGGCGAGTGGGTTTGTAACCTATTATTACTAAAAAGCCAAGAAAAAGTGCCAGTAACTTACATAATGGCGTGTAAGTGGCTAATGTAACATTCTGTCATAATAACTTTTGTGCCCTAATAGGGTATTTCACCAAAAAATTCTAATTAGTCCGTCTGTTAGACCATCGAAAAATATTGAATACGTGTTTTTTTTTTTATCAAATCAATAAAAATTGACGTAAATAAAACGTATCAAAGATCATGAGCGGCGGCTTGTGACGTCATTCATTCATTCATGGGGAATGGGTTTTCGCACTTAGTCCTTGAAGTGGACCATTTGTACGTGAGCCATGTTGTCCGATTACTCCAACCAGCTAGTGACGTCACTTAGTGGGTAAAAAAGTACTAACCTTGTGACGTCACTGCGTCACACGACTTTTCGAAGCACTGTATCGTCTTCAACTTTTGTTTACGTGAAAAACGCGGGTTCGATTCCCGCACGGAACCAATATTTGTATGACCTACAGATAGTTGTTTCGGGTCTGGGTATTTGTGTATGTGAGTTTAAATGTTTGTAAACGGTCCCACGATACAGGAGAAATTCCTAGTGTGGGGCAACGTTTTTAAAACAAAAAAAAAAAACAAAAAAAAAAAGAAGAAATATGTGTCCATAATTTTTTTTTAATCTATCTGACGGACTTATTAGATTTTTTTGGTGAAATACCCTATTGGTTAACACACAAACATTGTATAGGTCCGTTGTTGAGTAGAGGAATTTTTGAAAACTATTTTTCAAGGGATTAGAAAATTCATTCAAAATTCTTAGGATTGTGCAATCACAATCCAAATTATTGGAAAGGCCTCCCCCATAGAACGCCATAAAGAACGGCAGCCTCCTGTTTTGCATCCACCGGTTGTCCGCGACTCTCACTATGTCGTCGGTCCACCTGGTGGGAGGCCTACCAACGCTGCGTCTTCCGGTTCGTGGTCGCCACTCGAGAACTTTTCTTCCCTATCGGTTGTCGGTTCTTCGAGCGATGTGGCTTGCCCATTGCCACTTCAACTTGCATATTTTGAGAGCTATGTTGGTGACCATGTACAGATCACTGGCTGTGTTTTTTTGGTGAAATCTCAATTTTTTGTAACATATTGTCTACTCCTGAGTACATTCATTTACTGACATTCAATCAAATGGCCTCATTGGTATAGGGATCGAGGGTGGCTCAAGTTGGGAAAGTGTTAGCGAGTTTATCAATCAGGAACGTGTCAGATGCAGCCATGCCGTCCAAATTTGTGTCTGGTTCATGGGAATTGGGCTCACCACCTATTACGGCCGAATACTGAAACTCCACTCAAATCTCACAATCTAAAAGCATCTTAAATATAAGCATCCCTCGAATTTAAATGGTATACACAAACGCCACTCAAGCAATTTGAAACCATGATTAGCCAAGCAGTCCTCAAATATTTAGAAAAAAATAATAAACCTTTAGAAATTTTGGCACAATTAACTGCTCCTCTGCCTAACTCCTCGGTAATCACAGAGATGCTGATGTGATGTATCATCATTCCCATGTTTTATCTCTTGCAGGTGGTGGCAATGGGCAGTCCCTTATCTCTCAGTAACACTGTGACAGCCGGAGTAGTCAGTTCCACTCACAGAGCTAGCGAAGAACTTGGTTTAGGAGGTACCTACTCATTAGTTTTTATTGAACTTATCTTGTCTTATGTGCCATTAAGATTAGTCAGACTGTGACTATGAACATGCTTTTGAACACAAGACTCTGACGTATAAAGTACTGAAATATCTGCCCAACATCAAAAGTCATTTATTCAAATTAACTGATATAATCAGCATGTTTTGATTGTCAAAATTTACAAGAGCCATTCCCCGAAACGACCACTCTTCGACATTTCTTAGTGTTTTAGCTGGGAAGAAAAAGTAGCAGAACAAACACCCCAGCATCTGTCTGTTAGGTTAAAAGAACCGTGTGAAAACCGTTCGTGTCTGCAGCTAGTACACTATTAATCATCAGCCCAAATGTTCCCACTGCAGGGACTCAGGCCTCCCCTCTATGAGAGGAAATATGCAATAATCCACCACGTGTGCCCAGTGCGCGTTGGCAGATGTAACATGTCTTCGAATTTTTTGGTACTAAGACATGCCGGTTTCCTCACGATGTTTTCCTTCACCGTTTTGAGAGCAGCGGTGATGAAATAAATTACTCAAAGTAATGCACATGGCTAGGTAGGTACTGTTCGTAAGTCGGGTCCGCCACCACACCACTGTGCCACCGCTGCTCTTCACGATTGATTCTCAAATTTTTTGGTCCATGGTTTCGTGTAGCTTAATCTGCTAGCGTCTGTACCTACAGGCAAATCACTACTTTTCTCAAATACAACCATATTTTTCTCAAATTTCAGGCAGAGACATGGTATACATACAAACGGACGCTCCAATCACCTTTGGCAACAGTGGTGGTCCCCTAGTGAACTTGGATGGTGAGGCGATAGGCATTAACAGTATGAAAGTCACGTCTGGTATTTCATTTGCTATACCCATCGATTATGTCAAGAAGTTCCTAGCAAAGAGTAAGTTTATTAAGATTCTGCTTTTAAATTTTTGTTGAAGTGTGTGTTGTTAGTATGTTGTTGATGTTTTAAACGTAGATTTAAGCGTTGATATGTTTAATATCTTTCTTTCTGAACAGAAAGAAAGATTTGTATTTGTTGTTGTGTTTCAAAGAAAGAGAATGCTAACGTAAGTAGTAAGTTAATAAAGGCTATTTTTATTTTATTTTTATTTATGTTTAATATAAGAAGTCGGTTAAAAAAGCTAGGTGCACAGATCAGATCACAAAGTGTCAGTCATAAATGACAGCACGGTTGGCGCAGTGGCTGAGCGATTGGACTGCTGCGCTGCGTATCGCGGGTTCGATCCCTGCACGGAACAAAAATTTGTATGGCCTGCAGATAATTGTTTCGGGTCTGGGTATTTGTGTATGTTAGTTTATATGTTTGTGAACGCACCCACGATACAGGAGAAATTCCTAGTGTGGGACAAAGTTTATAAAAAAAAAAAAAACTGGAATAACATGGCAAATATCCCGTTTTCAGTTTTGATAAAAACTTAATTTGTTCTTACGTTTTTTAGGGTCTTTTACAAAAGTATTTGATGGAAAAGTAAACCAAATGATTCGGAAAACGTAGCCCCTGAGCAGGGTTTGTTGACCCTTCCATTAGATACTTTTGAAATAGACACCATTAACACTCGAATGGGTTTGTACAGACGTCAGCACATAAGGTACCCGAAACTGTCAAATTGTCCCAAACAACTTTGAACTTAGGTTCAAAGTTGTTTAAAGTTGTTGTTGTTTTAGTTGTTGTTATTAGTGATTTAGCTATAAAGTTGAATATCAAAGGAATGGGATAGTTAACAAAAACAATCTAATTAGTCCGTCAGATAGATTTCCAAAAAATATTCTTTTAACCTAACAGACCTAAACCTAACAGAGGAGCTCGTGGCTTAATAAGAACTGCCACTCGGGTCGATCTTTAGGTAAAGCTGTGCTTGCCTAGGTCGGTCTGTGGATGGGTGACCGCCCGACATACCGAGTTTCCTCCGTGCCTCGGAAAGCACGTTAAGCTGTTGGTCCCGGCTGCCATATATAGATCTTTGGCAGTCGTTACAGGTAGTCAGTGACCTGAAATTCTGACATCCAGTCTTACCAAAGAGGTATCGTATTACCTAGTATTAACTGGGTTGTGGAGGTCAGATAGGCAGTCGCTCCATGTAAAATACTGGTATTCAGCTGCATCTCGTTAGACTGGAAGCCGACCCTAACATAGTTGGGAAAAGGCTAGGCAGATGATGATTCTTTTAACCTAACAGACAGATATGTTGCTGGGGAGTTTGTTCCGCCACTTATTCTTTCCAGCTAAAACACTAGGAAGTGTCGAAGGGTGGGCGTTTTGGGGGACTGTCACTTGTAAATACTCGTAAGTAAAGTAAATTTTGACGTTCGAAAAGTGCTGATTATCAGCCTAGTTTGAATAAATGACTTTTGATTTTGATTGGACACGTATTTTTTATTTTTTCACATAAACAAACAATTAAGACGATACAGTGCTTTGAAAACTCGTGTGACGTCATATTCTAAGACAGGAGTATGACATTTTTTACCGGTGAGTTACGTCACAAGCCAAATCTTTGACGCCTTTATATTCGTCAATTTTTATTGATTTGACAAAACAAAAAATACGTATCCAATATTTTTCGATAATCTAACAGACGGACTAATTAGAATCATATTTTTTAATCAGGAAATATCCCTATTTGGCAGATGTTAGTAGCTTCATGTGCTGGTTCTGAATAATGCTTGTGTGTAAGCAATGTTTTCTTTTAGTCATTTTATAACGCGTAAAATTGCTTTTTGTATGACTGCATGTTTATGATTAAAGTGATTGAATCGAATTTAAAAATCAAAAATATATTTTTAAATAACACTTTAATATCCTTATCTAGGTAAGTATTTTATCTACATAAGCTGATTTTGAGATTAATAATTATTTTTGATAACTTGCAAAATTATCTTTTAATTTTGTATGATTATTACTATAATCACCATTAATTTGCCTTACAGAACAAAATAATACCTTTTTATGCTGCAATAATTTGTACTTTATAAGCATCTTGTGTTACCTCAACATTTTAATGTTATTTACGTTCTTAGTTCTAAGATCTAACTATAAGAAGGTGCTGTTAACCGCACGTTAGTGATAACCAAGAAATCTTATTACTGAGAAGTAAAGTCGAATTTGCTTACTATAGGGTAGTTAACTAAAAAAATCTAACTAGTCCGTTAGATAGATTTCCAAAAAATATTGGACACGTATTTTTTCTTTTTTCACGTAAACAAACAATGAAGACTATTATAATTTTAGTTCTGTAAATTGTAGTTTGTAAATATTGTAAATAATATACAGACTGACTAATTAGAAATGAAGACAATACAGTGCTTTGAAAACTCGTATGACGTCATATTCTAAGACATTAGTATGACATTTTTTACCGGTGAGTGACGTCACGACCCCCCACTCAAATCTTTGACGCGTTTTATCTTCGTCAATTTTTATTGATTTGATAAAACAAAAAATACGTATCCAATATTTTTCGATAATCTAACAGACGGACTAAATAGAATCATATTTTTTTTAGTCAGTAAAAATTTATTATTAAGTTTTTTCTGTCAGGCTGTTTCGAAAACTGCTGCCCCGAATAAAAACCCCTATCATGAGTTGTGCTTTATACAGGATGTTGTTTTTACTTCAATATTGTATTTGTCTCTCCAGTTCTGGAGCCATAGCGCTAGATGGCGTGCTTCTTCCAGTTTGCTCCGACTTTCGGTATCTCGGTTCTCTCGTGCAAAGCGATGGCGAAATAGATCGTAGTGTAAAGCATAGAATTAGCACTGGATGGATGAAATGGCGGCAGGTCACGGGAACAATTTGCGACTCCCGCATTCCCCTTAAACTCAAGGGGAAGATTTATAAAACCATGGTTAGACCTGCTGTCGTGTATGGATCAGAATGTTGGGCCACAAAAGGGATAAATGAAAGGCAATTGCATGTGGCTGAGATGAGATTGCTAAGGGGGATGTGTGGTGTGACGCGAATGGATAAAATAAGGAATGAGTACATAAGAGGAAGTCTGAAAGTGGCGCCGGTAAATGAAAAGTTGTGTGGTAATCGATTGTCGTGGTATGGACATGTGATGCGAAGGAATGAAGAAAATGTTGTGAGAAAAATGTTGAGTATGAATGTAGATGGCTATAAGAGTAGAGGAAGACCAAAGAAACGATGGATGGACTGTGTGAAGGATGATATGGCTAGAAAGGAGGTGACTGCTGACATGACGAGAAATAGAGAAGTATGGAAGAAGAAGACATGTTGCGCCGACCCCCAATAAATTGGGATAAGGGCAGGAGAATGATGATTGTATTTTTAAATTCTACCGTTTTTTTAAAGTTCAATATTGTATTTTCAAATACTACTGTTTTTTTACTCAATATTCACACAAATGTGTAATTAGAACACTTCCCAGGGAAGACGAAGTCGCCCCAAGTCTCGAGGAGGTACCTCGGCATCACTATGCTGTCTCTCACGCCGAACATACTCATGGAGCTGAAGGCGAAGAATCCGGAGGCAAGTGTGGCTGTGCACCTTTTTATTCAATAAAACATTATCACGCCTGTAATCCCCGTAGGGTAAGGCAGAGTGTACGTAATAGTACACCCACATTTCATCACTTCACTACATAGTATATAACCTCCTCCTTTTTTGAAGTCGGTTAAAAACAAAGTCGCTTTCTCTGTCCCTATATCCCTATGTATGCTTAAATCTTTAAAACTCCGCACCGGATTTTGAAGCGGTTTTTTTAATAGATAGAGTGATTCAAGAGGAAGGTTTTAGTTTTAGTATATAATTTGACCGACATCCACGCGGGTGAAGCCGCGGGCATAAGCTAGTAAATGATAAATGATGTTTATTTTTCAAATAGGTTTTTTACAAACACTTTCACAAGTGTCTACTCTAAGGAGAAACATTCGAAACAAACTCAGAGGTCACAGTCCCTTTTAAGGTCCAGATATAATTTCGCCAGTTATGTTTAAGTCCCATGTAATAGGGGGCGAGTCTATTGCCACCAACCGGGTACAAATACAGACTTCGAGGCTGCTACTGAGAAAATTTTGATCGAAAAACCTAATAACACATTGCCCGACCCGGGAGTCGAACCCAGAACCTTATGCTTATCACCACTAGACTAACAGTCTTTACTAAAAGACAATGGGCGAAAAGGTATGAAAGCTGGTACACCCCTCCAAAAGCAGTGACATACGTCGTTAGATAGGTCTAAGTTAAAAAACTTGAACAATATTTGCTATGACGGCTTTTCCGAAATGTTTGTCCATTCTGAGCTATAGCTCAAAAACCACAGTAAAAATGATACTATGAATGTTATAATATCTTAGTGTGTAAGGGAAAATAACACCAATGTCGTTGTAAACACCGTGAAATCGAAATCGTTGTTTTCCCGCAGCGAAATGGTTTTGTCTTGGTAATACAATCGATTTATAAACAAATAAAATATTAGAAACCAAAAATGGCAAATTAACCATTGTGAAAAACAAAACTCGAAAGCTACCACGAACCAATAGTATGTACCTCCCGATACCTACGCTAGGCGCAAGCCGGGTGCCTATCGGCCGCGCGGCCGTTGACCTGCGTACTTTTCAATCAACTGATAACTTATTCTTGATAATAATAAGCTTTAACCCTACAAGTTTTTCTCCCTTCATACTTTTAGGTGCGAGTCGAGTACTACCTACAAGTTACGTTTAGTGTTACTATTGATTCTCACGTTTTCGAGTTGATGAATATTATTTTAAAACAAAAGTACTCGTTATGGCAAGTTGTTCAGCCGCGGGAAAACAACTATTTAAATTTCACGGTGTATTTATAATGTAACTCGCAATTATCATAACATAACAAACCATCACGCCTGTAATCCCCGAAGGGTTAGGCATTGGTGTCCCTAATAGTACATCCACGTTTCGTCAGTTATGTTTTAGTCCCATGTAATAGGGGGCGAGCCTATTGTTAGAAATAAATACTAATATCAAAAGCTAAAATAAATGACATAATTTTATTTATCTTTCAGTTGCCTTCTGATATTCAGCATGGAATACTTGTTTGGAAAGTTATCATCGGATCGCCAGCTCACAAGTAAGTGCCATTTATTATCTATTAAGAAACCTAGTATCAGACCAAACCGGTTTTACTCGTTCATTCTGTCAGGAAATACTTATCCAAGCAATGCGGCGGTAAAAGCAAGTACTTGGCTGCTTTTTTAAGGGTGTTTTTAAACCCCGTGGTTTTTAGTCAGTAGAAGTCTGACACTCCTTACCGCTCTGCCCAGAGCGGGAGGAGTCATTTGATGATTTCCTACCCTCTAAAAAAAAAGGTGTTATAAGTTTGACGTGTCTGTATGTTCGTTTGTGACATCGTAGCTTCTAAACGAATGAACCGATTACAATGAAGTTTTTTGTTTGAAAGCTGTCGTGAGCGAGATGTTTCTTTGTTCACTTTATGAAGATTGTGCAGGCGTTCCAATGTCTTCAGCTCTTTTATACTGTGTTCTACCTATGTTTATATAGGGTGTAAAAGTACCCTTAACGCAAACGAAGGGCACTTGTTCTCCCCACCACTGCGATCATTTTTTTGTTCTAGACCATACCTGGGAACCTCCTAGTTACGGAGATGTTGGGGGTCAAGTTACAAATTTTTCACAGCTGTTTTTGTAAATACTAGTATTTCAGGTTTTAACTTTACTTAAATTACCTCCATGACCCGTTTACTATCCAAAGCATTCACTAGCACAATGTTTTAAGAGTGCTACTTTGAGTTTTACCGTAAAATGTGATTTTTGACCCAAAAAAAAAAAGTCATTTCCCGGCAAAAATTTTTGCGTAGGGGTACTTAGTTTGATGTACAGAATGCTTGGTTGACGGATGCGTGAAGGGTTCGTTTACACCCTGTATATGTAACTATTTATACTTTACTTAGCGCGGTCATCCTAAACATACCAATAGATTCTTTTAGTAAAGTTGCACCATCCCATATCATCCCGTGGGTGTCGTAAGAGGCGACTAAGGGACTTACCAGAGAATGGGCAGCAGCGTTCTCTGTGCCTTCGTAACAACCATACTGCGATCGCCAACCCACCTGCCAAGCGTGGCGATCATGGCAAATCCCCCCTTTCTGGATGAGGCCTATGTCCAGCAGCGGACGTCTTTTGGCTGAGATGATGATGATGAGTAAAGTTATAAAAGGCCGAGACAGACATATTATTTTTTTACTTTTTTGAGGATTTTTTGTGTCGGGGGTTACTTCAAATATTTATTTTTATTAAACTTTTCACGCACCTTTTATATCTGGGTCATCATCTGCCTAACCTTTTCCCAACCATGTTGAGGTCGGCTTCCAGTCTAACCGGATGCAGCTGAATACCAGAATTTTACATGGAGCGACTGCCTATCTGACTTCCACAACCCAGTCTGACTTTCACAACCCAGTCAGTAGGTACCTTTATATCTTACGAAAATGTTTGCTTTATTTTCCAGTGGCGGCCTGCAGCCCGGTGACATCGTAACAAGCATAAACTCGGAGCCCGTTCGGACTGCTAGCGACATCTACACGGTACTGGAGAAAACTACCGGCAGTTTGAACGTCGAAGTCGTCAGAGGGCGCCAGCGGTTAACACTCAAAATTACTCCTGAGAATCATTGACATACAGTCTTTTGCGACCCGGAGTATAAAAAGGAAAGGTCCGCTATGAAGTCAGATTCACGAACGGGTTGGGCCGTTTAAGGTTGATGCTCCAAGGTAGTCCGCGAAATTCGAATTTCAGGTTGAATCACTACATTTTATGAAAACAAAGTCCTCCGCCGTGTCTGTCTGTCTGTTCGCGGTAAACTGGAAAACTACTGCACCGATTTTCATGCTGTCTTCACTAATGGATAAAGGGGTTCTTGAGGAAGGTTTTATGCTCCAAGGTAGTCCGCGAAATTCGAATTTCAGGTTGAATCACTACATTTTATGAAAACAAAGTCCTCCGCGTGTCTGTCTGTCTGTTCGCGGTAAACTGGAAAACTACTGCTTCGATTTTCATGCTGTCTTCACTAATGGATAAAGGGGTTCTTGAGGAAGGTTTTAGTATATAATTTATCCCTTGAATAGGTTCCCATGGGTTGCGGGAACGGGATCAAAATTTCATGATTACTTTTGGTCGCCATAACCGATATCCACGCGGGCGAAGCCGTGGGTATCAGCTAGTGTTAAATAAAATAGAATTCGCATTTCGTGGGCTGCCTTGTCGCATTCACCTTAACTGTTAAACTGCCAATATTCTATTAGATTTGATATACCTAGATGACGCAAGAGCACCTGCTCCGCGTGCGCGGCTCGTGGCTACTGTCGCAGCAAGCTAATTTTTCTAGTCATCTAAAGAAAATAACCTTACTCTAATTTTAGAGTTCCGTAGTAAACAAGGAACCCTTGTAGTTTCGCCATGTCAGTCTCTGTCTGTCCGTCTGTCCGCACTATAGCTCAAAGACTCTTAGTACTAGGAAGCTGTAATTTGGCATGAATATACAAATGAATTACGCCGACAAAGTGGTAAAATAAAATTTTGATGGGCAACCACGAAACCCTACATTGTGCGTGGTACGATAATTGCACTTGGTGCTTGGTGGTTTTTTATAATACCTTGTTCGTAGTGTTTAAATAGTGCATAATATATGATGCATAGTAGATAGTAAAAAAATTGCACTCTTGGTTTTTCATACGGATTGTGATACTTGCGTTACATAGGTATATCTATATCTGTGTATACAGAGTGGTGCCGACAAAACGACAATAAATGAAACCACTGGTAGTTCTAGTTCATAGGAACATTTTTAACCTATCAAATAAATCCTAACACCGTCGTGGTGCCGACGATACGACAATAACCTACCTAAATGTCTTTGTCAAATTCGTTTGTTACATTTTATTTCCACACGTTAATCGATGCAAATTATTCCTAAGGTTAGTAAACCAATATTTGTTTGTAAATTGTAATGTATTTTGTTTAAAGTTTTATGCTACTTAGTTTTACTGACTTTTTTTTGTTAAGATTTATTTGATAGTTTAATAATGTTCCTATGGACTAGAACTACCAGTGGTTTCATTTATTGTCGTATGTCGGCACCACCCTGTTTAACTGTTCGAAATATCCAAAACATTGGAACATGAACAGCGAGAGCTGAATTATTTGAATTACTTGTCAAATTTTAAGAAATAATGTTACGGATTTGTATCTTTTTGAACCCTCCCGGCGTTGCCACTCATAATTATGTGCCTTTTTTTTTGGCGGGTGGAAAATCATCGAATAACCCCTCCCGCTCTTGGCCAGAGCGAAAGGGATTGTCAGGCTTCTACTCACTAAAAACCACCCATGTTCCTTCTTAGCCCTTCATGTCGAGGTCGCGGTAGGTATCTCTTGCGAACAACCCGCAGCCCCGACGGGATAATTATGTGCCTTGTAAATATTTTTTGTTAGTCGCTTTCACTCATTACGCTTTCGCACACACAGAGAGTATAATGAGATAAAATAACTATTTTCTTAAAAAAATGAATTTAATTCGTACTAAACAGTTTTTTTGACGACACGTTTGGCGCTGTGGCGGAGCGATTCGACTGCTGCGCTGCGTGTCGCGGGTTCGATCCCCGCTGGGAACAAATATTTGTATGGCCTACAGATAGTTGTTTCGGGTCTGTGTGTTTTTGTATGTGAGTTTAAATGTTTGTAAACGCACCCACGACACAGGAGAAATTCCTAGTGTGGGGCTACGACTAAAAAAAAAAAAGTTGCCCAATTGTAGGCAAGATAATTATGTTAATTTATTTAAATGAAGTGTATATTTGGCTATAAAAAGTAACATGTTTTGTAAAGATTTGTAATATAATATTTTATATTATGTATTTGTTGATAAGAATGTTTGTACTTATGTAATGATTAGACAATCATGGTGAATCTTCTTAGTTTTATTTATTTACTAGATTCTGCCTGCGAGTTCATCCGCGTCGAAGAAATGCTATCCAAAGGCAGTCGATAAACCCCTTTCTTTTTTTTTTGTGCGGGTGGACGGACAATCATCAAATAACCAGTCCCGCACTTGGGCAGAGCGAAAGGGAGTGTCAGACTTCTACTGAGTAAAAACCACCCATGTTCCTTCTTAGCCCTTCATGTCGAGGCCGCGGTATCTCTTGCAAACAACTCGCAGCCCCGACAGGCAGTCGATAAACCCCTCACCTGAACATCTCCCTGTAATTATCATATATTTATCAGACTACTGATAGTTCCACTGTGATAGTAACAATATAACTTAGCCTGTTAGTACTTCTTAGAACCAAGGTTACCGACTTAGCCCGAAGAATTGCGAAACTTTAGTTGCAGTTTTAGTGGGCAGGGCACATTGCTCGCAGAACGGATGGCCGATGGGGCCGGAAAGTTCTGGAGTGGCGACCGCGAACCGGAAGACGTTGCGTTGGAAGGCCTCCGATTAGGTAGACCGATGACCTGGTGAAGGTTACGGGGGACCGCTGGATCCGAGACGCACGGGACCGATCAATGCGGCGACACCTGGGGGAGGCCTATGTCCAGCAGTGGACGTCTTTTGGCTGAAATGATGATGATGAATAACTAGGTCAGATCGGGTAAGATTAGTTACACCCACACTAGCTGGCCCGGATGGCTACCGATTGCAGGATAATGTTGCGACTGCCACGTAGCCTACGGAGTAGCGGGCCAGATTGTAAGCTGTAATGTAATTGTTCAGACTCGAACATTACAATGAGCATAGTACCTAACTGCGTCTGTGACCATTTTAGGAATTTTAACGCAATTCATATTGAACCGAAGTTCCTTATCGCGCGTTGCGAAAGGGGGCTAGACGGAAAAAATTAAGACCAAAAGTTGTAACGACACTTTTTGCTATAGTTGTAAGCTGTGCGGCGTGCGCGTGTTTCTCTGTCTGTCTCTCTCTCTCTCTCTCTCTCATAGAAAGCAAGCCAGTTATTTTCGTTTCGTCTTTCTATTTCGCATTGAACAGTGTGGTGTCGACGCGGACGTAAAGAATAGCACCATCCCATATCTTCCCGTGGGTGTCGTAAGAGGCGACTAAGGGACTTACCAGAGAATGGGCAGCAGCGTTCTCTGTGCCTTCTTACACAACCATACTGCGATCGCCAACCCGCCTGCCAAGCGTGGCGATTATGGCAAATCCCCCCCTTCTGGGGGAGGCCAATGTCCAGCAGTGGACGTCTTATGACTGAAATGATGATGTCTGACACCATACGGTATCGAACTTAAAGAACTTAAGAAGACCTTATTGTACACTACAGTATATAAACCAAACATGAACAAACTCGACACACTGATTCATTAAAAACAGTTTACTTAATCTCGCAGCCTCATAATACTCAGGAAAAACATTACTTTTTCAAGTATTCTTAAGGCACGTCCCTAGTAGGAGCCGCGCGGCTCGTAATGAAACGTTCCTGTTAGGCCGCGCTGCTCGGCCTCACGGAGCTGCACGGCCCTAATGGAGACGTGCCTTAATAGCAATTTCCTTCATCGTCAAACATGCACAATTACATTTTTTTTTCAACTGGCAATACTGGCTGGATAGCCGTTCATTGAATTAAATACAGGAAGTAGGGCGACGCGTGGTGTAATCGATTATTTTTTATTCGATTTCTCTCGGATTCGAAAATTGAGTTAATCGAATGTAGTGTCGTTCATTTTTTAAAACGCTGAAACGATTTAAACCTTGCTTCATTGGTCTATTGGTTGCAAACGACTGCTGAGCATAAGCCCAACAAGAATACTGGTCATCATCTGCCTAGCTTTTTCTCAACTATGTCGGGGTCGGCTTCCAGTCTAACTGGATGCAGCGACTGCCTATCTGACATCCACAAACCAGTTAATACTGTAATACGATCCGTTTAGGCAAGACTGGTTGTCAGATTTTCAGGTCACTGACTACCTGCAACGACTGCCACTGGTCTATATATGGCAGCCTGCGAAACTCGGTTTGTAATGGGTGGTCACCCATCCTCAGTCCAACCTAGCCAAGCGCGGCTTAACCTTAAAAAGATTACATGTAGCGAAGATAAGATTGTTGAGGTAGATGTGTAATGTGTCAGTACTGGATAAGGTAAGAAGCGAGAATATGGTGCTGATTCATGCGTCATGCTCGTGAACGGGTGCTGTCAGTTATGACTGGTCACCTCTTAGCTGCCACGGCTGGTTTGAATTATTATTTTATTTTTGAATCGTCTTTTTTGACTTTACTGTGGACAGTTATCGTGCACATCTTGCTACTCGTCGTTCTCACATAATATACCATCTCAACATGTTACCAAAGTTTTGTAACAATATTATGATTTAAAAAAGTGTCCATGGAGTTTCTTGCCATTCTTCTTATGAGATCAACGCTGTGGAATGGGCAACTACAGTAGGTACCTACACTCACAGTTATTATGCCTTGTGACTGGGACTGTAGCTAAGTTTGTTAGTTTATATTTTAGTATTTGGTCGACTATTCAAAAGTGCCTGTAACTGGCCTACTTGAAATAAATGTTTTGATTTAGATGATTTTGTTTTTTTATTTTAGATGAAGTTTAAAATTTTGCGCAAGTTACAGAAAAGTTGAGAGGGAATCGATTGTCTTTGTATGGACATGTATGAGAAGGGACGAACCGCATGTGACTAATATAGTGATGAACATAAATTTTGATGAATAGAGAGAGAGGAAGACCAAGGAAATGATGAATGGATTAGTTAGGGAATGACATAAAAGAAACAGGAGTAAAATGATAGCGTGACACTTGATAGAAGAGATTTAAAGGGGAAAAACGTGTTGCGACTCCAATTTACATTTGACAATGGCAAGAAGATGAGATGAATTTTGTTAAATGACAAATTAACGCAAGCGATCGCTTTGGTTACGACTAGGGAATGCAATCCGGACTATCGTAACCCGCACATTTTTACTCGACTTTCCAATCTGGATTTGAAAATCGAATCCGGATTTTCTCAATACTTATTAGGAAATTTTAACTCGGGGGCTACTTTATCGCGTGAAAATTCGTGTTGTATTACAGGAACAATGTTTTATTTTCACTAAATCCATGAATTCTCCAACTCATACGCCGATAAAGTATTTTATAAACCATCTAAGACAATAGAAAATGTAATTTACAGAACTGTAGAAAGCCATAATAATCGTATGTTCGTATGTTCGTTCGTCTGTTGAATCACATGAAACTACTTCCAAAGAACCAGAGTCTTCCGATCGAGAAAAAAATATGTTGTTTGATTGCCCTGTGTTTTTATTATAAACCTATGTTCACAAATATAAGAAACATCATAATTATTAATTAAGTAACCGATATGGGTAGATTTGTTTATTTTCATAAAAAATCCGTAAAATCTAGATTGCCATAAAAATCCGTTTTTTTTAATCCAGATTTTAAAACAATGTAGTTACGACGCAGGGTAAAAGATCTAACATATTCTCTTGATGTAGGTAACTAGCCTCATAGACAAGGCATTAAAGGCCGTAAAATTGCCATTTAAACTAAAACGGCACTAAAATAACAATTGTCTGACAGGCCATAACAATTAAATTGAACGACAGTGTAATGACATTGTGGGTCGTTAAAATGTAGATATTGTTGTAGTGACAATGTTTTGCTATTCAACTGTATGGTTACATTGGCGTGCACAATAATTTACCACAATTTATACTTGGTAGGTACAACTATTTGTCAAAGAAAGCCATTTTGTGTAACATTAGTCCTGTGATCCTCAAAGGATAGTTGTATCTAATAGTATACCAATGTTTCGCCAGTTATGTTTGAGTACCATGTAATAGGCAGCGAGCCTATTGCCATCAACCGACAAATTCCGTGACTGATAGTTTTTATGCTGGTCATTTCACTGAATTCAGTAGCAGCCAAGTGCCCTGCTGATGGCAATAGGCTCGCCCCTTATTACATGGAGCTTAATAATAAAACTGACAAAATCTGGGTTTTACTATGAGGTACACCTCTGCCTAACCCTTCGGGGATTACAGGCGTGGATTTTATGTAACAATAAGAACAAAACAAAAATGAATAGGAGGTTTTCAACAAAGTAGGTCTTATATTATTTCATATGTATTTCCTTTCTATTTGAAACACAACACTGGATACAGAAAACGATAATACCTACTCTAAAGAAGACACATAACCAAACTAACACATATGACATATAAAGTCACTAAAACATTTTATTCCAACAAGCTTAAACTCTGCTTGGAAATGAAAGGAACTACAAGAAAGAAATAACAACCTCCTTATAATTAAGCCTCCTTTACTGGTAAAAGTAAGTAATATGTAAGACATAACAAACACATGAACGTAGGGTTACCATTTTTCGGATTTGTCTGAACATGTTGGGTTTTTGGGACACCACGTGTCGTCCGGTCTTTATCCAGTTTTGGTATCTGTCCGGACACGTTTTCGTCTAGAGGGGATTTTTACTATAATGAAAATAAAAAAATATCTGAAAAATGAAAAATTTACATCTCAATGTCCGGATTTTTCTAAAAATCTTAGCGTTTCCTCGATATTTCGAAACGATAACCCTACACAAACCTCATATACTTACGTAATATGTATAAAGCGTTCTTGATAAAGTACACAGCGCTTTGAGAATCAATAGTGTTGAAGACTGAAGATAAATTACAGGAATGATTTTGTCAAAGCATTCAGCAGCGATTCGTTTGTGCTTACACGAGGGGGAGCGAATGTAAAGCTAGAAAATGTTTTAAATGATAAATGATAATTAGAAAAATGATTTTCCGCCAAACTTACCGGTCCTGTACGTCCAATAGTGTCCATCGATTAACTGTCAAATGGTTTGATTTGATACAAAATGGAACCATTTGACTCGATCAATCGATAGCCACTGACATTTAAAAAGATACGCAATAGTCGCAGGTCGGGTAAAGTGTTGGTTTTCCATTAGAAATATCTCTGTAACAGCCACGGAGTTAGGATTAGTGCACCCGGTTGGTGCCAATAGACTTAAAAACTGGCGAAATGTGGGTGTATTGAATAGGGTGTGTTCTACTTATCTCTTCTGGGATTATAGGCGTCATTTTATGTAGGTATGTTTTAATTTTTCTAAAAGATGATTGATTTTTTGACGTCAAACGCCAAATCACTTAATTTTACAATCGCTTTCTTTTGTAACGGTTCTCCGATACAAAAGAGAACAAGGGTCGAGTTTAAAGCTTTTTTTTTTTCGGCGGGTGGAAATTCATCGAATAACCCGCTCTTGGGCAGAGCGAAAGGGAGTGTCAGACTTCTACTGACTAAAAACCACCCATGTTCCTTCTTAGCCCTTGCGCCGAGGCCGCGGTATCTCTTGCGAACAACCCGCAGCCCCGACGGGTCGAGTTTAAAGCCTTGGTTACGTTCTCGGGCAATAACACTTGCAACAGAACCAGCTTGAGTAACGTCTTGGCTCAAGACATTTTCCAAACAACTCTTATCGTTTATTTTCGCCGTCACAAGACTCGGGTCGCTTACAGCTCATGATGGCTAAGAGAAAATGGCGCGCATCGGGAGACCTGTGTCCAGAAATATTCGTAGCAGGCATAATTAAGTCCTATGTACTAGTGAAAGAACTAACATCAAAAACCTGAATCGTTAAATTTAGATTATCCGGAACCCGGCTATACCCTTCGTACAGTAGCCTGTCTAGTCACTATTTCTTATAGTAAATTGAGGAAATAAACAACCTCTTCATCACCATCATTTTCTTGTCCTTAACCCAGTTCATTTGAGGTCAGCGCAGCATGTCTTCTTCTTCCATACTTCTCTGTTTCTCGTCATCCCATGAGACACTTCCTTTCTTGCTATATCCTTCTAAACACGGTCATCCATAGTTTCTTTGGTCCTCCTCTACTCTTAAACGCATCCACAGTTATACTCAGAATCTTCCTCACGCATTTTCCAGTTCTTCATACCCCTAAACGATGGGACAGGCGTCGGGGTGTTCTCCGACGACCTAAACATTAAGATATCCAAACCACTTGGAATGCTAAACTCTGTTTACCAAACAGAATGTGTAGGTATTATCCAAGCGGCACACGCTATAGAGGCCAGGGAGGTTACGGATACTAACATTCGAATACTCTCCGACAGTGCCTCAGTTCTTCAATCCCTAAAAAAATAATCAGATCACGTCGAGACTAATACTAGAATGCCACAAGGCCTTAGAACGAATCACGGTACTGAATCACAACACGGTAACACTACAATGGATTAGAGGTCACAGCGGATCACTCGGAAACGATGCGGCTGACGAACTTGCCAGAAGAGGATCCAGCACAAAACCCTACGGACCCGAACCCATTGTGCCCATTCCTTTCAAGCAGCTAAGAAGCTGGCTAAAAGACCACACTCTAATACAAGCGGAGAGGTGGTGGACCTCGACACCAGGATGTAGGCAATCCAAGGAAGCTATGCCATCCCTGGATATAAAGCTGACCAGGCGCCTTCTGCGCCTGGACAGGGATAGCCTGCGTCTGGTGGCGGGGACCATCACTGGACACTGTTCACTGAATAAGCACCACCACACCCTAGGAATCACAGACAGTCCCCTGTGCAGAGCATGCATGGAGGCGGAGGAAACGGTGGCGCATGTGCTCCTTGAGTGCACAGGCGTTACCAAGATTCGTGAGGAAACCCTAGGAACACCAAGATCCCTTGTGGATGCCCTGAGGAGACCGGGAAGTCTGATCTGCTTCTGGAGGGAAATAGGCTGGTTAGAGTGATCGGCCAACATGGCTCACGCACAATGGTCCACTATAAGGACCAAGTGCGGAAACCCAAACCCCCAATAATAGAATAGAATAGAACATACCCCTAAATTCCTGATGATGATCATACTTGTGATGAAATGTAATAATTTTAGTACTACCAGCTCCAAAGAGTTACCTCGGCATTAACTAACTATGGCTCAAACTGCTGAACTAGTTATCCAGCTTAAGGATAATTCCCATAACTACTAATAATGTAGTTTCTAATAACACAATTAAGCAGCCTTAATATTGAAGTCTGAAGTTAGCGTGTCAACATTATTAAATAGCAAAGTTTTCGAGAATTAACGGGACGAGAGATTAACGGAGAAGGAAAACATCGTGATGAAACCGGCATGTCTTAGAACCAAAAAATTCGAAGACATGTGACATCTACCAACCCGCACTGGGCCCGCGTGGTAGATTATAGCCCATCCTTCTCTTAGAGAGGAGGCCTGAGTCCCTGCAGTGGGAATATTATAGGCTGATGATGATGATGAAAGTTCTCGAGTGCTCTTCTGTATGTTTTCTACAACTTGTTTAAGCTGCAGTTTGGATTTTAATATCAATCAGAATAGATGGCTCAAAATCGTCACACACTGGATGCCTGAAGACGGTCATCGTGCCCGTCGGGGCTGCAGGTTGTTCGAAAGAGATACCGCGGCCTCGGCGCAAGGGCTTTTAGTCAGTAGAAGTCTGACATTCCCTTTCGCTCTGCCCAGATTTGATGATTTCCCACCCCCCAAAAAAAAAAAGACGGTCATCGTCACCGAGGACCAAGAACTTGGATTTGGATTCGTTTCTGATTGATTGGCCGAAGAACACCGAGAGATTATAAGGGAAGTGGGAGGCTTTTGCCCAGTAGTGGACCAAAAGAGCCTAATAAAAAAACCATCGACAATGGTCGAATTAAAAGATACTGATCGAATCTGCCATGCCGCCCGCCATATTGGTGACTTTCGTACGCGTCTAGCTTCGGTAGGTAGGCTGGTGCGTATAGTTCCACGTTCGATTCTAAGAATATGAATTTACTAATTTTAAATAAAACGATACGCGGCGGTAACCTCAAATTGAGGGGCGCTGATTCTGAAATGTAATCTAGAAATTGCAACAGCCTGACGATGAACAGTTAGAAAACCTTTAGGTACTCTTAGGAAGGCTTACCTTGCTGGCCACGTCTGCGATCAGCTCCAGAGGGACTGCTTCAACTGCACTCAAAGTCTCGAAGCCCACTTCACACACCGAAGTTAATAGTTCAAAAATGTTATTCAAATTGCATGGGCCAACGGACCCTTGGGTTTTATTTATAGCGAAGATGTGGAGGATCTCAGCTAAACTTAGCTTGAGATGCGATGACGCGGCACACCGACGATCAGAGATAGATCTTTTTCGAAGGATAGTCAACGGACAGCACACACGAGGAAGCGAATATTTTTACTGTCGCCATATTGACTTTTTTTTTTACCCATGAACATAGTTACGAGATGCGATGCGGCCAGCAGAACTTCATACTGGTTGAGCTTCTTTCGCCGCGGAAGGAACAAAGCCCGTGGAGCGATTGCCGGACACTTTCAACTAGGCTAGCCATACCTTTTGTGTACCTAGTCAGTTCAAATGTCCAACGTCAAGCATTATAGTTATTTATAAGTAGATATTACACGCAAACACCATGTTGGCGTAACCATTTTCCCCGGGTTGAAAGATCCTACTTTCAAAACACAAAGAACGCGAAAAATATATTATAATTGCATATCGTCGCGAAAACTCTACCTCTAGCGAGGAAACCTAACCTAAATTAAGTTACATGATAACAGAAAATTTAGTTATATTTTAAAATTGTCCTAACCCTAACCTAAAATACTATAAGCTAATTAATGCTTACTGAGTAGGGAGAGGGCACAACTTAACAATCGGTCTGCTCTGAAGCATTCCACCTTGTACCTTAACTGATGCGACTCTACATATCCCTTTTTTGTCCGGAAAGATTTCGGTAATTAAACCTAACGGCCAGTGCAAGGGCATGACATTATCTTGCATTGAAACAACAACCATACCAACCCGTACAGGGTTAGACGGAGTGTTCCACTTTTGCCTTGTTTGGAGGGTGTGCAGATATTCATTTCGCCACCGCTTCCAAAAAGATTGGACGAGTTGATCAGTTAACTCGTATCGTGAAATAAGGTGTAAACGCGTTTCAGTAACTTCGCGAGCGGGTAGAAACACAAGCGGTTTCGTATTAAGGAAATGTGCAGGTGTTAGAGCGGTAGGTTCTGACGGATCTGAGCTAAGTGCATAGAGTGGTCGAGAATTTAACAAAGCTTCGACTTGAGCTAACATAGTGTTAAGCTCATCAAAAGTGAGTATTTGTTGACCGACGACTTTCAGAAGATGCGTTTTGACACTCTTTACCTCACTTTCCCAGCATCCACCGAAGTGTGGAGCTCTGCATGGGATGGTTTTAAGAGTTATTTTATGCTCCGCCAGTTCCAATTCCCAATAGGGGCGATATTCTTGTGACAAAAATTGGTAGAGATCGCGAAGATAAGAACGAGCACCAATGAAATTGGTGCCGTTGTCAGTATACAGACACTCGAGGGGACCACGGCGAGAAATAAAGCGTTTTAGTGCTGACAAGAAGCTCGCGGTGCTGAGATCTGAAGCTACTTCCAGATGCAAAGCACGCGTTGTCAAGCACGTAAAAAGACAGATATAAGCCTTACGACTCCTTTGGCCTCTGCCGCGCACAGACGTTATCATGAGCGGTCCAGCATAATCACACCCAGTGTGTGAAAATGCTTTAGGAGCGACTTCAACACGTGACTGCGGTAGGTCAGCCATGATTGGAAAAACCGGTCGTGGCTTAGCGCGAAAGCAAATATTGCAGCTAAAAGTTATATGCCGAACAAGACGTCGTGCGGACAGAATCCAATACCTCTGTCTCAAAAGAGCCAGAAGCAAGTTCGGACCTGTATGGAAGTTCTTGACATGATAGT
This sequence comes from Diarsia brunnea, assembly GCA_949774965.1. Taxonomy (NCBI): domain Eukaryota; kingdom Metazoa; phylum Arthropoda; class Insecta; order Lepidoptera; family Noctuidae; genus Diarsia; species Diarsia brunnea. The sequence continues at coordinate 13,909,842 of OX459019.1, read as the reverse complement.
GGGAAACTAAAAGTTCCACTACGTGGTCCTGTCGAGGAAGTAAAATTTGGTGACGCGAATCAAAGTCTAACTCAGAGTTGGCTAAGCGTCCACCAACGCGAATAAGTCCATTATGCAGAAACGGACTAAGTTTCTGTACTGGCTTTGAACATAATTGTTTGCGGTTTATGCGATCGAGATCTGATTCGAAATGAATCCGCTGAACAGAGCGCCACACTACTGATTCAGCGAACTCCAAGTCAGATGCGGTAACGGGTCCCTTTGGGAGACGTTTGAGAAATTTATAGACGAAACAAATTGTCTTTAGATATTTCATCCAAGAGGAAAACCTACTCGCACGATGGTACAGAAGGTCTTCTGTTAGAAAACTGGTATCTGTATCAGAAGAGTCTGCTTTCGTAACTGAGGGTAGAGCCACAGGCTTCATCTCTGGCAGCTCTTGCACCTCACCAGATACAAATGGCTTCACGGGCCATTCGTGTCGGGGTGTTTTAAGCCATGGCGGTCCACTCATCCACAGTGGATGATGAACTAGCTGGGCAGGTGTTAAGCCACGAGAAAGACAGTCACTGGGATTCTCAGATCCCTTGACATGGAAAAAGTGCTCAGACGATAAGTTTTCTTGGATTTTAGCGATGCGATTGGCCACATAAGTGTGCCAGCGATGCGGAGAGGAATGAATCCAACTCAAAGTTACAGTTGAATCTGAGAACGCTACGACATACTCAATGGCGTATCGGGCGGAGTAGAGAACGAAAACTCGTTTGATAAGAATTGATAAAAGGAGTGCGGCGCATAGCTCCAAGCGAGCTAGCGAAATAACCTTAAGAGGAGCCACTTTGGACTTTGCACATACCAGTGAGATGACGATATCACCGTCTGGCTTGACTACGTGGGCATAGACAGCACCACCGTATGCCCTCTCACTGGCATCCGCAAAGCCAACTATAGAAAGCTTACAATTTTCAATAACGCCAATATGACGTGCGAATTTAAGCTGAGAAACTTCAGGTAACTCAGCTTGGAATTGTTCCCAAAGGCGAACAATGCGATTCGGTGGGACCTCATCCCATCCTATTTTAACAAGCCACAAATCCTTGATCAGTAACTTAGCGTACAAAATCATGGGCGCGACTAATCCCAATACATCAAAAAGACGAGCGATAGACGACAAGATATTCCTTTTGGTGCAAGGACGAACGTCGGGGTTGACCTGGAATGCGAAATAGTCATGGTCGGGAAACCAGCGTAGCCCAAGAATTTTCAGGGTCGGATCCTTACTTAGATCGACACTGTGCGAGAGTCGCAATGACTCGGGAATAGCCTGAAGGACTTCAGCGCTATTACTTGACCATTTGGTCAACTCAAAATCACCAAGTGAAAATATTTTAATCAGTTGGTGAGATGACTCTATTGCTCGCTCTACACTGAAGGTAGAGCTTGCTATATCATCCATATAAATGTCTCGGCTCAGTATCTCACTGGCCAGAGGAAATTGGTGACCTTCGTCCTTACACAATTGTTGAATGGTGCGAATCGCGACAAAAGGAGAGCACTTCAGGCCGAAAGGTAGAACTGAAAACTGAAAGACCTTTAAGTTTTCATCTTCGTGAAACCGGTAGAGTATTCGCTGAAGCGGACGATCTTCAGGACGAATCCCTATTTTAAGATACATAGCTTTAACGTCAGAAGCTATGGCTACAGCGAAGAGTCTCAGGTTCAATAAGATATTTAGCAGGTCCGCTTGAAGAACGGGACCAGCGTAAAGGATATCATTTAACGAGGTACCATTGTCTGACTTCGCGCTTGCGTCAAGAACCACGCGTAACTTAGTGGTTGTCTTGTCTTCGCGAATGACAGCATGGTGTGGGATATAGAACGAGACTTCACCTGGCAACACTCCTTCCACCAAGGAAATATAATTATTTTTGAGATAATCTTTAATGACGTCATCATAGAGGAGTTTGACGTTAGGATGCGATTTAAATTTGCGTTCAAGGCTAAGAAACCTACGACGAGCGATGTCGAAAGAATTTCCTAGTGCAGAAGCGTCCGTCTTCAGTGGCAAAGCAGCGACATACTTGCCAGATGGGGTGCGAGCGGTGGTAGAACAATAAAACTGCTCGCAGTGTTTATCGTCCACACTTGTGATTGAAGAAGCTTGAACTTCCTCGATCTCCCAGAATCTGCGCAAGTCGCAGCTTTCCAAAGAAGACGTCGCGCAAAACGACATCGTAGCAGTAGACGAGTCTAAAATAGGCGCTTCTCCCATAAAGATGTATCCTAACACAGTCTCTAATGCATCTGGATATCCAGCGGTCGAAGTAACTTTAGTTGGTTGCAATAACTTAGCAAACAACTTTACTCCAAGCAGGATATCAATATTCCCCGGCATTCCCCAAGTATCATCAGCGAATAGATGCGAATCGATATGATTGAGATCAGCGACATCTAACGGACACAATGGAAGTTGTCCTGTTATCTCATCGAGAACTAGTGCCTCGATCGAGTACTTGGGTTGCGTGAGAAGGCGCGAGCTAAATGTGAAGTCGACTGAACCGCGGACCGACTGAGACGTACCACCGATACCTTTAACCGTGATGATAGGATCGTCACGTATTGGTAGTCCAAGCATACGACAACATCGGGTGGTAATATAGTTCTTCTGAGAACCCGGGTCCAATAGACAGCGAACAACGAAATCCTTCCCCTTTCTACCTACCACTAACACTTTCGCAGTAGCTAATACCTCCGTAGTGCGAGTACTATGATGAACCGAAGCCGAATGAGTGCACAAAGAAACGCGTTCCTGATCCGGGGTCTTGTCTACTGCACTGGCAGACGGCGCGGCGCCGACTGTCGGCGCGGGAATCGGTTGAGGCGGCGATTGATCAAAATGTAACAGGGAATGATGTTTACCGTTGCATTTCTGGCACGAGGATGTTGATTGACATTTAGAGACGGTGTGTTGACTACTAAGGCAATTACCGCAGAAGCGATTGTCTTTTATATATTTAAATTTGTCATTCGTATTTAATTTTAAAAAGGCACTACACTTATATAAGTTTGTGTGCACCGACTGACAAAGCGAACATTTAGGTAACGTAGCTACATACACCTGCGATACCCTACTAGAGGGTGCGGGGGGAGCACTAGCGCTGGCGCCAGCAGTCGAGCGCTCGGGCTTCTGCGGCGCGGTGCGATAAAGAATTTTTAGCTGTTCTCGTACGAACTTCACGAAATAATCGTAGTCGACGCTTTGAGGATCCTTCAATGTGCGAAGCGACATTTCGTAATGTTTTGCGATGTCGGAGTCTAATAACTTAAGACCCGCGTACATAAAAATAAAATCAGACATGTTGTCGATTTTTAATTGTTTGAGTCCAGCCACAATAGCGGTGTATTTATCAAAAACCTTTTCTACATTAGCGGGTGACGAACCAGCTGCCTTTAAAGAAAACAGCTGATTTAAATAATTAACGGCTAAAGCGCGCGTGTCCTGATATTTAGCGATAAGCGCGTCCCAGATAACACGATAATTTTCTGCAGCAGGAACAATACCGGCTGCCACGCCTTTGGCTTTGCCTTTGAGATGACCCAACAAATAATGAATGCGATCAGAATCCGAGAGATCGGGGTTGGTATGAATCACCCGTTTAAATGTCTCATAAAAGAACGGAAAGTTCTGAATGTCACCATCAAAGGTAGGTACCTAATTCTATTTGAGGTATTTTGATATGCGAAGATCCTGCCATATTCGGGCTAGGAGACTGTCTTGTTGTGGTTAGGGAACTCAAAACATTTTTGATTTCACACGCCAGATCGTCAAATGACGACAATGTACTATAATTAACCTCATAGGTTGGATTAAGTTTCATTGAAATAATGTTTATATTATCAATAGCAGTTATCATTTCAGTACGAATAAGATCGATTGATTTAGCTTGCGCAATAAAAGTGTCCCGCGATTTTTCAGTCTTAAGGTCTGTTATAGAATCAAATAACCTTTGTGTGCGAGCAAAGTATGCGGCGCGTTTGCCTTCATACAATTTTAGTTTATTTGGTAAATCTTCCATTTTTAAATTACAATAGAATTCAATAATAAATTTACACAAAAATATCAATTCGGAACCCACTTATCTTTCAGAACACGGAACCCTAACAAGCTAAGACGAAAACGGTGAATCAAACAAAAGAAACAAATGCCTATTTAGGTAAACCCAATAAAATAGGTAGGAACCACTTTTCCTGACCTGCGGAACCCTACTACCAAAAGGCAACAAGGTGCGGTAAACAAACTGAATTTAAATAATAAATTACAGATTTAAATAATTGTGTACGGAAAAAATGCGATGCGGGACGATACCTAGGTATCTCGATAAATATCTAATGTACCTACCTATGGAACTCAAACCGGAATGAACACAAGAGTATGTACCTAAACCGGCGGAACCTTAATAACTTAAAGGTGCGATGAGAGTTAACAATCCAAAGTTCAAAAAACAACTTTAGTTTTAGTAGGTACCTAGGTATGGAAATAATTATTATCCAACCATGCGAAAACTTACTTAACGTGGGTGTAATACAGAAATAACTTATCCGATCTCACAACTTTAGCGTTATGTAAGTGCGGTGTAGATAAACAATGAAATTGTTGTTACCTAAAAATAAATTTAAAATAATTTTAATGCGGATAATTGAACTAAATTGCAATAATTTAATTAAATGCGGAGTGGACTGTATTGCGATTAAATACTCGTACAATACGAGGCGATTTAATAGCATAACATTTACCTACAAACTTCAGTTAAATAAAACTAAATCAATCTATAACGAAAGACTTCAACGACGCTGTTTGTCGTGCACGCGGTATGCAACACACGAATCTACCCGCTGAACCAAATAATAATGGCCTATAACGCGCAGTTCTTGGAAAATACCGTATTTCACGACACAACTCACTGTAATTATATAAGTATATGATTTTGGATATGATTTAGTAATTTTAATGTGAAATTACACAACTAAAAATATGAAATGTAACGGGACTTCGATAAAGAATGCAGATGATATTAGACCTTACGTATAACGCAATAAGGTCGAGTTTCCTAAAACGATATGCAATTTTACGTAAAAAAACTTCTAGATTTTTCTAGCTTATAGGACAATTCTATCCAGGCTCGTAAGGACCAAAATGGTGCGTATAGTTCCACGTTCGATTCTAAGAATATGAATTTACTAATTTTAAATAAAACGATACGCGGCGGTAACCTCAAATTGAGGGGCGCTGATTCTGAAATGTAATCTAGAAATTGCAACAGCCTGACGATGAACAGTTAGAAAACCTTTAGGTACTCTTAGGAAGGCTTACCTTGCTGGCCACGTCTGCGATCAGCTCCAGAGGGACTGCTTCAACTGCACTCAAAGTCTCGAAGCCCACTTCACACACCGAAGTTAATAGTTCAAAAATGTTATTCAAATTGCATGGGCCAACGGACCCTTGGGTTTTATTTATAGCGAAGATGTGGAGGATCTCAGCTAAACTTAGCTTGAGATGCGATGACGCGGCACACCGACGATCAGAGATAGATCTTTTTCGAAGGATAGTCAACGGACAGCACACACGAGGAAGCGAATATTTTTACTGTCGCCATATTGACTTTTTTTTTACCCATGAACATAGTTACGAGATGCGATGCGGCCAGCAGAACTTCATACTGGTTGAGCTTCTTTCGCCGCGGAAGGAACAAAGCCCGTGGAGCGATTGCCGGACACTTTCAACTAGGCTAGCCATACCTTTTGTGTACCTAGTCAGTTCAAATGTCCAACGTCAAGCATTATAGTTATTTATAAGTAGATATTACACGCAAACACCATGTTGGCGTAACCATAGGCTCTATCCGACGTTCCACAAATAACTCTACTACGTATTACGGTACAGCTACCATTAATATCTTCTTACCTACTATTTAAATGTGAAGTTTGCGTGGATGGATGAATGGATGTGTGGCGACAGCGACATCTATCGCAACACATGCAAACTAATTGGCTAATCCTACATCGCGCTATCAACTTTATACGCGATATTAGCCTATATATAGAAAATCCCGACTTACATATGTCGGGCAGTTAGCTCACCAGACACAACACCCGTCTGGTCAGAGGATCCTCCCTTTTCTATGGGGGATGAGGAACTTTACACCCTGTTCTTCATACCCCCAAAGATGTTTGTTACACTGTAACGTAGTACGTTACACTTCACACAAAAACTACTGAGCCAGACTTGAATGAAATTTGGCATACAGAACAGATTTCTTTGTCTCAGAACAAGTTACTAATAGAAAACTTTTTCTAAGCGAACATATAATACAATACGGCTATTAACTACTAACACGTTAAATAAAAACAATGGCTTGGGAACACAAGTTTAGCGATATTTTAGCTCCTATGAGACATTATTCGTGGATTTTCATATTGTATACGAAAACAACAAGAAATGAACAACAAACAAATAACTAACTTTCTGAACACATTTTGTTTTTATTACGTTTTATATTAGTTTAGTAGTTTTCTATAATAATTATGTAAGTACCTTCCTAACCTAATGTTTATATGTTTTTAAATCTATTCCCAGTGATTACATACGATACCGAAACATGGTCGCCGTCACAATGGGCCTCATCAGAAAGCTCAAAGTGACCCAAAGGGCAATGGAGAGCCGGTCGCGGCTGTGGGAAGAAAGAGATACCACGGCCTCCGAACGGATTACCAAACTCCACACAGGCAAAACCGCGGATATAAGCTAGTTAGCAATTATTATTATTATGAGCCTATACTGTCCCACTGTAGGGCAAAGGCCTCCCTTCCCTCCTTCCACTTTTTGCGATCTAGTGCGACAGGAGACCAATCCTTAGAGAAAGAGTCCAGCTCATCCCGCCATCTCCTTTTGGGCCTGCCGCGTTGTCGTTTCTTGCTTTGTGGTATCCACTGAGTGGTAACTTTTGCCCATTGCTCCTCTGACATGCAGCAGATGTGCCCAGCCCAGTTCCATTTTAACAAGATAAAGTAAAAAAGTAAAAAGCAATATTCTTCAACAAAAGAAACATAACAACGATGAAGTTGCAACAAATACCTATACAACTTAATTCTTTCGTATCCTCTCAAAAATAACACTAAAAGGTTCCGTATACTCTTCCAGTAAGGGTTCCGCGATCATTTATCAAACTTGTTTTACTTGATACTTCACACTTTTTAGGGATCCGTATGAATGACAAGATTGTGAACCGATTGTTATTTTAACAATTTTCTATTTTTGTAAACTTAAAAAGCTCTATCATGTAAAAATTAAATATTTTAGCTCGAGGAACTAGTGGCTAGATAATAACAGGTGCTCAAACTCAAATGCTTTATTGCATTCATGTGTTGTCAGTTGTTACATTGTATTTGGTTCCAACATGAAACACGGTTAGGGCACGGCAACATAAAGTAATATACTAACAGCAGCACTCAGAGACATCCAATGATACTCAAGCTGTCAGTCAGCAAAGATTAAATTAATTAGAATTAATCTTCAAGTTAAGCCTAGGTTGGTTTGTGGATGGATAGCCATCCATAACATACTACCAAGTTTCCTCCGTGTTGTAGACCGTAGGCGAGGGCCTGTGGACGGTGAATAATGGGCTTGATCACCGTCCGTCCGTCTTATGACGACGACAGGCCGTGTCGATGGCGCGTTCGTGTTCTACGCGCGCCTCAACGAGATGTCAGCAACATTGCAGGGGCCCTCAGGGGCCAACGCCTGCTGGGGCTGCGCTAAGAAAGAACATGGGTGGTTTTTAGTCAGTAGAAGTCTGACATTCCCTTCTGCTTCGCCCAGAGCGGGAGGAACATTTTGATGATTTCACCCTCCAAAAAAAGCCCTCACTATTTCTCCAACCTAATCTATCCATGCATCTTGTCGTCAAAGTAAGTTGGGTCGAACCGCCAGAAGCTACAATATAAATAATCTAGCTTTTGCCCGCGGCTTCCCTCGCGTGGATGTCGGTTAAACTACAAAAATGTGGATTTTCCATACAAACTTTCATCCCCTCTTTAACTCCATTAAGGGTTGAATTTCGAAAAATCTTTCCTTATTCCTAGTCTAAATTATAAGGGGAACTTTTGTGCAAAGTTTCAGCTTTCTAGGAGCTGAGCGTTGATGAGGTAGTTAGTCAGGATTTTTTTTTTATTTATATAATTATGATTTCGCTTACTCGACATGTTTTAATTACCTAGTAGTTCAGAAAAATCTTCGATAACTAGTTCAAAAAGAAAAGATTTATACACGTTCGTCACATACAAACAGATAAATCATTCACGTTTGGATTCCGGAGGAGACTTCAAAGCATACGTTTCCAAGACGTGTACACGTCCCCAAGACGTATAGGATTCAAGTCGTGATATATTAGGGACGTAATAAATACATACATTAACATTTAATTTATTTGCTGTAATGTGACCCGTAGATGTGGTCCAGAACTTTGGATTACACACTACGCGTGATATGTTTTCGTAGTTTTCGGTAAAAATATCTCTGCGTATACAGCATGTTAGTCTGAACGAGGGACATATTGAAACCCGCATGTGCTTGTACATGATACTATTAAAAATATGAACAAAACAAAAACTCTGATAATTATCAGACAGAACCGTTACAAACATTTTGCAAAAGTCTCGCAAGCCTTGCACTTATCACAGAAAATGTGAGGTCAATGATTTTTATGTATAATCCATTTTCCCTTCAAATTTTAAAACTGGCGTAGGACAATGGCGAAAAAGAATCGTCTAATAAAATGAGATCTGGAGAGCGTGCGTCCATGACAGAATTACGTCACAAGTTAAGGTCGTAGTTTTTTTTACATATTTGTGACGAGAATCGAATACTGAATGTTCCTTCAATATGTCCCTCGTTTAACCTAACACACTGTGTACAGGTTGTAAGAGACAGCTTTCCGACTAATGAGATGAATTCAGTATATCATATGGAAGAAATTATTTCATGAACGTTATGGGAACTAACGGGTACTAGTTCTATGGGTTTAATAACTTTGATTTATTTCATTTCTTCATTTATTTTTTGATTTACATTTTAACTACAAACTAACTATTAAAAATACTACAAACACTACTAGAAATTAACAATTTTCGCACCTTACTAACTGAAATTAAAAAAAATTAAAACATATGACAGTATACCAGAGGCATTTTATCCAATTTTCAAATCGGTCAATTTTATTCGACAAGTCGTACAACTGAGAAATACGCTCTCTTCCTGTCAATATTTTATTACTTCCCAAAACTTTATTGTACGGAACCGCCCCAAACATTTCTGGCACGTATTCGCCATTCCCGGACACAGTTTCAAGTATCTGACGTATGCTGTAACTGAGTACAGCAATACATTTACTTTTTTTGGCTCAATGATGTTGCACGTGACAGCTGAGAAAAGGTTAACTGGTCATCTGAAACTGGTCATGACCTTTCAGTTTAAGGCTTTCATCTGAAACTGGTATGAACTTTGAGCTTAGGAGCTCTTTCTTTCTGTGAGCACTGAAATAATGAGCCAATTACCTACATAAGAAAAGGTTAACTAGGGTATCGCATTGTCTAGCAAAAAGTCACTAGTTCGGTTTATTTTTACAGGAATACTTTGTTAAGTAAGAAGAGCTTTTGGCTAAGTGACAATGGCCACTCGGTTGATCTTTAAGGTTAAGCCATGCAAGCCAAGGTTGGTCCATAGATGGGTAACCATACTTTACATAACGAGTTTCCTCCGTGCATCGGAAAGCACGTTAAGCTGTTGGTCCCGGCTGCCATATATAGATCTTTGGCAGTCGTTACAGGTAGTCAATGACCAGAAGGTCTGACAACCAGTCTTGCCCAAGGGTATCGTATTACCCAGTATTAACTGGGTTGTTAAGGTCCGGTAGGCAGTCGCTCCATGTAAAATACTGGTATTCAGCTGCATCCGGTTAGACTGGAAGTCGACCCCAACATAGTTGGGAAAAGGCTAGGCAGATGATGATGACATTGTTAAGTAAGAGGAGCTCTTGGCTAAGTAACAATAGCCACTCTGTTAATCTTTAAGGTTAAGCCATGCAAGCCTAGGTTGGTTCATAAATGGGTAACCATACTTTACATAACGAGTTTCCTCCGTGCATCGGAAAGAACGTTAAACCTTTGGTCCCGGGTGTCATTTGTGGAGCTTTGACATTCGTTACAAGTAGTGGCGAAAGTCTGACAACCAGTCTTACCAAGGAGTATCGTATTATTTATTTGTTTTAAAGAAAGCTTACAGGTAGACTAATCTATATATGTATATAAAAATGAATTGCAGTTCGTTAGTCTCGCTAAAACTGGAGAACGGCTGGACCGATTTGGCTAATTTTAGTGTTGAAATGTTCGTGGAAGTAGGTAGGGTAGTAGGTAGGTAGGGTAGTAGGTAGGTAGGGTAGTAGGTAGGTAGGGTAGTAGGTAGGTAGGGTAGTAGGTACGTAGGGTAGTAGGTAGGTAGGGTAGCAGGTAGGTAGGGTAGCAGGTAGGTAGGGTAGTAGGTAGATAGGGTAGTAGGTGAGTAGGGTAGTAGGTAGGTAGGGTAGTAGATATTTAGGGTAGTAGGTAGGTAGGGTAGTAGGTAGGTAGGGTAGTAGGTAGGTAGGGTAGTAGGTAGGTAGGGTAGTAGGTAGGTAGGGTAGTAGATATTTAGGGTAGTAGGTAGGTGGGGTAGTAGGTAGGTAGGATAGTAGGTAGGTAGGGTAGTAGGTAGGTAGGATAGTAGGTAGGTAGGGTAGTAGTTAGGTAAGATAGTAGGTAGGTAGGGTAGTAGGTAGGTACGATAGTAGGCAGGTAGGGTAGTAGGTAGGTAGGATAGTAGGTAGGTAGGGTAGTAGGTAGGTAAGATAGTAGGTAGGTAGGGTAGTAGGTAGGTACGATAGTAGGCAGGTAGGGTAGTAGGGTAGTAGACAGGTAGGGCAGTAAGTAGGTAGGAAAAAAAGCAATGCAACGCATGCCGGGTACAGCTAGTAATAGTTATAATTATAATGCATAAGTAGGGAAATTTGCTAATTACAAGCTTCCACATGTATAAAACTATCTGGTTACAAGTTACTTGCGTTGACCAATTACAGCGATTTGAATTAATTAAAGATTACAATGTATAGATGTACCTATCGTAATCTAACTGGGTTGTGGAGGTCAGGTATTTGAGATGCTGATCAGAGATGACCTACAAATTGCAAAAAAATTGAATTTCGCGGGCTACCCTAGCACCTCCCTTTTAACGATTTTTTGTCCTATTATGACGACACAATCTTAGGCTGATGTTATTATTAAATCTTACAACAGATGTCATGTCCCAACAACAACAATAAGTTCGCAAGTAACAACTTTGTCCTCAACTTTAAATGAAAATGTAGACGCTAAAGTTGGTGAGTTTGAACAATAACGATACGAAACACGAGATAACGAGAGCTGTATTGGTGTTACTGATATAATAACTTCGTCGAACGAACGAATAGCAGTATTTACTTCATGAGGACTGGTGTGTTAAGTTATGAATATTAGATACGATTGTGTTATGAGGTGTGAAGAGTTCCCGTCGGGGCTGCAGGTTGTTCGAACGAGATACCGCGGCCTCGACACAAAGGGCTAAGAAGGAACATGGGTGGTTTTTAGTCAGTAGAAGTCTGACACTCCCTTTCGCTCTGCTCAAGAGGGGTTATTTGATGATTAACAATCCTCCAAAAAAAAAGGTGTTAAAAATTATATAACATAACATTATGGCTAGATTCTCTGAGGAGTTAGACAGAGGTACAGCTAATAGTACAAACAAATTTTCACAGTTTTGTTTAAAAAAAGTCTCATGTAATAAGGCGCATATTGCCAACAACCCAGTATAAATCCCGACTCTGTGAATGCTGCTGGAAAATACCTGATGAAAAAACTCAATAACACTTTGAGAGATAAAGAAGTAAAAATCTCGCCAAAGTAATACGAGTAAAAGCGGTCAAAATACAAACACTACTGCCCGTTTCCATAAAATTCAAAACAATTACATCAAAAGAGAAAACGACTCCCATTCCACAACTCGATTTCCATCAGAAAATGCACTTTGAAATGGTCAGAACAAAAACACCAGCTTAATACCAGTCCATTTAGCTCGAAAAAACAACCAAGTGCTGCAATAAGGGTAACGCAGTGGAACATTCTAGCTAGAGCGTGCTCCGCGGTCGTTAGTACAAGACCGCGGAAATTAGCTAAAATGATAAAATGGACAGCCATGCACACTTGAAGACTAGGAAAGCTAGATTGTGTCTGTACTAGGATTTTAGACACATAACATCACGCCTGCAATCTCCGAAACGTTAAGCAGAAGTGTACCTAATAGTACACGTTTCGATGGTTATGTTTAAAAGTTCCATGGGACTTCTACATGTAATACCTTAATTATAAGAATAGAAAATTAGTGTAGCGCCTTACAATGTTCCTATCAGTGCAATAAGAAGTAGTTAATTTAGTATGTAGTTCAAAATGTAAATGTGTACCTATGTATTTGATAGGTACCCCAATTCATTATTTTTATAAACTTTTATTTTAAGTTTTAAGTTTTGCATACCAGAAATGGTTATTTTGTTGTATTATGTAATGCATTATGTATCATCTATTTACCCATATTATGCGAATAAATTATTTGATTTGATTTGAATAGGTAGGGGGCGAGCTTAGGGCACAAATCCACACTCCGACGGTGCTGCTGAGAAACTACACTTCCTTGTTTGAAACCTGTGTAAGCACTGCACTAGGCTTTTGAAAATAACAATGTTCGGTCAGGTGATTGTATGATTCTTCATTACACAAATTTTCATTAAACCCCAGTGTCCATGGACACACCCGTGTTCTTTTTGTTATGGATAACCTCGTAAACTTTTTCCCAGTCTACACTAATATTATAAAGAGGAAAGATTTGTTTGTTTGTTTGTAACGAATAGGCTCCGAAACTACTGAACCGATTTCAAAACTTCTTTCACCGTTGGGAAGCTACACTATTCCCGGGTGACATAGGCTACTTTTTATTCCTGTATTCCCACGGGAACGGAAACTACCCGGGTGAAACCGCGTGACGTCCGCCATTTTTTTAAATAAAAACTTTGAAAGCCTCAGATAACGCATAAATAAAAACAAAGAAGGAAAACCGTTTCGAGTTTTGTTCATTTAGAAGATGATGATTAATGAACAGTCTCACTGAATATTTTTAATAACAAAATGGGCTATGAAGGAAAAAATATTGAAGTTTTGCGTGTGATGTGTTGAAATGTTTTGCTTTTTTAGAGTAAAGAGTGTAAGATATTTGAGACCCTTCGTTTCTTTATAAATAATAACTAGTCCAGACGGCTTGAACAATGTGACATTACAATATAGTATTTACAATACAGTAAATCTAGATAAACCACATACCACGTGTAACCTATGCCTAGCAGTGGACTGAGTTACACTTACTTAAAACACGGTGACATATTAACTATATATTTCCAGTATAATCATGGCATCGCTTTGTATATAGGGTGTAAAAGTACCCTTAACGCAAACGAAGGGCACTTGTTCTCCCCACCACTGCGATAATTTTTTTGTTCTAGACCATACCTGGGAACCTCCTAGTTACGGAGATATTGGGGGTCAAAGTTCCAAATTTTTACAGCTGTTTTTGTAAATACTAGTTTTTCAGGTTTTAACTTTACTTAAATTACCTCCATGACCCGTTTACTATTCAAAGCATCCACTAGCACAATGTTTTAAGAGTGCTATTTTGAGTTTTACCGTAAAATGTGATTTTTGACCCCAAAAAAAAGTCATTTCCCAGCAAAAATTTTTGCGTAGGGGTACTTAGATTGATGTACAGAATGCTTGGTTGACGGGTGTGTGATGGGTTGATTTACACCCTGTATAGAGTGTAACGGATAGCCCTACGCAAACTAACAGTGTGTTTTAAGGCCCCAAATTTTATGAAATATAGAGAAAAGTCCTGACTAACTGACTCACCAGCGCCCAGCCCAAACCGCCAATTTTTACTCAGAGGTTTCCATCGGGGCTGCGGGTTGTTCGAAAGAGATACCGCAGCCTCGGCGCAAGGGCTAAGAAGGATCATAGGTGGTTTTTAGTCACTAAAAGTCTGACACTCCCTTCCGCTCTGCCCAAGAGCGGTAGGGGTTATTTGATGATTTCCCACCCGCCAAAAAACAAAAAAAAAAGTTTTCTTTGTAATGCAAACAAGGAATAAGGCAGATTTTTTTAAAATTCAACCCCTAAGGGAGTTAAATAGGGGTGACAGTTTGTATGGAAAAGTAATTTTTGTATTTTAACAGACATCCTCGCGGGTGATGACGCGGGCAATAGCTAGTGTTGTATAGTTCGCATATTTCGACGATGAGAAGTTGCATTTAATCCGGCCTAGACCCACCAACCGGACCGGTCGTATCACTAGAGTGATAACCATGACTACACCAGGTGAAAGTTAATTCAGTACCAACTTCCCTATAAATCTACCTGTACATAAATCAGGCAAATAATCCCATCCAGCTAGCTGGCCTTAATAAGACCTGTCGCCAATAATCCCCATTGCACATGGACACATCAGTAATTAATGAATCGGATAAAATTCTTCATAGTCTATACGGATATTGCTGCATCCATTTTGAAATATATGTGTGGTGTAGGGCTGCCCCGTCGGGGCTGCGGGTTGTTCCCGTCGGCGCTGCGGGTTATTCGAAAAAGATACCGCGGCCTCGGCACAAGGGCTAAGAAGGAACATGGGTGGTTTTTAGTCGGTAGAAGTCTGACACTCCCTTCCGCTCTGCCCCCCAAAAAAAAAACAAAAAAAAAGGTGTAGGGCTGCCACATTTATGAAAAAATTACGTCATAACATCACCAACCAAAGTTGTCCGACCTGGAGAACGAACACAGGACCTCATGCACAGCTGTCGCGCTTGTACCACTAGACCAACGAAGCATGAGTTTTCTTTTTCAAACACACGTAAGTTACTTTAACGGCTTACTACTTGCTAATAGAACTTTGTTGTTACTATAACTTCCAGATTAACCAGACTGCAGCTGCATTTGGCTAGATAGAAACCAACCCCAGCACAGCTGAATAAATAAAATAAGTTTAGGCCTAGACATTTCACACAGGTACGGTCAGTAACACAAGTAACTTAACGTTTCGAAATTTTAATTATTTGATCTACAGGACTCCAGCTTTTATATTTAATGTTACAGAAGATGATTCGTTAAAATATTCTTTACACTTCAATAACTTGTTAGTAACGAGTAATATCTGACAAGTTTTTATTAAATAACTTGCTTTGAATTTTTGAGTAGTGTTAAGCTACTTCTGTTGTTGACCATACGTTGAATTTTGGAAAAACGTTGCATCAATATTGAGAAACCCTGCATTCGCAACAAGGGGCGATTTGACGGTGACTTGGGAGTAAGTTTTCTACTGTAAGTTCTTGTACAAAACAAACCCTTATTCCCGTCGGGGCAGCGGGTCCCGTCGGGGCTGCGGGTTGTTCGCAAGAGATACCGCGGCCTCGACATGAAGGGCTAAGAAGAAACATGGGTGGTTTTTAGTCAGTAAAAGTCTGACACTCCCTTTCGCTCTGTCAGCCAAAAAAAAAGGCTCGGTGGATGACAAGTATGTAAAAAAATATATCTAGGCCCTCTGATAAAACAAAGAACCGACTGTGTTCGATCCAACCTTCAAGAAAGCTTAAGTCTATTGCCCTGGTGATGTGCCTTTCAAGACACAGCACGTTATTACCTATAACGTGTGTTGTGTGAATTGAGGACACCAAAATTTGTGTCCTCAATTCATCTGGGTGATATTAGTTTTACCCGGGTGAATTAAGGACACTGGTTTAGTGTTTGAGAATGGAAAGCAAATAATTACCGGTGGAGTACTTTGGTAACAAAATAAAAATATTTTTGATTAATAATAATTCCTTTTTAGTAACTATGGAATTAATGTATGAGATTCTTATTTTCTTAAAAGTATGGACATGGAGTACTTTAGGAACAACCCAGTGGCCATGTCTAACATTTCTGACATCTGCCAACCCTACGGGCACCATTACTTTAATTACTGGCCGTCGCTCGCCACACTGCATCGTGCATCTCTTTCACACAGTTAAACGCGCCGTGAAACTTACTTCACCTTTTACATACGGTTTTTTTTGTATATTTTTGACTAAAGAGCAATGTTTTATAGTGGATAGTATGTGGTAGCCTTAGTACGGAGAATATTTTTTTTTTTACGAAGATTTTGATATACGAAGTTGGGAAGATAAGGCTATAGGAATTTCGTGTTGTCTTTTAATAACATCACGCCTGTAATCCCCGAAGGATTAGGCAGTGGTGTATCTAATAGTACACCCACATTTCATAAGTTAAGTTTGAAGTCCCATTTTAAAGGGGGCGAGTCTATTGCCATAAACTAAACACAAATCCAGACTCCGTGGTTGTTACTGAATAATTCCTGATGGAAAAACTGAATATATAATTTTTTCCCAACGTGGGAATCGAACTCATGGCACACGACCGCTAGACTAAGGAGGCTCGAATTAATCTTTAAGTTAAGCCTCGCGTGCCTAGGTTGATCTGTGGATGGATGACCACCACTTACCGAGACTCCTCCGTGCCTCGGAAAGCCATTGGTCCCGGCCATTGATATAAAAACTAAAGATACGGTCGTCCGAACATTTGCTCGACGCGTTCGCCATTCAGAGAATCGGTGTAGTCTGCTCGTTAATGTAACCTTGTATAAGCGGCGTGGTATTTTCGAGGTATAAAGGACATAAATAAAGCTTTTAATAAAATTTACGACCGCACCCGAAGAGAGCCGATCGTGGACTAGGTAGTTCACTTCGGCTTAGGCAAGACCATATTGGGACCACGTTCGAGGCGTCATTTTAACATGCCGTCCGCCCAGTCCTTACGCAGTAATATATAAGTCAATATATGGTCCCGGCTATCATTTGTGAACCTTTGACAGGTGTAGCCGTAGACACCTTTTTTTTTTGGAGGGTGGGAATTAATCATCATGTGCAGATGACTCCTCCGCGGATCTCTTTCGAACAACCCGCAGCCCCGACAGGCATCGACCCTTGCGGGCCCCTGCAATGTTGCTGACATCTCTTTGAGGCGCGCGTGGTACACGAACGCGCCATCGACACGGCCTGTCATCGTCATAGGACGGACGGACGGTTAGCTAGCCCATTACGCACCGTCCACAGGCCCGCGCCTACGGTGGGTCGTTGACAGCCTGTCACCCGCCTGTATATGTATGTATAGAGTTCATACAAGCGTAATGTGCCTAAACTTACCGTTACCTGATTAACAAGTAACTACTTACCAAAAGGATAAGTCCCTGACGTGGGATAATTAGAGTAAAACATAAAACAGGCGAAGCTCATTCGAAACTCATTCTGCTAATTGATCAGGAGATCTCTTGATTGGCAACTCACAAAACTAATTAGTGTGTTTGTTCGAAGTTTGAACGGTGAGATGGCAAATGCAATCAATGAATCGTTTTCCTAGAATTGACATTCTGATGTTATCAGTCTGAAAGCATTTGTTTGATTGGTTTGGGCGCAGAACGTCAGAAACGCAAAATGACAGATTAGCAAATTGTCAGATACGCATAATGACAGGTGTCGCAATAGTACTCTATACGAAAAAACATTATAGAGTGGTCTCGTAGATAAATAGTATTTTTAACCATAATTTTATTTATCCATTACTAGCTGATGCCCGCGGCGTACACTGTATTAATAGGTACACCTCTTCCTAAACTACTAAACTTTGTCGATCTTCTTCGTTGCTTATCGATGGACCCAAATGATATTCGACCAATATGTAGCCAAATGTGTAGCTCTGTCGTTGGTTTTATTTAAATCCTGGAAGGTGAATGTGTGGGATGAGTGTCACCACGATGCCTCAATCTCAAGGTAAATGATGAAGCTGAAATAGATCTCTGAAGTAACGATGAATCAAGCACACAGTAGCTAAAGTAAGATGAATGGGCTGCTGACTGATCCAATTAAACAAGTCGAAAAAACCAGGACAAGATTGATGCAAAAGGGTGAAAAACTTGTTCCTTAAAAGCCGCGTACTGACTGAGCGCGCAGCCTCGCGAGGCATGCGCGCGAGGCAATAGGGTAGTTGAATGACTCAAAAAAATTTGATTCTGTTTGTTGTCCGTCTATTAGATTATCGAAAAATATTGGATACGTGTTTTTTGTTTTATCAAATTAATCAAAATTGATGAAAATGAAACGTGTCAAAGATCGTGAGTGCTGGTGACGTCACTTTCTGGTAAAAAATGTACCAAACTGTGACGTCGCGCGACTTTTCGAAGCACTGTATCGTCTTCATTTATTGTTTACGTGAAAAAAGAAAAAAAATACGTGTCCAACATTTTTTGGAAATCCATCTGACAGACTAATTAGATTTTTTTTGTCAACTACCCTATTCATGCCTCGCCATGATACATGATCATAACATCTGTAAGGTTAGGCAGAGGTGTACTGAATCCCGTCAGGGCTGCGAGTTGTTCGAAAGAGATACCATGGCCTCGACACAAAGGGCCTTTTTTTTTTGTCGGGTGGAAAATCATCAAATAACCCCTCCCGCTCTTGGGCAGAGCGAGAGGGAGTGTCAGACTTCTACTGACTAAAAACCACCCATGTTCTTTCTTAGCCCTTTATGTCGAGGTCGCGGTATCTTTTGCAACAACCCGCAGCCCCGACGGGCGACACAAATGGCCTTATTTTTTCTTTTCTGAACTTTGAAAGTGGAAGGAGCTCTAAAATACCTGTGTAAGTACTGGTATGTACAGTGATTAATTTCTTTTTAATAAACTCGTAAATTTCATGCTGTAGCTATTTATTTATTCTGTGCTTATTTTGATGTTCCGAACCCAGTAAATAAATCATGTTTAAATCGGTTCAAATAGAAGCTTTTATTTCCCTTTTACTCTGGCTTCTGGCTGGGTGGTTTTTAGCTAGAAGAAGTCTGACACTCCCTACCGTTCTGCCCAGAGCGGGAGGAGTCATTTGATGATTTTCTCACCCCAAAAAAAAACACACACACACACTAAGACTTCGCGAAAAATTACCTGCAAGTACCTATCATAAAAAAGGTCAAATTAATTATGTAGATAATCGTTCCAAATACCCTCCTCCACTTAACTCGTCAAAACATCCTATCGCTTATAAATTCAATAAATAACAAGCTCACGTAATCAAAATACATCCCATTCATCTAAAATTCTAGGTAAATTGAATCTTCTAATCCTCATATTAACAAATTTCTCAAGGGATCAAACCTCGGTTACCACTTACCACCCGGGACCGTAGCCCCGAAAGAGATCGTTAATCCCCGAGGTATAGTTAAGCCTCGGTTGAAGTGGGTAAGGCCTTATGCACAACATTACGTCTGACACTGAATTATTGCAGATTTAAGCCGTGGACAGACAAAGAAAGTCGATGCGACATTTTATAATTGAACCTTTTCGTACCTCGGAAAGTACGTTAAACTAATGGTCCCGGTTGTCACTTGTGCGGATATGGTTGGTGGCCCATATAGCCGCTGTGTGGTATGATATTCGATTAGTAATAAAATAGAACTGTCAGAGATTTCATCTGCTAAGCCTTTTTCCAACTCCTCCGCTATTCCTCTCTGCTTTATTTTGTTGCAGGATCGAAGACAAAATCAAATCAAAATCAAGAGTCATTTACGCAAACTAGGCTGATAATCAGCACTTTTCGAACGTCAAAATTTACTTTACTTTACTTATTTACAAGTGACAG
This sequence comes from Diarsia brunnea, assembly GCA_949774965.1. Classification (NCBI taxonomy): domain Eukaryota; kingdom Metazoa; phylum Arthropoda; class Insecta; order Lepidoptera; family Noctuidae; genus Diarsia; species Diarsia brunnea. The sequence continues at coordinate 13,889,944 of OX459019.1, read as the reverse complement.
TCCCCCAAAACACCCAAACTTCGACACTTCCTAGTGTTTTTGCTGGAAAGAAGAAGTGGCGGAACAAACTCCCCAGCAACACATCTGTCTGTTTGGTTAGAAGAACCAGACTGGATACAATAGTAAGGTGTAAGTTAATATTACGATTGACTAAAATCAATAATAAAAAGTATATCATATTAATAAAACATAAAAAAGACATAACATACAATTTAATTGTTTCTCTAAAACTTCGTCGAGCTTCATTGTTTTCATTATCGCTACTTTTGATTTAGGGTTTCAGGAGTTGCAGTGGTTTAGAAACAGTGTGGCGGTCTGGCCAAAAAAAGTAACGAACGCACGTGTCGATTGCCTTTAGTCGCATCATTTGAGGCTGTGAACGGGGTGTTACTGTGTTGTAGTAACTTAACAGGCGAAGCGACAAGCGACTCAACCTCCCGAAAGCGCAAATATTTGTGGCTAGTCTATAACCGACCTAAGGCAAACTATATTGCATGTTCTCGTAGTTTATATTCGCGTGGCTTGTCGTTTAGAAGTCGGTGACGGGTATATTTGGCTGAATTATGTTGTAGCTGTGAATGTGTCTTTCTCGGCTCGAATGATTATTAATAGTGTATATTATGTAGTCTATGTTGTGTTGTATGTCCTGTGTGTAGGTGAGTTTTAGCGGGAAGTAGTCGATTTTATAATAATAAAGCTAGGTGAGTTTTATAAAATGAACTCGGAGTATGAGCATGCTTTTAAAGTCGACATTTCAATTGTCCTTTAGAATTTTAGTTAAATTGATTGCACCCAGCACAATCAGTCTCATCCATAGATATAAATAAATAAATTTCTTAAACCTTTATTTTTTTTTTTTAATTATGAGAATACTTTAAAATTGAAGTAGGTAAAATGTACGTTAACACCGCACGGTCGTGCTAGGGCATCAGAATTTAAAACTACAACTTCAATAAAGGACGAAATTTAGAAGAACAGAAATTTCTTTAAATGCACTGAAGAGCGAGAGAATAATGGTTGTCATTAGAACCTTTGATCGATTCCCTTGTTACGGTACCTTCGGAGAGAAAGGCCTTGGTGGATTTTTTACGTGAAGCTTTCAGCATTTTACCTTTGTGTATTTATGATACCTCCAAATCACAATCGGATCTTTTTGGTGGTTGAAGTTGAGAGGCTTGAGACTTTCTATGCTACGTTATAGAAGGTACAGATTAAGTTAAAATTATTTTATTTCACACAGGCCTACATGAGCACTTATGGAACGTTGACTAAACATTTCACTCCAATTTTAATAAATGTATTTGTTTCTGCATGTATTATTTCTTTTTTTTAACCGTTTTCCCAAAAGGAGGAGGTTCTCAATTCGATCGGTATCTTTTTTTTAATATGTAATGTTCAACACAATGTAAATTAAGATTTTCGATTTTTTTTTTTTTTTTCCCGTTTTCAGTATAAATAACAATGTAAATTGTTAATGAATAAATAAATGAATGAAAGGTGCACTGTTCGGGTTGGTAGTTTTCTATGGAGATGAACCGGCAAGAAACTCCATGATTTTTAATGGTTTGGTTTTCCAATATTGTCGTGTTACAGTTTTCATCAAGCTTCTTCATTCTGTCAAATGTCTTTAATATATTTTCTAGATAAAACTTTATCGCTAAAGCATTAGGTCCAAGGCTGATTGGGAAAAATTTACAGCTTCTGGTAACTTAATGTACTAGCGTCTGTACATTTAACCAATATCGGCCCGTTTTTAAAAGGAACCCGGCATGAATTCATAAACATCTCTGCCCACTCAAACGACGTAATAAAAAAAGTTATGGTGTAACATTAAGTATGCAATTTCATTACCGAAATAAACACTTGCCCTCATTTTCTCCCACCACAAATTGGGTCTGGTCCCCAAAGTATAATTTAGCATTTTATGCATACTGAAATTTTCAAGGGAAAGAGGGATCTTGGAGTACCTAACTAGCCGTATAAAAGTTTGAGGAAAATGAAAAGAAGGAAGAGGACTTTTTTTTTCTTCGTTAGAAGTTTTGACTTCAATTTAATAATGAGGGAGAATAAGGGCGATAATTAATAATGAGGTTTTAGGCAAGAACCGCGTCCCGGTGTTCACGAAAAGCCTAAAGTAAAATTATTAATGACGTAGCTTTAAAGTCTCTCTCTCTGGTCGGTCCCTCATGTCCGAGGATCGTGGTTAGCATGTGGGTTGCATCTGGAGCGGATGATCTGCCTCCACCGGTTTCTGTCCAGCACGTCTCTCACAATTTCATGGAATTTGGACGACGTCGTTTCTTTTATTTTGTCGGTTCATCTAGTTGGCGAACGACCGCGCGATCTTTTGCCCTCGGTGTTCCCACCCATAATCAATTTTTCCAAATTGTCGTCGCCCCTGCGCACTGTGTGGCCGAAGTATGACAAGATGCGTTGCCTGCATTTAGTATAGTAGTATAGTATAGTAGCTTTAAAGTACGCAATTTAAAAAAAGTTACATCACCTCTATATAGGGTGTAAAAGTACCCTTAACGTATACGAAAGGCACTTGTTCTCCCCACCACTGTGATCATTTTTTTGTTCTAGACTATACCTGGGAACCTCCTAGTTACGGAGATATTGGGGGTCAAAGTTCCAAATTTTTCACAGCTGTTTTTTTAACCTCTAGAGCCCCAGCGGCACAAAAACGTGCCAGTAAACAAGTATTACCGTTGAGCCCCGCTGGCACAAATTTGTGCCACCAAACCCCGACCGATTTAAAACTGTATTTGTATTATAGATAAGTCTTAAAATCGTTTCTGAACGAATGTTCTCAATGGCAGATAATATTTTACAACCATATACAAAGATAGAAACTAAAAATATTGTAGGCAACATTTAAAAAAAAAATTTTGAAGTTAGTACAAAAATTTCGTGTTCGTGATTACGTCGCGCGCTAGTGAATTCGTGTGTTTTCGTGATTTTTCATTGATTTTGTACGGTAAGTGGGTGAATATTCATTTATAAGTGTTTCTCGCAACTTTTTACATAGTTTTTCGCATGAAATAATACCACAAAACTTGTTTTATTGAGCTAACAAAATTTACATCGTTCTGGGTTCGTCGAACTCGCTATTGTTATTGTACGATTTTTTGAGATAATTCAACGAAATTTCATCTTTGTGATGGCAGAAATAACGTAAAATCTATTGATAATTCATAATTACACGTAGTCCATGCATATTTCAATAATTTATTCATATTATGATGAAAATTTCATTAGTAGGTAACGAAATCCTATTTGAATTTTGAACTGTCAAACGTCAAAATGGTTCTTAGCTCAGCTAGTGCTTAGGGTCATGTCGATAAAAGTTATCGATTGTTTTTGTAAAATTGTTCGGATAAATAAAATGAAAGTATTATTTTTCGTATTTTATAGTTTTATTTCCGTTTAGTGTAGTTTGAATGTAGATGTTTTTTTTAATTATAATAATTTCTTTTAGTTTTTTATGTTTTGTTTTGTAAATTATGTGTACGGTATTCTAATAGATTTGAGATGGCTGCGAGGCAAAACTGGTGCGTTGGACGCGAGTATGCCCCGGAGGACTTTGATGAGCTCCTCCGGGACACCGACTCGGAGGACGAGGGCGAAGCCGAGTACCTCTATTCTTCTTTCATGAATAATGAATAAATCACTCACCTTGTTGTGATGAGGCTAAGTATCATCATCTGCCTAGCCTTTTCCCAACTATGTTGGGGTCGGCTTCCAGTCTAACAGATGCAGCTGAGTACCAGTATTTTACATGGAGCGACTGCCTATCTGACCTCCACAACCCAGTTAATACTAGGTAATACGATACTCTTTGGTGAGACTGGATGTCAGAATTTCAGGTCACTGACTACCTGTAACGACTGCCAAAGCTCTATATATGGCAGCCGGGACCAACAGCTTAACGTGCTTTCCGAGGCACGGAGGAAACTCGGTATGTCGGGCGGTCACCCATCCACAGACCGACCTAGGCAAGCACAGCTTTACCTAAAGATCGACCCGAGTGGCAGTTCTTATTAAGCCACGAGCTCCTCTGTGTGATGAGGCTAAGTATATGATGAATAATCACTTGTTGTTTTTTTTTTCAGTAATATATCTTTTTGTCTTTTAGCAACCTGAATGGATAATATTTTATACATAGGTATGTAGTAAATATATGTGATTGAATCAGGTGCGGGTATTGTTTGTGTTTTCGTCTACACGTTTTATATGGGGAAGGGTGATGGTCTGGAATTGCATGTAAATGTGAACTTCGCATGAAAAACTCATCTGAACTTGCAATTTTTTGTGAGGCGTTAGGTTTATAAATGTGTTTTTTTTTTTCAGTATGTTGAGCCGCCACCGACTATCCTCGGGTTATATACCCAGGAGGGAGTCGAATTTCTACTGGCTCCGACTGCTTCGTCACTTATCTTTATGTAAGTCAATGTTATCATCAAAATGTTTTTTTTTTGTAAAGTTGTTTATGAGACTTTTTTTAAAACGAAAATCTTTTTTGATAGGGCAAATCCATCGATTTCAACTTCGAGTGTGCCGCACCCTTCCTCGAGTGCGCCAACAGTCATTCAGGCGTAAGTAATAAAACACGTTTTCATCAAAATAATTGTTTTTGCGTTACATCAGGAATAACGCAAATCTTTTTTTACAGATCAAGCCCGCTGCGCGCTCAGCCTTCGCCTTTTGAATTTCACCCAGAGTAATTATATTTTCATCTTCGTCTTTTTACCTATTCTTCTTGATAAAGACATACGTAGATTTATGATATTACTGTTTATTTTTATTACGAGTATTTTGTAAATAAATAAATAAATAGTATTATTATTATTTAACTAATATGCATAATAAGTAAATAAAAGTACTATGTCAATCTAAATTGTTTTTTATTTTCCTTCCTGAACTCAGTCAAACTTATCGATACTATAGTGGTGTGGTCCCAACCCTACGGAATGTTAGAATTTCATACATTTTTATGACCACTTCAGATGTTGACAATTTTGGTTTTTTCTATGAAAGATAAGGTAAGTATGGGTAGAAATCGGTAGACTACTTTGTTCTTGTTCATTTTCAAGTAACATTCAAATTCAAACGCTTATATTACCTGGTGAAAAAAATCCTACAAAAAAGTTATCAGATTTGTTCCCTACTCTAGGTTATTTTGAGGTTTTACAATTATAGTGGCATATTTTAACGATTTATTGTTAGTAATGAGTCGATGAATATATAAGTAGTATTGTAGAAACATATAAAAAGGGCATCTGTTTGTTATACCTCTGATGATCATTTTACAAAGTAGTGTATCGAACAATGCAAATTCATGAAAACTGCGCCGCGCGCTATGAAGTTCGAGTTTGAATATTACAGGAATCGGATACAGAACTCGTAAAATAACATTATCTTTAGATTACCAGTCTATTCATGAGTCAGTTCCCAAAATTTCGTGTAAATTGATCACACAGTTTAGTCAGAAATCAACATAATACAGCAACATAACTATATTCGGCAAGTACTCCGACTTCAATAGGATATGTTTATTTCTTGAGTTCTAATCAGAATCTTGTTTACATTGTATTTCATAGTCACATCATTGAACAACCCGACACCGTTTAGAGTGTGTGAATAGAAGCAACAGAAACGGAGCGATAACAGTTTTTGTGACCAGTGTCAGATTTCGCTTACGATAAGAGACCGCCCGCGGTGCTTGACGGATGGTTGACGTAACTAATGGCGGTACTTGAGAGGTTAAATACTAGTTTTTCAGGTTATAACTTTACTTAAATTACCTCCATGACCCGTTTACTATTCAAAGCATCCACTAGCACAATGTTTTAACAGTGCTACATTGAGTTTTACCGTGATTTTTGACCCAACAAAAAAAAGTCGTTTCCCAGCAAAAATTTTTGCGTAGGGTTACTTAGTATGATGTACAGAATGCTTGGTTGACGGCTGTGTGATGGGTTGATTTACACCCTGTATACACAGAGTAACACAAACTAAAGACCGCATCGCATAGACTTATTCACAAGGCGAAATAATGAGCAATACGTAAACAATGGACCCAAAATTGATATAATAAAACTGAACAATAGCAGTTCTGGGTACCCGTCGGGGCTGCGGGTTGTTCGAAAGAGATACCGTGGCCTCGGCACAAGGGGTAAGAAGGAACATGGGTGGTTTTTAGTCAATAGAAGTCTGACACTCCCTACCGCTCTGCCCAGAGCGGGAGGAGTCATTTGACGATTTCTCACCCCCCCCCCCCAAAAAAAAAGAAAGCAGTTCTGGGTATTCTACAGCAGAATCAACCTATGGTGTTACCACTGCTGGAACACAGGCCTCCACTTTATGGAGAGAAATGGGCCATAATCTACCACGGTTTGATTGATGTCTTAATTATGTCTTCGGAAGTTTGGCTCTAGGACTTGCCGGTTTCCATACGACACGTTCACCGTTATGAGATCAGTGGTGATAAATTAAATTACACAAAGTAATGCGTCAGTATGTTCAAACCCACGACTTAGAACTCTTTACCACTGACCCACCACTGATACGAAAAAATTGCCAACTTAACCCAGCCCCAAAACGCAGTCGTCCAAACACGATTCTCAAACTTTTTACCGTTCAAATCATATTTTTCCACCCCCAACTTTGACACTACCATAAAAAGCCGCAAATAACACACTTGAGTTTATGAGCGAGAAACATTTAAGAAATTGTCCTGAGACGGTTTATAAGCACATAGGCACTGCTCCACTGCAATCCAAAGCTAAGCTACATATAGTACTCCTGATCGTATTCGGTCACGGTGGCCAATCGTAGCGGAGATATAGACGTCGGCGCGAAACATATTATTATAGTGCACAATTGTGTGCGCAGGCACAGGTGCACTCTCTGTTCCTTTTCTCGTATAGTCGGATGGGACTGCAATTCGACACGACCGAAGAGAGATCAGGCGTAGGACTATCGACTTAACATGCTTTCCGGGGCACGGAGAAAAACTCGGTATGTAATCGAGGAGAAGCTCGTTGTTTAATAATAACTTCCACTCGGGTTGATCTCTAGGTTAAGCCATGCTTGGTTAAGTTCGTCTGTTGATGGGTGTCACCGATCGACGCACCAACCTAGGCAAGCACGGCTTATTAAGGTTGATGGTCCAGGTTAGCCCGCGAAATTCGAATTTTCTTACCTTTTTTGTATTGCCAAACAGTGTCAGGTTGTGTATTAGAAAAGACGTGTGGCACTGGAGACTGCCGCGGTAAAGCTATTGCATAGCATTTTTTATCAACTTATGCAATACAACCAATGCCACCTAAAGGCGGGTTGCTAAACTAAAAAGACAAGCGTGATATTTCAAAAAGTCATTAAAAGTTCTGGTATTTATCGATAGATGGAAAAACTAAAAAGTATCACCGGTGTGCCGGTCGGAGTGGGGGGTGTTAGGTTTTTTTCGTTACGGAATTTCTGGATTCGGTCCCCACGCTCAAGGCCCGCGATAGAAGCTATGCAATAGCTTAATAATAATAAAATAGGATTCGCGACCGTAAGAAATGTGACTTTACAGAGTAATAATGATTAAAATTACCAATACGACCCTCTCAGTTCATATTAATTCCTTGAATGACTATTTGATGACTAAGGAATTTCGCATGAAACATTTACTTTAAGCCACGAGCTCCTCGTGATCAAGCGTTTACTGGCAAACAAATGAACCGCGCAGCTCAAGTGGTAACTCTCTGCGCATATCCTTGTTAGCAGTGGACGCTCGTCTTTACATAAATGAGAGCCCAGACGGGCACTGCGGAAATTAGATGTTTGAGTGAACGCCGACGTTGGGAAGACGGCCATATGGCCTACGGTACCGCGTGGAGAACTTTAGACGAAGCTCGTAGGAAGGAAATACATTTGTTGTGTTTATTATTATTTAGTGAATGTAATGTGAGGGAAGATTTTGGTGTTTGAAGACGATTTGTTGTTAGAATGAAGTTATTACTTTGGAAACGTGTCAGTCACTTGTAGGTTTAAAAGTCTCTTTGGACTTGGTGTCTTAACAGCTTCCAGATTTGCGAACCACTGACTAACTATTCCGACTGTCATCAAAATTCTCTTGCCTTTATCCCAATTCATTTTAGATTGGCGCAGCATTGTCTTGTTCCTTCATACTCTTATGTTACTGCGCTAGCACTAGGCTATATATAGGGTATAAAAATACCCTTAACGCAAACGAAAGGCACTTGTTCTCCCCACCACTGCGATAATTTTTTTGTTCTAGACCATACCTGGGAACCTCCTAGTTACGGAGATATTGGGGGTTAAAGTTCCAAATTTTTCACAGCTGTTTTTGTAAATACTAGTTTTTCAGGTTATAACTTTACTTAAATTACCTCCATGACCCGTTTACTATTCAAAGCATCCACTAGCACAATGTTTTAACAGTGCTACATTGAGTTTTACCGTAAAATGTGATTATTGACCCAAAAACAAAAAAACCGTTTTCCAGCAAATTATCTTTCTAGGCTTCATTGCATGGACATTAAGCTTATTCTGGAAGGCAAGTCATTGATGTTTGTTTCACAGTTAATGTGTTTTGAAGTAAGCATCTTAATCATTGATATATTCATTAATGTTTGCATGCCAACTTTATGGCGAAATGTGTCATTGCACTACATTTTATTTTACCATCTTTTGTACCACACTTGCTGCAAATAAATAATTTTGACTTTGTCTTTGACAATACTACTTCAATCAGTGTGGTCACTCCTTAACTGACATAACCACCTCTATTTCTAATAAAGCTCCAAGAAAGCTGGACTCGCGCCAATAGCACGAATACCATTCAATTCAGTTCAATTAAATTGATTAATTTCACGTTAACAGTTCCCTGGAGAATTAGTGTTCTGTTTTGGTATGCTCGTCCAATGGCAATGCAATTAAAAATTAAATTAATTGAGGTGTTTTCTTAGCATGAGATTACGTAACATCACACCTGCTGCGTTCAGCAGAGGTGTACTGTAATAGCACACCCTCATTTCGAAAGTTATATTTCAAGGACCAGTCGAACTAGCTTAGTATAAAGCAGAAATATTTATAATTATAGTAGGTACACTGAAAATATTGTTTTATAAAGCGTTTCGCAAGCGACTGATGTCAAACGCTGCACCGTTGGGCATCAGTCTTTTTTTTTTTTTGGGGGGGTGGGAAATCATCAAATAACTCCTCCCGCTCTTGGGCAGAGCGAAAGGGAGTGTCAGACTTCTACTGATTAAAAACCACCCATGTTCCTTCTTAGCCCTTTATGTCGAGGCCGCGGTATCTCTTGCGAACACCCGCAGCCCCGACGGGCGTCGGCCTTTGCGGGCCCCTTCCATGTTGCTGACATCTCTTTGAGGCGCGCGTGGGACACGAACGCGCCGTCGACACGGCCTGTCGTCGTCATAAGTCACCGTCCGCAGGCCCGCGTCTACGGTGGCCGGAAACCATCAAGTGGCCCCCGACGCCCGGAGCGCCTCCCGCGGCGGCTGGGACGAGAGGTTCTCTCCCTCTCACGTACCGCCACCTCCTTCGCTAGCATCACTGCTTCGCAGAAGGAGGCGACGGCGTCCCATTCCTCCTCGCCCCGGACCATGGCTTGCACCAGGGCAGGACGCGAGAGGTCACCGCCGCCGATCGCCGCTACGAGAACACGGCGGGGCTCCGCCCAAGCGGGACACACCTCCACGGTGTGCTCCACCGTGTCCTCCGGCCGATCCTCACTTGGGCATCAGTCTCTAAATGTATCTGTATAATCTCAAAAGTAAAGCTGGCTGTATACTTATTAGCTTGTTCGACTGGTCCTTTAAATATTAACTTACATGCTTATGCCTCGTACACGTTCAAACATTAGTCATTATACGCAAGCGGGTACAATAAATTTATAAAATAATTTAATCACGGATGAAAATAGGTTTTAGAAGGAGATTAATTTTATAAGGGTGTCTTAAATGTAACTTATGATACGGCACGAATTATGACGTCAATCTGTGCTAAAAATATCGAAGGAACGGGAACAAGATTTCACACTTGACAGCCTGCCTTTAAATTTCTGGGATATAAGAAATCCTGGAATATACTATCTTACTTAGACTGCCTCATTGGTCTAGTGGGTGCAAACGTGACTGCTGAGCATGAGGCCTGGGTTCGATTCCTGGGTCGGCCTAATTGTCTTTGATTTCTTCGTCAGAAATTTCTCAGAGCAGTCACGGGGTCCGGATTTGTGCCTGGTTGATGGGAATAGGCTCGCCCCCAATTATGTTGGACTTGAACATAACTGGCGACGTGTGGGTGTATTGTTAGGTACACGTCTGCCGAACCCTTTTATTTTCTTTTCTATGGGAAGCCATCAAATAACCCCTCCCGCTCTTGGGCAAAACGAAAGGTAGTGTCAGACTTCTACTGACTAAAAACCACCCATGTTCATTCCCATTGTTAAGCCCTTGATATCGAGGCCGCGGTATCTCTTGGGAACAACCCGCAACCCCGACGGGACCCGCAGCCCCGACGGGAACCCGCAGCCCCGACGGGAACCCGCAGCCCCGACGGGAACCCGCAGCCCCGACGGGAACCCGCAGCCCCGACGGGAACCCGCAGCCCCGACGGGAACCCGCAGCCCCGACGGGGTCTGCTTAACCCTTCAGGGATTGATGACATGATGTTATTTTGTTGGTTGGCATCACAGATATAGATAGACCATAATATCTGTGGTTGGCATCATAATATACCATTTTATAAGACCTATATTTTCATGTCACTCACACTCCATTCCCTTAAGGTGACGGTTCCATTTGGTACCAAACCATAACCATTTGACAGTTAATCAATGGACACTATGATAGCCACTGACATTTAAAAAGATACGCAATAGCCGGGCTGGTCACGTGTCTATGGTAAGAAACTTTTATTTGCATGTTGCAAAGGCGAAAGAGAGGAAATTGGCTGTCGAGGGGTAAAACGTTGACAGCTGTTAACAACAGAACCTACAAATATTATCATACTACCTGCATATAATAGCCATTGACATAGACTGGATTTGACACGGGTGTGGCATTCCATTGATCTCGGTTTATAAGAGAGGTTGATAAAATTGTAACGACTTGTATGCAAAGAAAGGTAAAACTTTTGAATTTAAGTATCATCATCATCATCAGCTTATAATGTTCCCACTGCAGGGACTCAGGCTTCCTCTAAGAGAGCGATGGGCTATAATTCACCACGCGGACCCAGTGAGGTTTGATTTTTTTGGCTCTAAGACATGCCGGTTTCCTTACGAAGTTTTCCTTCACCGTTTTGAGAGCAGTGGTGATGAAATGAATTACACAAAGTAATGCGCCTGCCTGGGTTCAAATAATATAGTACATAATAATAAATAAATAATAAATCTTTATTGTTCAAGAGAGCATTACACAAAATTAATATAACTAGCCTCCACACTAGATGAGAAGAGTGGCACATGAAGCATTAAGACAGTCATGTCTACTGGGACATCATCATCTGCCTAACCATTTCCCAACTATGGGGTCGGCTTCCAGCCTAACTGCAGCTGAACACCAGTATTTTACATGGAGCGACTGCCTATCTGACCTCCACAACCAAGTTAACACTGGGTACTACCAGCGCTGTGACATTTTTGTCAAAAATGTTGCAGCATCATGCTGAGATAGTGGCCTTTTGGCCTCGTACGGGACTTATTTTTAATACTGTTTTATTTTTTAGGTGTTCCTCTTGTTTTTTTTTTTGTTAATCTTTTATTATTGATTTCTTGTCCTGTGTGAGACCAATAAATACTTTTTCTTTCTTTCTTTCTTGTACTACGATACCCTTTGGTAAGACTGGCTATCATACTTTAAACGCTGTTGCAACTTTCGGCTTCAAAAACCCTTCTACGATAGGCATTTTGGTATAACTTTGTATGTTCAACATGATCGTTTTTTGTAAAGGCATTCTAAAACTCTCGATCAATCGAAAGCATTTTATCCGATTGAAAGAAAAAATGTTTAATTCATTCTGCTTGAAATCTTCCGGCCCAAGTTAAACTATTTCATAGCCCGCTTTAAGTCGATTGATCGCAGATTGAATGAAAAAGGGCATCCATTTGACTCTTAAAGTCCTTTTTGCTTCAGTTGTTGTGGTTTTTGTACAAAAGGTTTTCTGAATGCTTTTTATGAACGTAATGGAGATTTCAAACGTCTTCAAATGTTTTTAGACATTGTACAGTCTCAAGCACATCAAGTTTCCTCAAAATGTCAGATTTCTTCAAATGAGTTTAGATCATAAATGGTGGACGATTAAGTTCAAAATCGTTAAAGAAAATTTGTAAGTTTCTGGTAACTTGATTCTCTGGCGACTGTACATATTTTTAACCGACTTCAAAAAAGGAGGAGGTTATATGTTCGTGTGTATGTATTTTTTTTTTTTTTTTTTTTTTTATGTATGTTACCTGATTTCTCCTCCATTTGTGAACCGATTCTCAAAATTCTTTTTTTATTTATTTGAAAGAGTATACTCCTGAGGTGGTCCCATTTAAATTTGGTGAAGATCTGATCCTGATCTTCGGAGATATACAATAGAACTCTTCAAAAATAGACGGCAAATCTGTCGTGATTGCTGCAATCGCTTGGATGTTTATTGTTTATACAACATCATGACGTAACATCACGCCTGTATGATCTGAGGGGGTACGCAGATGTGTACACCCAGATTTGGACAGTAATATATTATGTAATGTTCCATTTATTGGGGATAAATAAAACCTAATTATTTGTTTGGGAACAACTAAAAATGGAAAAATAAAAAACTTTTTTGCAAAAAATAAAACCGACTTCAAAAACACAAAAAAGTGAAAAACACAAAAACACAAAAAAGTGAAAAATAAACTTCACAAGAAAAAGCAGCTTCTGAAGTCGGTGGCAAAGAAAACGAAATCAAACAAACAAAATGTCACCGACTTCAGAAGCTGCTTTTTCTTGTGAAGTTTATTTTTCACTTTTTTGTGTTTTTGTGTTTTTCACTTTTTTGTGTTTTTGAAGTCGGTTTTATTTTTTGCAAAAAAGTTTTTTATTTTTTGTAATTGTGTTTTTTTTAAAACAACCAAAATGCTATAGAATAATATTTTTAATTTGAAATTACGCCACGTTTACATGGCGCGGCGTGTTACTGACTCGGAAGTACGTTTTTATACTTTTAGCAGACTTAGGTACATGAGCAGCTTGTGGCTAAATAATAATAGCCGCACCGATCGATATTTAAAGTTAAACCGCGCTTGCCAAGGTCGGTCTATGGATGGGTGATGATAATTACATTTAGAGTTTCCTCCGTGCCTCGAATTGCACGTTAAGCTGTTGGTCCCCGCTATCATTTGGAGATATTTGACTGTCGATCGCGTAGTCAGTGGCCTGAAATCCTGACAACCAGTCTTACCAAGGGTTATGGTAATACCCAGTTCTAACTGGGTTGTGGAAGTCAGATAGGCAGTCGCTCCATGTAAAATGATGGTATTCAGCTGCTGAATAACTGAAAAGCAGATGCTGGAGAAGACTGTAAAGTTTAGGGAGACGATACCCACAGAAGCGACAAAACGTGAGCAGTTTGGACATTTGTTTTAGGTACTATAAATATAATTTAATAATATCTTATACCTTTAAACGAGCAATTCTTGTGTATATGTATATTTATAATCTGAATCTCGGAAACACCTCCAACAATGTTCATGAAATTTATCATGAAAAGGGGTTTCAGAGGCGATATATCGATGTAGCTAGGTTTTATTAAAAAAAAACTGACTCGGTCATCCAGATACTATATTTACATGCTGTAGTTAAGCTCATGTTTCATTGGACAGTCAATATTAATCATACAGTACTGTGCATAATGATGTATAAGCATGAAAAAGCCGCACACCTCCGAACGCGGAAAAGTGTACATTATTAAAGAGAAACCCTTGCTTCGGTACGAAATATTGGGCTGAAATTAATTTACATTCTCATCGCGGAATGCCAACAATTTTTCATCGTTGGAAGGTTTGGCCTTATAAAAATACGAAACAATGAACCTTCATCATATAAAAGTTCGAAATCGCAAAGAAAATCTGTTCCCAAGAAAGATATTTCAAATAATCCGTTTAGATTTTAATTTGAATACTTTTTTTAGGAGCTATTCACTTAATAAGAACTGCCACTCGGGTCGATCTTTAGGTAAAGCTACGCTTGCCTAGGTCGATCTGTGGATGGGTGACCACCCGACATACCGAGTTTCCTCCGTGCCTCGGAAAGCACGTTAAGCTGTTGGTCCCGGCTGCCATATATAGATCTTTGGCAGTCGTTACAGGTAGTCAGTGACCTGAAATTCTGACATCCAGTCTTACCAAAGAGTATCGTAATACCTAGTATTAACTGGGTTGTGGAGGTCAGATAGGCAGTCGCTCCATGTAAAATACTGGTATTCAGCTGCATCCGGTTAGACTGGAAGCCAACCCCAACATAGTTGGGAAAAGGCTAGGCAGATGATGATGACTTTTTTTAGGTTCAAATGGTATCCTGTATAACGGAACTTTCGATTAGCTTAGGCTTTGCACGAACCTTAATGTGTATCTATACTACGTACTAATGTATTGTGCTAAGAAAACAAATCTTAAGTACATATATTTCATTGCATTTTTGGGATGAACTTTTTTGTCTTGATTTAAGATTTTCTTATTTTGTAACTGAATCGACATTTGCCTAGCCGTTTCCAAACTATGTTAGGGTCAACTTATAGTTTAGTACAGGTTAACGTGTTTAGAGCAGCAGAGGCTCAGTGGTGGCTACTCCGACTTACAAACAGTAAGTCGTGGGTTCGAAACCAGGCGTATTACTTTGTGTAATTTATTTCATCACCGCTGCTCTCAAAACGGTGAAGGAAATCATCGCGAGGAAACCGGCATATCTTAGAACCAAAAAATTCGAAGACATGTGACATCTACCAACCTGCACTGGGCCCGCGTGGTTGATCATAGCCCATCCCTCTCCTAGAGAGGAGGCCTGAGTCCCTGCAGTGGGAACATTATAGGCTGATGATGATGATGACGAATACGATATTCCTTGGTAAGACTGGTTGTCAGATATTCCTAGTTTAATGACTGAATCAAATTAATCACGGACAGGTCCACCTAGTGGACAACGCCTATTCCTCAAGGAGATGCCTATTTTCCAGCTGTGGGAACGTTGTACCCTGATTAAATTCATCATCTGCCTAGCCTTCTCCCAACTAGAAAGAAAAAAAAAATAGAAAACAACAACAACAACGCGCCCTCAACTACGTTGGGGTCGGCTTCCAGTCTAACCGAATACAGCTGAATACCATTATTTCACTTGGAGCGACTGCCTACCTGACCTCCACAACCCAGTATACGATACCCTTTGGTAAGACTGGTTGTCAGATTTTCAGGTCACTGACTACCTGTAACCACTGCACCTACTGTACCCTAATTAAATTATTGGTTACTTATTTGCCTCGTTGGTCTAGTGGTATCAGGCGTGACTGTTGAGTATGTAGACTTGGGTTCGATACCCAGTTCGGGCAGTCTTATTGGGTTTTTCCTTCAGGAATTTCTCAGTAGCAACCAATTAGTCTGGTCAGCTCGTGGCTTAATAAGAACTGCCACTCGGGTCGATCTTTAGGTTAAGCTGCGTTTGCCTAGGTTGATCTATGGATGGGTGACCGCCCATTACATACCGAGTTTCCTCCGTGCCTCGGAAAGCATGTTAAGCTGTTGGTACCGGCAGCCATATGTAGATCTTTGGCAGTCGTTACAGGTAGTCAGTGACCTGAAATTCTGACATCCAGTCTTACCAAAGAGTATCGTATTACCTAGTATTAACTGGGTTGTGGAGGTCAGATAGGCAGTCGCTCCATGTAAAATACTGGTATTCAGCTGCATCCGGTTAGACTGGAAGCTGACCCCAACATAGTTGGGAAAAGGCTAGGCAGATGATGAACCAAGGAGTCTGGTTGAATTTCTGGCAAGACTCAATGCCCTTTCTATGGAACTCAAAATACAAGCGAAAGGTGGGTGTACAGTCAGCATCAGAATTAGATTAACACTACTCAGTTTCAAAGCAGGTTTTTTTAATAAAAACTGGTTAAATATTACTCGTTACTAACAAGTTATTGAAGTGTAAGGAATGTTTTAAAGTAAAAACTTGTGGAACGTTAATAATAATAGCTAGAGCCCTGTACATAAAATAATTAAAATTCTGAAATGTTAAGCTACTTCTGTTGCTGACCGTACTATCAGGCATCTAGGGACATCTCTGACTAACCCTTATGGGATTACAGGTGATGTTATTTCGTACAACAAAACTATTAATAGATGACCTACATATCTAACTTCTTGAAGAGTTATTTGTAGTTTCATACCTACATAACAAATTAATTCCAAACAATATTAATATCGACGTATGCCAACCGTACGACCAAGACATAATTCCATCTATTGTTTACTTACTATCGTAAATTGAAATTCAATTACCGTAACCCGCAAAGGGCCTTGACCAGCTGACGAAGATCTACTCCATCCCCCTTGGTACTAACGTCAGAGGGTAATGCAGAGATGCATGGAGTAAGTTCGGAGCTCGAGCTGAAATGGTCTTTAGTAACAGGCCTCCAGTTTTGCGTTCGGCGTCGCTCTGGTCGCACGTGGCGCGGGCTAGTTAAAAAAAATACTTCCAGATAAAAAAACATCGATTAAAGTACTTTGTATGTTGTTCGTATATTATTAAAGTTTAAAGTGGTTTGTACTAACGTGTTTGGTGTTTGAAAAAGTTTTCAAAGTTACGAGGTAAGTTTTGAAGTTAAATAAACTTTTTTTTGCAGGAAAATAAAATTTGAAGTGTTAGGAATTGGATTATTTGTTTAAAGATATGAAATAGTTTACTATTCGAACCTTCAATTAAAAATTACATCGTAGGTATAGTTAAAATTGTATTTGATTCTGAGTTAAAAAATTTATAAATATATTTTCACAGTATTTTTTGAACAATAAGTACATTATTTTATTCACTCTTACTTCAAATATTAATTTCGCTCTACGATTAATTACATCGTTTGATAAAAATGATATTTGATTCTGAGTAAGAGTTACAGAAAAAAAAACAATTTTTCAATTATTTTCACAATATATTTTCAAGAAAAACATTGTTCTATTTGTCCTTACTTCAAATATTTATTGCGCTCAACGATTAATTACATGGTTAAATAAAAGAAACAATATTTTTTTAAATAATATTTTATTTTATTCATTGTTACTTTATTAATCCCTTGAGAGGAGACAATTTTTAATATTTCAAACCAATTTCTTATTTTAAGTCTACATAAGAGATAAAAATTTAAAGTTCTAACTTAAAAGCAATTTCCATCAGGACATAGACCACAATTTACATAAATGGCGGTCATGAAAACCGAATACGATAATCCGGGATCAAAGTATTACCAATATTATCGACTATAATCGTTTAGTTAAATGAGATGGCTATTGTGAATAAATTATGAGGATTTTGAACGTGTAGAAGGAACATTTTGTTCTTCTATTACTAACTAATCTGTTTCGTGGTATAAAAGCAACTGAGAAAGGAAATAAACAAAAACTTACTATAAAGGAAGTCGGTTAAATATGGCGTTTTCATAAAATGTGACTTACTTTTAATGTTTGAAAATTTTCATAACGGAATTTAAACATTTGGGGATATGTGAAGAATTTGAAAAAAAAATTGGATACCTATTTGTGGTCGGAAATACTAGTAAATGTACTTAAATTTAATTTTTATTTAATCTAAGAATGATTATATATCTAACTGCAGTCTTATTTTCAACAAAGATTTCTGAAATAATGTTACAATTCAATTGATTTATTCAGTAAAAGTTCATATTGCGTTCGAATATAGTAAACATAAAGTATTGGATGTACAAATAATTAATAGGAATACATCATATTACCCAAAACTAATAGGGTAGTTAACTAAAAAAATCTAATTAGTCCGTCAGATAGATTTCCAAAAAATATTGGACACGTGTTTTTTTTTTTTTTCACGTCAACAAACAATGAAGACGACACAGTGGTTTGAAAACTCGTGTGACGTCATATTCTAAGACATTAGTATGACATTTTTACCGGTGAGCGACGTCACAACCCTCCACTCAAATCTCTGACGCGTTTTATCTTGGTCAATTTTTATTGATTTCAATTCAATTCATTTATTTGATTCAGACATAAACAATATCCATAACTTTGTTAGTAATTACATTTAAAACTATGTTAGTAAACAGATAAATTCATAACGGACACACAGACTATTACAGACAAATACACACTCACAACACTGAATATATCATCAAAATGCCATATAAAAAAATAAAATGAGACAAATTTATACACGTCCCCAAAGGTCAACTACAATATAAAAATCTAAAAATGTCCACAATCCAAAATTAAAAAATGAAATAAAAATAAGTTAAATTAAATAGGAAACAATGTCACAGATTCAGAAGACAAAAAAAAAAAAAAAAAAAAAAAAAAAAAAAAAAAAAAAAAATGCAAAAATATTAAAAAAAAATAAAAATACGAATATGGGCAAACCAGGCATAATTATCAAACGTGAAGCGTACTGCATTCCGTTCCACTATTCAATTCTTTTTGACATGTAACTGTACACAATGCCACAATATTGGACAGTCAAAACGTCCAGCCACAACACTGAGAATGCTGTTGCTACTGCCGCGGGTACGCCTAAGCAAGGATGCTGCTCTCTTTCTGAGTATGGCATGAAAGCCATCAATATGAGCGTTTGCAAACATGCCCGACGCACTACAGTACCTTGGCAACCGCATCAGCATCCTAAAGGCATTGTTATACTGTACGCGCAGGGCGTTGATTGTCTTCTGCGTATATTTGACCCATAGACTGCACGTATAAAATGATTGGCAAAACGCCCGAAACAATGTCACTTTTACTGCTTTACTGCAGCGCGCAAATCTACGGGCCACCATATTGCATCGGACAGCCAACGCCCTGCGCTCTCTCTCAATATCTTCGTGGTCTGATTGGTCCTCCGAGACCCAGTGGCCCAGGTACTTGAACAGGACACAACAGGGAACAGGCGGTTTTGATTTGATAAAACAAAATATACGTATCCAATGTTTTTCGATAATCTAACAGACGGACTAATTAAAATCCTATTTTCTTAAGTCAGTAAATCCCTATTGGGTTGTGGAGGTCAGACGTGCAGTCGCTCCATGTAAAATACTGGTGTTCAGCTGCATCCGGTTAGACCCTAACATAGTTGGGAAATGGCTATGCAGATGATGATAACATGATTATTATTGTTAATTAAATACTGTGACTGTATTTTTATATCTACGTACAAAAAACTCTCTTTAAAAATTATTGATTTTAGGTATAGGTTTTACATTAGATCCTTTAAACATTAACAACGAGGTTATGGCGTTTTATATTGTGTATATTTTATTTTTTTTGGAGGATTGGAAATCATCAAATGACTCCTCCCACTCTGGGCAGAGTGGAAGGGAGTGTCAGAATTCTACTGACTAAAAACCACACATGTTCCTTCTTAGCACTTTGTGTCAGAAGCCGCGGTATCTCTTTGAAACAACCCGCAGTCCCGACAGATATTATGTATTTTAAATAGGTTTGTACATCAATTTCTCATTAGTTCATGAATTTCTCAATAGCAGCTTAGAGTCTGAACTTGTGCTCAGTTTATTGCATTAGGCTCTACCTGTATTACATGATACTAAAGCATCATTTTCGAACTGTGGGTGAACTAGATAAAACGGTTTAGTGTCGTTCTACACTAAACTAGTGTCCTCAATGAGAAACAAATAAGTATGGCAAAAAAAATATATGTAATGTATATGGGACAAGCCCGTCACACTATTCCCAAACAACTGTAACTCCTGTAAGCCAGAATCAACAGTGGCGACCACAAGAAAAGCGCCGAGACAATGAAGCCCGACGAAGTCCTAGAGAAACGATTTAACTGTCTTGGATCCCGCAACGAAATTAATCAGAAAAGAATAGCGGAGGAGTAGGAAAAAAAATAATTTCCACTTCCCTCCATATCAGCAGGAGACAGAATAGAACAAGGCCAATTGGCACACAGGGACGTATACAACTGGGATAAGCCCAGTTGCCTAGCACCACGGATATTATTGTCATTAATATTACTGGGTACTAAGTTGTGAGCTGTTATATTTGATTCCAATAATAGTATAATCAGTTAGTTAGTCAGTATAGTTGTTACAAACTACCAGGAAGCCAAAATGGTGAAGTAGTAGTGTCGCCATTGCATACTGCATGTTAACCAGGTGAACACAGTAAACTAAACCGATAGCACCTTGCCTATCTTCTAGGAACCTACCTTATTATGTTTATGGGGCATGCGGTCGTCATCATCTGATGATGCGGCTGATGATTCAGCCATAAGACGTCCACTGCTGGACAAAGGCCTCCCCCATAGAACGCCATAACGTACGGCAACCTGCCGTGTGCATCCACCCGTTCCCCGCGACTCTCACGATGTCGTCGGTCCTCCTGGTGGGAGGCCTACCAACGCTCCGTCTTCCGGTTCGTGGTTGCCACTCGAGAACCTTTCTTCCCCATCGGTTGTCGGTTCTTCCAGCGATGTGGCCTGCACATTGCCGCTTCAGCTTACATACGGCTAATCGGCCGGCTTGGCAGGCGGTGCTAACCTGTAATTAATTGTAAAACTAACCTTAGATTGTTGAAAATACTTACTTTAAATATTTACAGTTTAAATCATTGTTGGTTGACCAATAAAGAAAAATAAAAATCTCACTAGTGATTACAGGTGTTATACGTTTTTTTTTCTCACGTTCTATAATATTCCCATAACATCAAAATTCCGTTCAATATCTGCCCCAAAAACGCCCCAAAATTCGCTTAAAGAAATTCCCATTCGCACCCTACCATAAAGTAACGCAAAACAATCGTTGAATTTAAAAATTCAAATCACAAACATAAACTTTCGAAGTTTTTCAAATAATCTTATTGAGAGTAGGAAGCGTTTAAAACGTAAGGAGGCCTGAAAGCACGAAGGCCTCTTTTCAGCTGTTACTGAAATATTCAGGTCGGGTTTAGATAGCCTCCTTATGGACTCTGCTCGTTTTTAATGGAGGCTAGCTGTGAGAAATTGTTTTACTCTTTTGAGAAGAAAGAAAACGTTTTTATTTGACTCGCATCTTAGAACAAAACAATAATAATATTATTTAAAAGAAAATAAGTAAGAAAGAAAAAATATTTATTTGTCGCAGAAACATGACGAGCATACAATAAGACAATTAAAAAGAACGTTGGGGCTGCGGGTTGTTCGAAAGAGATACCGCGGCCTCGGCATAAGGGCTAAGAAGGAACATGGGTGGTTTTTAGTCAGTAGAAGTCTGACACTCCCTTCCGCTCTGCCCAAGAGCGGGAGGGGTTAATTGATGATTTCCCACCCCCCAAAAAAATTACTTTGTTTTCTGTCTCGTTGGTCTAGTGGTAAGAAATACCACTGTCGAGGATTAGGTCATGATTTGATTCCCAGGTCGGTTAAAGGTTTCATATCAACTATTTCTCAGTAGCATCCCGAAGTCTGGATTTGTGCCTTGTAGACAACAAGCTCGCCACCTATTTTCTTTGTTGTTTTCTAAACTAAAACTTTGAACACTTGGAGTTTTTCCTGTATTGTGGGTTGCGTTTACAAACATTTAAAATGACATACAACACTATTACATGGGACTTAAACATGACTCAATGATTTTTTTTTTTTGAATTTTCAATTACTGAAATTGTCAATTTTTCAAAAACAAATTCAAATTTGAATTTGAATTTTTCATGAATCATCACCTCTGTCTAATTCTTCGGGGGTGGTTGTGATGTTATTGTATGTAGTGGTAAGATTGATACAATGATTTTAGTATTTGACGGCGCTTTAATATTAAAATTAGTTTTAGTTAGATTTAATAGATGTCGCTGTTAGTTTAAGAGTGTCGTGAACATGACTTATCTATGTCTGCTACGTCACATCCGATCACACGACACTCTGACACAACACCGAGCGCTAGCGGGCGGTGGGGCGACGACAGACAGGCAGTATGGTTTGAGATTCGGTCGAGATCGCACAGGCGTGCTACGCGCTCGGTGGAGTGTCTTACTTGTGCTATATCTATTTTGTTATTTTATTTTAACGGTTATTACTTGGTGAATATTTTAAAAGGAATAAAAGTGATTTTGTGCTAGTGAACTAGTGTCCCTATTTTCTTCGCCCGACAATCCACGCCTACCTACAATGTACAACTTAGTAATTGAGATCATGGATCCAATTAATACCGCTGATAAGGGCCATGTTCCTACATCAGAAGTGGGATTCGAAGGGCAAAGACCTGAAGAAAATAACGGACACGGTGTAGTACCCCGCCAACGCCTTACCTATTGCGAGATATGGAGACTTTGTTATCACGACTCCTGGCAACCGCTCAACTGCAAACGTCAAATTTCAACGCAACTGCGCGATTGATACGGTTTGATCCTGATGCTACTGATGCGGTCATAAAAGGTTGGTGCAGGATAACGGAAATAGTAGTAAATAGCAGGAACCTAAATGGTGCAGAACTTTTGCGAGTGCTTGCACATGCTCTGAGATAACGGGCATCGAATTACAAACTTCACAGTTACCCTGGAGGCAAATAAAGGAATAATTGCTTTTTGCACAATTTGAAAAACCTATGTTACCGCAGGACTACTTCGACGAGATATTAGGATTCCAACTCGGTACGAAAGAGTGAAGCTGCAACACGTGTCTGGAGCAAGATAGAGATTATCCCTTGCACGGAAATGTCAGAAGACGTCATCACGGAGTTTGTTACTTCGGTGCTATGCCAAAAGGATGGTATGATACGACGAGAGCTGCATTCTTGTAACGTATCTACCAGAACTCAGTTGCTACGGGTTCTCCAAGGTACGAGTAATTTGTCAGTGACGTGTAGTGAAATGTAGTGGTATGTGGTTATATGTAGTGAAATACAGTGAAATGTAGTGAAATGCAGTGAAGGGAAGTAAGAGAAGTGAAGGGAAACGAAGTGAGGTGAGGTGAAGTGTAAAGAAGCCGCTACAATGAACCACGTCTTACTCAAACTGTCATCATTGTGGTATATCACTATCAGTTCATCGAAGCATGGACTCTCGCAAACGCCGCAAAGAGCCTGTTGCTAAGGCAACTACGAAGACAGCTGAGCAGCCTATGGAGATGCAAGTGCATCCGCGCTCTGTCACTTGTTACCTTTGTGGTCAACAAAGGCACGTTGCACCAGCGTGTCCGGACCACAAAGGAGGCAACGAGAAACCGGCTGACAGGGAGGTCTACCTGCGTGAGTGAGGGCCGGCAACCGGCACCATTACTACGACCGGGTGAGTTCGTTCCTTTTCTTTTTGGTAGTGGTTCCGCCTGTTTATTGGCGACTTCCAACTTGGCTAGTCGGCTACCAGGTACAATATGTAACGAACTCTGACATCATTCTATGTCGGGGTCCCTTACCATGGGATGTCCTCAGGGTTCGGTTGTGGGTCCGTATGTATGGAGCGTAGGCTTTCGTGACTTCCTCGCGATTCCACTTCCATGCGGCGTTACGTAAACCGGTTGCGCGGACGACGGCCTGCAGCTCGTTCAGTCAAGTGCTCGGGCTGGATTCGAAAGTTTGGCTGACACTTGCCTAAATTGAATATCCCGGTGGGGTGATCGTAACCGTCTGACCTTCACCGCACGAAACTTGTCAACTTCTTTTCAAAGGTAATTTTAAATCATGGCCTAGTATTGGGTTTAATAGCGTTCCCGTTAAAGGGAAGCGCTCTGAGTGCTGCCTTGGGTTTGTCTTGGGGAGGAGCTTTTCATTCATAGAACACATGGAGGCTGTCGGTGAAAAAGCTAAAGGGGGCTTTTATGCCTTAACGAGAGTGTCCAGGTCTGCGTGGGGTTTGTCATTTTTAACTCTAGGAAATATCTATGGGGCTGTTTACTTGGGGTGTGTGTAGCGTACGGGGCACCGGTGTGGGCCGAAAGGGCTGCCATAGGAGCGGTACGACGTAAATTACTTCAAAGCCAGCGGTTGGCCTTGATTTTCTTGTGTGGAGCGTGTAGGACGGTTGGTACTGAAGCCCTGCCGGTACTGGCAGGGGTGCTTCCGGTCGATCTTGAGGTGCGGCGCCGTGCTTCAATGTGCTGCTGCGCGCGAGGGGCCGCGGCCGCAGACTTTTTGATACAGCGTGACCGTGCTGAAATGGCTGGATTACTGGGACCACAGACTGGCGTCTGTGAGGAGCTTTTGTTTGAGTTGCAGTGTGGGTCGTATAGTTCCGTCAAGGGCCGGCGTCTCCGCCAGTTCTTTCCCTCCGCTTGTGGGCGGCTGGCCGGGACGTGGCTGGCGGTAGATCGCCCAATTTCTCGCGGGTCTTGGTGGCTTTGGGAGTAAATTGTTTTCCTTCAGGCTTGTTGCCTCACCTTTTTGTCAATGTTCTGCATCTGGCTGCGAAAATGAACAATCAGGCACATCATATTTTATGGGAGTGTGGTCTTTGGCGGAGTGAATGTGATGGTGTACGGGTTACATCCGGAGTTGTTTGCTGTGCGATCCTTGTAGAAACTAGAACGGGTTTCCGTGCGTTCTAGCATTTTTGTCGTGCGTATTGTTGGAGTCGGGTATAACGGCTCACAACTTGGGACGCAGTGGTATTGATGACAGTAATATCCGTGGTGCTGGGCAGCTGGGCTTGTCCCGGTTGTACACGTCCCTGTGTGCCAGTTGGCCTTGTTCTGTTCTGTCTCCTGCTGATATGTAGGGGGGTGGAAGTTGTTTTTCCTGCTTCTCAGCTATTCGTTTCTGATTGGTTTCGTTGCGGGATCCAAGACGGTTGAATCGTTTCTTTGGGACTTCGTCGGGATTCATTGTCTCGGCGCTTTTCTTGTGGTCGCCGCTGTTGATTCTGGCTTACAGGAGTTGCAGTGGTTTGGAAGTGGTGTGGCGGGCTTGTACCTACCAAGTGAAAGTAGTGGTGTACCACAGCTTAGCCTTTCGCGGATTGCAGGCGTGTAGCTATGTTAGGTCTTGGGCTTGTCCCAATTTAAAAAAAAATAAAAATGTAACGAACTTCTTTCGTATATCTCACGGGTAATGGAGATAATAATGTAGTCAAGTGTGACTCGCAGATACTTAGCCCCATCAATGTTGAAGCTATTCTCTGTAGGCGAGTATGTTTTTATAAGAAATAACGAGCGCAATCAGATTAAGTTTCACAGAAAATTCAAAGGTCCATTCTTAATTACCAAGGTTGTAGAAAATGATTGGTATTATGAGCTAAAAAATATTGATGGGCCTAATCGAACGTAAAAATATGCACACGAAAATCTGCGTTTAGTACCCGGGGGTCAAGACGGTCTGGTAGCGACAGCTACCTCGTTATTTAATAATAATGAGAAGGAGGCCGAGACGGCGGTCTACGATCGGGGAGTGGAGTGGGTATCATCTGGTGATGACAGCTTAGTGATACCTTGTCGATGTGTGGTTCACGAACGTTGACCGCTAGCTCTGGAACCCTCGCGGCCTTCAAGAGTGAAGAAACGTAATTAAAGTTACCATTGTTACAATCTGTGAGATTAACTTAACTGAGCGAGGATAATATAAAGGACTTGCTCATGTGGGCCGACGTCCTATGATGTGTTAGTTACGTGATCTAAGGAACTGGCTTATGTAGGTCGATGTTCTGGATCATGTACTAGGGTGTGTTTAGCGTGATCTAAGGAACTGGCTTATTCAGGCCTATGTTCCGGATCATTTGGTAGGGTGTGTGTAGTTGTATGATCTAAGGGACTAGCTTATGCAGGCCGAAGTTCCGGATCATATACTAGGGTGTGTGTAGTAATGTGATATAAGGGACTGGCTTAGACGGGCCGATGTTCCGGATCATATCCTATGGTGTGTGTAGTAGTGTGATCTAAGGGACTGGCTTAGACAGGCCGATGTTCCGGATCATATTATTGCACTGATCGTCTAGTCTGAGAGACTGTGAGATCAATTGAGGTGTAGTCATATGAGATGACAGGGATAGAGCCAGTAAGTCCGGTCCATGTTGTCATATGAGATGATGACTGGTCGAAGGGACGCTGTCACTCTTTGAGTTACGTGTAGTCATACGAGATGACAGGAAAAGAGCCAGTAAGTCCGGTCCATGTTGTCATATGAGATGATGACTGGTCGAAGGGACGCTGTCGCTCTCTGAGTTAGGTGTCGTCATATGAGATGATGACTAGTCGAGGTCTAGGTTGTCCGGGCCACGTCATCATAGGAGATGATGGCTGGTCGAAGGGACGCCTCAGTCAGTATTAGTTTGCAGGAGGTCAAACGTAATCGCTTTACGTGTGTGCGTCCCTAAATGTCATCATGTCAGGATAGGACGAGCGTACAAAGTAATGTATCTACCAGTTTTATTCTCTATAAAGAACGATGGGCAACCGGTGACTTAAGAAAATGAAGACGCACGAGGACGTGCGAATGTCAGTCTGGCCGTGACGGCGCTTTAATATTAAAATTAGTTTTAGTTAGATTTAATAGATGACGCTGTTAGTTTAAGAGTGTCGTGAACATGACTTATCTATGTCTGCTACGTCACATCCGATCACACGACACTCTGACACAACACCGAGCGCTAGCGGGCGGTGGGGCGACGACAGACAGGCAGTATGGTTTGAGATTCGGTCGAGATCGCACAGGCGTGCTACGCGCTCGGTGGAGTGTCTTACTTGTGCTATATCTATTTTGTTATTTTATTTTAACGGTTATTACTTGGTGAATATTTTAAAAGGAATAAAATTGATTTTGTGCTAGTGAACTAGTGTCCCTATTTTCTTCGCCCGACAATCCACGCCTACCTACAATGTACAACTTAGTAATTGAGATCATGGATCCAATTAATACCGCTGATAAGGGCCATGTTCCTACATATTCATTACCCGTACAGTCAAGTTACTTGAAACTTTTCTTATTTTTTTTTTTTTATTTTTTTTTTTTTTCTTATTATCCTCTGAGTATGGTCAGTAACTGACGCACTGGGTTCGCGTGGTGAATTAGAACCCCGAGGGGTTAAGCAGAGGTGTATCTAAGAAGTAGTTTAATTTCGCCAGTTCAGTTCCATGTAATTGGGGGAAAATAGGCTCGCCTATTTCCAGTTAGTTTAGTTTAGTATACCAAACCATAACCATTTGACAGTTAATCGATGGACACTATGATAGCCACTGACATTTAAAAAGATACGCAATAGCCATGCTGACCATCGGATTCAGACTACATGGCTGCTGCTGCTCTAATGGAAAAACCCAATAAAACTTTGCCGGACCCGGGAATCGAACCCAAGACCTCGATCGTGCCCAGCAGTCGCACTCGCGACCACTGTAGGATTAATCTTAGCTCCCTAGTGTTGGTTAGTACAGACAAATGTCAATTGGTTCCATTTAGAACCAAACCGTACCGTTTGTAACTGTCAAATAGTTCCATTTTGTACCGAACCATAACCAATTGACAGTTAATCGATGATAGCCACTGACATTTAAAAAGATACGCAATAGCCCTGCTGTACATCAAGCTACTACAATCTGTCAAGTTTCTTTAATAGATTTTCAACTTTATCGCCAAAACTTTAGGTTCAATGTTGATTGGAAAAAAATTACAGTGTCGGGTAGCTTGTGCTGGCGTCTGTCTACAGATTTTTTTTATAGTAGGCTAAAATGAGGTCGCCATCGCTTAGTCTTTTTGTTTTGCTTACATAGCTTCTTGCCCCGATATCACCACCCGCATAACCTTTTCCTAACTATTTTTGGGTCAGTTTAATTTTAATTGCGTGAATTTCAGATACTTTTGTCCGGTTTATAAGACATAGTAGGCAAAGGTTTTTTTTTTATATAAAAAATATAATTCTTGAATTGAACTCGATCTGATCATTTTAACCACTTTTGAGAGTACTATCATGATTACATCATGCATATTGAAAAATAAATAGATTTTTTTACAAGTAAACGTTGCCTAATCCGAAAATTACGTATCTTTTTAAATGTCAGTGGCTATCATAGTGTCCATCAATTAACTGTCAAATGGTTCCATTTTGTACCAAACTGACAGTTAATCGATGGACACTATGATAGCCACTGACATTTAAAAAGATACGCAATAGCCCTGCTGATCATTTTAACCGCTTTCCAGAGTACTATCATGATTGCATCATACATATTGAAAAATAAATAGTTTTTTTTACATGTTAACGTTGCCTAATCCGAAAATAAGTCATAAATCAATTTTAAAACTGAGGTTCAGTGTTGCATTATGTTTTTGGTGCTAAATACTTTTGCAATCTTGTATTTTCAGTCCAATTTCCACAGAAAATAATAACAAAACAGCTTGCAACAGCAACCATCAAGTGCTTCTGGTTTAGCCACTATAGTTTAACAAAAAAGTTTAAATAAAAAAAAACACTTACAGACGAACTGAGAACCTCCTCCTTTTTGGGAAGTCGGTTAAAAATCTAATAAAGAAATACCGATTGTTACAGCTAAAAGACCACGGATCACAGTTAGACCAGGGTAGAAGCCTTTAAAAATAATAAAAAGTGAAAAAAAATAAGTAAGCTCATCCGTCTTCTTCAATTTAAAATTTAACAAAATTGAAGATCGTTTTTCCAAAAGAACACGCTAAAGAAATAGTTCTCTACAAAAAAAAATTTGAAAATCGGTTTATTGATGGAGATATGCGATAACAAACATACAAACAAAAAAAAAACATACAGACGAATTGATAACCTCCTCCTTTTCGGAAGTCGGTTAAAAACAGCCCTGCAGACCGTAAAACGACCCAACATACGGTCCAATTACGGAATTACCTCACGTACGTACGTCGGTAAGTATAGGTTTTTGGTTAAAGGGGCATTTTATGGGTGGTTCGCATTAATCAGGGATGGATTGTGCCTTGTAAGGCGACGCGCATCGTTTGTTCGCACCTACGTACCTACTTATCTACATTTTAGGTTTAGTGTGGTGACCTAGTTCTCGAAATTAAGTATTTAATTTTAAGACATCTACTACGGTAGCTTTTTGATAAAAGCTTTTTTCGTGCAATGTTTAAAATGCAGTGGTCTGACTCATGCAGGCCTATATTTAAGTCGCACAATCTTTTGACGGTCCCATGCATTTATATTTACGAAGTTGCCATGTTTGTAAGAAAACAAATAAAAGGAAACCTACACGTTTTGATTTAGAAATGCCCGTTTCAAAACAAGAGATTTTTCAGCGGAGCTGCGTTTATATGGCTCCCCTAATTAACAATGCATTGCCGAGGTCAATTACTCAACTACTACTTTATTTCTTTTTGGCGGGTGGAAAATCATCAATCATCCCTCCCACTCTTGGGCAGAGCGAAAGGGAGTGTCAGACTTCTACTGACTAAAAACCACCCATGTTCCTTCTTCGCCCTTCATATCGAGGCCGCGGTATCTCTTGCGAGCAGCCCCGACGGGCGTCGGCCCTTCTATAAGTTTTGTGTTGCGTTGCGGAAGTGGTTGTTACAAGAGTGTGTTTATTCGGTAGATGAGTTTTTTCAAAAGTGTCCCTGTAAATTTTATACATTAAAGCACAGACATATTTAACGGTATCTTGAATGTAAAAAACTTTACTCTTGCATGCTATATATTGGCCAAATGTGTGTTACTAAATATTTTATATAATAAGAACTTCATGTACCTACCATATTTGATGCAATAAATGAATTGAATTTAAAAAAACTAATAATTTTCGTGGATAAATGACGTGCATACAAAATGACAAAATCTATTGTCAACAAACATTCATAATTAGAAAGATAAAAAGTTACATAAATAACCGAGTTATCCTTTTGTTTCTAATGCTCTTTACTTCAACTTTCATCCGTATTCTAAAAATAATTTTGAACGGTTACTGTTCCTGGTTTCAAATTAGAATAATTTTCTTTGCAAAGAAATAAGGTACATTTTAATTACAATCTTTTTATAACACTTCAGAGAGAAATAACTTTGTATTAAGAGGTCATAAAAACTTGTAAATGTATTTATAAAGTAAACGGACCCATAAAAGTAAGTTAAGGGGCTCAAGTAAGTCCGCATTGCTGTATCTCTTTAAGTTAAGATTAAGACTACCTCGTGTATCTAATAGGGAATCGGACTGAGTCAAAAAAATATGATTCTAATTAGTTTGTCAGTTAGATTATTGAAAAATATTGGATACATGTTTATTGTTTAATCAAAATAATAAAAAATGACCAAGATAAAACGCGTCAAAGATCATGAGTCAACCCCCCGTTGTGCCGTCATTTGTAGGTAAAAAATGTACTGACATGTGACGCTTTCGAGGAGTTCACGAGTTTTCGAAGCACGAAAAATATTGTGTTAAATATTTTTTTGATTTCTCTCTGACGGACTAATTAGTTTTTTTTTGTCCGATGCCCTATTGCATTCGACTGCTAAGCATAAGAATGAAGTAAGTGAAATATGAGAAACCGTTTTAGTTATAAGACCATAGTATACCATAATATTTCATGCAAAAAAAGAATCTTGGGGTTCGATTCTCAGGTCGAGCAAAGTGTTTTAAGGTTTTTCAATTAGGAATTTCTTAGTAGCAGCCACGGAGTCAGCGCCCGGATGATGGCAATAGGCTCGTCCTATTACATGGGACTTAAACTTAACTGAACAAAAATGGCTGTGCTATTAGGTACACCTCTGCCTTACCCGTCGGAATCCACAGGCGTGATTACAAGCGTAACTAACGAAAAAACTATCACAATAAAGATGCCATCCAATACTTTTCAAATAGCGACATTTCGAGTAAGTAAACGAAAACTCCTGCTTCCACAATATCGTCCAACATCGTTATTTATCAATATCGACCACAAGTACCATCCCTAAGATTAATGGAGCCAGTCAGAGACATTGAACACGTATATTTCACCTTTATCACACCCTGCAAAAGGTTCAGTTTGTTTTGCAATGGTAGCATACTCTTTCACTCATGGTCAGAAAATAACCATCGTGACCTGAATAACAGCATGACTTTACTTAAAAATTATATTGTTAGAAAAAAGAGCAAATAATCCCCTATCTATTATGAGATGTTGTCCAGCTTCAGTGGTAGCCTGTTATATTTCTATGGTGGCCATAAGAAACCTATTTTTAAAGGAAGAAAAATAATATAAAAAGTAAACATGAGAATAGAAAAGTAAACTTAATTTTAATTCTAATTCTAATCCTGGTATTGTTAGTTACGCAGATGACAGCACTGTCATGGAGAGTTATACATCCAGTGCAAAAGCTGATGTTCTACACATTCGAACGAAGCGCTTTGCTAATTCTTTTATTATGCGCACAGCCAAGGAGTGGAACTCCCTGCCTGCGTCGGTTTTCCCGAGTTCATATAACCCCAATCTATTTAAGTCGCGAGTAAATAGGTTTCTTCTGGGTAAGCTCGTTCCATCATCGACCTTATCTCTGCCCTCAGGGCAAGATTGAGGTCAAGAGTAAGCCCTTTTCAAATTAAAAAAAAAGTTTCCCGTCAAACTGAATGCAGTTGAATACCAGTATTTTACATGGAGCTGCTGCCTATTAGACCTCTACAATTCTATTTCTAAGTACGATATACCAGGCAAGAGAATCCGACAGACAAAAAAAAAATAAAAATCCAATTACCTTAGCCCATCATTTTAAAACTTTTCACGAAATACGGCACAGACTAATTTAAACCCTATTCTGCTTTCCGATGTCTGCGAAACTTTCGTTCCATCCTATTTTGCAGTTAGCCTGCATTCGAGGGGTTACGGCTTTCATTAAATCCCGTTTCCATATTACACGAACATTTCAAGGGTCTCTTAGAAAAAATTCGGAAGATATATCGTGCCATAGTCCTTCCTAAACGGGGATTTTTTAATAAAAATGCCGCAGATGTCCGAGTTTTTTTACGCGACTTTATAAAAGGACAAAGTTTTTAGGAATATTGGACATCTTTAGTTGTGACTCAACACTGAAATGAATTATGTTTGTTTTGACAGTTTTAGAGGAACTGAAAAATAAGGTAGGTATGGTCCCGTCGCGGCTGCGGGTTGTTCGCAGATACCGCGGCCTCGACATGAAGGGCTAAGAAGGAACATGGGTGGTTTTTAGTCAGTAGAAGCCTGACACTCCCTTTCGCTCTGCCCAAGAGCGGGAGGGGTTATTTGATGATTTCCCACACCCAAAAAAAAAGGGTAGGTACGGTATGGTTAACATCATCCGCTTCATCATTCTAATAGATGAAAAATAATGTTTATTTTGCAAATAGGTTTTTACAAACATTTTCTTTTTTTAAAACTAGATGGGGCCGGTGTTTCGTACCTGACTACTCTGAGAAGAAACATACGAAACTAATTCAGAGGTCATATTTTATATTATAGTCTCTTTTAAAGTCCAGACATAATATTGGTATACACACATGTTTTGAAAAGTAAACGGGTCATGGAGGTCATTTAAGTAAAATTATTTACTGAAAAACTAGTATTTAAAAAAACAGCTGTAAAAAGTTTGGTGGAGCTCGTGGCTTAATGAGAACTGCCACTCGGGTCGATCTTTAGGTAAAACTGTGCTTGCCTAGGTACCCGACATACCGAGTTTCCTCCGTGCCTCGGAAAGCACGTTAAGCTGTTGGTCCAGGCTGCCATATACAGTCGTTACAGGTAGCCAGTGACCTAAAATTCTGACATCCAGTCTTACCAAAGAGTATCGTATTACCTAGTCTTAACTGGGTCGTGGAGGTCAGATAGGCAGTCGGTCCATGTAAAATACTGGTATTCAGCTGCATCCGGTTTGACTGGAAGCCGACCCCAACATAGTTGGGAGCTGTGAAAAGTTTGGAATTTTGACCCCCAATATATCCGAACCAAAAGGTCAAAAAAATTACCGCAGTGACGGGGAGCACAAGTACCTTTCAGCTTCGTTAAGTGTACTTTTACACCCTTTATATCTGAGGCTGTAACCTATATTCTCGGATACTCTTGAATAGATCCAAAGTCACACTCCTAATCATAAGCTCTATTCAACCAACTTTAACAAACGAGGAGCACGCAATCAGGTCCCAGATATCCGAGAAAGTCAAAGGTCAATTAGTCGATAGTTTTCTTTTTGTCGTCGATGCGATGTAAGTTATTGTAGTTGAAAACTACACGAAGAGCTGTATTGGTTAAGTAATTGGTTAGTCAAGTTTGGAGATCGGCTTGGTTTTTTTATTGGAGGGTTGGAATTCATCAAATGAACCGAGAGAGCGTCAAGCGTCGCGCGGAAGGGAGTGTCAAACTTTTACTGACTAAAAACCCGCTATGATCCTTCTTAGCTATTTGTATCCGAGACCGCGGTATCTCTTTCGAACAACCCGCAGGCCATCGGTTTGGATCTTAAGTTTGATTTTTTGGTTGTGCCTGGTCAACTCGGCTGGTCAAGTTTTGTGTTGCGTTGCGGAAGTGGTTGTTGCAAGAATGTTTTTATTTGGTAGATGAGTTTTTTCAAAAGTGTCCTTGTAAATATACTCTTTAGAGACTCAATACTTTGTGTAATTTATTTCATCACCACTGCTCTCAAAACGGTGCAGGAAATCATCGTGAGGAAACCGGCATGTCTTAGAACTTAGAACCAAAAAATTCGAAGACATGTGGCATCTGCCAACCCGCACTGGGCCCGCGTGGTGGATTATAAGCCCATCCCTTTCCTAGAGAGGATGCCTGAGTCCCTGCAGTGTGAAAATTATAGGCTGATGATGATGATGATGATAATCGTAGTCATTATCTCTACTGCTTTGACTAACAAGTCAACAGTTGAGTAGTTAACAGTAACTGGCTGGTGGTTTCAGTAAAGAAAGAAAGATAACATATTTATTTATCACATGCATTACATTAACTCACACACACAATTCTTATTTTAATTATTTTATTTTATTTTATTTTATTTTATTCATTTTAAGAAGGCTTACAGACTAATAACAGAATAATAGGTAACAAAAATATATAATTAAGTTGCTAATAACAAGCCTCCACAGATATTATAAAAAATTACGATTAACTAATGCCTAAAAGTTAAAGTTACGGTTTTTTATTTTATTCTAGATTATACTTTGCTACATGTGTGTTTGAGTACCACCAGCCAGTGCTTCATTCGCAAAAAATGATTTGGCTAAAAGTTTTCTTGCTACGCTCGTCTTAGTGCAAAATAAGTCAATGTCATGCTCGTGAGATAATTCATTAAAGCAACGAGCGCTTCTCATAAGATAAGCATTACGCCTATAATTAGTAGAGGCAGAAGGCACACTCAGAAGAGGCCTCCGACGCAACCCAATAAGGTTAGTTCGAAATGCCAGTTTTGAAACGAGCTCAGAGCAGTCAGTTGAGCCATTCGCTATGTTAATCAAAAAACAAATATCATTGATGAGCCGCCTGTAATCAAGTGGTAGAAAATGGTACTTCTTGCAACGGTGCTCGTAATCTATAGATACTTGGTGCGCTTTGTAATCAAGATATCTCAGAAACTTTTTCTGGATGCCCTCAATACGCAACTTATAGGTCTCATATTGAGGGTTCCAGACTTGAGATGCATACTCCAAGTGACTGCGTACGAACGAGCAATATAAAACCTTGATTGGCTTTAGAGAACGGAAACAGGCTGAGGCTCTAATTATAAATCCTAATGCTTTCGCAGCTTTTTTTACAATACCCTCGATGTGTTGATCAAATAATAATTTGCTATCTTGTATAACGCCTAAATCCCTGATACTGTTAACTTTACATAAGGTGTGTTGGTTGAGAGTATAGGTTGAATTCACCGTAGACTTCTGACGCGTGAAGGTCATATGGAAGCATTTAGATACATTTAGCTGAAGCAGATTACGTGCACAATATTCCTCAAATCTATTAAGATCAGCCTGCAACTGATGAGCATCAGAGATGCCACGTATAATTTTATGAACCTTCATGTCGTCAGCGTATAGTAACACGTAAGAATGCTTAAAGCAGTTTATTACGTCAGCAATAAACAGAGTGAAAAGTAAAGTCCCCAATACTGAACCCTGTGGCACACCTGAGGGAACCGAAGTCCAACCCGAAGTGTACCCCTGGAGAACCACAGCCTGACTACGATTCTCAATATAAGACGAAAACCATCTATACAGGTCCCCGTGTATTCCAGCCTTAAGCAACTTTTCCAGAAGCAGCCGATGGTCAATACGGTCGAAGCACTTGCTGTAGTCGGTGTAGATGACGTCCACCTGCGCACGTTGTTCCATACCCCCCGATATAAACTCATGCGATAACACCAAGTTAGACGTAGTGGATCGTTTTTTGATAAATCCGTGTTGTTCATCCCCGAAGTTACTTTCCATTGCAGCGTATACATTATCATACACAATACGCTCAAGGACCTTTGAAAATAAACATAACTTAGATATTGGGCGATAGTTCGTAATGTCAGATTTGTTACCTTTTTTGTGAACTGGGGTAATAAATGCTGATTTCCATATTTTAGGAACTATACCTTCAGATATGGAACGAGTGAATAATATACACACTGGGGTAACCAAACTATCAGCACATTGCACTATAAATTCTGGAGGTATGAGGTCCGGACCACCAGATTTAGAAAGGTCCAAGGACTTAAGTAACTTCAATACTCGGGAATGAGTTATTTCCAAGGAGCTGATAAATGCAACACTACTGGTGGTGACACTACTACTAGAATCCTGCAAAGATGATGTACTGGGGACTGGATCAGGTTCCTGGAAAGTGGAGTGGAAATACGTCGCAAATAGGTTACTAATATCTTCACCAGTGCACGCGGTGACGTCATTATATTGCATGAACTTAGGCACTGCATTGGAGATTCTTTTGCTTTTTATATAAGAAATTTTTTGGATTTTTGATTATCGACGACTCTATTTTATCCATATAAATATTAAAACATGTCTTTTCTAAATTAATTGCCCTACTTCGCAACAGTGAAAAAGAATGAAAATCTGAAAGATTACCATACGTTTTGTACTTGCGATGATACCTATATTTCTCTCTCAGTACTTTTATTAGAGCGGAACTGTACCAAAGTGGATATGAAGATTTTTTAACATATTTAAGAGGTATGTACTTGTCCCTCAGTTCATATAATTTACTGTAAAAGGCTTCAACAGCACTGTCCAACGACTCAGAATTCAAAAAGTCAGTCCAGTTTATTTTGTCTAATTCAGATCTAATGGCCACATAATCTCCCCTGGAATACATGAAGCGCCGTGTTATATTATCTGTCAATTTATGAATTTCAACGAAATCCGCCCGAATCGATAACGGTTTATGATGTAAATCAACCGGTAAAGCTAATGGATCATGACATTCACTAACCTTCACAGAGTCATTAGAAAAAACTAAGTCCAATATCCTTCCGTTGATATTCCTCTCACCATTGTACTGAGACAAGTTAGAAGTAAGAATAGCGTCAAAAAATGCACATAAACGTTGGCACGTAACGTTTTGCGAAATCAATTAAAAAATTAAATGAGAAATTTAATGAGTATTATCACCGCCATCAATATTAAAAGTATCAAAATACTAATAGCTACCTCTGTCTAAAATAACCACCTCCAATAAACTAAGCCAGCTAAATCAAAAATAAGAAAAAGCCAAAGGTCACACCGCACCGCTTTCTAAATAATTAAAGTCAATATTTTTCATCGTTAACGTTTGCCCGTGATTTGGGCGCAAACAAAATTGAGCAGAAAATTGCCTTTGACCGCGCGGTAGGCTCCGTGACGTACGTGTATAGTTCGACTCGATACTGGGGAACTGGGGTATGTGATATTGCAGTTTTTGATACAATATTTTTGTTGGGATCTTGGGGTGTGAAATTGTGGCTAAAATGTATCAGTAAAAGTTTGGATACTGGCAGTAGCTGTCTATTGTATTTGTTTTTATCACCATTTAGTTTTAGTAAATAATCGGTTATCTTAGTATCTCTAAAAGAAGCAGTTTTGCATCCATGTCAAAATTCACGAGATTGTCGTTTTAAACAACGGTACCTGGATCCTTAATATACGCTGTGTTTTTACACGACTGCCCCAAAAAAAGTTCCCGTAAATGTAATGTGGAAAACTGGAAACTAAAACTTTAATTGCAGTCGGGGGGACCTGTAAGGAATTGATCCACTGAATTGTCCCCCGACTGTAATAAAAGTTTTAGTTTGTAGTTTTTCAGATTACATTTATTTTGCTCTCATTCATCACTGCAATCGTTTGACTTGTTTTTGATTTTTTAGTTTACTTTTTGCCATGGCAGGCGTTTTTTAAATTATTTGTTTTCATAGTTAGTATTTTTGCAATATTTAAAAATAACGCGCCGTGGTTTAGAAAATAAGAAAAGATTAGTGTTTGTTTGTGTGTGAAAGCGTGGTTATATCTGATTCTATCAAGTAGGGAAATTTTAAGTATAACCCTTTAGGTGACTAACAATATTCTAATAGGGGCTATTTTTTTAGAAACCATGAAGTCGGTCATTCAAATCTTTAGTAGCTATTATTAGTCTGAAAAATCTAATATGAACAAAATGTTGAAGTTTTATCGCTTGTTTTTTTTATTTACCTATATCCGGGAATGAAACGCGTATTAATTACTATCCGATAAACGCGAGCTAATTAACGCGGATGATGCAATCAGCGTCGGAAGCTGTACATGTTTCACGTGTAAAATGGGATTAAACGCAGGTTGCGTTTAACTTTAAAACTATTAACTACTAGCAGTTTCCCGCGACCTTTGTTTGCGTTTTAAAATAACAATAATATTTCCCTTTTCATCTTATTTTGTAACCGATTTCATGGATTTTATTTTGTATGCCCGAAATCCTATTGCTTTTTTTTTAATAAAAGTAAACTAAGTTACTCCTTATAGAAATGTCCCATCAAAATCCAGCCATTTCTGATATTAACCGGAATGAACAGACACATAGATTTCGAAAAATAATAAATAGTTTTTTGTTATTATTGTCTGTTTGCGATAAACTTAAAAACGACTGCAACGATTTTAATGCTGATTTCACGAGTGGATTGAGTGGTTCTCGAGGAAGGTTTTAGTATTTAATTTGACCGACAGCCATGCGGGTGAAACCGCGGGGATCAGCTTAGTATACTCATGCATTCAGTATAAAGCTGGATTTTTTATATTACAAAAAAATACTTCAATTTTATTTATTTGTGTAGATATTTGTTCGCCTGTTTATTTAATTCCAAGTTCATAACATTGCGGGTAGCAAAGCAAATACTAGATCGAAAAACCTTACTAAAGTTTCTAAGAATAACCTCTACCAAAATCATCATCATTAGTTCGAAGCCTTTCTTCAGGAACCGATTACATTTCACTAATTATACTTTTTGCGTGACTCCTAAATTGGAAAACCGGAGGCAACTTAAAGTTACTTGTAATTTAAATTCAATTTGGTAGACTTTGAAAATCACTTCGTTAGTTGGCCAGATCAAATCTTGATGAAAATTGCTTTCTTGCTTACACTACACAGCTGGAATCGAAAGAAAGAAAGAAGAAAGAAAGAAAATTGTGTTTATTTGGCAAAAAATCCTTAAAAATTAGCAAAACAGATTCAATATATTTCAAATTAATAATGCCAAAAGGGCCTCAGCTCAGCATAATGCCAGATGGCAACACAATGTGCACCACCTGACGCTGATTTTCAGCTGCTGCCCACGAGTGCCATACGCTCGAAAATATAAACAAACACATTTTAAAATTCTAAAATAGTTTGCAAAAAATAAAATAAAAAACCTACTTTAATAAAATGTTGCGACTCTAATGAAATAGAACAAAATGCCAATAATAATTGATAGCAGTAACAAAGGTAAATCAACAACATCAAAAATAAAATGCCAAAAAAAAAAATTAAAAATGAATCACTAGAAACAATTATACAAAGTTAAAATGACTGAATGTATAAAATTAGTAACATTGGTAAAATTTTATAACGTATAAAATTAACAAAATGTATAAAATTGTATAACATATAAAATTGATAAAATGTATGAAATTGGTAACAATAATAAAAGAAAAACAATAGCAACAATAATTGTAGTAAAAAATTGATAAAAAATAACATTTAGATTTGATAAATTAAGACACAATTATAAAAAGTAAAAAATTACAGAATGTATAAAATTAGTAGCATTCTTAAAATAGTATAATCTATAAAATGTATGAAATTAATGTAAGCAATTCAAAAATGCATACAAATTGGAAATAATGTTATACGCGATATAAATGATTGAAGTAGTAAAAAATAAAATAAATAAGAACATGCTGTGTTTCAGATGGCTGACATGTCGGCTCGAACATCCCGAAATTCATTTTGATGATTTAATAAAAACAACTTTAATTTTAACTTAAATGTTAAGCAAGTTTTACTGAACTTTATGGGAGGTGGGATGTTGTTCCAACATTTGGTGGCTGCGTAACGAAAACTGCCCCTGAAAGCCGCTGACTTATGCTGGGGAATAGAAAGCTGTTGGGAACATTTTCTACCCTCACCGATTCTGTGCCTACTAGTCCATGACAGCCTATCGTATAGGTAAGAAGGGGAGTGAGACTTAATAACTCCAAAAAGTAGGGTCGCCAAGTGCAGTTTACGTCTAGCTTTCATTTTCAGGATGTTGTGCTCATTTAAGAAGGGTGTAACATGTCCCCTAAAAGGAACTTTAAAGCAGAAGCGTGCACAGGCATTTTGAAGTCTTTGGATCATTTTTTCTGTTTTTGATAGCAGTCGTTGACCATACACTGTGTCCGCATAATTCAACTTTGATAAAACCAAAGACTCCACAAGCAAGACACGCAACTCTTCGCTAAGATACGGACGAGCCTTGTATAAAATCTTAAGTCTGTAAAAGCAATTACGGATACATTCTGTGACGTGCTTGTGAAAACGAAGTTCCGTGTCCATTATAAGACCCAGATTTCGCGCTTCGTAGACACGCTCGACAGGCTGACCCATAATTGTTACGCAACCGGCGCTGGGTCTAATTTTACTTAGCTGGTTTACGGTACCGAAAAGCATAAATTTAGTTTTTGTGGGATTCAACACAAGCGTATTGGCATTA
Source organism: Diarsia brunnea (assembly GCA_949774965.1). Classification (NCBI taxonomy): domain Eukaryota; kingdom Metazoa; phylum Arthropoda; class Insecta; order Lepidoptera; family Noctuidae; genus Diarsia; species Diarsia brunnea. Next base: position 13,849,641 of record OX459019.1, on the reverse strand, counting down.
GACCACTGTACTATACTTTCAAGGTCGGTGTTAAGATCCATTAATGCTTGTTCGTAGTCCTCTGGCTTAAAAGAAATATAAACTTGTGTGTCATCGGCATAAATATGGTACTTACATTTATTGATAATTTTAATTAAATCTGCACAGTATAATATGAACAGTACTGGTCCAAGAATCGAACCCTGTGGAACACCTCTTCCTACTGAGCACAGCCTAGAAACAACCGTTGATCCGTCCGCTCGGCGTATTTCAACGAATTGCGTACGATCACTAAGATAGCTATCAAACCATTTCACAGTGTCCTCGTCAAATCCATAGTGAACCATCTTTGACAATAATAATGGAACGTTAATACAATCAAAAGCCCGCGAAAAATCAAGCAATACCAAGAGTGTGCACATCCCATTATCTTGAGCTGACAAGATATTATCTGTCACATCCAACAAAGCCGTGGCCGTGCTGCGGCCCTTCCGAAACCCTGACTGAACATCTGGAAGAATTTTATTAGTCTCTAAGAAATCAACCAGTTGCGCGCATACTACTTTCTCTAAAACTTTAGAAAGTACTGGCAGTATACTAATAGGCCTAAGATCCTTCATGTCTGCTGCATTAAGGGTCTTCGGTAATGGGAGCACTTTGGCAATTTTCCATAAGTTAGGGAAAGATGAGGATATGATGGATGTATTTACTAGGGCCGTCACGACGTCCAAAGTCACCGGAAGTGTCAGAATTATCATATTAATGGAAATGCCATCACAGCCCTCAGCATTCGATTTAATTGTTTTTAATATGTTCGCGATTTCCTTGCTAGTTGTAGGTGACAGGCTAAACGTGGAACCATTATTTCGAGTAGATTTAAAAAATGCCAGCATTGAATCATTTACCGTATCTGTTCCTGGCACACTCAGAAAATGGTCACAGATTTTGTCGGGATCGTTAAAGTGCAAAGGTAATTCCTTCTGTTTAGATGGGAGCAGATTAGACTTTAAGTTTTTCCATAGTGTTTTGGAATCATTTAATTGACTGTTGATTTTGTGTTTGTAGTATGCTGACTTTTCGTAAAAAAGAGACTCGGAAACAAGTGACTTAAGCTCCTTATAATATGTCTTTTTGCAATCGTTTTTTTTGTCATTTAAATACTCTGCATGTGCTTTATTTCTTAAACGCATCATGAACTTAATATTGTCAGTTATCCATGGGTAACAACGCTCCTTGATAACACTAGTCTTTAGAGGGGCATGAACATCCAATAGTGAAAGTAAATGCGAATTAAATTCATTGACCATAGCATTAAGATCTTGCAGCTTGATTATCGCTTTCCAGTTCAGCAGCTCAAGATCCCGATCAAAATATTCCCTAACTATATCCCTAAGTAATCGATAAGTAATGGTACGCAGTGGAATCTTCGGCCGTTTGAAACTAAATTCGCCAGAAACCAAGGCGTGAGCTCCCAGATCCGGTATAATATCAACTGTTACTGAGCGTGGTTTAATATTTGAATCGGTTAGGTAAGAAACGGAACAGGTCAGGTTTTTTTCAGTGTGGCAATTTTAATGAATGTCAATTGTTTATGGCAAGACCTACAAATCAGTTAAGAAAAGGAATAAGTCAGTCTATTCGTTAGGAAAATATAGGGCACATGAAATTACCGTGTAAGTAAGAAACCGAACAAGTCACCGACTTATTCCCTTTCTTACTCAAACGATAATTTCAATGATTAGTAACACTGATTTTAAAATTGAACAGCTGTTTAATGTAAGATTTGATAAGATCTACCATCGATTGCCTGTCCGTGGTCATTCGTTTTTGCCCAATGATCGGTCTTTTGGTACAGTCAAGAAAGTTCTAAAAAGAAGAGTCACAGATATTACGAACCCAAGGAAATTTGCCAACTAATATGCAGCGCACATCGAAAGTTCACTGTTTCAATGGTGAAAACTGACGATATATTTGGATTTTAAGGGTTGGTGGACGAAGTTTTACAAGAGAGATGCCATATCTGTTGAAACACAATCTCGTCAGGTTCCACGGAATCAAAAGCAGCATTTCTTGGTGTCCCAATTCATGGAGTTTGAGTATACTACAGATCAGAAAGGATGTGTGGTATGTCGCCCATTCATTCAAAACATGGGCCGAGTTAACACATTCGATTTACGAAGGAACCGATCGGTTATTCCAGTTTTACCAGTATAAAAGGCATAGGTACAATGGTCCTGTACCCATCAACATCAAAAAGATTGAAGATTTGAGACGCACTCTGCAGTATATTCCACATACTCATAAGGACTATTTTGTCAACATTGTCGAAAACTGGCCTAATACTAGCACAAACAATGATAATGAATAAAGTTATACAGATTAGCAGTATATTTTTCTTTATTTTTCCTTACTTTTATCCAGTTGAGTAAGAAAAGGAACAAGTCAACGACTTTTGAACCATTATTTAGTAAACTATAAAATATCAAAACAAGAAGAAAAGTATTGTAAATTACGTATTTTATACTAATTAAACATAAAGGATAAAAAAATATTACATTCCATTCTTATTAAAAGATATTGAAGGTTTTTTGCATCTCCTGAAAAATTTGACGTTCGTGACCTGTTCCTTTTCATAATTAACCGATTCTGTTATTAGTTTCATGATAAATATCAGGGTATTAGTGAAAGTTTAGGGTATTATTTAACTTAAATTAAAGTAGCACTATCGATTTCAATGAACTGCTTGTTATTTTTTAACCGACTTCAAAAATGGAGCAGGTTTCTCAATTCGACCGTAGGATATATAATTTTTTTTTGTTTGTTCGCGGATATCTCCGTCAATAAAATTGTCGACCGATTTTCAAAATTCTTTTTGTGTTTGAAAGGGTGTCCTCCCGAGGTGGTCGCATTGTCACCAAGTCAGGATCTGATGATGGAATCCCAGAGAAATCGAGGGCAAAAAAAACGAAATCAAACAAACAAATGTCACCGACTTCAGAAGCTGACTTTTCTTTCGATGTTTATTTTTACTTTTTTGTGTTTTAGATACATCACTTTTTGTGTTTTTGAAGTCGGTTTTTTTTTGCAAAAAAGTTTTATGGCACAAATTGGGAGAAGGCTTACAGGAAGTCAGCAGTGTGTACAAGGCTTCTACTGATTATTACGATGATGACGCATTTTTCTTTTGAAGTTTTTTCACTTTAGATAAGGACACGTTTGTCCTTGCTATTTGTTTTAAATAATGTTGTATAGTTTCCTGTTAGATCAATTTATTTTGACGTTTTTCAAGTAAAACAGGATAAAGTAAGGGTGAGATTTACACCGTGGGTGCAAGTTGTTCGAAAGAGATACCGTGGCCTCGACACAAAGGGCTAAGAAGGAACATGGGTGGTTTTCAGTCAGTAGAAGTCTGACACTCCCTACCGCTCTGCCCAGAGCGGGAGGATTCATTTGGTGATTTCACACCCTCCAAAAAAAAGGATGAGATTTCTAATTAACTCTCTTGATTGGTTTTTCTTATTTTTATTTATTAATTTATTCATAAACATAGATTCGTGTTAAGAGGTATTGCTAATTGCACGGTTTGGGCTAAATGGGTTGGATTCCCGGGACGGGCAAAGATTGATTGGAATTTTCCATCAGAAATTTCTCAGTTAGCAGCTACAGCGTCTGGATTGTGCCTAATTGATGGCAATAGGGGGACATAGTTTTTTTTTTAAAACGTTGCCCCATACTAGGAATTTCTCCTGTATCGTGGGTGCGTTTACAAAAATTTAAACTCACATACACAAACACCCCGACCCGAAACAACTATCTGTAGGTTATACAAATATTTGTTCCTTGCGGAGATCAAACCCACGACACGCAGCGCAGCAGTCTAATCGCTCAGCCACTGCGCCAACCGTGCCGTACAATTACAAAATGACTGGCGAAATGTGTGTGTATTAGGAACACCTCTGCCTAACACTTCCCGGATTACAGGCGTGATGTAATGTTATTTAAGAATCTGAATTGAATATTGTTACCCTCCCCTTTTCGACGCCAAATATTAATATCCAAAAAGTGTAATTAATCATCGTTTGGAAAACAGGAAAGGCTTTGCCCGAAAAAATATGAAAACGAAAACTTTTTCCAGATTTTATTCACGTTTCATGGAGAAAAGTTTTGTTGTTTATTGTTATATTGTAGTCTTATATGGTAAAAGTTTGTTATGTTATGTTATAGCTTATAGGTATCTCTTATGATTGGATTTGTTTGTTTTCTGTGTGTTTAGTAGGTTGTGTAATATGTAACCCTGTACCTACTGGGTTGTGGAGGTCAGAGATGCGGTCGCTCCATGTAAAATATTAGAATTCAGCTTTGTCCACTTTGACTGGAAGCCGACCTCAAAGTAAATTAAGAAAAGTTAGGCAGATGAATTATGTCTCATTATAATAACTTCTCTCGACTGTTCAATTATACCCTATACCCAATCGAAACCACACGGACCACCTCTAATAAATTCATCAAATAAATCCGACAATCGTCATGAAAGACCTATTCTAACCTCAACTTCCGACATGACATTCGAAAATGGAACTCCGAAACCGATCATTTCGTTAAATTCCCATTTCAAATTCGAGACAGTGTCCCTTCATTGGGAATTACCGCACTCCGATCGAAATTCGAACACAGACTTTCAGAAAAGTTGCGAAATCAAATAATTATAACTGTGGTTAACGACTTCCGTATCGAGTTTTCATTACGATTAATTGTTTATGTTGTTATTTGAGGTTGTTGTCATTTCGGGGCTGCGTGTTGTTCAAAAGAGATACCGCGGCCACGAACACAAAGAGCAAAAAAGTCCACTCGGATCAAACTTCAGGGTAAGTCGCGCGCGCTTAGGATGGTCAGCGGATGGATGACCACTCATTATATATAGAGTTTCCTGCATGACTTGGAAAGCAAGTTAATCCGTTAGTCCGGCTGTCCATTGTACATCTTTAACAGTCGTAACTGGTAGTTAGTGGCTCGAAAGTCTGTTAATAAGTCTCACCAAGAGGTAAAACCTATTTCCAGAACAAACTGGGTTGTGGAAGCCAGATAGGCGGTCGCTTCAAGTAAAATATATAATTTTCAGTTGCATCCGATTAGATTGACAATAGGGGATCGGACAAAAAAAAACTAATTAGTCCGTCAGATAGATTTCCAAAAAATATTGAACACGTATTTTTTCTTTTTTCACAGTGCTTCGAAAACTCGTGAACTCCTCGAAAACGTCACACGTCAGTATATTTTTTACACAACCCCCCACTCATGATCTTTGATGCGTTTTATCTCCGTCATTTTTTATTAATTTGATATAACAAAAAACACGTATCCAATATTTTTCGATAATCTAACTGACGGACTAATTAGTATGGGTTCATATGTTTTTGACTCAGCCCGATCCCCTGTTGTAGTAAGATTTACCGCTTAGATATTTCTGTTCCAAATCTAGTGAAAATATGAATTTTTTTACTGTTGTCTTTGCTTACGCATTTTCAGCCAAACGAATCATAACCTAGCTATGTTTATTTATTATTTATTTATTCATTAACATATACATTTTTGTTTTAACAGGTAAGACTCAAGCTAACAAAAGTAGTCATATGTTGGGGTCGTCCTCCAATGTATACGAATGCAACTGAATACCAGTATTTTACATGTAGCGACTGGACAACTCAGTTAGTGCTGGATACATTGATACCCCATTATATGAGTGGTTGTCAAACTTTACTGTAACGGCTGTCAAAAATCTACAGCGGTACCTAATACTCCACATTTTACCTGTTATGTTAAAGTCCCATATTGTTGGGACTAGCTATGATCTCTTCCACGTGTGTCGAATACACCATTTCCACTTTACATTGAGTTTTACAACCTATAGCCAGATTTTTTCCAAATAATATCATTCATAACACTGTAGATATGTAACATAAAAGAGTTTTACAGCCATCGCATATCCAAATACGCGTAAAATGTTACCGCACTGAAAATACTCGGTATATTTGTAGAGCCTCTCAAAGCTTTTGACCTATTTTTAACCGCAACTAAAATATCATGCGCGGTTGTGATGCTAGCTTTATTATTGTGAAAGAGGTCATTGATTTTGTGCATATCGTCAAAATATTATTGAATGTTACCACAGATATAGATAGACCTAGATAACGCAAGAATCATTATCTGTATGAAAACCAAGCGTGCCATTATTTGACTATCTATTATGACGTCACTAGCACTATTTAGTGATGGAAAATCGGAAAATCAAATCGATTCAAAGAGGCCGCCGCGTACGGCACCCTGTTCGCCCCAACCCCCGCCTTTCGCACCAGCGCCGACGTCCGACTAGCGCTATACACCGATGCAGACTGAGCGCGAAAGGGGCCACTTACGATTTTTGTACGTAAGCTTACGTTACGCGAAATGGCACGCGAAGTGTTGCTCTTGCGTTATCTAGAAAGAAAGAAAGAAAAGAAAAAGTATTTATTGGTCTCACACAGGACAAGAAATCAATAATAAAAGATTAACAAAAAAAAAACAAGAGGAACACTTAAAAAATAAAACAGTATTAATTAAAAATAAGTCCCGTACGAGGCCAAAAGGCCACTATCTCAGCACGATGCTGCAACATTTTTGAATGTCACAGCGCTGGTATTCTGATAGGGCCCCAGGTGACGCCACGTTCACAGAAATAAAAAATATGACAGAAAAAATATGGTATGCGAGGATAAATATCTACGAAATATCCAACGAACTACCGTATTTGTCTATGCCAAGAGTGTAAATGGCAACACTGACAAACGAACGGACGCCGCCTGCGCAGCATATTATCTATGCATCTAAGGAACAAAAGTTAAATTTTAATGTCAGCGAAACAAACAAAATATCACAATACATAATTATAATTCACATTATATCTAGGTCTATCTATATCTGTGGATGTCACTATCTAGAGTTTATCAGTAGCGTACTTGGAGTATCAATTTGTTCTCAGTTTAAGGCAAAGCCTTCTTCCCAATAACACAGGATTTAAAAATAATTTATTATCATTTGCTTGACCTCTGATTTATCGGACTTATGTACGTATTGTATAATTAATCATTTGCTTCTTGAGAGACATTTCTCGACGGAATGTAAAGCCAAATCAGAGGCCCCATGGCCCCAGTGGGTGGCATGAAACGTCTGACACCAGGTTAGACACTAACCAACCGATAAAGAAAGAAAGAATTAGAACATAATCGACGCCAAAACACAACCGTGATTTATATTATGCGTCGTAAAAAAGTAATAAATTCGAATACTGTGTTAGAGGGGCTGCGAGTTGTTCGCAATTTCGCAAGAGATACCGCGGCCTCGACATGAAGGGCTAAGAAGGAACATGGGTGGTTTTTAGTCAGTAGAAGTCTGACACTCCCTTTCGCTCTGCCCTAGAGCGGGAGGGGTTATTTGATCATTTTCCACCCGCCAAAGAAAAAAAAAAAGAGGTGATACTAAAAACAAAAGTTTCTTCATTGTTCTGGAACGAGTATCCCGCAAAAGGAATCAATCAACAAACAAACCTTTGTCCGGTTTGAGACGGATATCCTGAAGAATCAAACCAAATCCCACAAAGTTATACCTTTTCTACCAAAGACGCAATTTTTGGCATTGTAACCCAATAAATCTGTTAGATTCCGCTATTATTCAGTCTGAGACTAATCACGACAATCCCTTTGATGTATTACCGGAGACCGATTTAATTCCGTTTCACAAATGCTTTACGGAATTTTGAAACACGGATTTCGTAAAAGTTCGACCGAGGATTTGGTGTGGACTGGATTTCGTTTTAGCCCGCATCGGGAATGTTTGAGACACGGGTGGTGTTCGAATTTTAAAAAGACCACTTTTGACGATGGGAGCAGAGAAAGTGCATGGTACTTTTTTATATATATTTTGAGACACGTATAATTTTGCATACAAGTTCCTGTAACTATATTGTTAACTGTATTATTGTCAAAATCGTCCACGAATCATCTGTTTGTTATTTTAAAATAATTATTGGATATTTACTGAATGTATCATATTATTATTGTGATACGGTATTTATAACAACAAACAACACAACTACTTTATTTTATTTATGTCTCAGTCTGTCTGTTTGTCCCGGCTACTCTCCGAAACGGCTGAACTTTCAGAAAAAATCTTTGATGTCTTATTTCTAAGTGTAGTATTTACTTTTATTAGTATTATGTTTAGCGATAGACACTAACTAAATATAAAGCTAAGTACAGTGAGCAAATAAAGGTAACATAAATACATCACGGTCACATCATCAACGGTCTTGGGCAAAGCGAAAGGGAGTGTCAGACTTCTACTGACTAAAAACCATCCATGTTCCTTCTTAGCCCTTGTGCCGAGGCCGCGGTATCTCTTTCGAACAACCCGCAGCCCCGACGGGACGCTTGTGACCCCTTAGATAGACAAATATGTACCTTATTAGTATAGCGTAATTTAATAACAAAAAAACTTGTCATTTTCGATATAAAAGAAACAAAAATGTTATTATAATATTTCTTTGCCAACGACAGGACCTCGCTGGTACTTATTTAAAGTACGAATTAATAAATCACTCCGTTTGAGAGCTTCCCTTTCAAGAGTCGTTTGAATACCTTTTGTGATGCTGATTATAAAATAAAGAAAGAAATATTGTTGGCTGTCATCATCTCCTAGCCATCATAACATGATGGAGTCGGCTTCCACTCTCACCAGATGCAGCTGAATACCAGTATTTTATATAGAGCCTTTTATATCTGCCTATCTGATCTCCTGCTAGGTTACTTTTCATCGAAACCTGTTACGAAACTAAAGTTTCGTAGACGGCTAAAACCTTAGTAATGCTGGTTGTCAAACATTCGGGGCACTAACTATACAGGGTGAAATTAACCCATCACACAGCCGTTAACCAAGCATTCTGTACATCAAACTAAGTACCCCTACACAAAAAAAATTGCTGGGAAATGATTTTTTTTTTGGGGTCAAAAATGACATTTTACGGTAAAACTCAATGTAGCACTGTTAAAACATTGTGCTATTGGATGCTTTGAATAGTAAACGGGTCATGGAGGTAATTTAAGTAAAGGTATAGTCTAGAACAAAAAAAATATCGCAGTGGTGGGGAGAACAAGTGCTTTTAGTTTGCGGTAAGGGTACTTTTACACCCTATATGTAACGACTGACAAAGATGTACATATGACAGCCAAGACCGACAGCTCAACGTGTTTTCCGAGGCATGAAAGAAACTTTTTTATATATTTTTTTTTTTTTATATTTTTTATTTCTTGGTCTGTAATGGGCGGTCACCCATCCATAGACCAACCTAGAAAAGCGCGGCTTAACCTAAATATCGGCCCGAAGCAATTATCTAGCCACGAGCTCTTAATCCTATCAATAATTGCCAAACAATATTGCCTACCACTCTCAAATCATTGTACTGGGCTGTTAAAGTAGACCCAATTTTCAACAGTGGATGTCTGTGGACTGATTGGATGAAGATGACATTCAGTTCTACCGAAATTAAGATTTTTGGCACATATTAAGAGACCAGCGTCTGAACTTAATATAATTTTGACATAATCTAACATCATGCATGTGCAGCGGTGTGTTTTAAGTCCCTTTTAAAAAGGGGGTAAGCCTGTTGCCATCAAATGGAGACAAATCCAGACTCCATGGCTGCTACTGAGAAATTCCTGACCCGGAATCGAATCTACCAGAACTCAATCGTACTTTAACATAATCTTTTTAATTTCACCTTTTTCAGTTCCAGTCATACCGAGGGGTATCATAGTACCCAGTTCACCGGTTGTAGAAGTCAGACAAGTATTCGCTCCGTGTAAAATTCTGGTATTCAGCCGAATCGAGTTAAACTTGAAGCCAACCCCAACATAGTTAGGAAAAGGCTATTTTCTGCAGAAAGCCGGTCTATTAAAACTTTTTTTTTTTTTTTATAAAAACATTGCCCCACACTAGTATTTTCTCCTGTATCATGGGTGCGTTCACAAACATATAAAGTCACATACACAAATACCCAGACCCGAAACAACTATCTGCAGGCCATACAAATATTTGTTCCGTCCGGGGATCGAACCCGCGACACGCAGCGCAGCAAAATACCACTGAGAATTATCGATTTTTTAAAAGGAAAGATTAAAAAAACTTATCGACGGCCAGTTTGAAGCCGATAACAGCAGCGTCTTGAACATAACTGGATTGTTTTCCAACAAAATTGTTGGCAAAGTTTGTCAGTTTATAGGTTCAGAGTTTTCCTTGTTTTTAAGAGTGTCCATGGAGTTTCTTGCCCATTTTCTCCAGAGATTTACGCTTTGGAATGGGCAACTACAGTACTTTCACAAGTTATTAAGCCTGGTGACTGTACTTTCGCTTTAACTGTTTTTTTTGACAGTCAAAAGTGCTTTTAATACATTTAAACCAGTACAGGCTGGTTTAAGTGTATTAAAAGCTTTGAGCTTGAATGGAGTAGAAATCTAGGTGATAAGTCTTTAAGATTAAATGGAGTAGTCTTAACGCCTAGATTGCGTTAAGACAATCGGGTATTTTTTTTTAAATGTTGCCCCACACTAAGAATTTCTCCTGTATCGTGGGTGAGTTTACAAACATATAAAGACACATGTAATACACAAATACCCAGACTAGAAGCAACTATCTGCAGGCCATACAAATATTTGTTCCGTGCGGGGATCGAACCCGCGACGCGCAGCGCAGCAGTTCAATCGCTTAGCCACTGCGCCAAGCGTGCGGTGCCGTGATTTGTTGAATTGCTTCTTGGTTATTAGTAACCCCTTGAGAGGAAATCCTATTGACGCCACCTTGAAGAGAAAACCTTCTAGGTATAGTTTTCTAAGAAAATATCCAGAGTATAAATTTTAATATACAGCTTCGAAACCAATTTGATATTTTTTGTCAACCGTACAATTCGCCGTGGACACGATATTTGCAGACGTACGGAATTCGAGATGAAGTTTTTTTAGAAAGTACTGACAGATCAAAGAGTGGATGATTTATTGGAACTCGTATTTATAAATAAAAACATTAACCTCCCTCTTTCTGGGGTCCACAGCATTCGAGTAAAAATACATTTAGCTGTGCCCGGGTTGGGAACTTTTTAATTTTTCATGATAAATGGACCCCTTGTCCCTTTGAAGTGGGTAGAGCTACCCACTGCCGAATTCCATTATCATTTTAAGGCAGTTTAGCAATTTTTCATAATGACAGATTTAAATCACCTTTGCTTTAATAACCCTGGCGTGAGTAATGTACTTACAGAGGTCTTAACGTCCATTTGCAACCGGGAGAATACGATGCTTCTCGAACTAAAGAAAATAATATTTTTGTACCTTTTGGATCTTCTAAGCCCATTTTGGGGTACAGTTAGAGAAATTAATTGTAAAGCAAATCTGTCTATTTGTTTCGGTTAATCTCCGAGATGGCTGGACTGATTTTGATGGGACTTATACTGACAGATATTTGGTGTTATGAGTAACTTATTTTAGAAAACTGATTAGGGTCCCATGTAACAAAATTAAAACCGTTAAAATGAATAACAAAATCCGATTTACTATTTAAATGTTTTATAAAGGAAGTAATATTTTACAACCATTTTTGGCGGACGAAGTTCTCGGGGCACAGCTAGTTTTTGAATAAAATAATATTATTATAATTCGGACATAATCAATTTAGATTACCATCTATACGCTAGTTACAATAATGAACCCCTTTTTTTTTGGTGGGTGGAAAATCATCGAATAACCCCTTCCGCTCTTTGGCAGAGCGAAAGGGAGTGTCAGACTTCTACTGACTAAAAACCACCCATGTTCTTTCTTAGCCCTTCGTGTCGAGGCCGCGGTATCTCTTGCGAACAACCCACAGCCCCGAAGGGAATAATGAACACCTTTGTTTTTTTCTTTTTTGGGCGGGTGGAAAATCATCGAATAACCCCTTCCGCTCTTGGGCAGAGCGAAAGGGAGTGTCAGACTTCTACTGACTAAAAACCACCCATGTTCCTCCTTAGCCGTTCATGTCGAAGCCGCGGTATCTCTTGCGAACAACCCGCAGCCCCGACTGGAATAATGAACCACTCCGGCCGTTTTCACGTCTTCTGCTACTTTTTTTACAAAAAGCTTCGACTTGAGATTAACAACGGTTGTCTATAAATTCAGTCCACTTTCCTTTACATAGAAATCTTTTGTACTAAACTAGACCTTTTCCAAAGACAAAGGAATAAAAGAATCATGTGTTCTCGATACACGGAAACTTTGGGTTCGTTAACCGGACATGGTACTTAACGATCAGAAAGCTTATAGTCTTATCTGAAAATAGAAATCAAGGGTTCGATCGGCCCCGTCGGGGCTGCGGGTTGTTCGCAGATACCACGGCCTAGACATGAAGGGCTAAGAAGGAACATGGGTGGTTTTTAGTCAGTAGAAGTCTGACACTCCCTTTCGCTCTGCCCAAGAGCGGGAGGGGTAATTTGATGATTTTCCAGCACACAATAAAAAAAAAAAGGGGTTGAGTAGATATAAGGCGAATGTAAATCTTTCTAGTAGAGAACTCAAACAATTTTGTTTTTGTTTAGGGTTCCGTACCTCCAAAGGAAAAAACAGAACTTTTATAGGATCACTTAGTTGCATTCCAAATTGAATTGGATTATCTAATTCCAAAGCACACACAAAAATAATAATACCATTACACCTGTTATCCCCTAAGGGTTGGGCAGAGGTACACCTAACAGTACACACACATTTCGCCAGTTATTTTGAAGTCCCATCTAATAGGGTATGAACCTACCTCCATCAACAAATTCAGCCTCCATGGCTGCTTCTAATAAATTCCTAATGCAAAAACTCAATAACACCTCACGCTTCGCCATATTCCATCCGATAATACAATGAGAATGGAAAAATTCAATTGTGTACTTCCAAAGCACATACAAAATGAATATTCAAACAAAGTGGATATCCTGGCAGGTATACTTCTCTCGAAACGAAACTGGTAATGAAATGAATTAACAGCACCAGTAAATAGGAAGGTAGCAATGAACAGCGAGGTTGATAGCGGGTTGATTGCATAAACTGTACCGGACGTACTCAATCAGCACCCGAACGGTGCTCCGTAATAAATCTTAGTTTTGTAGGGATTATAGGATTTCTCAAGTAAAGGGCCTTTTTTGGGTGGTGGGGTATCATCAAATGACTCCTCCTAGGGAGTTGCAGACTTCTACTGAATAAAAACTACCCAAGTTGCTTCTTAGCCCTTTGTGTCGAGGCCGCGGTATCTCTTTGGAACAACCCGCAGCCCCGATCGGCAAGTAGAGGGCCTTAACTAGTATTTTCCGATTAATATCGTTGCGGGATCCAAGACAGTTAAATTATTCCTCTGGGACTTCGTCGAACTTCACTTTTCTGGTGGTAGCCAGAATTATCAGTATATTTCTGACTACTTTCAGGAGTTGGAGTGGATTGGGAACAATGTGACGGGCTTGTCTCCACAAAGAAGCAGAGGGCCTTTATTCCCGTCGGGGCTGCGGGTTGTTCGCAAGAGATACCGCGGCCTCGACATAACGGGCTAAGAAGGAGCAAGGGTGGTTTTCAGTCAGTAGAAGTCTGACACTCCCTTTCGCTCTGCCCAAAAGCGAGAGGGGCTATTTGATGTATTCCTGCCCCCCCCCCCAAAAAAAAAAAGAAGGGCCTTTATTAGCAGCTATCGCTTCCACAAGGTTTTGTAATTGTGTCAACTTTGGATTGGTTTAAGTTTTTCGGGAGATAAGTAATATCAATGTTATGCAATTTTGGCTGTCCCTATATAGTTATTGTTAGTTCTGCACTGTTAAATTGTGTCAACACAGAATTGTACTACTTTGGTCTCTCCCTAACTAGTTTGGTCCCTTCAGAAGCCTCTATCAGTTCCTGTTATGGACAAACAACAGCGCACGCAGGATATTCAATGCTCCATCGTTTGTGGAACTGCACCACATTTAATCTCCAGGGCAGAGTTAACAATGCATCTCCTCCTGAGCAGGTGGGGATCTGTAAACGATTGTTACTTTGTCAGGACTTTCGGTTTTCTAGTTACTTTGACCATAGATACTAAAATGAAAAGAACAGCATACATACACAGAACATCACGCCTGTAATCCCCGAAGGGTTAGGCAGATATGTAACAAATAGAAGAAGAGAAAAAGCTTCCCAAAAAGTGTGTAAAGTACTCAGAATCTGTTTGGGTAAATGTCCACATCATGAATAAGGTGGGAGAGGCCGCAGGGCGCCGTTGACGCAATCACACTGAACTAAATCACTGTGACTAGAGCGCTTTAGGGCTCTGGTCACTAGCAGAGAATTTGCAGAAGACCAACTCTTATCAACACAGACGTCTCTTCACAAAACGGAATTCTTCACTTATTATCAAAGATATAAAAACGAAAAGAGCAAAAAAGAGGAAAGGAAAGAGGGATAACTTGGATGTAGGAGTTTGACGACACGATTGGCGCAGTGTCTGAACGTTTGACCATGCGTTAGGGTCGCAGGTTCGACCTCCGCATGGAACCAATATTTGTATGGCCTACATATAGTTCTTCCGGGTCTTTTGTTTTAAAGCGTTTGGCATTTAAGCGACTGTTGTCAAACGTTGTATCGTTTGACACCAATCAGCCAGTGTATGTGTGTAATCTTAAAAGTAAATCCAAGTTTGTTGGCTCTATATTTAATACCTTTTTCGACCGTACAAGCCGTGAAGGTGTATAACATCACTTGGATTGAATGAATCTTCTGCGTTTATCTGTACTGTGATCTAGCGCTTTAGGGGTGTGAATATTTAAAAAGCCCCGCTGTGTATGGCCGCAGTCTAATACCGTGAAGAACGGAACGTATTTGCTGATGGAAGCCGTTTTGGAAGGGTATGGAAGTGAGGCTACTTAACATGGCTGCGGGTTGTTCGCAAGAGATACCGCGGCCTTGAAATGAAGGGCTAAGAAGGAACATGGGTGGTTTTTAGTCAGTAGAAGTCTGACACTCCCTTTCGCTCTGACCAAGAGCGGGACGTTATTTGATGATTTTCCACCCCCCCAAAAAAAAAATGCTGCTTAACATTATTTTCAATTTCTCAAGCATAGCTTTGTGTTTGAGTCGTGTAGTAAAGTGACCTGTAAGGATGATGAAGTAGAAACGGTGGTTGATCATGAAAATACAAATATTATCAATGGAACAGGGTAGGTTATTGCCTATTAAAGGGGTTTGAAGCTTATTGTATGAAGCCTAGCTGGCTTAATTTCCGCCATTTTATTTTAAGAATAGTGGCCAATTATTCAACCAAATAATTATTCGTTAAAAGCTGGCTTCACAAAATGGTCTAAACTGTCACGCTTTTCCAAAAGCGAATCCAAAAGGAAGGGTAATGATTTTGGCAGTCTATGTATTTAAGATATGAGCTTTCAAAAAAGTCCAATTAACAGTAACTATAGGTTGTAATGCAAGTATGCAACCCAACGAGCTTTAGAATGGCCCTGCTTACCAAGTTAAATAATCATTTCAGTAGACATACTATGTAAGAATAAGCTTTCAGCAACCAACTGTAACCCCTCGTGATTGTCATAACAGCCTTCAGTGATCGACCGCCATATAACGTAACTACGAGAAAGTGTAGCGAGAAACATGGAATGTCAATCTACATGATAAGTATCGCAGTCTCACAGACATTTTATTATCTTACTCAGTAAACAACAGAATGTTTTCCCTGTTTATTGTGGCATGTAAGTCGTATGTGGCATGAGAAAACACTCAAGCTTTTGTTTTGTAGTGTATGGGGAGGAATTATGGCCTGATTAATTTTTATACTTCTTGGTAAGATGTAGGTGGTTTTGTTGTGTTATAGTTGTCGAGATATAGTACAGGTTGTGTACTTGAAAAGGGGGTAGGTAGGTTATGTGTGTGTAAAATATGATAGATGTCGTGAAATAGGGTAGTTAACAAATTAAACAAATAAAATAAGTCCGTCAGATAGATTTCCAAAAAATATTGAACACATGTTTTTCTTTTTTCACGTTAACAAACAATGAAGACGATACAGTGCTTTGAAAACTCGTGTGAAATTATATTCTATGACATAAGTATGACATTTTTTACCCGTGAGTGACGTTACAACCCCCCACTAAAATCTTTGACGCGTTTCATCTTCTACAATTTTTATTGACGTCATAAAACAAAAAAATACGTTTCCAATATTTTTCGATAATCTAACAGATGGACCAATTAGAATCATATTTTTTTTAGTCAGGAAATATCCCTACTGTACGAGCTATGTTTTTCTTTGACACACACACACACAACATTAAGCCTGTATTATCCGAAGGCTTAGACAGAGGTGTATCAAAATTATAGGACACCCACATTTCTCAAGTTAAGTCCCATGTAATAGGGGGCGAGCCTTTTGCCACAAATCTACGTGGGTTGAACAGTCGTGGTTGCGCTCACTAGACCAACGAGGAAGTATTTTGATTTACTTTGAAAATAATACAGGGTATTAATGGAGGGTCCGTTTATACCGGCCCTGGTGCAAGCCATGGTCCGGGGTGAGGAGGAATGGGACGCCGTCGCCTCCTTCTGCGAAGCAGTGATGCTAGCGAAGGAGGTGGCGGAACGTGAGAGGGAGAGAACCTCTCGTCGTAGCCGCCGCGGGCGCCGCGCTCCGGGCGTCGGGGGCCACGTGATGGCTTCCGGCCACCGTAGACGCGGGCCTGTGGACGGTGAGTGATGGGTAAGCTCGCCGTCCGTCCGTCTTATGACGACGACAGGCCGTGTCGACGGCGCGTTCGTGTTCCACGCGCGCCTCAAAGAGATGTCAGCAACATGGAAGGGGCCCGCAAGGGCCGACGCCTGCCGGGCTGCGGGTTGTTCGCAAGGGATACCGCGGCCTCGACATGAAGGGCGAAGAAGGAACATGGGTGGTTTTTAGTCAGTAGAAGTCTGACACTCCCTTTCGCTCTGCCCAAGAGCGGGAGGAGTTATTTGATGATTTCCCACCCCCCGAAAAAAAAAAAAGGGTCCGTTTATACCCGTCAAGAAACCGTCAACCAAGCATTATGTTCACCAAACTATTACGTAACCCTACGCAAAAAATATTGCTGGAAAATGACTTTTTTTATTGGGTTGAATAGTCACGTTTTAAATCTCAACGAAGCACTCAAAACAATGTGCTGATTTTACACCCATTATGTTTTTGTTGATACTGCTGCTGAGCCCAGTGTTTCGGTTCCCAGGGCTGGTTAAATATTACTGGTTGATGCAATTACATAGAAATATTATTTACTAGTACTTCGCCCGTAGCTTTATCCGAGTGTATTTGAATATAAGCTATAGCTTATATATTAAATAGCTTATGTTACCTACTCAGTTCAGTGAAAGAATTCTTAAAATTGGCTGAAAAGTTCTTGAGTTAAATCATAACAAACAAGAAATCAAATTGGTCCCCTTTAAAATATTAGCTTAGGTTATTTGTTAATAAACTTGACTAGAAAAACGTAGGCTACTATGTTAGGATCGGCTTCCAGTCTAATCGAATGCAGCTGAATACCAGTATTTTACATGGAGCGACTGCCTATCTGACCTCCACAACCCAGTTAATATTAGGTAATACGATACTCTTTGGTAAGACTGGATGTCAGAATTTCAGGTCACTGACTACCTGTAACGACTGCCAAAGAATTATATATGGCACTCGGGACCAACAGCTTAACGTGCTTTCCGAGGCACGGAGGAAACTCGTTATGTCGGGCGGTCACCCATCCACAGACCGACCTAGGCAAGCACAGCTTTACCTAAAGATCGACCCGAGTGGCAGTTCTTATTAAGCCACGAGCTCCATCGAGGATACTGAAGCGATAAGCTAATAATAACATAACATTATGCCATTCACAGACAAGAACACTAGTCCCGGTCTCCATCCTTATACAACACGCATAAACCCCTATAAAGAACTATAAGAACCTCGTGTCTAAATCGATCACGCCATTAAGACTCCAACACAAAACATACATTGTATAAGTACTCGGCCACGTAAACATACTACCCTTTTACGTATCAAACGGGTAGTAAAAAGGGGCTTACAAAAGATACGGCGATATCGTCTTTTAGTAATCCACTCCACTTGACACTCACGATCGCATGTGATTCACAACATCTGTTACGATTTACGCTTGACGAAACTTCAACTTAAACTGCCAGAGTAAGCTGATCTCTCAAGGCCTCTTAAGGCCTCTCTGTGATATTCTTTTTAAATGGTAAAGCACATAGCTGAGATAGGACAGCAAGTAGGTGTATATTTTTAGTTTCCTCTGTTCCGTTGTGTCTGTAACCGAATCTTGCATGTTAAAATTTACACACTTACCGGTTTCCGATTGAGCTGAAATTTTGCACGCATATGTGTATCAAGTGACAATGCAATATTATGATGACATGGAGCTGATCTGATGATGGAGCTGGAAGGTTGCCATAGGAACTCGGTATCGAAACGACGCAACCCCATCGGGTTTGAACTTGTTTGATTCGTCCTGACGAGTACTTTATCTTTAGATGATGTTGAGGGTCTGATGATGGAGCTAGAAGGGGTAGTAAAAAGGATCTTACAAAAGATAAGCTCCACTTGACACTCACAATTGCATGTGATTCTCAGCATCTGTTACGATGTACGCTTGACGACACATCAAGTTAAATTGCCAGAGTAAGCTGGCCTCTCTTTACAGAAAGCTTTCTTAATTTTTCTTAATTTTACAGCACCGTGCTGAGATGCTTTTGGCGTCGTACAAGACCAATTGGGATGTTTACTGACAAAAAAAATGATTTTAATTAGTCCGTCTGTTAGATTATTGAAAAATATTGGATACGTATTTTTTGTTTTATCAAATCAATAAAAATTGACGAAGATAAAACGCGTAAAAGATTTGAGTGGGGGGTCGTGGCGTCACTAACGGGTAAAAATGTCATACTAATGTCTTAGAATATGACGTCACACGAGTTTTCAAAGCACTGTATCGTCTTCATTGTTTGTTATAAGGTTTTATTTATCTTGCCCTATTCATTTGTTTCTAAGAATGTATTGACTTCCTCGTTGATCTAGTGATCGCAATCGCGACTGTTGAGTATGAGGTCCTGAGTTCGATTCGCGAATTGAGCCAATTGTTATTAGGTTTTTTCTACTAGGTAATTCTCAGTAGCAGTCACGGACTCTCGGTTTGTGCACGGTTGATGGCAATATTATAGGCTCACCCTCTATAACAAGGGACTTAAACATAACTAGCGAAATGTGGGTCTACCTACTATTTGGCACACCTCTTTCTAACCCTTCGGGGCTTACAGGCGTGATGTTATGTAAGTCCAACGTGAGATCAGTGTACACTGGATCAGTACCGCTTCATGTCGTATGTACGCCCCATCACCCGTAAAAGTCAATTTAGCGTAGAAGGGTTATTAGGAGGCACACGCTAATGTTCGTGAGAGAGATATTAAAAGTAATTGCTGCGTAAGTAATCCGTGGATCCGCGCTATATCCGTTCGTGTAATGATCCGCGAGTAAGTAAGGATTGAAGATGTTGCGACTAATTTGGATGAGGGTAATTAATAATACATGTGTTTATGTAATGGAGTAATTGTAAAGAAGACATTACTTAACATCACGCTTTGTTATCTCCGAAGGGTAAGGCGGAGGTGTACTTAATAGTACATCCACATTTCGTCAGATATGTTCAAGTTCCATATAAGGGGTGAGCCCTTATTACATGAAGATTGAACATAACTGGCGATTAACATCCTATTGCCATCAACCGGGCAAAAATCCACACGCTAATGTTCAGGAGAGAGATAATCATCTGCCAAGCCTTTTCCCAACTATGTTAGGGTCGGCTTCCAGTCTAACCGGATGCAGCTGAATACCAGTATTTTAAATGGAGCGACTGCCTATCTGACATCCACAACCCAATTAATATTTTTAATTTGTGCAAGTAATCCGTGGATTATGAGTGCTATATCCGTTCGTGTAATGATCCGCGAGTAAGTAAGGATTGAAGATGTTGCGACTAATTTGCGAAGAGGGTAATTAATAATGCATGTGTTTATCTAATGATCTAATTAGAAATAACTTAATATTACAAGTAAATAACATTATAAGTAACTTACAAGACAATTTAGAACTGATATCTTTACTGAAGGAGCTCGTGGTTAAATAATATCAGCCGCTCGGCTCGATCTTCAGGTTAGGTCACAATTAGGTGCCCATTTTTTTTTTTGGGGGGTGGGAAATCACCAAATAACCCCTCCCGCTCTTGGGCAGAGCGAAAGGGAGTGTCAGACTTCTACTGACTAAAAACCACCCATGTTCCTTCTTAGCCCTTAATGTCGAGGACACGGTATCTCTTGCGAAAAACCCGCAGCCCCATAATTAGGTGTCCATTACATATCGGTTTCTTCCACTTACGACGCACACCGCGTTGGTCCCAGCTGCTGTTATCTTCGACAATCGTTACAGTGACCTGAAAGTCTGACAGGAAGTCCTAGCAAGGGATATCAATACCAATTGAGTTGGAGAGGTCAAATAGACAGTCGCTTTATGTAACATACTGGTATTCAGCTGCAAGAGAGCAGCGGTAAGACTGGAAGCCGACCCTAACATAGTAGGGAAAAGGTTTCAGTCTATTCATCATTATTTCGGTTTAGTCCACTCTCGGCCCCTCGCCCCCCAATAATTAAAGTGTTCACTCGACCCCTAACTATACCTAGTCCACACTCGGCCCCTGGGGGCTAGGAGTGGATTTTATAAAGATTATCATTTTTAATTAAGTTTCCACTCGAACCCCAAAGTACAGTTACGATGATAACGATGATACTAACAACAATAGGGCACAAATACAGACTACAGGTTGCAACTGAGAAATAAATTTATTTGCCCGACCTAGGAATCTTTCTTTCTTTCTTTTTCTTTTTAAAAACGTTGCCCCACACTAGGAATTTCTCCTGTATCGTGGGTGCGTTACAAACTTTAAACTCACATACACAGAACACCCAGACCCAAAACAACTATCTGTAGGCCATACAAATATTTGTTTCGTGCGGAGATCGAACCCGCGACATGCAGCGCAGCAGTCCAATCGCTCAGCTACTGCGCCAACCGTGCCGTCAAATGTCCGAATCGAACCCAAGACCACACAGCACTGCACAGCAGTCGCACTTGCGGTCACTGGGCCAAGGAGACAGTCAACAGCTTTACATGTTGCCTAATTTTATTCGTCAATTTATATCCCTGTCCAACCTCGCTTTCTCCAAAAAGGGCATAAAAGAATGAGGTATGACCCAAGTAAGTCCCCACTCACCGATTTGCATAAAAATTCATTAAATAAATAAAAAATGTCGGCAAAAGTTCAAAAAACAATTTCATGTTTTTACAGTGTTAGCAAACCAGTCATTGTTTTTGCAGACATTGAATAAACAGAATAAATTAAGGTTTTTTAGGAGTCATAAAAATGTTAGCTAGCAGGTTTGCTACGTAAAAATGCCTTAAAATTTTAGAGAAGAAGAGTTTTAATGGTGTTTAAATTAAAAGTTGTGTTCAGATTTACTTTTTTTTAACGCAGCCAGTATCCTTTAGAATTTAAATATACGCTCCTATTGACATGCACGGAAACGATGGAAGGATTGAATGATTTGACAGAAAAAATTGTAACATGGCGGTTTACACAGGATAATGGAAGAAAAAAGCGAGTTCCGCTGACCCCACGTTAAATGGACAACACATAGGTACGAAGACGATGCTTTTAACAAGAAAAAGCCAAAAGTATTGCGTTGTGTTGCTGTAAATATTTCTAGCTCCAATGGGACAGTGTAGGCTACGACTAACCTTCTTACAATGGCTCAAGGCAGCCTACATAAAGTTCGGTCAACACGTTCCGGACAAAGTGCAGCCTTGGGCAACGAACACCGATAGGTCACTAGTGTTGCTACGTACCCATAAGTTACGGATAGGGTACTGAAACATCGTCGCAGCCGATCCGAAACATGTCCGTAGCGGGATTAACGAGGCAACTGGGCTTATCTAGTTGCATACGTTCCTTTGTGCCTATTGGCTTTGTTCTGTTCTGTCTATTGCTGATATGGAGGGTTAGTAAAGTAAGTTTTGACGTTCGAAAAGTGCTGATTATCAGCCTAGTTTGAATAAATGACTTTTGATTTTGGAAGTGGAAACTATATTTTTAACCGACTTCGCAAAAAGGAGGAGGTTCTCAATTCGATCGGTATGTTTTTTTTTCTATGTATGTACACCGATTACGCCGAGATTTATGATCCGATTTACGTGGTTCTTTTTTAGTTTGATGCGGAATATCATATAATACTCGTATGTCTCATAAAAATTTAACATTGTTTGGCCCAGTACTTTTCATTTTATGAACATTTTTTTTAAATTTATGTACATTTTTCGTTTATGTGTGTTCGCTAATAACTTCGTCGTTTATGAACCAATTTTGATGATTATTTTTTTATTGGAAAGGAGATATTTCAAGGGTGGTACCATGCTATAGAAACCGGGACCATTCAATCCATTCAAATTTCATAGGCACGTATCGCATCGAGCTTTTTCTGACGCTATTCAAGTATTCGCATCTATCAGTCATCACTTCATGTTGATGAGCTGATGATGGAAGCTACTACTCATCAACGGTTAGGAGTTGAAAGCAATAATAAGGGAAACTTGAAGGTTAAGGGTAAGGTTTTTTGATTGAATGTTAAATGCATAGTAAATATATAGGGCTAAAAATGAAAAAAATAAAAAAATTGCAAAAAAAACAACCGACTTCAAAAACACCAAAAAGACATTTGTTTGTTTGATTTCGTTTTTTTGCCACCGACTTCAGAAGCAGATTTTTCTTCTAAAGTTTATTTTTCACATTTTGGTATTTTTTAAGTCGGTTTTTTTTTCATACTCTATTCTTATTTGATTGATTTCAGTGAAGGATCCAAGACAGTTAAATCGTTCTCTTAATCGTAGTTAATCTCTGGGACTTCGTCGAGCTTCATTGTTTCGGCGCTTTTCTGGTGGTCGTCACTGTTGATTCTGGCGCACAGGAGTTATAGTGGTTTGGGAATAGTGAGACGGCCTTGTCCCAAAAAAAAACCTCGATTGTGAACCTTAAGAGCGACACTGCTCCATAAACCAGTAAAAAACACTCGTTACAATTTATCAGGAAACCCCATAGGAAATGTTCGAAGCAGACCCTCAAAATGACACACATTATAACTTTACAGCTCCATATTATGTAACCCTGCAGGTCTCAAGTCACCCTAAACGAAATATTTATAAATTCTATCCCGTTGACGGAGTGTTGACACGATGAAAATGTAATGCGTCAATCTCGACGTAAAGTTGTAAAACTTCCCCCGACTTTGAGGAAACATTTATTTAACGAATTATTTGAAAATTTTGCAATTCTCCTGAGATTTTGTTAATGGAGGGCCTGAGGTAACGGAGTTTAATATTTTAAGTGCAACAGCGTTCGTGGCGAGAGCTTTACTGGTGTTTCCTGAGGTATTTTTTTGTAAAGGTGAAAGACGGGCTATTATCAGGAATTACCATCTCTACCTATTTAGATGTTTTATTTTCACTTAACATCACCCTACTAACCATAAAGACTTAGATATAGGTGTACCCAGTAATAATACTTCTCATGTCTATCCATTTATATATTACATCACGCCTGTAATGATTGGCAGAGGTATACCTAATGAAAAACCCACATTTCACCAATTATATTTAAGCCCCATGTATAGGAAGCGAGCCTATTGCCAACCGGGTACAATTACAGACTCCGTGACCGTTACTGTCAATTTCATGTTGGAAAAACCCAACAGCACTTTGCCCGACCCGGGACAAACCCAGGACCTTACGCTCAGCACTTCGCGCTTCAGACCAATCGTCCAACGAGGCAGTCTATGTCTTTACAACGTTACAAAATTCAATCCACTCATAAGACATCGAAATCTTTCTCCTTTTCTGCGATTGTTTACAAAAACGACTGCCAAAAAACTCCGACAGTCGCTTATATGGTAACGGAGAGCATAAATAATGATAATTGACGAATAAATTCGGAATACCAACACGAGGGGACCCAATTACGAATCCTTGTGAACACTTTTTGTTTTATATGTGTGTGGCGTTTAAGGTTTCTTACAGTCTCTGAGATTACGTTTTTTGTGATTGTTTTGGGGGAAAGTGTTGGTTTTTATGTGGTTGCTTTGAGTATTTTTAACATAACATAAACACTTATGCGTTTTTCTTATGGTGGTAAGCAGAAACCACAGAATGCCACCTACGATCCTTACATACTCCATTCGCCTCGTCCACATTCATATTATTATTATACGGTATGTTAAGTTAAACGAGGGACGTATTGAGGGAAGGTATTTAGTATCCGATTCACGTCCCAAATATATAAAAAGACTTTAACCTTAATTTGTGACATAATTAAGCCATGGCCCGCACGCTCTCCTGATCTGTTCATTACACGCTTCTTTTTCGCCATTGTCCTACACCAGTTTTGAAAATATGAAGTGAAAATGTATTATACCTGAAAGTCATTGAACCGCGCACATTTTCTGTGATAAACGCAAGGGTGGCGAGACTTTTGCGAAATGTTTACTATGGTTCTGTCGGTTTAGTGTTTTTTATTATTAAATTTGTTATGTTGCTACTTGCGACACCTCTTTTTCTTAAGAAGATGACTAACACCGCGCTGTGCGGTGCACCGTGAGATCCGCCGTCTCAGCAATCCGACCGTGGGATCGAAGATTGTCCAATGCCAGTGATGAGTGTTAATTTTAGGTTTAGTGCTTCACTCTTGTTTCTCATATCGATCAATTGTCACGCAACTTAGTATTACCGATTTAAATGTAATTTTTACTTTAATTAAATTTCATAAGTAAATTATATCGGTTTTATTTGCATCCTCGTCTGCAGCCGAACGTAATTAATTGATACGTTGATTTTTACGTCGATGTATTTAGGCTTATCGTTCTACATTAATGGATCAGGATTTTTCTTAGTAACAGAGTTGTGAAGTCAGAATTTGTGTCAAGCAGATTAAAATAGACGTCCTATACTACGGGGCTTAGGATAAGATATTTTTTTTTTTGGGACAAGCCCGCCACACTATTCCCAAACCACTGTAACTCCTGTTAACCAGAATCAACAGTGGCGACCACAAGAAAAACGCCGAGACAATGAAGCTCACTCGTTTTATTTGCATAAAACGTGGCCACGTTTAAAAGATATCAGATCGAACATGTTTTTCTTAAAATTAAAGCGTGCAAACTTACCTACCTACTAACATGACTGTAGAAATCTCCTATGGGTGGTAAGCACACCTCTTTTTGGCGGGTGGAAAACCCCTACCGCTCTTGGGCAGAGCGAAAGGGAGTGTCAGACTTCTTTTGACTAAAAACCACCCATGTTCCTTCTTAGCCCTTGCGCCGAGGCCGCGGTATCTCTTTCGAACAACCTGCAGCCCCGACGGGCATTATTGCGTAGCCTTAGCCTTTCTACGCACCCTTCGGGAATTACAGGTATAATATTTACACTCATAGAATGTCATGTCAAAAATCCATTAAGCCTCAAAAAAAAATAAAACATCCAATGCAAATACCCTGTTAGCTACTTTTAAATTGATAGATCGATTAGCCTGCACGGCAGAACTACATTTTTCACTTGTCAGCGTTGGGTGATCCGTTTACACGGGTGACTTGTGAGCCGAGTTCACACTGCCCTGGAATAATAAAAGGACAGGGATGTATGTCTTTTTTACCTGTGTATGTAACATCGCACTCGTGTTCGTTAGGAGTAGGCAGAGGTGCCAACGTATACTGTAACTAAAAGTATCATTATTTACGTAGCCTTTTCCCAAAGATGTTGGGGTCGGCTTCCAGTCTAACTGGATGCAGATGAATACCAGTATTTTACATGAAGCGACTGCCTATCTGACCTCTACAACCCAGTTAATACTAGGTAATACGATACCTCTTTGGTAAGACTGGATGTCAGACTTTCAGGTCACTGACTACCTGTAACGACTGCCAAAGATCTATTTATGGCAACCGGGACCAACAGCTTTACGTGCTTTCCGAGGCACGGAGGAAACTCGGTATGTCGGGCGGTCACCCATCTACAGACCGACCTAGGCAAGCACAGTTTTACCTAAAGATCGACCCGAGTGGCGGTTCTTATTAAGCCACGAGCTCCCAGCAACAGCAGTTTTAATTTTCCTCTACTAAAAGAAATAAAATCAATGCAATTGTTTTATAATATTTAGTGGTTACAAAATCACTAAATATTATAAAGCAAAGTCGCTTGCTGTTCGCGATAAACTCAAAAACTACTGTATCGATTTTCATGCTGTTTTCACAAATGGAAAGGAAGGAAGGATTTAGCATTTAACGACATCCACGCGGGCGAAGCAGCAAGCATCAGCTAGTTCCCTGATAAAAATACATGTAACCAAAACTACAATTCTTAATACCGACAAAACTCTCTTTTAACATTATAACTTCACTTCAAGATTAACATAAAAACGTAGTCAGTTGAGGTTTTATGATTATAGACGTGATACAAAGTGGGACAACGGTTTTGATAGATCCAATTAGGGATCTATCTCGGTGTCTCGCCCTCGTTGTGACTTTAAATGGCGGTCATGTTTAAGAATGAGGGGTCTATTCTTGAAATATTCAGGTCTTGAGAGTTCCTTTCTGTTGGGATTATTATAAGTAATTTACAGTGTGTTTGAAAGGATTTTTTTGGTAGATATTTCATTGCTGTTTCATTGTAAATGGGTGTGTCTATATCAATTTATTTTAAGTAGTTAAATGTTGTTTACTGATTATCTGTATATTTCACGATCCATCATCGTCTGCCTAGCCTTTTCCCTTATGTTAGGGTTGCCTTCAAATCTCACCGGATGCATCTGAATCCCGTCGGGGCTGCGGGTTGTTCGCAAGAGATACCGCGCCCTCGACATGAAGGGCTAAAAAGGAACATGGGTGGTTTTTAGTCAGTAGAAGTCTGACACTCCTTCTCGCTCTGCCCAAGAGCGGGAGGGGTTATTTGATGATTTC
Source organism: Diarsia brunnea (assembly GCA_949774965.1). Lineage (NCBI taxonomy): Eukaryota > Metazoa > Arthropoda > Insecta > Lepidoptera > Noctuidae > Diarsia > Diarsia brunnea. The sequence goes on along the minus strand of OX459019.1, from coordinate 13,822,456 downwards.
CCACCCCCCAACAAAAAAAAAGGGTTGCCTTCAAATCTCACCGGATACATCTGAATCCCAGTATTGTTACATGGAACGGCTGCCTATTTAACCTCTAGAATACCAACAGTTAGTACTGGATAATACAATACCCCTGTTCGTTTCCGTGCGGTAAACACCCAAACTGGTTTCAAAGTTTTTATTCCGCCTCAAACTTGGTAAGGTTAAAGGTATATAATGTTTTTTTTTTTATAAATTTCATTCAAATTCATTTATTGATTTGGTTTTCTAAGGTTTAGTTTCCTCACGATTTTTTCCTTTATCGATGCAAATGATAATTATACGGTAGGGATTTTTACTGACTAAAAAATATATGATTCTAATTAGTCCATCTGTTAGATTATCGAATTGGATACGTATTTTTGGTTTTATTCAATAAAAATTAACGAAGATAAAACGCGTCAAAGATCTGAGTGGGGGGTTGTGACGTCACTTACCGGTAATGTCTTAGAAAATGACGTCACACCAGTTTTCAAAGCACTGTATCGTCTTCATTGTTTGTTTACGTGAAAAAATAAAAAATACGTGTCCAATATTTTCTGGAAATCTATCTGACGGACTAATTCGTTATTTTTTGTTAACTACCATATTAAAGATCTAACTTGTGACCTATAACTTGGCAGTCCCACGATCACACTACTAGAATATCAATGCTTATAAAGAAACAAAGGCATAAACGAGTCACGTGTCCAAAACATTTTATTTACGAAAACATGTTCTGCGACAAAAATCAGAGCCACGTGCTCAGATCGCAGCGCTTCCATTATTAATATTTATGACTTAAAGCCACGAGAAATTTTTGGAACCACGTGTTTTTGTGCTTTTCACATGAATAGCAGTTTCTGCTAATAAAATAAAAACAACAGTAGCTTAATTACTTTTTCAAATCACGAGTCCGGGCTTATTTAATTATTTTCTTAATTCAATTTCCATTTTTACCCAAAACGTGTGAAGCTGCTAATGAACTGAGAATGAGGTAAAATTGAGAGTTTTTGTTTTTTTAGGAGTCACGTGACGGCTAGGCTGAAATTGAATCAGAGCTAATAAGGTTTCTTCGCAGTAACTAAATTGTAGTTGCAATAATAATGCTTGACACACAAAGGTCTACTTTAATGTCGGCTTATGTAAGGTAATATTTATAATTATGTGATGGCACGGTTGGTGCAGAGCTAAGCGATTGGACTGTTGCGCTGAGTATCGCGGGTTCGATCCCCGCACGAAACAAATATTTGTATGGCCTACAGATAGTTGTTTCGGGTCTGGGTGAGTGAGTTGAAATGTTTGTGAACGCACCCACGATGCAGGAGAAATTCCTAGAGTGTGGCGACGTTTTTTAAAAAAAATATAAGGTGTAAACGAACCCTTCACAAAACCGCCTGCCAAGCATTTTGTAAATCATACTACGGGAAAATTATTGCCGGGAAACCACTTTTGTTTTCTTTAGGTGGAAAATCACGTGTTACTGTAAAAAAAACATAATTATATTGTGCTGATGGATGTAATGAATAGTACCCGCACTACGGGGGTCATGTAGGTTTAGTAAAGTTATAACAGTATTACATATTTTTGGTATTATGTATACCAAAATCGTGAGCGAGACCATATGAGTCAAATGTCATTGTCAAAGAATAGATGCTTGAACAATTTTGACGCGGTAGGGCGAATCGACTGATTTAAACATGCATTTACCTCTTTTGAAAAAACACAATTACCTACCCATTAAAACCCATTATTACGACGTGTAAGCTGTCAACTTATTTTTTGTTCCGTGTTTTATTTATTTATACTTCATGCAGAAGAGTATATATAGGCGGACTTAATGCCACAAGGTATTCTCTATACAGTTAACCTTAGGGTCAAATAAGACAGCACTACCACAGTGCTGTCTAGAGTACAAAAAAAAATAAGTAGAAAACCATTTTGTTACATAAATTGATATACATAAATAGGTGCATAATAATACACATATATTATTATATATTATATAGATATATTATGTTACATATTATTCAGATATAATATAATAAACGAATATATGTATATTATAATACATACAAAACAGTGTAAAACACTTGAAACCTTATAATAATCACTGTGACCAGAGCAATTAAGTCCGATTTAAAAAATAGGTACTTCCGAACTGCTCTTTTGAAAGCCATTTTGTTTTTGTATTTATAAATATTTGTTGAAATGAAATGAATGAATGATGATGATGAAATATTTATTATGCATTTTTTTTTACATTGTCTATTATTTTTGTCATGTATCTGCAATAAATTAATATTGTAACTTTCTTTCTTCTACACCTATCACTTACTTTTCAAGCTGACTTACTTCCACTCGGCCTACCGTACTATCCTCTATAGATTTACGACCGGCTCTTAGCCCCAGAAAGCGGTCACTCCGGGGCTTCGGGTAGATGTCACGGGACCGCTCGTAGAGGCATGTCATACGCTTAAGTGCTCCTTGGAGAGTAGGCCTGAGGAACGTGGGTGACACCGGAAAATGAACGGGATAGTTTGGGTAAAGGAAATAGAGGATTTAGTGAAACGAATTGATTAGGTGGTTTTCATTGAGTGATTGGATTGATTCAATGTTATGACTATGGTTCCGTATGGTGTCGGACGTAAAGAATAGCATCATCCCATATCTTCCCGTGAGTGTCGTAAGAGGCGACTAAGGGACTTACCAGAGAATGGGCTGCAGCGTTCTCTGTGCCTTTGTAACAACCATACTGCGATCGCCAACCCGCCTGCCAAACGTGGCGTTTATGGCAAATCCTCCCCTTCCGGGGGAGGCCTATGTCCAGCAGTGGACGTCTTATGGCTGAAATGATGATGATGATGATGATATGACTATGAAGAGTGATATTAGCTAATGTGGGTGGATGGACAGGGAGAGGTCAACCAAGAAAACAATGGATAAATTGTGTGAAGATTTTTTTTTTTTAAACGTTGCCCCACACATAGGATTTTCTCCTGTATCGTGGGTGCGTTCACAAACATACAAAGTCACATACACAAATACCCAGACCCGGAATCCGCCGTCGGAATGGCATGAAAGAAAAATGATGAAATGATAGTGTGATGGTTAACAGAGGAGAATGGAAGAAAAAAACAACGCGGTGCACAGGAAAACAATGGTGGTGGCTTGTCACCCATCCACGGAACAAGATCGAGCCGAGCGGATGTTATTGTTAAGCCAGGAACTCCTGCTCGAACTTAGTGTATGTAAGAATTTATTAAGTAGATTGAATTGAATTCATAATATGTGTGTAGTAGGCATGTACGTAACATGAGAACTTATCAACATTTTACGCTGAACCATTTTTCGAGTAATTTAAAAGGGACTCGTGTTTTCAGTTATTTAATTACATAGAGTTGAAACGATCTTGTAATGAAATAAAATCTCGTTCAACAAGCCGCTGTTATAATAATTTAAAACCTCATTTTGAGCTTGATTTTAATGTGTTTAAACTCGGTTAAAATTAAATTCTCGTAACGCTCAATGTAATTTTATTTGAGACCACTAATTGAATGAGTTTATTACACAAAATTGGGGCATTTTAAATAAACACAAACCGCTGTGGAATATAATCTTTTTGGTTAATGGAACAGCTGTTCTGTTCAACTGTAGGAACAATGCATTACCACCAATATTGTAGAAAGTATCTCTGAATGCGAAAATAACCTTTAATGTTTAACCGATTGAATTAATGTCTTTGAAAGGGGTAGAATAAAGCCTGGCCGGCCAAACGTCCGCAATTTTATTTTATTAAAAACTAGCGGACGTCACGCGGTTTCACCCTCATGTAGTTCCCGTTTCCGTGGGAAAACAGAGATAAAAAGTATGTCACCTGGGGATACTGTAGTTTCCCAACAGTGAAATAAAGCAAGAGTTCTTCGCAAGAGATACCGCGGCCTCGACATAAAGGGCTAAGAAGGAACATTGGTGGTTTTTTGTCAGTAGAAGTCTGACACCCCCTGTCGCTCTGCCTAAGAGCGGGAGGGGTTATTTGATGATTTGCCACACTTCAAAAAAAAAAGCAAGGGCAGAGATGAGGTCGATGATGGAACGAGCTTACCCAGAAGAAGCCTATTTAATCGCGACTTAAATAGATTGGGGTTATATGAACTCGGGAAAACCGACGCAGGCAGGGAGTTCCACTCCTTGGCTGTGCGCATAATAAAGGACTTAGCAAAGCGCACACAAAAATTACATACAAAAATACAAATCTTTTCTCTTAATAATATTACTACAGTACCTATAAATAACGGCCACTTATAAAACACTCAATCCCCGAAGGCTTAGGTAGATAGGCAGAAGTGTACCTTATAGTACCTTTCACCAGTTATGTTTAAGTTCCATGTTATGGGGGGCGAGCCTATTGTCATCAAACGGGCACTAAACGTTACTTCGTGGCGGGTACTAAGAAATTCCAGATAGAAAAGTCCAATGACAATTTTCCCGGGAATCGAATCCCTCATTCACAGCAGTCGCGCTTGCGTCCACTAGACCAACGAGGCAGTTAAGGCTCCTCTCTCGAAAAAGCTTAAAAACAGCGTGCAGATGAAGCAGTTTTTCACCGGCATTTACAGATAAATTACATCTGAGAAAAATTGTTAGTAATCTACATGATATGACACGTAATTTGGTTTAGCCATAATTTTTGTATCGGTATCACATAATAAGAAAAAAAATCCACAAAATCACCTCCAAATCGTTGAATGGGACCATTTTTGACTCCTTCATTTTCTAACAAAATAATATAAAAAAAATATCTACTGCTTTGAAATACAAAGGAAAATAATTTGGTTTTGTTACTTTTTAAAAATATGTATTATTTTAATTATAATAAATGAAAAATGCGTCCGTTTTAAAGTCCGTATCTACGACCGAGAGGGGTAGTTTGTATGCACAAGGTCATTGGCGTGAATACAAGCCGTAAGGTAAGTTGTTGTTATGAGGCCATAATACTTAATTTGATTGAGTAGAAAACATTCAAACCACTTGGTATGATTAACCATTAAATCTTTTAGTATTTATAGAATCGGTACGAACTGACCTACTACTTCTTAGTTTGATGTACAGAATGCTTGGAATGCGGCTTAATTTTAGACAAAAAATATTGCTGGGAAATAACTATTCCTATGCATTGATGGATGGGTTAAATATCTGGTTTGAACTTTTTTGTATGGAAGCTGGCATATCAACCTTTTTTTTTTTTTGGGGTGTGGGAAATCATCAAATAACTGACTAAAAACCACCCGTGTTCCTTCTTAACCCTTCATGTCGAGGCCACGGTATCTGCGAACAACCCGCAGCCCCGACAGGCGTGGCCGCCAACCTGCCCGCCATTTTGATTTTTTTTAGAAATCGCAGCCCTCGATGAAAGTGGTATGTATGGATAGAGGACATAATTATAGACGAACAAAAAATGTCCAGTTACATGGTACCCCAAAGTGTCACGTTATGGAGATATTTGAATAAGATTTCGAAAAAAAAACAAAATGGCGGGCAAGTTGATATGCCACATCGGTTCTATCCCCTTTCAGAAAAATAAATTGCGAAGAAGTTGTAACTTTGACTCAATATCTTCGTAACTAGGTTTTCAGGTATGCTATACAACAACAAGAAAAACAAAGATAGTCGCGAAAAACATTACCCTTTCCTTGCAGTCGGGTAAAAACGATTTTTCTAAAACAATTTTATACAAATACCAAGTTATTTACGATATTGCTTCGTTGGTCTAGTGGTTAAAAGCACGTCTTTTGTGCACGAGGTCCTGGGTTAGATTTCCTTGTCGGGGAAAGTGTTATTGATTTTCCATGAGGAATTTCTTTGTAGCAACTACGGAGTCTGAATTTGTTCCCGATGGAGGGAATAGGCTCGCTCTCTATTACATGGGACTTAAATATAACTGGCGAAATGTGGGTACCTATATTAATGGATTCACCTCTGCTTAACTCTTCGGGAATTACGTGCGCGATGTTATGTTATGTTATTTACGACACTCTTTCGAAAACGAACAGCAAACAATTTAAAAATCTCACCAACAAATCTGAAATCCAACCATTTCAGATTTAGAACACCCAAAACAAAATGCAATCAATTCCTATTCTAGAATTCGCTTTATTCGATCACTCTAAATCCAGCAACGTTTCTCGCCAGCCAGAATTTGTGGTGGACGGGGCAAACTTTGTTCAACAAAACAGGAAAAACTAATGAACTCGCGCGGTTTTTTCACTTTTTTTTCGCAAACGGAGGCTCGTAATTGGCTGGTCAGTCCCGATAGTTTTTTGTTTGGAATAGTTTTACAAGATTTCCATTTGAATTGAAAAGTTTGATCGTTGGGGACTGTTGATAGTTAAAGTGTAACAAATGAAATTGGAAGTATTTGTTAGACGGACAATAATTTTATTATGAAAAATATTTTAATTAATACTAGTAAGTAAATTGTGATTGGAGCCTCCTTTTAAGCAAACAAGCCTGTATAAGGAAGCTCTGCTGTTCCGTATCTTAAATACGTCATGAACAAGAGTTATGCCAGTTCTTTATCAACTGACTTCCAAAAAGGAGGAGGTTCTCAATTCGTTTAAGTATGTTTTTTATTTCTATTTTATAATTTATATCATCATCATTATCTGCCAAGCCTTTTCCCAAGTATGTCGGGGTCGGCTTCAAGTCTAACCAGATGCAGCTGAAGCACAGCATTTTACATGGAGCGAGTGCCTAAAAAAACAGTTTTTTACATTCATTTTCTTAATTTATTTTATTGTAGAGTTGAGATTCTCGTATTGCCTGTTACAAAACATGATTTTAAACATTAGACCTCATGATTAGCTTTTGGGAATTATGATTTCATACTTTACTATATATTTTTTAAATTGGTCTTCATCATGACTTCTTAATGGTTAAGATATAAGTAATGAGCAACATTTTTGTTTGTTTGTCTTTTTAACATAAATAAATGTGGTCGGTTTTTACAGTTGAAATGTTTTAGAAAATACGCTTTGCTTACTAAGATTGTACCGTATTTAGATGTTTCTTTATGTTAAATAATAAGCCTATTTCATTCAAATGTATTCTTCATAAAATCTTTTAGGAACCGCTGATGGAAACATCATTTTCGTTCCCAATTCTCAGACAGATTGCTACAAATTCCGTACAAAGTTCTCGATAATAATATTTTGAATACAAATGCCTATTCATGGTTACGAGGTTGATATACATTTGGCACAAACTGAACGTTAGTGTGACGATCAACAGCTGTAAGCACGAGATACAAATGATTATGAATGTCTTGAGAGTTGGAAGATGTCTGAATTTTATTTCAATAAAGCTGGTCTAAGTAGCTAAAGGAATTTTGATTATTTTGTAGATTCAGATAATTGAGAAATTAAACAAAATGAAAGTAACAAATGATTAGGCAGAAAGTGTACAAATCAAATCAAAAGTCATTTATTCAAACTAGGCTGATAATCAGCACTTTTCAAACGTCAAATTTATTCACAAGAGACAGTCCCCCAAAACGCCCACCCTTCGACACTTCCTAGTGTTTTAGCTGGAAAGAAAAAGTGGCGGAACAAACTCCCCAGCAACACATCTGTCTGTTAGGTTAGTTAGAAGAACCAGACTCGATACAATAGTAAGGTGTAGATTTACTACAGAGACAAATCAATAATAAAGAAAAAGAATGGGAATTTTACTGAACAATACAGCTAATAGAAACCAATAGTTTAGGCTACGTTCACAAAAGGTACCAAAACAAACCAGGCCAAAACATTCAGTAAAAAAACCTCAGTACCTCGTGAATTTAGTCAACAAACGCTCGGGGCCGTCATTTGAATCGCGGAACGAAAAATAATATTTGAATAAGTTTCAGTAAAGCAATGAAATGTCAACATCATACTATTCTGAGCACAGATACTGTTGGAATACAGGAAAAGTAAGGCAAGTTGTATGTTATAGTAACACGATTCAGCACTAGTGTAATTATCGGGAAACTGTATGGTATAATCATCATTTTCCCATTCTAAGTAAGAATCTTTTAACATTATTATTATTGAGAAATTCGAGAATCATCTCATGTCAGTCCTCAGGACAAGATTGAGGTCAAGGGAAGGCCCATTTTGTGGGTTGTTCGCAAGAGATACCGCGGCCTCGTCGCAAGAGCTAAAAAGGAACATGGGTGGTTTTTAGTCAGTAGAAGTCTGACACTCCCTATCGCTCTTCCCAAGAGCGGGAGGGGTTATTCGATGATTTTCAACCCAGCAAAAAAAAAAAAAGGGAAGGCCCATTTAATATAAAAAACACATTCGTGAGTTTTAAGGCCTGTCAGAATTTACAGGGTTAAATGAAAACAAAATTACAGGGTTAAACGAAAACAAAATTAGCGGCCCGTTCACGACCTCAGGTTAGACGACTTGCGTCAAGCGACACGCACGTCACACGTGTACACGTGCACACATTTTGGTAAAGCTGGTACCTAACCGGTTATTGAAGCCAAAATCGTAATGCGCTGAATCATTTTGATCGGTTTATTGGTTGTCTACAACAAATACACGTGTTGGCAAGTCGTTAACACTAAACGTGTGCCAAAACTAGGATGTAATGTTACACGCTTAAAAGCTTTTCATGCAATATCGATAAAATATTTAGGGTTAGCAGCACGTAGCACAGATGCAGAGATGGGCAAAAAGTCGTCACACACTGGACGCCTGAGGCAGGACAGTGCCGTCGAGGTCGAAGGAGGCGTGACGATCTGATCATGTTTGCGGGGCTAACATGGCCAGAGATCGCACATGATAGAAAGGTATGGAAGGAGAAAGTCGAGGCCTTTGCTCAGCAGTGGGACACAATGTAGGCTAGCAAAAAAAAAAAAAACGTCTCGAGTTCGAACCTAAGACACGCACCGCTGATTTTGGACATATTGTTTAACGTTCTTTTTTTTTTGGCGGGTGGAAAATCATAGGCAGAGCGAAAGGGATTGTCAGACTTCTACTGACTAAAAAACACCTATGTTCCTTCTTAGCCCTTCATGTCGAGGCCACAGTATCTCTTGCGAACATTAACCCGCAGCCCCGACGGGCAACAACCCGCAGCCCCGTCGGGCATCACTTGTGTGCCTGAGATATATTTCTCGACGACATGTAAAACCAAGTCGTAGGAAGTGAGGCTATTGCCATCAACCAGGTACAAAACCAGACTTCGCTGCTATAGAGCAATTCCTGATGGAAAACCAATTACACTTTGCCCGACACGGGAATCGAATCCAGAACCTAATGCCCAGCAGACACGCTTGCAACCACAAGACCAACGAAGCAGCATTCTATTCTACCAATTCTCTTTGATTCTACCTCTACATTTTACTTTATTAGCAAAGTTGTAATCTTTGTTACGGCCCGTCACTTCGATATTCGTCAAGAAATTTTATGAGAAATATGTAGCTATTTTAGTAACGAGACAGTAATTATTGATTTATTTATTAATACGTTGAGACAAATGTGTTGTGTGCGTGCTTCAATTGTTATTGTGTACATGTAATTTCTTTAATTACTACAAATAAAATAATGATTGTCTTTCTTGATTATTTATGCTATTCACATATAGGTTACGATACTGGTAGCCCATCCCCTCTCTCAGAGGCCTTTTTTTTTTTTGGGTGGTGGGAAATCATCAAATAACCCCTCCCGCTCTTGGGCAGAGCGGAAGAGAGTATCAGACTTCTACTGACTAAAAACCACCCATATTCCTTCTTAGCCCTTGTGCCGAGGCCGCGGTATCTCTTACGAACAACCCGCAACCCCGACGGGTGTTGGCCCTTGCGAGCCCCTTCCATGTTGCTGACATCTCTTTGAGGCTCGCGTGGAAAACGAACGCGCCGTCGACACTGCCTGTCGTCGTCATGAGACGGACGGATAGCGAGCTAGCCCATTACTCACTGTCCACAGGCCCGCGTCTACGGTGGCCGGAAGCCATCTCGTGGCCCCCGACGCCAGGAGCGTCCCCCGCGGCGGCTGGGACGAGAGGTTCTCTCCCTCTCACGCTCCGCCACCTCCTTCGCTAGCAGCACTGCTTTGCAGAAGGAGGCGTCGGCGTCCCATTAGAGAGGAGGTCTGAGTTCGGTTTTTGGAAGTTGTCGGTATGATTCCCTCATGCCTCAGAAAGCAAGTTAAGCTGTTGTGGTCCTGTGCCTGATCTCTCTGCGTTCGTGTCGGATTGCTATCCTATATTTTGTCTTTGAGAGTAAAGAAACAGAGAGTGCAACTGTCTCGGCGTACAAACTTGTGTATTATAATATCTCGCGGACCGATCGCTAAGTTCCGCTAAGGCCCCATATACGGGCGCGCGGCGCGTTGTGCGTTTTTAATTCAAACACTTGGCGATGTATGAAAATGTTAACGATTTCTAACGTCGATTTTACGAGAAGCGATTATTCGCTCGTTAGTTTAAAATGCAGCGTTCGTTGCGGTAAACGCGCCTCTCAGTAAATGAATAAAAAAGCTCGAGACGAGCCTTCAGCACGCGCCGCGCGACGCCCCGCGTCTCCGTAAACGAGCCCTAAGATTAGACGAAATGGCAGAAGACGGTCGGGGATACTATAGTTGCTGGCACTTTTACTTTAACTTTCAAAGACACGATGGAGGGACCATGTGAAGTAAAGGATTATAATAGCAAGAAAGGAGGTGAAATGATGAGTAATAGAGAAGTATGGAAGAAGAAGACATGTTGCGCCGACCCCAAATGAATGGGGATAATGGCAAGAGAATGATAAAATTTTTACATCGAAATAAAATGTTGATGTTGAATATTTCTTTTGTTACAAAAAATTAAGGTAGAAAAAAGATATTAGTCGCAGAAAAATGTATGAATCCGAGTGTTTATTTGTTAGGTCGTACTTTTATCGTGACAAAAAGGCTTTGTCTGGTACATAAAATATGTTTCATAAGAAAATCTATGTATTTACATAAGGGTTACAAAGAAGCAGTACTTTATTTATAAATTGACATCAGGTGCCTGAAAATCCCCGCCGGGGCTGCGGGTTATTCGAAAGAGATACCACGGCCTCGGCACAAGGGCTAAGAGTGAGTATATATGTATGAGCCCGTCGGGGTGCGGGTTGTTACAAGAGATACCGCGGCTTTGACATGAAGGGCTAAGAAGGAACATGGGTGGTTTTTAGTCAGTAGAACACTCCCTTCCGCTCTGCCCAAGAGCGGGAGGGGTTATTTGATGATTTTCCAACCCCCAAAAAAAAGTGCCTGAAAATGTATTTGGTGTCTTTGGTACATGTTTTGACTCTTTTGTGTTATTGAGGAAAATTTTATTTTTCTTTTCTTTCTCTCAAATCATATCACAATCAGCCTATAATGTTCCCACTGCTGGGACACAGGTTTCTCTCTATAAGAGGGAATGGACTATAATCCATCGCGCTGGCCCAGTGCGGGTTACTTGGTTCTAAGACATGCCGGTTTCCTCACGATGTTTCATTCACTATCTTGAGAACAGTGGTGATGAAATAAATTACACAAAGTAATGCAGACGCATTACTTTGGGTTCGAACCCATGTCACGTTCGTAAATACTGGGCTACCCCGCTGCCTTCTTCAACTTCTAAAAGTAAAATTTATAATCAAATAGGATAAGCTCTTTCTGCAATATCTCGGATTTAATATTTTGCGTTAAAAATGCAGATTGACAAGCTGTCGCCCGCTTGGTATCAAGCGCTTCAAGCGGCTGTATTTATGGTGTAAGTAATTCCAGAATATTCGGTGTCTGTAATATGTCAACCGTGACAGGTAATCGTGGCTTAAAAGGTATTTTTATTTGTATATAAATAGCGTGGAACCGGCGTGGATCTTGACGACATTATTATGTTTTGACTTTTCTCGTATGTCTTCCATTGACTTATATATTACTGCGTAAGGACTGGGCGGACGGCATGTTAAAATGACGCCTCAAATGTGGTCCCAATATGGTCTTTCCTAAGCCGAAGTGAACTAGTCTACGATCGGCTCTCTTCGGGTGCCGTCGTAAATTTTATTAAAAGCTTTATTTATGTTCTTTATACCTCGAAAATACCACGCCGCTTATACAAGGTTACGTTAACGAGCAGACTACACCGATTCTCTGTATGGCGAACGCGTCGAGCAAATGTTCGGACGACCGTATCTTTAATTTTTATATCAATGATGTCTTCTAATTTAAAAGGCGAGGAGCTACGAGGTACGCGAATATTTTTTGAATGCGCAACAACAAAAAAAAAAATAGTCATCATCATCATCATTTCAGTTGAAACACGTCCACTGCTAGGCATAAGCCTTCCTCAAGTGTCGCCACATATCCTCGCAACCTTCACCAGGTCATCGGTCTACCTAGTGGGCCTAGGCAACACACAACGTCTCCCGGTTTGCGGTCGATACTGCAGAACTTTTGGGCCCCATCGGCAATGTGCTCTACGTGGGTACAGCACATTGCTTACAGCACGTAAGTTTGGTACATAGTTCTTGCGGGCTACGTCGTTAAGTTCTTGGTTCTCTTGCTGACCAAAAATAGTGCTACTTGTTTATTGTTTTGGTAAAAATAATAAAAGAGTTCATTGTATTGGATTTACAAAGGTATTTCGTTATAGGTAGTGTACTATCCACTAGTAACAGACCTAATCGGTTGATTTTACAATTAACTAAGTATCACAGGCTCACACCAGACCACCAAGCCTTAGTCCAGGATCACTTCACTTCCCGCCATCCTGTAACTGACAGATGTCATTAGTGACAGCTCCCCTGACCACTTGTGGTTGTGAGACAGTGTTTACATATCTATTAAATAGATACTCGTATACACTACAGGTAGGTATCAATTTCGAGCACCAACCAAACAAGATTACTGTATTTCGATTCCAGCGTTGCAAGTCCCGGTGAAGTTACAAACACATGAAATATACATGCAATCGTGGTCCCTAAGATTGGAAACACGTTGGTATTGCACTTGTTACTAAGGTGAGGGTAACCACTTTACACCAAGCAGGTCGACAACCTCGTTCTACTACTTTTCAAACAGAGAAACAGTTGAAAAACTCATGAGGGATTTTATTATTATATATTATTTTATTTTATTGATCATTTTTATTTGCATCTTTCAGCCTGCATTTATGGAATCCTTTACACTAGTATTGTTAGTCGTGAACTAAACTTGAGTCAAACTTGACACGCCTACATTCCGCCCAATTAGACATACTAACAGCTACAGTTTATTTATACACATACATATAATACATACATAAACTCACACCCTTTTCCAATGGGGGTAGGCAGAAACCACAGAACACCACCTGCTACGATCCTTAGATACACCTTTTGCCTCGTCCACATTCATACATCTGGTCATACACCTGTCCTTTCTGAAGAACATCACCTATACGATCAGTGTATGTCTCTAGGGCAACCCCTCCCGGTGTTGCCACTCACACCTGCCTTGTAAATACCTTTCGTTAATCGATTTTCACTCATCCTTTATACGTGACCAAACCACCTAAGCATACCCTTTTCAATTTTTGTCACTACTTACATCTTCTTTTAAACTGCAACGTTCTCGTATAACCTCATTCCTTTTTTTTTGTCGCGTGGAAAATCATCGAATAACCCCTCCCGCTCTTGGGCAGAGCGAAAGGGAGTGTCAGACTTCTATTGACTAAAAACCACCCATGTTCCTTCTTAGCCCTTCATGTCAAAGTCGCGGTATCTCTTGCGAACAACCCGCAGCCCCGACGGGATAACCTTATTCCTCAATTTATCATTCAGAGTTACACCACACATACTTCGCAAGGAACGCAGTTCCACCGCATTAATCGTACTTTTATGCCTCTTTTGCCACACTCAACGGTCAAGAAATTCTAGGATTGATTTGGTGGGCGATGTTTCCCTATCCTCATGACAACGACAAAGTTCAAAAATGAACTCGAGTCGGCAATATAAATGTGGGTGGCAGAGGAGATTTAAAAACACTGCTTCTGGTGTACAACTTGTTGCCTTTGGCGGGTACTATTTCCTTGTATAAGGAGCTTACTTCTAACAAGTATGCTACTATCAAAAGCCACAATCTCTTCCAAGGCAGTAATTTATTTTATTTATTATTACATTTAGTACAGCATAAGCCATTTATACTAAATTAAGTAATCCTTTTACTCGGTCTTCTCGCAGAACCACAAACATTCTAACAGTATCGTCTTCCATTCATCAGCAAACAAATCCAATCCACGGTTGGTCTCCACGAGCGCGTTGAGCATCGTTAGCATACGCGGTATAGGGGAGGTGGACCGAGCTACAGTGCGACAAAATGGGACATTAAACAATTTATGCTTTCTAGAGCGATTATAATTATTTGGAACAAATAATTGACACAGCTCCGCATGTAAATCTGAGGCGTCGGTATGACCTTGTATAATTTTATACGCCGTTGTTATTTGGTCAATAGACCGCCTAACTCGAAGAGAATTAAAATTTAAACATCCTAAAAGGAATTTAGTAGGATACATATAAGGATAGTATCCAAACACATGTTTGTAGAGGTACCTAAGAAAAGCTTTTTGCACCTTTTCCAGCACCTTAATGACGTCACTGAGGCTTCGTACGTTCATTCAATAAAGGAGCATGTTCTAACTTTATACTAAGTTTTAGTTCGAAATTTCGGAACCGGCCTTAAAACTAACATGTCATTAACAGTTGGGAAGTTAGTTTACTCAACATAGTTCAGAAATACATAATTCTTAATGGGGCTATAAATGTGAATGTTATTCGTGGTTGTAGTTTAGGTTAGCCGAAATAGGGGGTTAGAACCGAGATTAGGGGGTTTGGTCTTATTGGTTAATAACCTGGAATAGAGTGCGATATTTCTAAGGTCTAGTGGTTGCAAGCGTGCCTGCTGCGGTCCTGGGTTCCATTCTCAGGTCAGACAAATATCCCGTCGGGGCTGCGAGTCCCGTCGGGGTTGCGGGTCCCGTCGGGGCTGCGGGTCCCGTCGGGGCTGCGGGTTGTTCGCAAGAGATACCGCGGCCTGGACATGAAGGGCTAAGAAGGAACATGGGTGGTTTTTAGTCAGTAGAAGTTTGACACTCGTTCCGCTCTGCCCAAGAGCTGGAGGGGGGGGGGGGAAATCGGTTGGAAAATCATCAAATAACCCCTTATTTGATGATTTTCCAACCGCCAAAAAAAAAAAGAAGGAGAATGGGCCTTTTGGTAGGTACGAAGCTTTGCCCAAACATACAAATATTATTGGGGTTTTCATCAGAATTTTTTCTGTAGTAGCCACGGAGTCTGAATTTTTGCCCGGTTGGTGGCAATAGACCCCCATTACTTGGGGCTTTAACACTACACAGTTGAGACTAACACAATAAATAAAGTTAAATGAACTCAAGAGGGTTGAATTCCTGATTTATATGATTATGTTTTCAAAATAGATACGCATTACGTGCGCGAATCCTTTTTTGCTTAATATACTCGTACACCTGACATTGACCGGCAAAATGCCAAACAATTAAGAATATTGATTATGATGATATTATGAAGGTTTGCCCAAACATAACGTAAAAAAAACTTTATGACCAAAACACTATAATGTGATGTGAAGAAAATTTAAGCTCCTGTAACTTTTTACTAATGTAGATTTCAGCATCACTGTCATACAACAAATTGTTTGTCTAAATTATATCTTTTTAATGAAATATTACTCAAAGTGCTGCAATACTTCCAAATCTGATTCCATGCATCTGTCCATTCTTCTTTTGCAGGCTTCCACATTAAAATGAATTCTCGTCCCAATAGAATAGACTCTACAAAGTCCCGATCGCAAGTCAATTATTTGTCTATTCCACAGATCGTCCATTCCAAATCTTATTGTACAACTTTCTAACTATTTAGGCTAAACTGGCCACTGGTGTCCGGCGTTATTAAATTTCCTAAAGTTGTCCTCAACTCCCGGTATAGCGATTTTGCATAAACATGAGCTTCGTTGCTTTTAATAGGTAAACTTTTAATTAAATTACGAATAAACACCATTGAAACGTGAATAAATGGGCTTATTAATGCTGGACAGAAGTTTCTGGTATTCTGGGGGTAATGAAACTAGGTTACAAGGCTGTGCATAAGGTCTTTGATTCGATTCTCATGTCGGGCAGTGCTGTTGAGTTTTTAACCGACTTCCCAAAAGGAGGAGGTTCTCAATTTGATCGGTATGTTTTTTTTATGTATGTACACCGATTACGCTGAGATTTATTAACCGATTCTTTTTCCGTTTGACGCGGAATAGTTGCCATTTGGTCCCATGAAAATTTAACACAGTTTGGCCCAGTACTTTTCCTTTTATGAACATTGTTTGTAAATATTTGTATAGGATATTACAATAATGTGTATTATTTTAATTTTGATTTAGGGTGGGTTGCACCATATTACTATAACGATAACCAAACCGTAACAAGCCATAAAAGCATTAAAAAAGTATAATTTGATGGCTTGTTACGGTTTGGTTATCGTTATAGTAATATGGTGCAACCCACCCTTAGTTTGTTTGTACTTGACATTGGTTATGTAATTTTTAATAACCAAACCGTAACAAGCCATCAAATTATACTTTTTTAATGCTTTCCCTTGCTTCACCCTAAATCAAAATTAAAATAATACACATTATAACAATCGATAATCAATTAAACAAACACAAAGGTCAAAATAAGCGAGGAGAGGCGCTAACATGCAGCTTCATCCACCTATAACACGTCATAGTCCACCATTCCTTCCATATTATGTTTGAAATTAAATACAATATTCCATTTGCTTTCATTTCCATTATTATCTTTACAAATTTATCTCTTTCAAGATTTTCCCTATTAGAATGTTGGTTTATTTTTGTAAAATTTAGCCCCGAAACGCTTCGGGCTCTTCGTATTAATCTGGTACAAGATCCAATTATAATATTTAAATTTGATTAAGTAATGTATCTCGGATCTGTTGAATCAATTGATCGCAAAGAATGTTTTTTTTTCCAATGAAGTTATTAAATCTTTGTTGGTTTACTACCTACAAAGGCTTTTAATATCTTTATTTTAGATCAGTTTTTTAGACATAAGATAGTTTACTTATAAGAAAAATTTAACGGAAATATATCATCACGCCTGTAATCAGATCAATGGACCCATTTTGCTAATTGTTTTTCTATCCCTACATGGGATAGGGGGCAAGCCTATTGCCATCAACCGGGCACAAATCCGAATCCGTGGCTGCTACAGAGAAATTACTGTTTCGTATAATTAAACATTTTGTCGAATTAGGTAAATCAAAATCAAAAGTCATTTATTCAAACTAGGCTGATAATCAGCACTTTTCGAACGTCAAAATTTACTTTACTTTACTTATTTACAAGTGACAGTCCCCCAAAACGCCCACCCTTCGACACTTCCTAGTGTTTTTGCTGGAAAGAAGAAGTGGCGGAACAAACTCCCCAGCAACACATCTGTTTGTTTGGTTAGAAGAACCAGACTCGATACAATAGTAAGGTGTAAGTTAATATTACGATTACGAATACTACGATTACGAAGTATATAATAATAAAACGTAAAAAAAACATAACATATCAGTAAACTAAATTTTGGAGAAAGAACATAAATTACAAACGGTAGTTTGATGAACAGCAATTTCACACACTAAAATGATCGATTATTAATATCAAAACAATTGTTTCAATACAAATCATAGTAATATACTGCAAAAGTGGACCCTCATGAAGTTTCGACAACGCATTAAAATTTTGCACACCGCCTATCGCTTTCATTACTCGATTTTGGCATCCAGCCAGTTTGGATAGTATCCAAATATGGACCTTACGTGTCAGAGGTTAAGTTGAATCTTCTTCGTGATTGTCATCAGTTTTTTAAGCCAACCAACGGTTCGCAAAGTGATTGCTTTTAGTATTGAGCATCTGTCAGTAGGCTTTGTCACTGGAATTTATCAATGGCCAGTTATTAATACGGTTGTTGACATTACCAACACCGACTTCGGTAGGGATGTGCTGTTACCAATAAATTATAAGTGTGTGTTTTTCTATGGTTGATATATCAGTTAATTACGTTCGGCTTCAGACGAGGATGCAAATAAAATCGATATAATTTACTTATGAAATTTAATTAATGTAAAAATTTTTAAATCGGTAATAATATACTAAGCTGCGTGACAATTGATCGATATGAGAAACAAGAGTAAGACATAAATAATAACAAGCACTAAACCTTAAATTAACACTGATCACTGGCAATGCACAATCTTCGGTCAGATTGCTGAGACGGCGGATCTCACGGTGCACCGCACAGCGCGGTGTTAGTCATTTTCTTAAGAAAAAGGGGTGTCGCAAGTAGCAACATAACAAGTTGATATGACTTACTTATCGTTTCTTTTGATGCATTTAACCTTATGACTATTGTCATCATTCCCTTGCCCTTATCCCAATTCCTCTCAGGTCGGCACAGCATGTCTTCTTCTTCCATACTTCTCTATTACTCGTTCTCTCATCAGTAACCTCCTTTCTGGCCATATACAGAGGTCTAGTTTTTACACAATTCATACATCGTTTCTTTGGTCTTCCTCTACTTTTAAACCCATCAACATTCATATTCAAAAATTTCCTCATCCCTCCGTATCACATGATCGTACCACGAATGCATCAACATTTATACTTATAATTTCAAGACAGCCTTTTGAGATAGTAAAATGTCAAGCGATTCCGCCTAATCGATTATCTACTTGATTAATTGTCGAACTTGGCCGTTTTTATAGGCCCTTTTTAATTTTATGCAATTTATTCTCTGTCTTATCTTCAAGACAGTAATGATCGGGTCTTAAGATGACAGTGTCTTCTAAGTTAAACAAAGCATTGACGAGTTTGGACTTAGCGCCATTTTCGTTGAGGAGTTTGACAGCTCCTGTCTGGTGCGTTATAATCGTTTTAATAACTTCTTTGATTGATAATAACTTAATAACAAGCAAAACCTCAAGCGGCGTAATAACTTAATTGGTGGGTAGTTTGAGCCGCTTGGGGTTGAAACACAAGGTCCATGGGGTCCGAGTGCCCACTTAGTATTTTAAGAAATTGTCAAGTGGTTGCCGAATTTTATGTGACCGGATGGCTGGCTCATTTTTTGGCCAAAGAATAAGCATTTCTATCCAACATGGCAATGCTGCCAGTCTTCTGGGCACTATTCCTGTTGACAGCAATGTAGACGAATTTAATTCTATCCTTTTTTAATACTTGTACATATTTCATTATAATTTTAGTTCTTTAAATTGTAGTTTATGAATATTGTAAATAAATAAGCATTTCTATAATGAGTCTGGGTTTTTATTATTTATTATATATACAACAATATTTCCATCACTTGTTCTGTCCTCGTAACCCAAAGACATAGAAATAAATTATTCATTACAGCAATAAGTTGTTTTCTAGAATTTAATCTAGTTAATGTATAGTGCGAAGGGATGTTTTCTTTAGATAGTAATTTAATTTGAGAATTAGTTTTACCTTGGAATAATGAAGTATTTGTTTGCAAAGTAATGGGTTTGTTGTCGAAGAAAAATAAAAGCGTTCAGCATTGTGTTAAGGGTTTTATTTATTAGTAACTAAGAGGTATTTTTCTTTGTAAGGTGCACTTGTGTTTCATAGAAAGCTTTAATTAAATTGATTGGGTTTATAGCTTTACTTGAGCCTATGTAATGAATTCAATTCTTTCTTTGGATTTATTAATCGCGAACTTTACACATGGGTGTCATGATTTCTATTATGGCGTTTTAAAGCACACTTTTGATATACAGAGTGGGGTATACTGTTTTAAAAGTGGAGTGTGGCACTCATGAAATTGACTTAGGGAATGCTGTAATCATAAATATGAGCAACTTTTTCTACGGGAATAACTAAGGAAACAATAAAAAAAACGTAAATAACTTTTTAGATTTATAATAATAATAATAAATTCATTTATTCAGGTAATTTTACACCCGTTCTCATTTGTCGATCACAATACAAACATGAATAAAATATTAAAATTCAGATATAAATAATAAATTAAAGCCAATTTACAATTACTTAATTAAAATTCAGATATGAAAACAGTACAATACTAATACACAACCAAACAATTAAATTAAAGTTATTAATGAGAACAATACTGTATGGAGAGACTGATATTTTGTCCGCAATTTCAAGTACGGCCCACAGTAAAAGTTCTTCATGTAACGAGTACTAGACGACCCTAAAGTATTAGGGTAGTACCCCCTTTTAACTAATCACCAAGTATTAACATTTAACGCAACTGCCTAATATCCGAATCCTTAAAACTTTTACCAAAATCCTCACCCTCATCCATCAGACCAAAACCCAGCCAAAACACTTACCTAAGACGCTAATCCAGACACAAGAAAGCAGAAAGGCGAAACAACAAATAACTGAGGCATTGCTATGTGGAACATTTGTTTTGTGGAGATCATTGTGGCGCTCCGCATTGTTAGGAGGTGCTCGACGGTACTCCACGTCTCCGACCTGCCGTAATAATTAAAAATACCCGTAAAATGTCGAGGTGAACTAAGAAATAATGTCTGGGTCTTTTGTATGAATGGAGGTTTTGGATTTGAGGAGATTATGGGTAAACAATAATAGTCGTACGGTTCGATCGAAGCTTGCTGAGGTAGTTCGTAGATGGGCGACGATTCATTACATAAATCGAGACTCGTTTTTAAGGCATTGGTCATTTTGTAGACATTTGACTGTCCTAACAAAAAGTCATTGGCCCGAAAGTCTGGCGACAAATCTTACCAAGGGGTATAGTATTACCCAGTACGTGGGTGCAGAATACCCAGTTGTTCCATGTAAGTTTTTATTATTCAGCTCTATCCAGTTAACGGGAAGCCGACCCCAACATAGAAAAAACCCGTTTAGGCGCGATTGGTCCAATTCGCGATTGGTCCCATTCACCTTATTCGCAATGATCCAATTCGCGATTTTTCCAATTTGCGATTGGACCAATTCGCGATTGGTCCAATTCGCAGTTGGTCCAATTCGAGGTTGGTCCAATTCGTGATTAATCCAATATAAAGGTATTTCCAAAATTATACAAAATGACACATTTATAGGTACAAAATATGTTGTACTATATTTATTCATAATCATATTATAAGTCATATCTCGTGTTTCAAGCTCCTAACAATTAGTAGTTTTGTACATTCATAGCAAATCAACAAAACGAAGAACAAAAATGATTATTATTTTGTCAGATCTTTCATCAAATATATGGATAAAAAAGATGGTTTTTTCTCTTGCTTATCTCAATAAGATAAGGGATAAAGAACTATGACCATATCATATATACTTGATCAAATAATTATATGGTGTGATAATGTAATGAATAAAAGAATAGAAATAAAAGATAAGAAAAATACAACAGCATGTGATACAGACAGACAGACAGACATGTCTGTCTGTCTGTATGCTTGTCATTCGGGCTGAGTCGTGGGCAAAAGCTAGTATATACATAATAATATATTGTATAATTTCGGAAACATTGGACATTGCCATTTGGCCAACCGCGAATTGGACCAACTGCGAATTGGACCAATCGCGAATTGGACCAACTGCGAATTGAACCAATCGCGAATTGGACCAACCGCGAATTGGACAAACTACGAATTGGACCTTTTTTTGAACATTGGACCAATCGCGCCTAAACGGAAAAACCTAGGCAGATTACGATAAAGGAATTTTTGGATTTAAGTAAGGTTTTTTATTGAGTTGGCATAACAATACACTCAGTATTGGTATAAGATAAGTCTTTATTTGTCAAAGTCCACATATTTATCTATACAGGATATATGCCATGTATCAAATGCATGCACAATAATAATTATTAGATAATTGTTGTTCAATGGCACAGATATGAAGTCTATACAATAACATTATACATAATAATTTGTGTCTCAGCATTATACGCAATGTCAAAAGTATTGGTATAGGCAGTTGATAGATATTCTGGATTATTGAGGTTTTAAAGAAGTTAGTTAGAAATGTCTTTAAAATTTAGTGCCGCTTATCAATCAATTTTGTTTGAATGGCTAAATCTGTAGTCACAAAAATAAAATCGGTTCGCATTTTAATATTTTCCAATTTCAGTGAGTGAAAGCACTTTTATTAATTTTATGTTTTCTTTGTGAACTCATTTACCACTTTTTATTAAATTCTGAAAAGTGCTTTTCAGTGACCGTTTAATGATGCTCAGCGAAGAGATCGATAGCTTTAATTAATTCATTATTCTGACCACTCCACTACATCGACGAGGCAGTCGGGAACTCATTAAAATTTATATCCGCATTTTAATTTATTATTTCTACATGTGAGGTGTATACATTCACCCGTTGGGACTGCGGGTCCCATCGGGGCTGCGGGTTGTTCGAAAGAGATACCACGGCCTCGGCGCAAGGGCTAAGAAGGAACGTGGGTGGTTTTTAGTCAGTAGAAGTCTGACACTCCCTTCCAATCTGTCCAAGAGCGGGAGGGGTTATTTGATGATTTTCCACCCGCTAAAAACAAACACACAAAGGTGTTACATACTGTATCATTACACATACACATGCATTATAAAAAAAACCTACGGCAGTAATTCCTTGTATGAAGTATTAAGTCTTCGACTAAGAGTTACTTACGAAACTTATTCATATAGAAACTTCCTACTTCTCTCCCAAGTTCAAATCTATTGAGACCGGCTTGAGAAATTGGTTTTGTATTAGGTTCCTATTTTAGGTCATGTATTGTAAATCTTATGTGTTACTTATAAATAACTATTTTGCTGTTTCCCGCAACTTCATTCGCGTAGAATTTTTATGAGTATGTCATTGAAGCTTGCTGCTACGTCTCTACGTGTCAAATGACTCGAAGATTTTTGTTCTAGGGTATCCCAATTTCCTTCATCATTTTGTGGGTGATGAACTGATGAAATAAGTTACACAAAGTATAGTGCATGCCTGAGTCCTAATTCTAACTCACCACACGTAATTCGGGACTGTCACTCGTACAATTGGGCAATCTCTGTTTCGAACCTAAACGTGACAAGATCGTAACGTATTTTAAACCGTATTTTAACGTATTCCAAACAATAATTTGTCCGAATCGGAAATTCAAGTCCTAATAGCTAGCTGCCTGAACATGCTTTTATCGAATAAGCTCCCAAACATCAGAATCATCCGAAATTCCAGATTTACCGATGCATTATTACCCAAATTTACTGCCGGTATTACAATGCTGATAATGTCAGTCGGCCCTGTTTCCTATTCGTGAGTTATGGGTCGTTCGACCTATCTAATAACACTCATTATAGACCAGGCCCCTTATTCAAAACGTTTCGATTCGATTTCGGAAATTCGAATGTCTATCTCGTTCGCTTTCGTAATGCCAAAAAAAAATAGACTATACGACTTTCCGAATCGAAATCAAATCGAAGTGTTTACGGAGCTAGTAAGTAATAATGCATTGTTCATATATCTTTGGATTATTATTTCTTTGTTCTGACGTTTCATTGAGATTATTGCGTTATGAGGTTCTGTGGTTCATTTCATATATAATATTCATTTAGGAAGTTATTTTGGTGGGTCTATCATTTCATTGTTTTCTACGTTTTTGTATTCGGGAGTATTGTTTAAGAAATACCGGATGGAGGAAGAAGAAACAGCAGCCCACGTGCTCCTGCACTGTACGGGTGTTGCCCCATACAGGGCCAAGTACTTCGGTAACCCAGGTACTCTCCGCGAGATTGCCAGTAACACCAAGGGGTTGCTGGCTTTTCTCGGGGAGCTGGGGTGGATCGAATAAGATTCCCACCCGCACGCAAAATACACGCTCAGGGCGTGGAGTTGCGGACACTAGCCCGATGCATCTAATCTAATCTAATCTAAGAAATACCGGGTGCTTCTTCCATTATACTGAGTTATTCGTTAAACGTGGACAATGTGTGGAGTGTGGTAATGAAAACAAGAAAAATATGGAGCAGCTGATATACATTCTCGATTTTTAAATATCGCATTCATAGCATAACACAAACATTTCACATAGTTAACTAAATTAGTTGCATGTAGGCATGCATGCGTGTGTTTTATCGAAATTCATGGATTAGTTCCGTTTGCGTTGTTAGCATTTATTCATGAGTTCCCATTTAACCGAAAACTTGTTGTTGAATACTAGGATAACAATCAACCATGATATCAAAGTCCGGACAAAGTCGAAATCTTTTCGTGAATTCAATAACATTTTCATCTCAACTGCAGCTTCATAAAGCAAAGTCTGAAAACTTGAATGGATGGAGGCCATTCTTTGTTTCATTGAAAATATTAATACCAGTCAGTTAGTTGGATTTTTAAACGTCGGCTACATTGTTGTGAGATCTTCAATAATTATTTTGTCCAATTTTTCAGTGAATCTTTTGAACAATGGTCTTGAATTTCATTGTAACTTTTTTGAAAGGTTTTTTATTTGATGTTGATCGATTGGATGTTAAACATGCTAGGTAAATGTTTAAGGTATTTTAATATAATTAAATTTCTTTGGTTTGAAAAGACTTTTCTTTTCTTTCTTTTTATCTCGCGCTATAATATTACGTGTTTAGGACTTTATCAATATAATTAATTACATACAAATAAAATGCCGCTAACATTTCGAAATAACATCAGTCGAAAACAGATTTGAATATGAAATCCGCGTACTATACAAACCGTACGTAATCTAAATTATTCATGATAGTTTCACTAAGTCAGTCGGCTTTCATTTGACAGAACAGAGGGGTTTAACCTCTGTAAAGCAATGTTACTAAACAAATATCGCTTTAACACGTCGCTTTAGGCGTAACAGCTCATAATGCATCACAATAGTGTATGTTATATCGTGGGGTTAAGCCTACCCCTATGAGAACTTATCAGGGATAATCCTTATCCGTTGTGGCTTTGATATCAGTACATGACGACACAAGTCATGAATTGTGATTTATTGAACGCTAGCTTGTGCCAGCGCCTTCGTCCGCGTGGAGTTCGATAATTGTCACACGGTATCATACTACCAAGAAAAGAAGTATCTTACGTGTTAATCCAGGTTATAAACTATCTGTGTTCTAAATTTCATCCACATCCGTTCAGTAGTTTTTGCGTGAAAGAGTATCAAACATCCATCCATCCATATCCACAAATTTTCGCATTTATAATATTAGTAGCAACGATTATTAATTAGGATGGTTAACTCCCGTTTCGAAAGCGAGTCGAATGTTTTGTTATGAAAATAAGTATGAGGAGTATAATATAGTAGTAGTTATGGTTAGGTCATGTGGAGAGAATGAGTAGAAGGCAAGTAACCAACGGCACATGGCAGATGTGAGTGGCAACGACGGGAGAGGACGCCTTAGAAAGACATACACTGACCTTATTGGTGATGTTCTTCAGAAAGGACAGGTGCGTAGTACTTGCAACCGGCGTGCGTGTATGAATGTGGACGAGGCAAAAGCAGTATGTTAGAATCGTCGCAGGTGACCTTGTGTGAACGTCTGAGGAAAGGCGTGAGTTTATGTATATATAAGGGTATTTTTCGATATTTCTGTGATTTGGACGACACAGTCAATCAAACACAATTGGGTTTTGTCTGTAATAAAAGATTTATTGTGTTTATTTAACATCTAACTTATGATTCACATGAATTATTTGATTAGTAACAAAACCTTACATTCCTGTAATAAAATAAACGACATTTAATGTTATCAATCACAATGTCTGTTCCTAAATCACAACTCAGATTATTATCCTCCTTTGTACTTTAATAACAATAATATCTTTAATATTATACTTTGTTTTCTTATAACCATGAGACGCTTTGTGGTTATATCATATACATGTCTATGATAACTTTACCACAGATTACAAAATCGCATTTGTTCGCGATGACGTTATTGCGCGGGAAATTATAAACTAAAGGAAATTATAGTTTTCTTTACATATATATGTTACCATTCAAATTCGATCTAGTTTAGCCTAGGCTATACTGGTTTGTCTTATCACGTGTAAGGAGAACTTGTTTGGCCTAGGGCCTAGACGAAACTAGTTTATCCTAAAATCGGGTTTGACCAGTAACATATTATTATATAATGATTCCACCCACTAAGATCTTAGATTTTCACTATCTAATATTAAGTGCGGCTCCGTCAGACGGAAATCTTTTGTCTTTTAGAGAATTGATTCTCTCTTGTTACATAAGCAGAGACTAAGGTTAGATATAATCAATCATCACAGACAGTGTTTGTAGCAAACATAGGCTTAATTGATACCAGAAGCAATGAGTCATCAAACTGTGAACGTCTCTTGTTTTTTTAGACTAGAACTAAATGGTTTAGATTTTTTCTATATGTCGGGTTATCAGGTTTAACTGCGGTACTCAGAGACATTTAATGATTACTTAAGAGAAAAATAAATAATAAGAGAGAGAGAGATGAGATGAGTCTGAAATAAACACATTTTTTTTTTAATCCGTCACATAATAATGATTTGACATACTTTTGTATGACAATACTGTCAAATCCTTTACTAAGTGATGGGCTTAGTAATCATTAAAGCTCTCTGAGTGCGGCAGTTACTCCGTTAGACTAGAGCAAGCATTATGTGGGCAGAAGATTGGTTTTGTCCAAAGAAAACACACTGTGTGACTAATAAGTTACTTGAAGTCACAAATGAATTAGTTGAATAAGGCAGAGGTGTGCCTAATAGTAGGTACCTACACTCATATACAGGGTGTAAATCAACCCATCACACAGCCGTCAACCAAGCATTCTGTACATCAAACTAAGTACCCCTGCGCAAAAATTTTTGCTGGGAAATGACTTTTTTTTTGGGGTCAAAAATCACATTTTACGGTAAATCTCAAAGTAGCACTCTTAAAACATTGTGCTAGTGGATGCTTTGAATAGTAAACGGGTCATGGAGATAATTTAAGTAAAGTTAAAACCTGAAATACTAGTGTTTACAAAAACAGCTGTGAAAAATTTGGAACTTTGACCCCCAAAATCTCTGTAACTAGGGGGTTCCCAGGTATGGTCTAGAACACAAAAATGATCGCAGTGGTGGGGAGAACAAGTGCCCTTCGTTTGCGTTAAGGGTACTTTTACACCCATATGTATAGCCAGATATATTTCAAGTCCTAAGTAATAGGGGACGAGTCTATTTTTAGCAACCAATAAAACCATACCACGTTGTTACTATTTTTAGATTCCCGATGGAAAATTCCAATAACACTTCGCCAGACTCGGAAATCGAAACCAGGTCATCACGCTTTGCAGTCCCGTTTCCAACCACTCGACCAACGAAGCAGTTCCTTATCCCATAAGTCCCATAACTGAACATTGTTTTCTTTTTTTCCAGAAAAATGGCGAGTACAACGCGGTTGGCCACCGTATACTTCCTGCTGACCCTCGCAGCCGCTTCAAGCGCTATAAAGTGCTGGAAGTGCGGCCAGTACAGCGATGGAGTGGGCTCCATCACACCGTGTAGTAACAAAACTGCTATGAGGCTCGAGGAGTGTCCGAGCAACGCTAAATATTGTATTGTGAGTACCTATTTTAATGGCATTTCTTTCTTTCTTACTTACAGTCCTTTCGCATTCAATTTACCTGTGAAAATACAGGTGAATATCAACCTTACAGTCACGAAAGAATAAAGATCACAATTGGATTTAACCAATGCTAATTCCGGAATTATTACGAGATTTTATGTTTCTAAACCATATTTTAGTTATTTGAGCTATTCCATTAATATTAATATGACATTTATTTTAACAAAAATACTTTAGACCACTTGACTTTCATTTCACCTCCAAATGACGTCACACGTTAGGCTGGCTGAGGTTATTTTCGGTGTTCTTGACAAGAGTCAAATATGAAGTTTCTAATATAAAGCTAAATAATATTGTCATCAAACTCTTGAAATAGACGGTCAGATTCCACATATATTAGTTATTTTAATTTAAAAGCGTGAATGATAAAGACTCAACCATCAATTAAGTAGGATCTATAATATATGTAATTAGAGGTTACCAAAAAAATTTGAAATCTTTCAACCCACTATCTCTGAACAAAACACGTTGAGAAACACAACGACATTCTAAGAATACCGCCCTCATACGCACAGCAAACTCAGAAAACATTTTAAAAACATCAAAAAAAGCTGCTCCAAGAAATAAATAGCATCATTGAAACGCAGTAGAGGCAATTATGATCCCTGGTATAAATTAAAATGGCTTTAATCAACCTCTCGAGCCCTCTTCCTTTGTGAGTGAAGTACGCGAGAAACACTCTAAAACGCGGGAACCTCCTTATATTTGCGCAATGTTTATGGCAACACTGTATAAGGGCGGAGTAGATTAGCTACATTTAGTCGATCGGCGATTTTTCGACTTTTGTTCACACATTCGCAATCGCGCGTTGTAAAGCGATTGGTCACGATTTGTCATTTTCTTTGCGATTGCTGTATTCTAAACACGAAACTCGTAGTTTCAGCCAAAGATACGGGCGTTTCCTAATCTGTGGCCCGAAAGTCTGTTAACCAGTGTTACCAAGGGGTTTCGTATTATCCAGTACAAAGTGGGTTGTGGAGGTCAGATAGGCAGTCTCCATGTAAAATGTGGGTTACACTGAAAGTCGACCGCAGAAAAGTTAGAAAATGGTCAGGCAGATAATGATGATATGTCCTTTTTATGTTTTATTATTATATACTTTTTTATTATTGATTGTAGTCAATCATACCTTACTATTGTATCAAGTCTGGTTCTTTTAACGAAACAGACAGATGTGTTGCTGGGGAGTTTGTTCCGCCACTTCTTCTTTCCAGCAAAAACACTAGGAAGTGTCGAAGGGCGTTTTGGGGGACTGTCTCTTGTAAATAAGTAAAGTAAATTTTGACGTTCGAAAAGTGCTGATTATCAGCCTAGTTTGAATAAATGATTTGATGATGTATTCATTCGTAATTTGACGTGTAGCATTTAGTAAAATAAAACAAAACAAAACTCCAATTTTGTATCGACTCTCCGCCCCGACTCATGGTTGTATGAATGTGTACAAACGTTAAGCTTCCGAAAAGGTACTTAACCGTCGCACATAGGTTGATTTGACCGTTTTAGACGGACAAAATATTTTTTCTACTTTTATTGATTTGTTAGTTGAAGACAGGATAATTATAATAAAACTTTTACTAAAGAAAAAATAAAGAACAATCAACTGCGTAAAAAAAAATTTTTAGTAACACAAAGGTTTAATCTACACGAACCAATTAGTCACATGGCAGCCAAATGCACCCTTATTATAAAAAACTCTTTGAGAATTTGATGCTGATGCCAAAAGTAGCTAGTCTGCTCCACCCCTTAGGTATGTCTACATTTGATTTCTGTGTTTAGGAAATTATATGTATCTCGGTTTAATTGTTAGGTTGTGTAAACTAAGCATAATTTTGTCTTGAATTCTCGCAATTGTTTCAGTGTGTGTGCTTAGGTTTGGTTAATGGTATCCTATGGGATCTGTTTGACTTCATTTGTATAACAGCCGGTATTGTCTTAAAGGTTTTGTATGGAGTTATTATAATAATAATAAATAAATCTTTATTGTTCAAAAATATAAACTGAATTATAACATATTAACGGCGCCGATGTTTTTCGAGTGTTTATTTAAATGTGAAAGTGGCCGTGAATACATAAATGCAACCAGTGTAACCTTTTTTTTTTTGGGTATTGGGAAATCATCAAATTACCCCTCCCGCTCTGGGCAGAGCAAAAAGGAGTGTCAGACTTCTACTGACTAAAAACCACCCATGTTCCTTCTTAGCCCTTGCGCCGAGGCCGCGGTATCTCTTTCGAACAACCCGCAGCCCCGACGGGCGTCGGCCCTTGCGGGCCCCTTCCATGTTGCTGACATCTCTTTGAGGCGCGCGTGGAACACGAACGCGCCGTCGACATGGCTTGTCGTCGTCATAAGACGGACGGACGGCGAGCTAGCCAATCACTCACCGTCCACAGGCCCGCAGTTAGAGACTAAAAACCACCACAAATGCACTAGGGTTCATGGGAACCCTTACCCGTATGCCTTCCACAATCCCTGGAAAGAGAATAACCATTTTTTTCGAGGCTTGAAATTGGAAAATCATGACCCTTTCCGCTCCGGGCGGAGCGGAAGGGACTGTCAGACTTCTGCTAACTAAAAACCACCCATGTTCCTTCTAAGCCCTTTGTGTCCGGGGTCGCGGTGGCTCTTTCGAACAACCCTCAGCAAACCAGTATAACCTAGTGTAACGTGTTTGGGTATAATTAACACATACACATTTTCATTTCATTTCTCTACTACATGAGCCTTAAAATATAACTAAACAAAATTCCATCTGGGTGTACTCCATAGACTCCATGACTGGCCAACCTTTCGTCCACACAGACGTAATGTTATATTGTGCCTGTCAGGCGCACAACTGACGACGGTGAGACTTCGACTAGGGTCATGCACGTGCCTGACATGGCAGCTGACGTGGTAAGCACCATTTTAACAATAGTATCCTCATTTTCTTCAAGAAAAAGTATCCCTCGGGCCTTTGTTTTCTCGCAACAAAGCTCTTACAGATACAGCACACCTGTAATCCCCGAAGGGTTAGACAGAGGTAAGCTGCGGGTTGTTCGCAAGGGATACCGCGGCCTCGACATGAAGGGCTAAGAAGGAACATGGGTGGTTTTTAGTCAGTAGAAGTCTGACACTCCGTTTCGCTCTGCCCAAGAGCGGGAGGGGTTATTTGATGATTTCCCACCCCCCAAAAAAAAAAAAAAAGGGTTAGACAGAGGTGTACCTACAAACCAATCTACCAATCCGCACTGAGTTCGTGTGGTAGACGCCTGTGTCCCTGCAGTGGGAACATTAATAGGCTGATGATGATGCCTTCCCCAAATAGGGGGGTTTTGCCATAATCGCCACGCTTGGCAGGCGGGTTGGCGATCGCAGTATGGTTGTTACGAAGGCACAGAGAACGCTGCTGCCCATTCTCTGGTAAGTCCCTTAGTCGCCTCTTACGACACCCACGGGAAGATGGTGCTAATTTTTACATCCGTCACCATACGGAATACAGCTAAGTTAAGTCCCATGTAATAGGGGGCGAGCCCATTGCCATCAACTGGTCACAAATCCAGACTCCGTGGCTGCTACTGAAAATTTTCTAATAGTAAAATCCAGTAACACTTTTGCCCGACCTTTAAATCGAACTCTATGACGACGAAAGGCCGTGTCAACGGCGTGTTCGTGTTCCACGCGCGCCTCAAAGATATGTCAGCAACATGGAAGGGGCCCCGCAAGGGCCGACGCCCGTCAGGGCTGCGGGTTGTTCGAAAGAGATACCGCGGCCCTGGTGTAAGGGCTAAGAAGGAACATAGGTGGATTTTATTCATTAGAAGTCTGACTCTCTCTTTCGCTCTGCCCAAGAGCGGGAGGGGTTATTTGATGATTTCCCAAACCCCCCAAATAAACGTCATGCTGAGCAGTCTTGCACTTGCGATAGACCGACGAGGCAGTCAAACAAACCTCTTTTCTTAAAAAAATATATAGCTCACAGAATCCCTTGCTCCCAATACCCATATTAATGTCCCACCATAATCAAGCACCACAATCCCTTCCAATCTTAGTTACACGGCTCGTTCAATAGATGGCGCATCCAATATCCGGCAAGGCGGCAAGACGGTTAATCCGGACGTTCGCCAAACGTTTTGTGAGATGACATCAGCTTTGCCCGGATTTTGGAGCTTCCCAATGCTTAAGGCCCCATAGACAGCGGGAAAATGGGGCGCGAAATTTAACTGAAGACATTTATTTTTTCATGAGGTTATGTGTTTGGAATAATAATAAAAAGGTGGGAGAACTACATTTAGGTGCTACGCAAATAAATTCTTTCTAGTATTCTAGGCAAACGACCATTAAAATAATAAAGTTTCATAAACGTACTCTCACACCACGCTTGTTACTAAGTTCCATAAGGCGAGCCAATTGCCATCAACCGGGCACAATTTCAGACTCCGTGGCTGCTACTGTGGAAAAACTCAATAACGGTTTGCCTGATCCGCGAATCGAACCTAAGACCCCATGCTCAGAAGTCGCGCTTGCGACCACTAGACCAACTAACCTCCAAAAGAAAAAGAAGACCCTGCAAAAATATTCGAACGTTAATTTATCGTCCGATCCCCGCAATCCGGGGCCCCTCACTAAGCGATCCCTGCGATAAGGTTATTTAGATAACAGCGCCGTCTCAATGAACATCTCACCGAGTTCTACTATCAGGCGCGCTTCGTTCACTATCTGAGCCTTCTCTGATAGTGAACGAAGCGAGCCTGATAGTAGAACTCCTGGGTCCTGGGTGGTTAGGTCCTGTAACTTCATTTTGTGTGGTGGTTATTGTGAACTTTGGACTAACTTGTTGGTCTTTCCATCAGTAACTCAAAAGCAGCCACGGACTCTGGATTTGTGCCCGGTTGATGGATTTCCATTGGAGTCTTCAAAAAATATCATAATGCCCATTCATTTGTCTAAACTCCAAAAAATAAAGATAGAAGAAGACCGTCTAAGCATATTCGAACGTTAATTTATCGTCCGATCCCCCCAATCTTCACGTTAAGCCGTGCTTGCCTGGCCGTGGTCCGCGGTTGGGTGATGACCCGATAATACTGGGTAATACGATACCCTTTGGTAAGACTGGTTGTCAGACTTTCAGGTTTACTGACTACCTGTAACGACTGCCAAATATCTTAATATGGCAGCCGGGACCAACAGCTTAACGTGCTTTCCGAGGCACGGAGGAAACTCGGTATGTCGGGCGGTCACCCATCCACAGACCGACCTAGGCAAGCACAGCTTTACCTAAAGATCGACCCGAGTGGCAGTTCTTATTAAGGCTTGTATTCACGCCAATGACCTTGTGCATACAAACTACCTCTCTCGGTCGTAGATACGGACTTTAAACGGACGCATTTTTCATTTATTATAATTAAAACAATACATGTTTTTAAAAAGTAACAAAACCAAATTATTTTCCTTTGTATTTCAAAGCAGTAGATATTTTTTTTATATTATTTTGTTAAAAAATGAAGGAGTAAAATGGTTCCATTCCACGATTTGGAGGTGATTTTGTGGATTTTTTTTCTTATTATGTGATACCGATACAAAAATTGTGGCTAAACCAAATTACGTGTCATATCATGTAGATTACTAACAATTTTTCTCAGATGTAATTTCTCTGTAAGTGCCGGTGAAAAACTGCTTCATCTGCACGCTGTTTTTAAGCTTTTTCGAGAGAGGACCCTTAAGCCACGAGCTCCTATATATTCTCCTCCTTTGTATAGGCCCCTCGTGGGCACAAAATTGGGGTCATGTGAAAACGCCCCTAACTTTTGTCCAGGATTACATATCCTTTTGGAGTCATTTCTGCTAAAGAGTATTATTTGGTGAGATGGTTTAAATTGATACCAATTTATCGTATTTATTTCTTTACCCCATTTTCAGAGGTGAGTGACCTATACGCGAAGATGTCCTGAAAAAATAACGTTTTTCTGAAAGCAACAGAAACTTGGTGTATTATTGATGACTGTCTGTATTAGAAAACATTAAAGCAGTAATATAATATCCATTTACGAGAATAACATCGTTTTTTATGTGTGGCTAGGGAGTTATTTCTTCGTAATGTCAACAACACGGTATATTTTGTTCTGTAGGTACTTATTTAAACTTAATAGTTAGGTATTTGTTTGTGTTTATTGGAATAATATCTTCATTCTTGTAAATTATATGTACTTTGACACTACTGGGAATATGTCTGCTCCAGATCCTTCCACTTTTCACTGTATTTCAATTCTTCTCTCAATTTCGGAAAAAAGATAATAATTTGTACACTTCTTTTTGTTACCCTATTGTGTCCCACTGCTAGACAAAGACCTTCCCAAAACATTTTTATAACATAGCATTACGCCAGTTATTCCCGAAGGGTAAGGCAGAAGTGTACCTAATAGTACATCCACATTTCGCCAGTAAAGTTTAAGTTCCATCTAACAGGGGGCGAGCCAATTGCCATGAATCGGGCACAAATTCATGTACCGTGGCTGCTACTTAGATATTCCTAATGAATAAAACCAATAACACTTTTGCTGACCTGGCAATCGGACCCTGGACCTCATACGCACAGCAGCTGCACTTGCGACCACAAGTCCAACGAAGCAGTCAGCACACGCAAGAGGTAGTTCACTAACTATTTAATGTTCCTTGTAAATTCTCTGGTGGCTATCCTTTTAATTGTGGTTCAGCAAACACAAACATGTATCCCACTGTGCTGGCAATTGTGATTACCTACGTAAACAAACCTTTTGTCTCGACCTCTAACATGTATGTCAATTTGGCTTAATATTTCTTACATAAAACCACGGTCGTATTCCCCGAAGGGATATAGGAACAAGCGTGCCTACAGGACACTCAAACTCTGCCAGTAATGTTTCAGTTTTAAACTAGGTGTTCGAGACAACAGAATCGACTTCTGGGTCTCTTGGTGAGGCTTATCGCCGGGGTGAAGAGTTAAAACCAACATGGAGGCCCTTCTTTGGTGCTTCGGGGAGCGAAAATAGACTCATTATCATTATTTGCCTAGCCATTTTCTAAACTATGTTGGGGTCGGCTTGCAGTCTCACTGGATGCAGCTGAATACAAATATTTTTCATGGAGCGACTGCCTATTTGATCTCACATCCCATTAAGTTAATAGGTAATAGTATACCCAGAACGAACGCCTATCTGACCTCCGCAACCCAGTTAGTGAAAGGTAATAATTACCACGAGGTAAAAATAGAGAAAACATTTTTTTGAGATATGAGAGCACTGGTGGCCCAGACTTACGAACTAAATATAGAATAAGTCTTGGGTTTGAACCCAGGCAAGCGCATTACTTTGTGTAATTTATTTCATCACCACTGCTCTCAAAACGGTGAAGGAAAACATCGTGAGGAAACCGGCACGTCTCAAAACCAAAAAATTCGAAGACATGTCACATCGACTGGGCCCGCGTGGTGGATTATAGCCCATCCCTCTCTTAGAGAGGAGGCCTGAGTCCCTGCAGTGGGAACATTATAGGCTGATGGTGAATAATTATTATACTCATTGGTAAGACTAGTTGTCATACTTCCGGACTACCTGTTACGGGCCTGTACTTTCCGAGGCCCGGAGGAAACTCGGTATGTCCACAGACCACACACCCATCCACAGACCAACCTAGGCATGCTCAAATTAAACTGAATATTGATCCGAGTTGCAGTTTATTTAGCCACAAGCTCCTTGAACCTGCTCCTTGAGCTGCTTAGAGGTGAAGACGACACTACGACAATAAATTGAACTCTACTCATTCCATTCACACACACACACGCTTCACACTTTTGGCTAATCCTTCGTGGTAATACAGGCGTGATGTTATGTTAGGTTTAAAGTACATAACACAAAACTCAGCAATCAGATTAACAAAAAGGAAAAAAAAAGCAGCAGTCTTTTATACATGCATTTAAAATGCAGTTAATTTGGACACATTCGGAGAGGAAGAGTTAATTCCGTCTGATGTCCGGTAATTGTCGGGAAAAAAGCTTAATGAAATTCCGGACAAGGCTGGCTTACGTTCACGGAAAAAGGTGTAAAAAGTCAAATGGCTAAAGCTGTAAATCTGAAACCGGTAACCCCGTTGGCAGAGCTATTATTCTCATTTTCAAATACGGAGTTTTTGATTAAATCCGCTTATCTTTTCGGCTGGTGAGTAAACAGTGAAGTTCGTGAAGGCAAGTGGATTAAGATTATATTTTCGAGTGTTTTTAGGAGGGTTCCGTACCTTAAAAGGAAAAAAACGGAACCCTTATAGGATCACTCGTGTGTCTGTGTGTCTATCTGTTCGACCATTCCACCCCCTCTTATCTCCGAAACTACTAAGTCCAAAAATTTTGAAAACAATACAGAAATTGGTTCAACACTAATAGATCTCTCATGGAAAATCTCTCAATATCTACTTCAATGGTACGGAACCCTTCATCTGCAAGTCTGACTTGCACTTGGCCAGTTTTTTCGGCGGAAACTTGTACTGATTTTCACGTTTTTAAACGTCGTTGGCGCATCTCCATTATTAACTAATACTATAATTATCTAATTTTTGATCTATTTCATTTATCTATTGCGATATTGATAAAAATAGTGTTAATAATATATATAATATATGTTATTGTTATATATAATATATGTTATTGTTATATATAATATATGTTATTCGTAAGTCGGGGCTGCCACCACTAGCCCACCGCAGCCACCTTGGGGTATTACAGAAACATACTCCACGGATAAGAAACAACACGCAAAAAAGTACCTCTTGTTAATTTTATGTAATGTGTCATGGCTCGTAAAGCGTGGCGTGTAACAAGCCCACAACCGTTTCTATTTTATTTTATGTCCTAACGAGTGATGTGGCGGTGTTATGTCCACTTTATATGGTGCCCAGAATTGGAGTCGCCCTAACAATAACAATTTATCGTCCCGAACGTTTTTGTTGCATGTTTTATTGAAAGACACGGACGTAGGAAATGTGTTTTTAACCGACTTCTAAAAAAGGAGAAGGTTATGTGTGCGGCCGTTGTAATAAATAAATAAAATAAAAGGTTTATTTCAGCAACTTGCACAACTCTTACAGTTAATCTCACATAGGAACCTCCTTTTAAGTAAAAGATATACCTGTGCTAGGAGATCTCACTCTTCAATGTCAAATTAAAAAACAATAGTAAAAGTAGTGTACAAAAGATAACAGAATTTAAACAAAGAAAAAAAAATTAAAACTAAGTATGTAAATTTAAAAAAGAGCAATATTCAAATACAACTAGACAAGGCATGAACTATAACTGAATAAAATAAACTTAAAAATGAATACAAAAAATAGTGTGTGTGAGTGCCTGGGAGTATGTGTCAGTGAGTGTGTGTGTGTGTGTGTATGTGTTGTGTATGTGTGTGTGTGTGTGTGTGTCTTCAACTCATATTGACGATGTTTGCAGCAATACTTCAATGTCATCATAGGTCTTCATTTTTAGCCATTGAACTATTGCTTTCTTGCAGTCTTTAGTAGTTTTTAGGATAGAAGTTATTATTTTATTAATTTTATTATATAAAGCAGCGGAATTAGTAGTGAATTGTCTTTTGGCATATTCAGTTTTAATGAATTTAACTGGTGCGACACTGTATTTTCGTCTTCTTTCCTGATGGTGAGGGTCATAGGGCAGGACTTTGTGCAATTTTATCGTTGTAATAATGCATAACCCTTCAAAGATTACAGGCTTGAGGTTAGTCAGTCCAGGTCAGCGCAGTCTAAACATTAGTAGCTAATTACCCGACTCTACGAAGAAGCTAACCCCTAATGACAGTAACTGCGATACTCAGAGATATTTAATGATTACTTAAGCCGTAACTTAGTAAAGATTTGACATACTTTTGTATGACAGAACTGTCAAAACCCTTACTAAGTGATGGCCTAAGTAATCATTAAAGCTCTCCGAAGGTCATTAATAGGCGTAATTACATACACGTAGCATGCCAAAAGTTCTTGCAAAACTCGTCTTTGTGCCTCACTAATATGGCGCATTAGAATAATTTTGGGAGGTTGCGGGACTTGCGGGACCATTTGACTCATTCCGTCCTTTAGGAGACTAATGCCAAAATTAGCATATTTTCATGCAATGTTCAATATTGCCTGCATTGTGAGCGACGTTTTGTAGCTTCCAATAGGGATGTTTTATTACTAAAAAAATATGACTCTGTTTAGTCCGTCAGTTAAATTATCGAAAAATATTGGATACGTATTTTTTTGTTTCATCAAATTAATAGAAATTGATAAAGATAAAACGCGTCATAGATCAAGAGAAGGCTTGTGACGTCACATTGTGGTGCAAAATGTACTGAAATGTTACTTCACACGAGTTTTCGAAGCACTGTATCGTCTTAATTTTTTGTTTAAAGGAAAAAATATGTGTCTAATATTTTTTGGAAATATATATTATCTGACGGACTTATTAGATGTTTTTTGTAAACTACCCTATTAATGAGTTCACCGTAAGCCTAAGCCGTCAGGGATTTCACAATATGGCGCAAAGTAGCACCGACAATAACAATAACAAGTGTCACATCGTGTCGACACCAATTTGTTGTTCGAAAACTGTCTTTGAAAGTGCCTCTTAAGAAATACTGCTATGACATGAGAAAACACTTATCTACAGGCTCGTAGATGTGTCTGCTTTGTTTGTCGATTTAAAGGTTACTTAAACACGAAAACAAAACTGGCAATTTATTTATCTATTTATCGCCATTAGAAATATCATGACAGATTAAAACCATTTGGTACATGGTTCTACCAGCATGGACATTTTGTATCGGTTAACTAAAAATTTGATATTTCTAAAGAATAGAATAGAATAGAATGCATTTATTTGTCAGAATATTGTACAAAGCTGGAAGGTGTTTTGTATATTAATGATCCGAATATTCTGCCGTTTCCGGCGTACAAATATGTATAGTTTTAGATAATCATTACATTAAAATTAAGTTATCAATCAATAGAAATATAAATAAAACCGCGAAATTCTTGCCGGCCAGTATTACGCTGTATTTTGAACAAAATAGGATTCGGACACGTAATACTCATGCATTTTTAGAGATGATTCATTAAATCATGAATACAACCCACTTTTTTTTTTGGTGGGTGGGAAATCATCAAATAACTCTTCCCGCTCTAGACAGAGCGGTAGGGAGTGTCAGACTTCTACAGACTAAAACCCAACCATGTTCCTTCTTAGCCCTTTGTGCCGAGGCCGCGGTAAGTCCCCTCTTTGAGGAGTGTCTGGAGAGGCGCCACGGCGCCCTCACCTTCCGTCTGACGCAGGTACTCACCGGTAGAATGTTAGTGTCTTATCCCAGAGTTTTTTAATTTTCCTCTCTTCACCACAGTAATATGGAAGAAGGCATGATGCGCCGACCCCAAATAAATTGGGGCTTTGGGCAAATCCCCCCCCCCCCCTTCTGGGGGAGGCCTTTGTCCAGCAGTAGACGTCTTATGGCTGATGATGATGAGCCACGGAGTTTGGATTGGTACCTGGTTGATAGCAATAGGGTCGCGTAAAACATAACTGACAAAATATGGGCGACAGACTTTTGACCAAAGGAGGAAAAGACCAAAGCATCCATTATCATCACAAAGTCCACATACCATAATAAGCCAAAACACAATTTCGTGGACGCCATATATCTCACAAAGAGTATATTTATTTTCCTGCGAACAAATCTGAGACGGTAAAATATTTTAGGGACTTACGCTGTGAACTCAAACGTTCCTCGCGATAAGACGCGAGTCGCTAGAATGACAATCGTCGGATTTAAAGGCACTGCTTCACTGAGAGCAATCGAGTGTAACGTAACAGTTCAGAATCGAGCATAAGAGTGCAAAGAAGCGAGAATTACAGTAACTTATCATCTGCCTAGACTTTTCTAAACTATATTTAGTTCGACTTTTAGTCTGACCAGATATAGTGTAAATACTGCAGAACACTGTTATTCGATCATTGTTTTATATAAAAATCAAAACATTTGTTTCAAGTAGGCCAGTTACAGGCACTTTTGAATAGTCCTTGTTTGGACTATTCAAAAGTGCCTGTATACAAATTAAAAAGAAGTTACAGTTCCAGTCACAAGGCATAATAACTAATATAATAATAAAAAAATGAAGCTGTAGTCACCACCACTAACACACAACCTCGAAATATCGCACATACACAATTCAACAGACTCATCAACAGAAACTCATCATCGCAAAATTCAATGATATCACCATCTCATCATATCATCTCTTTCCCGGGGTAGTACTTGGCTTCGGCCCGTGCTATTCTATAAATCCGGCAATAAAGCCGAGATATGTAAAAGTATACAAACAAATAATAATAATAATAACATTTATTTCTCCCACAAAGTACAAAACTACAATACAGAGGTAATATTATTGGAGGTACAGAGATTTGTGGGAGTCAGGAATCCAAACTAGGATACCCTGTGCTATGGACTCCTGGCCCCCCTCGCCGAGATAGAATTATCACAATTGTAGAACATGCAGGACTATTGTAAGAAAAACAAGACATAAAAATAACAAAACAAGTTCTAACTAAACAAAATAAAAATAAAAAGTAAATGGATGTGTGTTTGTTAGTGCGTGAAGTGTGTCTGTGATGTGGAAGGTGTTGTGTGTGTGTGTGTGTGTGTGCGTGTGTGTGTGTGTGTGTGCGCGAGTAATCTGGTGAAGGTGTGTACTTACATTAGAAGATGAATGTGATATGAATGTGTGAGTAAGGGGTTATGAAAAACGCTACACTAGGATAAGACTGTAAGCAACTTTTCCGTTTCTTCATAGTCTAGTTCTAGAAGCCACTGTGTGAGCTTCTTTTTACATTCTATCCTGGACAGATTAACAATTGCTAAAATTTTATTAATCTTATTATATAGTCTGCTTGCTCTGGAACTGAAGAAATTTGATGCAAAAGACGTTTTTACAGGGATTGTTTCACAGACTTCATAGTATCGCATAACTGTGATACTACTGTAGTTTCCCATTCCCTAGCGTAGATCTCTATGGAGAAGAATGGGCAAGAAACTCCATGGACACTCTTTTAAATCCGAATATTGTTACAAAACCTTGGTTACATCATTCATGTTTCATTCGAACGATGTAGCAAGATGTGCACGACAAAATGTCCAAAGTAAAGTATACAGATCGACTGCCAATCTTACCCCCACAGCCCTGTTAGTGTAATGTAATGCTTAGGTTGGTGAGTGGATGGGTAGCCACCCATTAATGACAGAGTTTCCTCCATACCTCTGGCCGTTGGTCCCGGCTGTCGTTTGTAGAACTCTGATACTTGTAACAGGTACTCAGAGGCCTGAAAGTCTGACAACAAGTCTTACCAAGAAGATTATTGTATTACTTATTATCTAATTGTACTTCCCAGTACTGAGTTGTGGAGGTTGGATAGGCAGTCGCTCCATGTAAAATACTGGTATTCAGTGACATCTGGTTAGACTGGAAGCCGCCCCCTACATTTTTATTTTTTTTGCTAGTCTACTCTGTCCCACTCCAGGGCAAAGGCCTCCCTCCACTCTTTCCACTTTTCGCGAACCCGCGCGTCCTCCTTCCAGTTTTGACGAAACCGATCTAGTTCATCCCGCCATCTCCTTCGTGGCCTACATAGTTAGGAAAAATCCAGCCAAATGACGCACCTATATAGGGTGTAAAAGTACCCTTAACGGAAACGAAGGGCACTTGTTCTCCCCACTACTGCGATCATTTAACTGCGATCAATTTGATCATCCTGGGAACCCCCTAGTTAAGGAGATATTGGGGGTCAAAGTTCCAAATTTTTCACTGCTGTTTTTGTAAATACTAGTTTTTCAGGTTATAACTTTACATAAATTACCTCCATGACCCGTTTACTATTCAAAGCATCCACTAGTGCAATGTTTTAAGAGTACTATATTGAGTTTTACCGTAAAATGTGATTTTTGACCCAAAAAAAAATCGTTTCCCAGCAAAAAATTTTGAGTAGGGTTACTTAGTTTGATGTACAGAATGCGTGGTTAACGGCTGTGTGATGGGTTGATTTACACCCTGTATATCTATCTATTTGCACCGCCAATCTCAAAATTTAATCTTGGATCGTAACATTCCAGACGAATGCTCTGGTGACGGAACACCCTTATAGAGAACGATTTGTTGTCAAAGGCTATTCCGTGGTTCCAATTGTTTCGGAAAGACTAGGGGATTATAGTACTGTTTCCCTTTGGATAGATTTAGTTTGTTTATTTTTCGTTTCAGGGAAGGGAAATTGATTCGTTTCTGCTTGCTGCTTTTTTTTCTTTGTTGGCTAATATCATAAAATAAATGCCATAACAGAAAAGGACGGCACGGTTGATG
The DNA here is from genome assembly GCA_949774965.1 of Diarsia brunnea. Taxonomy (NCBI): domain Eukaryota; kingdom Metazoa; phylum Arthropoda; class Insecta; order Lepidoptera; family Noctuidae; genus Diarsia; species Diarsia brunnea. The sequence continues at coordinate 13,780,309 of OX459019.1, read as the reverse complement.
CAGTGGCTGAGCGATTGCACTGCTGCGTTGCGTGTCGCGGGTTCGATCCCCGCACGGAACAAATATTTGTATGGCCTACAGATAGTTGTTTCGGGTCTGGGTATTTATGTATGTGAGTTTAAATGTTTGTGAACGCACCCACGATACAGGAGAAATTCCTAGTATGAAGTAACGTTTTTTAAAAAAAAAAGATAAAGAAAGATTAATTTGGCATCAACTTAAAGGGTTAGACAGAATGTGCCTAATGGTACACCCACATTTCGCTAGTTATTTGATATTAATAACAATTGAATACCTTGAAAATTAAACAAATAAAAAAACAAACCTAATCATGCCAAAAGGCCCTGTTCAAGCCAACTTACTGTGCGCACGCACACAAACGCATACACAGCCACCGGCGACGCACAGTCGCACACACACTACGTTGCGTGCTCGCCGCTACAAGCGAGCGCGCCATTCTGCCGCGGGGCCGCGGCATGGATCAACAGTAGCTTAAAAATCTTCTTCGAATACACATGTAACCACACGCGAAGCTCTGAAAACTGTAAAATAATATACTATGTATAAGCAAGTACAAGTTTTATTTAAAACTCTTCTATCTGAGACAGGCCCTCAGCTCAGCATAATAGCAGATAGCGACGCAGTGTCCGGACCTGTCGCTGATTTTCAGCTGCTGCCCACGAGTGCCATAAGCTCGAAAACATGAACAAACACAACATATCAAAGTCTAAATATTTTGCACAAACACCTTCAAGCAATCTTTATAATGTAGATGGGAAACATTTAAAAAAACGTCAAAAAAAACACATTTGTCTCGGGTAAGTGGTTGTCAAATTATAAGTGCATTTTCAGACGGACGTTGCAATGAATAAGGCAGAGATTTCCTCATTCCAACTTTTTTTAGCGAAGGGTAATTCTCATCCCGTCGGGGCTGCGGGTTGTTCGAAAAGAGATACCGCGGCCTCGGCGCAAGGGCTAAGAAGGAACATGGGTGGTTTTTAGTCAGTAGAAGTCTGACACTCCCTTCCGCTCTGCCCAAGAGCGGGAGGGGTTATTTGATGATTTTCAAACAGCCAAAAAAAAGGGTAATTGTCATGGGTATCTATTAGAATAATATATCAACTTCCAAGTCAATCCCGATGGTGCCCCATTGTTACCATTTCTGGGAACCGTACAATTATTTATACAGCCATTTTTGGCCGTTTTGGTAGTAGGGCATAATTTTAAGTCTCGAAGGAACCACAAAAAATAAACCCAGTTTGTGGCTGTATAACATAGCTATCAATATAGAATTGAGTATTTCATAAATATAGTTGACTGCCTCGTTGGTGTTGTGGTTGCAAGCGCGACTGCTGAAGAAGAGGTCCTGGGTTCAATTCTCGAGTCAGGAAAGGTGCTTTAAAGTTTTTCTATCTGGAATTTTCTCAGTAACAGCCACGGAGGCATTGATTTGTAATGGCTTGATGGCAATAGGTTAAACATAAATGGCGAAATGCAGGTGTAATATTAGGTATACCTTTGCATAATCCTTCGAAGATTACATGCCTTTTTTATGGTGGGTGGAAAATCATCAAATAACCCCTCCCGCTCTTGGGCAGAGCGAAAGGGAGTGTCAGACTTCTACTGATTAAAAACCACCCATGTTCCTTCTTAGCCCTTCATGTCGAGGCCCCGGTATCTCTTGCGAACAACCCGCAGCCCCGACGGGCGTCGGTCCTTGCGGGCCCCTTCCATGTTACTGACATCTCTTTGAGGCGCGCGTGGAACACGAACGCGCCGTCGACACGGCCTGTCGTCGTCATAAGACGGACGGACGGCGAGCTAGCCCATTACTCACCGTCCACAGGCCCGTGTCTACAGTGGCCGGAAGCCCCGTGTGGCCCCCGACGCCCGAAAAGTCTCCCACGGCGGCTGGGAGGAGAGGTTCTCTCCCTCTCACGTTCCGCCAAAGAGTACATGCCTTATGTTTTGTTATGAATGCAGTGTAAAGTTGAGTAATATTCTGTTAGGTACTACTAAACAAAAGGAGGTTCCAAATGAATCCAAAATTCCGTTGAATTTTAACTAATAGGAAACTTTATACCACTTTGCAGCTTAAACTCGGTCGTATTGTTTGTGAAATTCAGAACTAAATAATTTCTGCGTAAATATAATAATAACATAATGCAACGTGTGGTGTGTCTAAAGTAGTTGAGCAGCTTAATGAACGATTTCAGGAACATCAGGCTGCATTAAATAATAGCGCGTTGTTGAATGTTCCAATGCTTAGGTTAGCGGTAAGAATGTTTCAATGCTTAGGTTAGCGATAATATTCTAACATTGCAATAATGTTTAGACATTCATTCATCTAGAAAACAAAACACTAATCAATATACAAAAGACTGAATTTGAAAAATTAAATAAAATTCTTTCTAATTTAGAACTCTTTGCCAAAGATCATCTGCGTAGCCTTTTTCGATCTATATTCAGGCGACTTCCAGTCTAATCGGATGCAATTGAATACCAGTATTTTACATGGAGCGACTGCCTATCTGATCCATATCACCTCATTTAGTATTGTGTACTATCCTCTTGGTAAGAATGGTTGTCAGACTTACGGGCCACTGACTGTAACGACGGTCAGAGATCTTCAAATGACAGGATTAGGTGGACACCTATTCATTGGCCAACCTAAGCAACAGCGGTTTATTATAGCAACACGAACCCCTCTTTGCCAAACACACATACACGGTTTCAAATTGCTAGTATTCTAGAACGGCCACATCATTGATAAGGACCGATTAAATTCGAATAAGTGCAAGAGAATGATGATGTGGCGAATTCTAAAGTTGTGCATGTCAGCCTTTGACACATTCTCATGATCTTAGATGTAAGTGTGGGAAAGAAATACCGAGGTGGGGCTGCGGGTTGTTCGCAAGAGATACCGCGACCTCGACATGAAGGGCTAAGAAGGAACATGGGTGGTTTTTTGTCAGTAGAAGTCTGACACTCCCTTTCGCTCTGACCAAGAGCGGGAGAGGTTATTTGATGATTTTCCACCCGCCAAAAAAAAAAGGAATATCGGGGTGGTTTTTAATCAGTTAAAGTCTGACAGGCCCCTCCACTCGCTATAGGGCGGAGGATTTTTCAACCCGGACAAAAAAATGGGTTTTCATCTGCTTATCTAGACTATCCTGTGGGTGCCTAGAGTCCTTAAGTAGATAGTTAATTAGGTTTAGTCTTTGTACTAAAACAGTGCAGAGTGCATTTAGATAAGAACTGGACAATGAATGCACTAACATCATGTGGACACAGATTTAATTAGTTAAGTAAGAAAGAAAGAGCCTTTGTATTTCTTTGTTTAGTTTTCCTATTTTCTACATTACGTGACCAGTGTGTCTACTTTCTGAATTTATGTCCTGCTAATGGCGTTAGCTACGACTCATCTATAAGATAAATTTCTTTTTCTTTTTTGGGGGTTGGGAAATCATCAAATAACCCCTCCCGCTCTTGGGCAGAACGAAAGGGAGTGTCAGACTTCTACTGACTAAAAACCACACATGTTCCTCCTTAGCCCTTTATGTCAAGGCCGCGGTATCTCTTGCGACCAACCCGCAGCCCCGACGGGATCTATAAGATACCTCTTATACTAATTACAAAGAGGAAAAGGATTTGTATTTTTGTATGTAACGAATAAACTTAAAAACTATTGGAACGATTTGAAAAATTCTTTCACCGTTGGGAAGCTATACTATCCCCGGGTGACATAGGCTACTTTTTATCCCTGTATTACCACGGGAACAGGAATTACGCGGGTGAAAGCGCCTGACGTCCGCTAGTTAATATATGAAAATGTGGAGTGTGTGTGGGTGTTTAAATAACATCACGACTGTGATTCCCGTTGGGTTTGGCTGAGTTGTAACTAATAGTACACCCACATTTCGCCAGTTATGTTTTAGTTCCATGTAATAGGGGGCGAGTATAATATATTGCCGTCAACCTACAGATTCCAATTCGACTCCGACCCGGGAATCGAACCAAGGACCTCATGCACAGCAGTTGTACTTGCTACCACTAGGCCCTGTATTTTAAACCTAAGTATCCAGTTATTCAACTGAAACAGCAATTCAACAATAAATAACTTCAAACCAGAAAAATATTTTAAACAATTCAATACCGCAAAAAATACAAAATTGTAGCATCCAAGGAAATGGCTCATTTCCTCTGTTACAAAATGTTCAATGTCTGCTTAAGGGTGGGTTGTGTAAATCGGAAAAGCGTTGCAATGACCAGGAAAATATTTAATGAAATAATAATCAAAGCAATGGCTTTGGTTATTGTGTCTGAATGTTTTGATTGCTGATTAAGGGGAGTTTGTGGCTAAATTATAACAGCCACTCGGATCGAACTTCAAGTTAAGCTGCGCTTGCCATAAGGCTGGTCCTTGGATGAATTTAGACATAACGTACTGAGTTTCCTCCGTGCCTCGAAAAGCACGTTAAGTCGTTAGTTTTGGCTGTCATTTGAAGATCTTTGGCGGTCATTACAGGCCATCAGTGGCCTGAAAGACCGACAACCACCAGTCAGTCCAACCACTATAAAATTTATTCTGTATGTATACCTTTCTACAGTAACAGACAAAATAAATATAATAGCATTGATAATATAATCCTCACAGCAAAATAACACAGCCAATTGGGTAGTTGACAAAAAAAAAACTAATTAGTCCGTCAGATAGATTTCCAAAAAATATTGGACGCATATGTGTTGTGTGTTTGTTTGTGTACCAATGTTGAACCAATGTTGTCAAATTAATTAAAATATATATATTTTTTCTTTTTTCACGTAAACAAACAATGAAGACGATACAGTACGTTGAAAAATCGTGAGACGTCATATTTTAAGACATTCGTATGACATTTTTTACCGGTGAGTGACGTCACAATCCCCCACTCAAATCTTGACGCGTTTTATCTTCGTCAATTTTTATTGATTTGAAAAGACAAAAAATACGTATCTAATATTTTTTTAGTTAGTAAACATCCCTATTGCAACGACAACGATGCCAGTTTTCAAATTGCACCCTTAACTAAAAGAATTCGTTCATTGAAACATTTTCTCGGTGATAAGTCGTTCGTTTTGCAACAAGACAATGTCATTTGTACCTGCATTGCAATCTCCCCAACATCGCGTCTCCAGAATTTTCCAGAATTTTCGAGAAGCTTCGTATAACATTCCTTGGTATGAAACAAATAGGGCAGACGATAGTACGGCGTGAAATATTGAAGAAATTCTGTTGCAGCAATGGTTTACAGTTGAAAAGTTCTTTGAATAGACGTGATACGATAAATGTTTTCATATGGATGGGAGAAACACAAAATAGTTTTGCTGCCAGTATTTTGTAACGGAAATCTTTTCTGCCTTTTAGAGTTGCTTCAATATTTTTTTTGATAAAAGAGCGTTATTTGATGCTAATAATTATTTTAAAACTTGCTTTATTTTGTGAATAGGTAAGGGACATAATATTTAAAACTTTATATTAATTTCATAATTTTTTACGACATCATATCAAATCAAATCAAATCAAATCATTTATTTGCATAGAATGTAGGTACAATACAATAATGTTGTTACAATTTTTAATATAGTGAGCCGGGTACATTCTGCCTGAGTTTAGGCACGCAAAAATTAAACAAATAAATCAATAATTATCTCTACCAATAATATTGTTAGTAATACTCTCAAAAAAATAAAGAGAATGAGTACAATTCTAAATACATAACATAACAAGTCCAGATAAGGCAAAAAAAGAATATTTTAAAAATGTCAATACGAGATTACTGGAATGTCACAAACAGGAATAAAAAATACATTAATAATCACAAAAAGAAGTTCAAATAAATTATTATATAACAAGTCGAGAGTAGATATTAAAAAATGTCAATATTTATGAATCTGTTGAAATGTCACACATAGGGTCATTCAAGAAGTCACTTACCGAATAATAACATTTACGTATTAATAAAGACTTGAGTTTATTTTTAAATTGATGGAGAGTGTAATTTTTAATGCTGTCTGGTAGTTTATTAAATATTATTGGACCCATGCAAAAAACACTCTTTCTCAGTAATGCTGTTTTATAACCACCGGTAACTATGAGATTTTTGTATTGGCTTCTCACGGGACCTTTCTTGGTGTCAGAGACCTTAGCAAACAATTTTTGATTTCTTTTTACAAAAATAGCCATCTCTAAAATATATAACGACGGAAAAGTCAGAATTTCCAAAGACTTAAACAGAGGTTCACAGCTATCTCTAGGTTTGAGACTACACATCGCTCTAATACAACGCTTTTGGGCTTTAAATACGGTTTCCCTTAGACTACAATTACCCCAAAAAACTATTCCAAACCTTAAAACCGATGCGACTAAGCCATGGTATGCTACTAAAGCAGTTCTGACGTCAACTTTTTTCGTTAAGTTAAAAAGAACATATGCTCCAGTACTCAACTTTTTGCACACCTCTTCTGCTTGCGGTTTCCATGTTAATTGGTCGTCTATATGAATACCTAAAAATTTCGATACTTTTGTTTGCATTATTACTTGTCCATTGTACTGCACGTTGACTTTCGGTGGAATTGTCCGCTGGTGAAAATGCATCACACTAGTCTTTGGTAAGTTTATTACCAGGTTGTTTTTGTCAAGCCACTCAATAATATTTTTAAGGTTATTGTTTATGTCCTGTTCATATTCGCTAATAATCCTACATTTTATCAGTGCTGTGCTGTCATCGGCAAATAGAACCATAGGATTTGGTATTTGACGGGGCAGATCATTTATATACAGCAAAAATAGCGGGGGACCCAATACACTACCTTGTGGTACACCGAATTTAACAATTTTACCTCCAGATTTATATTTCTGTTCACATTTAGATTTAAGGCAGATTCTGGAAATCTCCGTATATTGTGTGCGGTTATTGAGATAAGATTTTAAGAGATTCAGCACATTTCCTCTTAGACCGTAGCTATTAAGCTTGTTTAATAAAATATCGTGATTGACACAGTCAAATGCTCTAGTCATATCTGTGAAAATGGCACAAATCGGTGTTTTATTATCTACGTTAGTCATTATTTCGTGTAAAAAATCATAAATGGCAGTATTAGTATTTTTGTTTTTTCTAAAGCCTGCTTGTTCATTGCATAATATGTTGTATTTTGTCAGAAAGTTGTTGATCAGTTCATAAATAATCTTTTCTATCACCTTGGAAAACACTGGAATCAAAGCAATCGGTCTATAATTAGCTATATCCTCCCTGCAATTCTTTTTGTGAAGCGGTTTGACTATGACTGTTTTTAAACCGTCAGGGAATATACCGGTGCTGATGGCTAAGTTAATAATGTGGCTAATATGTACGACTATGTTATTTGACACATATTTTCATGCGTCAGTAATTAAAATTTTGAATAAGGAATTTAATTGATTTACTTCTAGTGTGATTATTCTTTTATTCTCTTTACATGGCGTTCACAATCGGTTCAAAAGTTGTTCTGTTAGACCTGTGAGTTGATTTTGACAGATGGCTGACTTCACATCGTGGAGTACAATACATACCTACTTGCCTGGTTTAGAGGTTTTTTTCGATTTTATAAAACTACTCCGAAACTCGGATTTTCTTTGCAAAAGTAACTTTTTTAGGATTTCATTATGGTAAGTGATATATAAAAAAACAAAGCTTGTATCAAGCTGCGTCAACGCAGCTTGATACGGGATTCCAAATATCCAAGAACATTGTCTTTACCTTATTAGGAAACTTTTCAATATAGTCGATCGCCAATGACCATTCTTCATAAAACCGACCTCATTCTTGAAATGAAAAATGGAACCACTTTGAAAGACAAATGAACGAGTTTTAAATTAATAGAGTGAGCTACTCTTTGAACATACTTGACTTGAATAGGTAAAGTATTCATCTGTTTTACTTTCACAAACTGATATTGACCGGTTCATTACATCCTGTAGTATTAATTAATGTGCAATATTGGTTTTGTGTTTGTTCGTTTTTGTTCATATTTGCATTTGTCCACTGTGTGTTTTTGTATATTTGTGACTGCTTTGTTGGTCTAGTGATTGCAATCGTGACTTCTGTGCACGAGGTTCTCGGTTCGATATCCAGGACGGGCAAAATGTTATTAGGTTTTTCCATCAGGAATTTCTAGGAATCAGCCATGGAGTCTGAATTAGTGCCTGATTGATGTCCCCTATTAAATCTGACTTAAACATAACGGGTAACCCACCAGTTAGAGTTACATATGGCTACATACGGGGGCATAACAAAGATCTAGCTAGGTCGCCATCATCATCATCAGCCTATGATGCACCCACAGCAGGGACTCAGACCTCCTCTCTTGGAGAGGGATGGGCTATCAAATCAAATCATTTTCTTAATAGGCAAATAAAGCCTATAGAAGAAATACACAAAATGATCGTCTTATCCACCACGCCCGCCCAGTGCGAGTTGGTAGATGTCACATGTCTTAGAATTATTTTTTTTTGGTTCTAGGACATGCCGTTTTCTTCACGATGTTTTCCTTCGCCGTTTGGAGAGCAATGGTGATAAAATTAATTACACAAAGTAATGCGCCTGCCTGGGTAGGAACCCACGAATTACAATTCGTAAGTCGGGGCCGCCACCGCTGGGCCACCGCTGCTCTCATCGCTGGTTTCTCAAAAAAAAAAATGTTTCTCTATTTTTACCTCGCGGTTATCCAGATACTCACATTGACATATATTATTATATAAAACGGTTTTATTACGAGTATATTGGTAAATGAATAAAGTATTCTGGCTGATAAAAAATAATATTTGTTTTGTGTCTGTACAAACAAGTTTGTTTGGCTATTGGAAAATTGCCGCTAACCAAATACGCATGTTTTCCTCACTGGGGCAGACATATTGATTTCTAATAATAATTTCTACATACGAGTACATTGTCTTTCTTCATCGTGTGATTAGTGTCTAATATACCTCTTTTTTTTTTTTGGGGGGTGGAAATCATTAAATAAGGGGTCCCGCTCTCGGGCAGAGCGAGAGGGAGTGTCAGACTTCTACTGACTAAAAACCACCCATGTTCCTTCTTAGCCCTTTTTTTTTTTTGGGGGGGTGGGAAATCATCAAATAACCCCTCCCACTCTTGGGCAGAGCGAAAGGGAGTGTCAGACTTCTACTAACTAAAAACCACCCGTGTTCCTTCTTAGCCCTTCATGTCGAGGCCACGGTATCTCTTGCGAACAACCCGCAGCCCCGACGGGAAGGAGAGTGTCTAAGGCTCGAACTGGAGGCCGAAAACTTGGCAGTCCGACTTTCACTCGAATAGACTATTATTACTCTACATACACACATTCATTATGAGGGTTGTGAAGATCAGATAGGCAGGCGTTCCACGTAAAATACCTTTACTCAGCTGCATCCTGTTGTTTTGGAAGCCGACCTCAACATAATTGCGTACCCTCGTCAACAGGTACAGTTTTTTTTTATTGTGACAAGCCCGCCATACTATTCCCAAACCACTGCAACTCCTGAAATATAAAAATTAACTAACAACATAAATACAGAATCAACAGTGGTGGCCACCAGAAGAGCACCGAGACAATGAATCTCGACGAAGTCCCAGAGAAACAATTTAACAGTCTTGAATCTTGCAAAGAAATTAAATCAGAAAATTTGTAGGAAAACCATAATTTCCACTTCCCTCCATATCAGCAGGAGACAGAACAAGTATCGTATCATGGGATTACCAAAAAACATGTTCCAGTTTAAAGTTATAAATATTCATCTAAAGGTCTCAGAATCTGGCAGTTGGCCAATCTGCAAAGTCAGCCTCTTTGTGCAAAACAGGCTTGGGTGAAAATGTAATTCTTTCTGTTTTAATCCTGTCGTTAGTCGTGGGATAATTTTGTTGTTATTTTATTTACATTTATGCATATTACGTGTACTAATACCGAGTTTACTGACGGACGATTTCAACCTTATTACTTAGGTCATAAGGGTGGTTGCCAAACGGTGGCCCAGTGGTGGCAGCCCCGCCTTACAAGCAGTTAGTCGTGGGATCGAACCAAGACAGGCGTATTACTTTGTGATATTTATTTAATCAGCACTGCTCTCAAAACGGTGACGTCAAATATCGTAAGGAACTCGGCGTATCCTAGAACAAAAAATCGGAGGCTTGTGACACATGCCTAACCACATTGAGCCCACGTGGTGGATCATAGCCCATGCCCTTTCATAGAGAGTAGGCCGGTGTACTTACCAGCAGTGGGAACATTATAGGCTGATTATGCTATGCTTATGCTCAGCGTGAAAAGTGAGAGATCCTCAATAAATATAGTAGAACCTCAAAGTGTAGTACAAATATTGCCACTTTATTTCCGTGAGACGGATTTTCTTCTGAGATATTTTACGGGTTGATTTGCATTGAAGGTACACAAATCATTTAATATAGTTTATTCAGGTACAAAGGAGCATTGCATTTTTTACAATGGATTTAAGGGTGTACTGCAGCGGAAAAATGTCGGTTTGAAGTTGATTCCTACGAATAGGGGCATTTGATTTTAAAAACACATAATATGTTTAAGTATAACGTAATTTATAACCACATCACGCCTGTAATCCTGGAAGGGTTATGCAGAGGTGTACCAAATAATACACTCACATTACGGCAATTTTGTTTAACGCACGATCTCCGTGACTACTACTGAGAAATTCCTCACGGAAAACCCAATTACACTTCGCACAACGTGGAAATTGAAACCAGGACCTCATTCTCAACAGTTGCACCTTCGACCACTAGACCAATGGGGTACTGGTAAACAGAGTATTATAAAACAAAATAACACGTCGAAATAAATTTCCACCCGAATAGAGAAAATATTATTAGGCTTGGAACAAAAGAGAGTTAGTTTCAAAACTATTCAACCTATTTGAATAATCTCTTTTAGAGGTTATATCGTTGCCCGTGTTGTTCGCAAGAGATACCGCGGCCTCGACATGAAAGGCTAAGAAGGAACATGGGTGGTTTTTAGTCAGTAGAAGTCTGACACTGCCTTTCGCTCTGCCCAAGAGCGGGAGGGGGTTATTTGATGATTTTTCACTCGCCAAAAAAAAAAAAGGTTATATCGTTGTGTATCATAAGGGGTCTTCTTCACAATAAAAGTAAATTGTTTTCTGTATGTATAGCTATAGGGTAGATTTTTGCATAAATGATTGCACGGAGAAAGTGCACTCCAAGAGATATTAAGAAGATTGGCAGTTGGATTTTTTGTTGCAAGCTGCTGTTTTTTAAATCAATTTAAACTTAATAGCGACACTGGGTGTTATGTTGTTTGCAAAACAATGACTTTATAAGACTGCGTTTTTCTAAACTATTTTTAAATAAATTTTATGTTTGTAATTTGTGTTATTTATTTATGAATGAATCATAGGGGATTGGCACACGCGGTATTTAGATTTTAGATATTCCACGTATAATCTATTATTTGGACCTGTATCATGTGCCTGAAATAATAAAAAATAATAACATTTCATTTCATAATACAGTGCATCAGTTTCCCCATAATATGGATATTTTTCATCGGTAATTTAAATGAAAATCAGTTGTTCCATACATGTGGCCCGTGTAGAAATTGCACTTTTGCTTTTCAGCAGTTAATATTGAGTAGTTATCCTTTCTACCCAGTTTAAAACTTTAAAGTGTTCAATAATCAAGGGTTCAATGTTCAATTCAATTATTCTCTCGCAAAATATATCAAATCCTGTAGTTTACACTATAAAAACGTCTAGCTCAAATATAATTGTAAAACAATCGCTGAACATTATGGTACCCATTGACTTATATATTACTGCGTAAGGACTGGGCGGACGGCATGTTAAAATGACGCCACAAACGTGGTCCCAATAAGGTCTTTCCTAAGCCGAAGTGAACTATATAGTCCACGATCGGTTCTCTTCGGGTGCGGTCGTAAATTTTATTAAAAGCTTTATTTATGTTCTATAATAGCATGCGGGGATTCATCTGCCGAGGGTTCTAGCTATGTTTTATACATTTTGTTTAAGACACTGTTATCTGCCTGATGAATGCATGAAGACCGTAGTTGTGCCAATAATCAAAAATAAGACTGGTGACGCTTCAGATAACAGCAATTATAGGCCCATTTCGTTAGCTACCACTGTGGCGAAAGTGCTGGACAGTCTGCTTAATCGTATTTTGAACAGTCATGTAAAATTGAATGACGCTCAGTTTGGTTTTAGGAACGGGCTGTCGACAGAAATGGCGGTTCTGGGCCTTAAGCACACTGTTCGGTACTACACCGATAGAAAGACTCCGGTCTACGCCTGTTTTTTAGACCTCTCGAAAGCTTTCGATTTGGTGTCGTATAACGTGCTGTGGAACAAAATGAGGACAGAAACCAGCCTTCCAAATGAAGTCATTAACATTTTTGATTATTGGTACAACAATCAAATAAATGTTATAAGATGGGCGGGCGCGATCTCCGATGAGTACAGACTGAGGTGTGGAGTGAGGCAAGGAGGATTAACCTCACCCAGTCTCTTCAATCTGTACGTAAACGGACTCATCGAGAGACTCAGTGACACCAAAGTTGGTTGCTCCATTGACTGCAAATACGTCAACAACATTAGTTACGCCGACGATATGGTGTTACTGGGTCCTTCCATAAGCGCCGTTCGCAAACTCGTCGCCATATGTGTGGAGTATGCCGGGACTCATGGGCTCAGGTATAATGTTAAGAAAAGCGAACTCTTGGTATTTCAATCTCCTGATCATAAGGTGACACACGTACCACCCGTCTTCATAGACGGTGTTTCATTACCCAGAGTCTCGCGATTCAAGTACCTGGGCCACTGGGTCTCGGAGGACCAATCAGACCACGACGATATTGAGAGGGAGCGCCGGGCGTTGGCTGTCCGATGCAATATGTTGGCCCGTAGATTTGCGCGCTGCAGTAAGGCAGTAAAAATAACATTGTTTCGGACGTTTTGCCAATCGTTTTATACGTGCAGTCTATGGGTCAAATATACGCAGAAGACAGTCAACGCCCTGCGCGTACAGTATAACAATGCCTTTAGGATGCTGATGCGGCTGCCGAGGCACTGTAGTGCGTCGGGCATGTTTACAAACGCTCATGTTGATGGCTTTCATGCCATTCTCAGAAAGAGAGCAGCATCCATGCTTAGACGTGCCCGCGGCAGTAGCAACAGCATTCTCAATGTTGTGGCTGGCCGTTTCGACTGCCCAATACTGTGGCATTGTGCACAGTTACATGTCAAAGATAATTAAGTAGTTAGCACAACATGCAGTACGCTTCACTTTTGATATGCCTCATTTGCCCCATATTTGTATTATTATTCTTTTCAATTATCTTAATTGTTTTACTCATGACATTTTAATTAATTCATTTATGAAATTATTTTCTATTTCATTTTACTTATTTTAATTTCATTTTAATATTGGTTTGTGGACATTTTACTTGACATGAAAAATACTTATTAATTTAATTTCTATTATTTTATTTTTATTCTGATGTCCTAATTTGGTATTGTGAGTGTGTATTTGTCTGTATGTCTTTTTGATAAATTAACAGCCTACTAACATAATTTTTAAGTGTACTTTTACTAACAATGTATGGATCTTTGTGTCTGAGATAAATAAATGAATTGAATTGAATATAAACCTCGAAAATGCCACGCCGCTTATACAAGGTTACGTTAACGAGCAGACTACACCAATTCTCTGTATGGCGAACGCGTCGAGCAAATGTTCGGATGACCGTATCTTTAGTTTTTATATCAATGATGGTACCCCATGTTAGGGAAATACTTCATGAAAAGTTCCTAAAACTTTCCTTTGCACGATTTTCTTGGAAACCCCTGTACAACCCCATGTATGCAATTTGTAAATCAGCTATAGGTACTGTGAGCTACAGAAAATGGCAGGGTCTAAGGGTTATATTGGTATACAAACACAGGCAGTAAGAGTGTTTTTTATCGGTCTCAGGGTAATAAGGGACTATGGGTATTCTATAAAGGGTTTGGGTAACAATAGGGTATTATTGGGTCAGTGTTCTGGTGTAACTCGTAATAGGCTACTGCTGGAAGTTTATCTCGGTTCTTAACCTTTGTTCCTTGTTATGGGGTGATTAAATAATAATATAAATACTTGATGCCTATTAAGAATTGGTTGAGGGAATTGGGTAATCACGTTAATCTGGAACAGCTAAGGCACACACACACACGGCACACGGCGTATTTTTAACGCGCCGACAATTGGCATCTACGGCACAGACGAACGCGGGTTCTTGCGTTTTTATATTCAAACTTTTAGATTCAAACGCGCGTAAAACACGATACAAACACGCGTGTGAAGCCTGTTCGAAACTAGTTTGAAGCGCGTACAAAGAGTCAACTTGGGATCGCTGTATCTGTGCGTATACGGGCAGAGCACGTGCGTATACGCGCAGAGGACGCGCGTTTCATGATCGCCCCGTCTGTTTAGGTTATAAGGTTGCGTTGAAATCTCGTTTGAAGCGCGTACACGTAGAAAATACGCCGTGTGATAGGGGCCTAAAAGCATGAATTTCTGGACAATATTTGTGAGTTGGCTACGGAAGTCATTTTGAAATAAACAGATCGAGATCGAACATACGATTTGTCTTGATGATGTGGCTGCCACATTATACAAAGTTAAGTTAAGTGATAAACTTTGTTTCCTTGCTGGCTTTATCGTTGATAAACAAATACTATTTGTAGGTTCCGGTATTTAAAGGGGAGTGACCTCCACAACCCAGTTACTACTGAGTAATACGATATCCTTGGATAAGATTGGTCGTCATTGTTTCGGGCCACTGACTCCTATAACGACTGTCAAAGATTTAAGTGGAATAATCATAATCATTAGAGATAGAAACGTCCGGTATGTCTTAGAATAAAAAAATCGAAGACATGTGACATCTACGTATCTACCAACCCGAACTGGTCCTGCGTGATGTATTACAGCCCACTGTTTCACATACACAGGAGGCTTGTGTCCCAGCAGTGGGAACATTAGGGTGATTATGCATGAATCGTATCCTGTTATCAAAGATATTTTCTTATAAAATTCCATAGAAAACTGCAATAAGAATAATAAATTCCGCCACAAGCTCAGCAAAACAGGTTTTATTATCACTTCAATCTTTTTTTAAAAGTGTTCAGCAATAACGCTAATTGCCATAATCATAGCCACAAAGTCGCCAGTTCTATTTGTTACTAATTGCAATCTTTGCAATATTGGCCGGCAAACTTTGAAGCGGAGTTTCTATATGTTTTAATTGAAATTCAGTTGAGTTTTCAGATTTTTTGCTTTGGTCTGTGATCAATGATGAGTTGATTGGATATTGTAAAGTAATTTGTCTCCTTTGGCCTTCCGATTTTGTTTTAAAAATAAGTTTCCATCTTTTTCTGTGCATGTGTTGGTATTATTTAATTTGAAAGAAAAAAAATATTTGTCTCAGAAACATGACGAGCATACAATAAGACAATAAAACGCAATAAGTACACATACAACACATCAAATATAAAAAAAAAAAACACGAAAGGAAAATAAAACGAAAGTTCAACAGTTCAGAACAGTTCAGTTTGAATTTCAACAATTATGTGGTGGTGGACCGCCTCGTTAGTCTAGTGGTGTGAGCATGTGGTCCTAAATTTGATTCCCAAGTCGGACAAAGTGTTTTTGGGCTACTCCATCACAATTTTTTCAGTAGCTGTCACAGAGCCCGGTAGATGACAATAACCTCGCCCCCTATTACGTAAAACTTATGCAGAACTGCCTCGTTGGTCTAGTGGTCGCGACTGCTGAGTATGAGGTCCTGGCTTCAATTCCCGGGGTCGGGCAAAGTGTTGTTGGCTTTTTCCATCAGGAATTTATCTTTAACAGCCACGGAGACTGGATTTGTGCCCGGTTGATGGCAATAGGCACGCCCCCGTGTTACATGAGACTTAAGCATACTCGTAACTGGCGAAATGTGGGTGTACTATTAGGTACTCCTCTGCCTAATCCTTCGGGGATTACAGGCGTGATGTTATGTTATGTTCTGTTAAGCATAACTGGAAAAATGTGGGTGTAGTATTAGGTACACCCATGCTTTAACCTTCGAGGATTCCAGGCGTGATGTTATAAAGTTTTCATAACAGTGAATTTTGCTGAAAGTTTTTTCAAATCTTAAGTAGGTACTACCGAGTTCACTGACGGTCGACCACATTTCAACCCGTTTCGTCACTGCAATTGCAAGTCGCAATCGATCAAATTCATGAAAATTGCGATCCGTCAAAACAGCTAACCGTCAAAATAGCAAACAGTCATAACAGCAAACTGTCAAAATAGCAAACCGTCAAAACAGCAAACCGTCAAAACAGCAAACAGTCATAAAAGCAAACCGTTAAAATATTAAATCAGTATGTATACTCTTTACTACTTCCATTCTTTCTTCTCTCTACACCAGAAAACGAACTTCACTCACATCCTTGAAACCACCAACATTACCATACAATCACCTTCTAAAAATACCATCAACCCAGCACACATTCAAAAACCTTATCCAATAAGAGAAAAGATCCATCAACCAATAGAAATGGAAATTTCGAATCCAGCAAGTTATATAGAGCGAGCATTATTTGCAAGGGAAATTTTGTTCGCGCTAAAAAGCTTTAGTTGGTCGCTTGATTCAGCGTCGCAGGATTAGTACTGTGAAATTGCAGTTTATTTGGAAGCGCTGAATTTGCTGGTTTATCTTGTTTGGTATATCTACTAGGATTAGTAGCGGTGTCTACTTCTTAAGCTTTTTGTAGCTACTGTATATTACGGTGTGACGCGAATGGATAAAATAAGAAATTAGTACATAAGAGGAAGTCTGAAAGTGGCGCCGGTGACTGAAAAGTTGTGTGGAAATCGGTTGTCGTGGTATAGGCATGTGATGCGGAGGAATGAGGAAAATGTCGTGAGGAAGGTTTTGAATATGAATGTGGAAGGATATACGAGTAGAGGAAGACCAAAGAAACGATGGATGGACTGTGTTAAGAATGATATGGTAAGAAAGGAGGTGTCTCATGAGATGACGAGAAACAGAGAAGTATGGAAGAGGAAGACATGCTGCGCTGACCCCAAATGAATTGGGATAAGGGTAAAATTATGATGATGATGATGTGTATTATCATCTAACCGGCCTTTTTCCAACCATGTTGGGGTCGGCTTCCAGTCTAATCGGATACAGCTGAATACCAGGATTTTACATGGAGCGACTGCATGTCTGACCTCCTCAACCCAGTTAGTACTGGGCCTACAGATAGGTGTTCCGGGTGTGGGTGTTTGTGTATGTGATTATAAATGTTTGTAAAGGCACCACAGGAGAAATTCCTAGTGTGGTGCAAAGTTTAAAAAAAAAAAATTACAAACCTAGTAGGTCTAGTCGTCGCAAGCGCGACTGCTGACCGTGAGGTTTTGGGTTCGATTTCCGGCTCGGGAAAAGTGTTTTTGGGTTTGTCATCAGATCTTTTTCAGTAACAGCCACGGATTCGTACCCGGTTTATGATATAAGGCCAGCCCCCTATAAGGTATGGGACTTTAACATAACTGGAGGAATGTGGGTGTACTAAGGAGTACACCTCTGCCTAGCCCTTCGGGAATTACGGGCGTTATGTTATGTGTGCATTTCCAGTGCATAATAATTATTCTGTTCTATAATAAAAGGGAGTTTCCTATTAATTCCATATGATAAGCATCTGACCTCTTTTCATAAACATGTTTTTTATTTTCAATTAACCAGCTTATTATTAAAGTTAATAATAAAATGTTTTATTTTTACATAAATAGCATGAAGGTTAGTCATGTTTAACGTTCCGTGCTGGAGCAGAAAATATTATTATGGAAAATTATACGTAAAGGTATAATTTTCCATAATATTTTATGCTGCTTCTAATGGTGGTACCATTAGAACAACATGCAAAACTGGTGTAATGGAAATTTCCTTTAATTACATTAAAATTAGAACTTCAAACGGATTTCCGTTCAGTAGGGTATTTAGAAAGTAAGCTTGCTACCCACGGATACCCCTCAAGTTAAAGAGAAAATATATTATGTTAAGCCCGTGATTAGACCTCTCATACTGTATGAATCGGAATTGAATGCTGGGCTGTGAAAAAGAAGAATGTAAAAAGATTGCATAATATAATGAAGTTGAGAATGTTGAGGTGAAGGTACTGTGATGTAAAAAGAATGGTCATAAATTAAGGATGAGTATACAAAGCTGTGTCTACGCTAGGCGAGCCGAGCATGAGTTCTCGGCTTCGTCGTCCGCGGCGTAAGTGTGGACGTACAACGATCACTGTCCTCGAACGTAGTCAAATCCCATTGTGTTCGCCAAAAAACCGACAATTGGCGGAGCACAGCCGAGTACGAACAAAATGCTCGCAGCGCATTCGTTCGAGGTTTGTTAGTCGACGTTCACACTAGACGAATTGTGTTCGGCTCGTGCTCAGTTCTTGCTCGGCTCGTGGTCGGCTCGCTTAAGACGCAGCTTTGAATTATAAAAGTTGCACCCGTGACCCATTACAAAAAAGGTTGAAAGATAATCGATTGTCCTGGTATAGGCAATGGCGATGAGGAGGGACGATTTGCATATTCTGTCTAAAGGAGTGATAAATATAATAATTTGACGGATGGAGCGGGAGAGGAAGACCAAAGAATAGATGAATGGATTGTGTGAGAAATTATTTAAAGGAAAAAGGAGTAAATGATAGCGTGACGACTGACAGGAGAGTATGGAAGATAAGAACGTGTCGCGCCGCCCCTAAATAATATGGGACAAGGGAAGATGATCAGATTTATTGAGTGAAATGTGTAGCAACGATTGTGCCATTATCTATTACCGACAAACCCATTTAAATAAACAAAACCTTCTATAAAACAAACATCCAATATAAAATGCTAACTAACTGCAGTAGCTTTGAAAATAAAGTCTATATTGACCGCGGCCCCGACACCGGAATGCACTCCGCATTAACTGGCACGAAGCGATACTGATAGAATCTCAGATAATTGTTTACTCGCTTGTTCGATACCCATTTATTGAACTAGATACGTGTGTATTTATTGCTGGTTATTCGCTTCCCGTTTAATAAGGCTTGTGCAGGTGTGAAATTTTGATTAAACAAATACAAATGTTATCAGCGTATCCGCGTCTAAACCGCAGTTTATAATCATCTGCCTAGCCTTTTGCCAACTATGTTGGGGTCGGCTTTCAGTTAAACGAATGAAGCTGAATACCATTATTAAACAAAGAGCGACTGCCTATCTAACCACCACAAACCAGTTAGCACTGAATGCCCCTGGGTAAGACTGGTTCTCAGACTTTCAGGCCACTGTCTACATGACAGCCGGAAACAATGGCTTAACGTGCTTTCCGAGCTTCCGGCACAGAAGAAAACGGCTTCCGGCCACCGTAGACGCGGGCCTGTGGACGATGAGTAATAGGCTAGCTCGCCGTCCGTCCGTCTTATGACGAAAACAGGCCGTGTCGACGGCGCGTTCGTGTTCCACGCACGCCTCAAAGAGATGTCAGCAACATGGAAGGGGCCCGCAAGGGCCGACACCCGTCGGGGCTCCGGGTTGTTCGTAAAAGATACCGTGGCCTCGACAAAAGGGCTAAGAAGGAATATGGGTGGTTTTTAGTCAGTAGAAGTCTGACACTCCCTTTCGCTCTACCCAAGCGCGGGAGGGGTTATTTGATGATTTCCCACCACCCAAAAAAAAAAGGCACAGAAGAAATTGGGTATGTGATGATCCATCCACGGACTAACCGAGGCAAGCATGCTTAACATTAAGGTCGTTCTGAGTGGCTGTTATTATTAAGCCACACGATCTCCACTATTTAATAGTCTCTCGCCTGTGCAGGCCTTTACTCTATAGATACCTATTATTTGTTTATTCGCTTCCCATTTATTGATAGCGAATTCCGCCCATATCTGCATGGAATTTATTGCATCATTAAAATAATAATGCTTCGGTTCGCAGTATTTTGTGGTGTTTTAAAACTGGGGCGGTTGAGGTTACTGTTGGTTTGGATAGGTTCAGCATAGTTTCTTTTTCAGTATTTGTATAGGGATTTCTTAGCTTCAGTGGTTTTTGTAGATTTTTGACAGTCGAGAAGTTTGATGCACGGAATCAAACTCAAAGCATTTATTTCAATTAAACCATTACAGGCACTTTTGAATGTCAGAAGAACAATTCATAAAACAAAACTAAACTACGAGTGCAATACGTCATCCCGAAAGCCACCACGCCGAGCCACACGCCGCCGAATGCCCGCAACAACGAACTCTGCGAGCACGAAAGCACGTAGCGACGCACACCGCAACAACGAATGCACGAGACGCAATGCTGCAGTATCTGATTTAAATTAAGTCAAAGACGAGTTTAAATCATCACGCCAGCGTTTCTTGGGCCTGTCTCGGTGACGACGATTTTTAATGTTGGCTAATTGTTCTTTGTGTGAAAAGTAATTTGTTCAAAAAATGCATTTGATTAAGCATTCACTGACGTAGAGTTAAATTTGCGACACGTTCGTGGGTGAAAAGTTCTTTGGATGAAAAGGTAATGAATTTAAGATTATTTATATGTTGACCACAACGGTTCATGGGGAAATTGATTGTTGCTAATTAAACCGTTATAGTTTCTCATCAGCACTGGCAATGCCTGTCTTGGCGCGTATTGTGCTATTTATAAAAAAGAACTGACTTTTCTTGCTTTAGTTTTTTCATTGTGACAACTTAGTTAAAGAGTAAGTGGCTATTTAAAGTTTTTTTTTAAATATTTACTAATGGAAAGATTTTCGTTGAAAAACTCAGGAGTTCTCATGTTCAAAGCCTAGTAAAGACTTCTTCATATTTTGTTAGGAAATTCTTTCTTTGAAATAAACAAGTGTTTAAGTAAAAACTCTTTGGTATCAAACCAAGAGCTTTTGTACTTCACTTTGAAGAAAAGGTTGCCTTAATTGAGTGGCTACTTTTGTAAATAGTCTGTTGTCCTTTTATTTCTTTAAAAGATTGTTGTACCAAACGTTTTATGAATTTTAGATAGCTGGTGAGTGAAAACATAACATAATATTACGCCTGTTATATCGGAAGGGTTAGGCAGAGGTGTTCCTATTAGTACACCCACACTTTGCCAGTTATTTTAAGTTCCATGTAATAGGTGGCGATCATGTTGTCATCAACAGGGCACAAAGTGGCAGCTACTGAAAAATCCTAATGAAAAACTTCAATAAAACTTTACCCGAGCCGGGAATCGAACCCAGGATCTGATGCACAACAGTCGCGCTTGCGACTACTAGACCACTGAGGTTGGTTGGTGATATTATATATTTAACACGGCGATCAAATATATTTTGAAACGGCTAATTTTGACATTTGGTTACCTATGAATATTCATGTCTTTTAGAGCCATTCATTATAAATTCTAAACCGTAATTAAATAACATTTGTATTGTATTGTTGTGAATTGCAATTTATTTATGTTATTTTGTTCGGCGGATCCAGGACATCAACATTTTTGTTTGTTATTATGATTTTATTGAAGTAATGAAATTAGGTTATATGAAATCTTGAGGTAGTGGTTGGCCCGGGGTTGCGGGTTTTCGCGGGGCTGCGGGTTGTTCGCAAGAGATACCGCGACCTCGACATAAAGGGCTAAGAAGGAACATGGGTGGTTTTTAGTCAGTAGAAGTCTGACACTCCCTTTCGCTCTGCCCAAGAGCGGGAGGGGTTATTTGATTATTTCCCACCCCCCAAAAAAAAAAAGTAGTGGTTGGCCCGCTAATTCACAGACTCGATTGCAGTCAGTCAGGATACATGTACAAGAACAACTCATTTAAACATTATCTTTATCAATTTCTTTACCTTTATAATAAAGATTTATAATTTATGGATGAAATAATAATTCCCAAACTATATTTATAACATTTTTAATACTTATATTTCTATTTAAAACATTGGAAGTATAATTCAATTTTATCATCAACAGTGACATACTTCTATTTTGACACCAACACATCAAGATATTACAATTTCTCAAACTTGTTTAGATATACAAAATCGCTAAAGCATTAGTTTCAAGGCAGATTGTGAAAATTAAACAGTTTCGGGTAACTCTACAGGGTGTAAATCAACCCATCACACAGCCGTCAACCAAGCATTCTGTACATCAAAGTGAGTACCCCTACGCAATTTTTTTTTGCTGGGAAACGACTTTTTTTTTGGGGACAAAAATCACATTTTACGGTAAAACTCAAAGTAGCACTCTTAAAAACATTGTGCTAGTGGATATTTTGAATAACAAATGGGTCATGGAGGTAATTTAAGTAAAGTTAAAACCTGAAATACTAGTATTTACAAAAACAGCTGTGAAAAATTTGGAACTTTGACCCCCAATATCTCCGTAACTAGGAGGTTCCCAGGTATGGTCTAGAACAAAAAAATGATCGCAGTGGTGGGAAGAACAAATGCTCTTCGTTTGCGTTAAGGGTACTTTTACACCCTATATTACACAGTTGTACGTCTTACTGCCGAATTCTCGGTCAATTGCGTGTGTGAGTCCTTTCTTGTTTTTTTGGCGGGTGGAAAATCATCAAAAAACCCCTCCCGCTCTAGGGCAGAGCGATAGGTAATGTCAGACTTCTACTGACTAAAAACCACCCATGTTCCTTCTTAGGCCTTCATCTCTGGCGAACAACCCGCATGTGTGAGTCCTGAGGGGCTCAAACGATACAGTAACAAACAGAGTTACTAACTTCATTTCATAAGTTAAAGGAGACGGTTCATAATTATGTCTGTTTAAGACAGATTTTATTAGGTTCAGACAGATAAATGGAAATGACGTTTGTGTAATAGGGGGGGGCGGGAACTTTAAGCAAAAACTAGCTATATAACATCACGCTTGCAGTCCCTGGAGGATTAGGCAGAGGTGTACCCATTAGTGTACCCATATCTGGCCAGTTATATTTGAGTCCCAATTAATAGGGGGCGAGTCTTGCCATTAACCAGACCCCGTTGCTGCTACTGAGTAACTAGTGATAGAAAAACTTAATAATACTTGGCCCGGCCTGGGAATCGAACCTTACCAAATATAGCTAAAAAACTAGACACTCATCTCATCATCATCATCATCAGCCTATAATGTTCCCACTGCAGGGACTCAGGCCTCCTCTTAAGGAGAAGGATGGGCTATATTCCACAACGCGAGTCCAGTGCGGATTGGCAGTTGTCACATGTCTTCGATTTTTTTGGTTCTAAGACATGCCGGTTTCCTCACGATGTTTTCCTTCACCGTTTTGAGAGCAGTGTTGATGAAATAAATTACACAAAGTAATGTGCCTGCCTGGGTTCGAACCCACGACTCACTGTTCGTAAGTCGGGGCCGCCAGTGCTCTGCTACATCTACCGTAAGACAAATACTGGTCAGCTATAGCCAATATTTATAGCTGGCCCATTGAGCTGTTAGAAATAATCTGTGCTATGCTAACCACGTAAGCCATTAATAGATGTGAAACGACCTGATCATGGCAAACAAGCTAATGTTCAATGGAACCTCAAATCATGGAATGCTATGGCAATACCAGTTCTTGGAACAGCCTTCTATGATTTTGGGTGGAACTGCCTCTAATAATATTTCATTTGAATGAAACATGGGTGTTATAATTATAGGGTGTAAAAGTTCCCTTAACGCAAACAAAAGGCACTTGTTTTCCCCACCACTGCGATCATTTTTTTGTTTTAGACCATACCTGGGAGCCTCCTAGTTACGGAGATATAGGGGGTCAAAGTTCCAAATTTTTCACAGCTGTTTTTGTAAATACTAGTTTTTCAGGTTATAACTTTACTTAAATTACCTCCATGACCCGTTTACTATTCAAAGCATCCACTAGCACAATGTTTTAACAGTGCTACATTGAGTTTTACCGTTAAATGTAATTTTTGACCCCTATCTGTATGTGAGAAGTGGATATTACACAAATATCCACTTCTCACATACTAATAGAAAAACAAAACAACAACAAATAGCTATTTTATCATCCTGTAACTAACTTTAGGGTGACAATCACAAAACGCGACACATCCAATCATCGAGCACCATTAAGCTGACCCAATGACCCGATCGTATTGACAAAGCGAACTTATTGCCCCACAGTTTGTTCCGTCATGGACTATAACGGGTGTTTTCACCCTAACTTTTGCCGGCTCTTGTTTGTTTTGGAGAAAAGTCTTTTGTCTTTATTTCGCGTTTTGTTTTTACGATTATTGTTTTTGTTGATTTAATTATGGCAAGTAATTTGATAGGCTGGTTGGGCAAATTTTTCGTGAAAGTAGGTTACCTAAAAACTTTGACTTGAAGCTGATCCTAATACAGGGTGTAAAAGACAGCCCTTCGCAAATTGATATGGTGCGCAAACAACCTCCCAACCGAATTATTTCCGGGTTTTTTTCACAGTTAATTTTCTTTTATTTAAATGAAAAATAACATTCTTTGTACGCAGTACTTCATTTATGTAAATAGTATGACTAAAATAGTAATAAAACTAACAATTTTAACCAAATTACTGCTCTAACGAACGTCGCGTGAAATCAAAAATGATCACTTTCTAACTAGCTACTGAGTTCATCGAACTGATCGTTGCACTTGCCGTTCGCTACGTGCATTTGTCACGGCTACGTACGATACATTGCATATGAGCTAATAAAATATATCTTAGGATTCGCAAACTGTTCCCGAAATAATTCCTTGTACCGGTTACTGAAAGGTGTATTGAAAGGGTGAATTCAGAATATCATACTAGGATGCTAGTATGATATACTGAATTCACCCGTTCAGCCTACCCTTTTTTAAAAATCTGTATTATTATCAGAGGGTTTTTATTCACAAGGATACGTCAACCCCATTGTATTTTAAACCACATATCATGGACTAAATGGAATACAGAAAAATATAAAAATACCACGAAAATAATTAGGTATTCACTACAGCCAAACTACAGAGTTCATCAGCTGCCTAGCCTTTTCCCAACTGTGTTGGGGTCGGCTTCCAGTCTAACCGGATGCAGCTCAGTACCAGTATTTTACATGGAGCGACTGCCTATCTTACCTCCACAACCCAGTTAATACTGGGTAATACGATACCCTTTGGTAAGACTGGTTGTCAGACTTTCAGGTCACTGACTACCTGTAACGACCAAACTACAGAGTTGTTTTGCTTAATTCGATTTGGGACTTGACAAAATTATAAGATTTTAAACTGACATGGTCACTAGCACTATTATTTATACTGAAAACGGGATATTTACCATGTTTACTGATTGTTGAACAATCAGTAAACATGGCTTGACAAAATTGTTTGAATTAAACCTATGTCCAATATGTTTAAGGAATGCTCGCTTTCCAATTCTTCTCTCTTTTCTTTTACCCTTAACTTTTAACTTTTTGGATGATAACAGCTCACGGAACTCCCAAAAATCTCCCCACAAAATATACACAGCCTTTTTTTTTTGTCGGGTGGAAAATCATCAAGTAACCCCTCCCGCTCTTGGGCAGAGCGAAAGGGAGTGTCAGACTTCTACTGACTAAAAACCACCCATGTTCCATCTTAGCCCTTCATGTCGAGGCCGCGGTATCTCTTGCGAACAACCCGCAGCCCCGAAGGGCGTCGGCCCTTCCATGTGTCTGCCATCTCTTTGAGGCGCGCGTGGAACACGAACGCGCGTCGACGTCGAACGGCCTGTCGTCGTCATAAGACGGACGGACGGCGAGCTAGCCCATCACTCACCGTCCACAGGCCCGCATCTACGGTGGGTTGGTGGCCGGAAGCCATCACGTGGCCCCCGACGCCCGGAGCGCCTCCCGCGGCGGCTGGGATGAGAGGTTCTCTCCCTCAAATATACACAGCCTGACGTAACCATCATTTTTATGAACCCTAAAACTTATCAAGGGTACAAACGATAGGGTTTACGATAAAAATAACCGTTAATGATATTACACACTTTCACTTAATAGCCTATTAACGGTATGGTCTATTAACTAAGTTATAAGTGGCTATAATAAATTAATATTAATATTTTGGGCTGTATACTTAGGGTGGAAGGGTACACTTTACCTAATTTTATGGCCATTCTTAATATTTTTATCGTCAAACAATTGCGTAATGAAGGATTTTTGAGAAGGATTATCGGCTTTAACAAAAACAGTAACTTGAGTTGGTTAGCCCAGAAACATTTAATCGCGAACTAGATTTTAACCGACTTCTAAGAATAGAAGACGTTGTGTATTCCACCAGCATCCTTGTGTAAAATTATTATATTAATAATAATTTTGTTATCGGGCAACTAAAGCCCATGGATAATCATTATATGCAAAATAATCTTTAACAATAACAATAAACTAATATTTGTACCGTTGTTGGCGTTGTGTTTCGCGTAACCGTCCTCGGACAAGTCGATACGAAACCTTTCGGTAAAAAAAAAGAATAATTACTTGACTTAAAAAACTTAGTTGACGCTTCTCGTGACCCAAGGGCTGGCTTTTATCTGGGCCAGAGGCTAAGTGTTGCCATACAACGTGGCAATGCCGTCGTCTTTTGGGCACAATACCGGCTGACAGCGTTGAGGAGCAGTTTTTTGATGACCTTTTATAGTTTCTTGTTAGTTTATTTATTAGTTTTTAATTAATACCCTGAAAGAATACAACTATCACTTTTTTAATATTAAATGGACCTGCTCTTGACCTCATCTTGTCTTGGGGACACAGATAGTAACAAAGAGGGTACGCTATCGAAAAATTTCCGACTTAAATAGAATTTTCATGAATGTACTCCGATTACTCCAAGATTACTGGGCCGATTAAAATAAATGAGTAAATAAAATATCTTTACTTTCAGATGTCACCGACTTTCTAAAGTAAAGTTATCGAATCTAAGCGTTTGAGCGAACTGTTGAGATTTAACTAAGCTCATCTCTAGCGCGTGGGCTAGTCTAAACAGTGAAGTGTAGGCTTAGAGGAGTTCATGAAACTATTTTAGTTCTCCTTAAACAATACTACTAGTTCTAAAGTAAACTACTACAACAATTTGTTTAGTCTGGCGAAATTACAATTCTATTTATGGAGCCTAGTCTACACCCATTTTATAACATAACATCACGCCTGTAATCCTCGAAGTGTTAGTCAGAGGCGTAGGTACCCCGTAGTAAACCTCACATTTCTCCAATTCAGTTTAAGTTCCATATAATAATTGTGCTCAATCGGGCACTAATCCAAACACCGTGGCTGTTACTAAGTAATCCCTGATGTAAAGACCTAATAACACTGCGCAATCTGGGAATCGATCCCAGGACTTCATGCTGAGCAGTCGCGCTTGCGACCACCAGACCAACGAGGCAGTCTACTAAGCAAAATGTTAATATTAACTTTTACAGCCATTCTCTTAAATCGCCAAGTATTTCACCCCTTAAGACCCAGTAAACACGAATATTAAAGACAGCGCACAAATGCAAATAAAAGTCACCATAAATATATACAGGGTGCTGCAAAAGGCAGCTGTTATTATAAACAGGGTGCATCGTTTGTTTCAAAGGAGACATTTCAGTTCAGTAAGTATGAAATAAAATGGAGCCGTTCTAAACAGGCCTTGTGTTTCGTTTATTTGTTTTTTATTGTATCTTTCGCATTTAAAGGGAAGAAACGGCTTTGTTTGTTGTTACTGGGTTGTGGAGGTCAGATAAGTCCGGAGCTGGTTCTGAGTTTATTTCGTCAATTTTTCTCAGGGGTAATAGGAAATGTCAGCTTCAATTAGATTTTATCTTGAACGTATCTATCACCAGCGCGGTATGTTTATATTTTTTGTTCGTTTTTATTTTATTTTATTACTATTTATGTACACACAGTAGACAACACAGGAAAATAACATAATATAACATTTGAGTACAAAGGTTCTGCTTTTTCTCAAGAAATTTCTGCCAGCAGACCTGAAATAAGAAATGTAGGCTATAGTCATTGATTTATATATTACTGCGTAAGGACTGGGCGGACGGCATGTTAAAATGACGCCTCAAATGTGGTCCCAAAGCGGTCTTTCCTAAGCCGAAGTGAACTAGTCCACGATCGGCTCTCTTCGGGTGCGGTCGTAAATTTTATTAAAAGCTTTATTTGTGTTCTTTATACCTCGAAAATACAACGCCGCTTATACAAGGTTACGTTAACGAGCAGACTACACCGATTCTCTGTATGGCGAACGAGTCGAGCAAATGTTCGGACGACCGTATCTTTAGTTTTGCTAGTCAGATGGCAAATAGGGGGCTAGTCTATTGCCATCAGCCTGGCACAAATCTAGACTCCATGGCTGCTACTGGGAATGTCTTGATAGATCATGCATTATACTGGAAATAATTTGGGATGGCTAAATGTTAATATAATATTCTGGACACGCGTAATTTCCCATGAACGTAGATCGTTAGCCCCACCTGACTTTGAACACAAACTGTATGCATAAGTATACTTTGAAATATATTATAGATACCTGCTTGATTAGTATTTATTGATTATCAGAAGCGATAAATAATTGATCAAGGAGATGCGTTATTAGTACTATTTTGACTTTGACCTCCTTCTCTTCTCCTTCTCTTACTCTGTACATGAAGAAAGAAAGAAAAAAACAATGATTTGTCACAGAAAATTACGAGCATACAAAGAGACATACAGTAAAAAAAGCAATACACATACAACGCATAACAAATATTAAAAAATACAACAAGCAGGGATAATAAAAAGAAAGTTGCTTGCAGTGCCTGCGACAATTAGGTTTCCACTCAGCGTGGTGCTCTGCTATGGGGACCCACAGCACAGCGCTGGTTTTCAGTGATCACAAGTGAAAAAACGTACGAAAGCCAAGACAGATATTAGGTATATAAATAAGAAAACATCTATATAAATAACTCTACGCAATATTTATAGCTCAGAAACGACTTTTTGTGGCGTGAAATATCTGTCAGGAAAACTAGATAAGTGTGACCAATTTGACTCTTGCAAGCAGATTATGGGAAAAACATGTGGACACGAGGCCTGAATATCTTTGAAAGGCGTCTTACGCCGCAATTACACTTTAACCCGTATTCAGGTGCTCGAAAGACAACTCGAATTCGGGCACCCGAAGTAGATGGAAAAAACTGGTTAGGAGTAGTGTGAATGGACTCGATCCAGGATACCGAACAATATAGCCCGAAGTCGTTCTAATACACTTGGTCGTTCTAATACACTTGGTCGTTCGTACGGATTATTACGCCTTGTAAAACTGTTAATTTGCCTTTGGTTCAGCAATAAATGCTAATATCCAATGTGATAATTAGATCGCAATCACCACAGAAATTAATTAGTAACACTATCAACGGGTATAATCTTCAGTGATTCAGGTTCGAGCCCCTGTTGCGCACTTTGAATACATTAGAGGTCGTTACGCTAATGGAGGGCGGTTAAATTTGATTTAGGTATGCCTAGATTTTGTGCACTTACCCTAATTTTGTTTAGGACAATGTCCTAAACAAAATTAGGGTACTTTTTAGGCAAATGGGCTTTAAAATAATAAGTGTTAAATATTTTTCTTGTTACATCAAGATATACCTACAAATTCACATTAAACTAAAATTGTTCCTGTACGAGGCCAAAAGGCCTCGCCCTATCTCAGGATGGTGCTGAGATTTGAGACAAATGCCACAGCGCTGGTATTCTTATAGGGCCCAAAGTGACGTCACGGTCAGATACGATTAAAAAATTATATTAAAAATAATAAGGTGCATAAAGTAATAGGCGAAAATAAATATGTAATATATAAATAATAAATACGAAAGAAAAGGCAGATAACAATTTATAAAATCCCGCTGATCCCAGTGGATTAAATGAAATCCAATGTCTTTCACAAGTATAATGTTGGCAAGTAAACCTCAACAAGTAAATAAGTTTCGTTACACAATATACTATGTAATCCCCTTAATCAATTATGAGAGAAGTTTCTGACCAGACCCAATTAAAGTAAAGGCTCCTTGCGAAACTGAATAAGCTGTGTGTACACTCAGCAGCACCAATATGTATCCAGTCATCATCTGCCTAGCCTTTTCCCAACTATGTTGGGGTCGGCTTCCAGTCTAACCGGATGCAGCTGAATACCAGTATTTTACATGGAGCGACTGATTATCTGACCTCCACAACCCAGTTCATACTAGGTAATACGATACCCTTTAGTAAGACTGGATGTCAGACTTTCAGGTCACTGTAACGACTGCCAAAGGTCTATAAATGGCAGCCGGGACCAACAGCTCAACGTGCTTTCCGAGGCACGGAGGAAACTCGGTATGTCGGGCGGTCACCCATCCACAGACCGACCTCGGCAAGCACAGCTTAACCTAAAGATCGACCCGAGTGGCAGTTCTTATTAAGCCACGAGCTCCTCCACCAATATGTATCCAGTATGTTAGTTTAAACGAGGGTCATTATTGAAACCCGTAATAGTTATGATACTAATAAAAAAAAAAAGACGTGTGGCACTGGAGACTGCCGCGGTAAAGCTATTGCATAGCATTTTTTATCAACTTATGCAATTATAATTATTTATTTATTTTATTAATGCAGTATTTAAATATAGTATTTATACTTACACTTTTACTAATCATCCTCATATTTTATAAAATGTCCTTTTACGTCTCATGTCGCGCCTTGGCGACAACTATTTTTGTTGGCAGCCTTATAATCGATCTTATTCTATTTATTAACTTTGATTTTGCTGTTTTAAAATATTAAATCTAATAATTTTTCAATGTTTACTTTTCATCTGACATTACGTCAGTTGTCAAGATGTCATTTACTTTTTCTTTTATTTTGTGTCATAGTTTTTCTTAGTGGTTAGAGCTATGAAGGTTACATTTGATTTATATAATTTAATTTATTTTTATTAATATATTAGCTCAAATAATGTAATTTATTGATAATTTCTATTAATAGTATCTTATCTTACGCTTATAAAATTAATTAACACGCTCACAGAAATTCTTTGAGGAAGTTTTTGACTGAATAATACAGGCCGTTTTAAATACAGGCAACTCACAATTTTTGATTTCAAGAAATTGTCAAGTGTCAATTTGTTAGGTTTTTATTTTCGTTACGGAATTTCTGGATTCGGTCCCCACGCTCAAGGCCCGCGATAGAAGCTATGCAATAGCTTAATATGATAAAAAACAAAACACTGTTAAATAACAGACAGAACCATATGAAATATTTCGGAAAAGTCTCGGAAGTTGCGTTTATCACAGAAAATGTACGCGGGTCAATGACTTTTAGGTATAATCTATTATCCCTTCATATTTTAAAACTGGCGTAGTGAGATCTGGAGAGTGTGCGGGGGCCATGGCACAATTACGCCACAAATTAAGGTTATTGTTTTTTTGCATATTTGGGACGAGAATCGAATACTGAATACCCCTCAATAAGTCCCTCGTTTAACGTAACATACTGTATACTTAACAACATTTACAAGCAATTTTCGCCAATTTTATTGATTTCATTTACACGTTTCATAACAAAATAATATTTTCAAACCCACATTATCATAAAATAAGTCAGCCCCCTGCAAGTCTAACTTCACGTCCGGCTACAACACCTAAGCCACGTGGGGGGCGGACATCAGCGCTTTTAGCAAAAATGACTTACTGTTGGCAAACGAAGCACTAGCACACCTTCATTATGGAGAGACAAAGAAATAGTACACGTATAGGACCGCTTCCCGGGGGTGAGCGTCGGGGCACGTCTGGAGCTGACGCTGGACGTGACAGCATACGGACCGTCAGCGGCTCTTTGCTGAGCAGGCGGGCAAGAGTCGGGGGACCCGAAGGGACTACAGCCGACCAACGGGGTGGGGTAGATACAGATGATGCTTTGCGGAATAGGGCTACCACGCCCATTGATCACTCCGCCGGCTCATCTAGGAAGACCATTCAAGAGTTAAATGAAGATAGAAGAGAATTAGCTTTGCTCGTATAGATAGTATAAAGCCTTTGTCGCTCTCCTGGTGCCACGCTATCCCTGTGCCAAATCCACCGATTGGCTGGAACGCTGAAGCGTGAAAGCATGACAAACAAACAGACTGACTTCCAAAACGGAAACCCATTTATATTGACCGGTCCAGTGTTTTTTCCTGAAGCTGTAGAGTATTAGTCTTATCTTCTTTGTGTCGGCATCAATTATTCACATAGCAAGATAGTAAAATGTTGAAAATAAGTAAACCAGAAGTTGGCACATCAAAATGCCTCAGCATCAACTTTTTCTGCATATAATGTTCCCACTGCTGGGACACAGGCCTCCTCTCTATGAGATAAATTGGGCTATGATCACAACACATACAAGCACACAACGTAACACACAGAACAGTCAGAATTGCACGTCACTAGTCAGAATCCGCGTCACTTCTGTGATGATGACATAATAGGGTAGTTAACTAAAAAAATCTAATTAGTCCATAAGATAGCTTTCCAAAAAATATTGGACATGTATTTTTTCTTTTTTCACGTAAACAAACAATGAAGACGATACAGTGATTTGAAAACTCGTGTGACGTCATATTCTAAGACATTAGTATGACATTTTTTACAGGTCACAGGTGAGTGACGTCACAAAACCCCACTCAAATCTTTGACGCGTTTTATGTTAGTCAATTTTTATTGATTTGTTAAAACAAAAAATACGTATCCAATATTTTTCGATAATCGAACAGACGGACTAATTAGAATCATGTTTTTTTTAGTCAGTAAACATTATTATTGCATTGTCCCCAAATCTGCAGCAGAGGTACTATAAAGCCCACAGCATCCCAAACTCCTAACCACATACTCTCCATATGACGTGACTATCTATATGCCACGGCAATATTGAATTACCAAAGCCTGCAGCTCAATCTGTAGGTTGAAACAATCTTGTTACTTGACACAATGCGGCCATGACGGCGAGCTAGCACGTTAACACATCAAACAATTGAAGACACGGAATGGACACTATGTTCAGTGAACGGTTTTGGATTTCGTAGTATCGTGGGAGAATACCTCGACGCTCCCAAGCAACCAAAATTTTGATTTTACGATTACCGGGTTATTATCCGTAATAGTAAAATCAAAATTTTACAGGAGAAACGATGTACTGATTGTATCAATTCTTTTCAACGAGAGAGACTATTGAAGAAGAAGAAGATGTATTAAATGAAAGCTATTTTTTTTTCCGAAATTATTTATTTATTTATTTTACTATTTATGTACACACAGTAAATAGCACAGGAAAAATACAATAATAAAACCTGTGAGTACAAAAGTACTGATTTCTAAAGAAATTTCTGCCAGCAGACCTGCAAAAGGAGAAATGAAAAAGAAATGTAGACTATAGTGTGTGAAAAAATAAATAATAAAAATGAAATGAACAATGACTGAATGTGTGAATTATATGAAAAAAAATTCCTTTTATTCAAAACCTTAACTTACCAAAATGAAATATAAATTGATTTTTCGTACAGATCTATAAAAGATTGTGTCATGATATCTTTGTAAATATCATTAGGAAAAATCTGAAAAAAATTGCCAAGGTGTATTCTAGCCCATAGATGCCGGCCGAATTTGACATAACAGCATAAATCCCATAATAGCACATTACCGGGTTCTTGCTTGGGGGCATCGAGCTGCATGCAGTTTTGAGTGAATATTAATTACTTTTGGTCGAGAATATTAAACGTATCCAATACTTCACTGACAGCATACAATTATTAGCTAACGTTCTAACATTAATAAACATCGAACCTACCTACATTAAGATAACAAAACTGTTAGCTACTGAACTACACGTTACCTTTTTTTTTTGGCGGTTGGCCCCCTTCCGCTATTGGGCAGAGCGAAAGGGAGTGTCAGACTTCTACTGACCAAAAACCACCCATGTTCCTTCTTAGTCCTTCATTAAAAAA
The DNA here is from genome assembly GCA_949774965.1 of Diarsia brunnea. Taxonomy (NCBI): domain Eukaryota; kingdom Metazoa; phylum Arthropoda; class Insecta; order Lepidoptera; family Noctuidae; genus Diarsia; species Diarsia brunnea. The sequence goes on along the minus strand of OX459019.1, from coordinate 13,746,206 downwards.
AAAATCTAATTAGTCCGTCAGATAGATTTCCAAAAAATATTGGACACGTATTTTTTTCTTTTTTCACGTAAACAAACAATGAAGACGATAGGTACAGTGCTTTGAAAACTCGTGTGACGTCATATTCTAAGACATTAGTAGGTATGTAATTTTTTACAGGTGAGTGACGTCACAACCCCCTACTCAAATCTATGAAGCGTTTTATCTTCGTCATTTTTTATTGATTTGATAAAACAAAAAATACGTATCCAATATTTTTTGAAAATCTAACAGACGGACAAATTAGAATCATATTTTTTTTAAGTCAGTAAACATCCCTATTATTTATCTGTAGCCAGCCTGTATCAAACAGACATGCTGTGACTGCGACGCTCTACCCTGTCTCGAAACTAAAGCCGTGACGTCACCACATCAAACGGGCCAGGCAAACCACTCACTGTACACAATGACGTCATTTGTGAAGCTCAAGGCTTTCGTACAATAATTATAAAGGCTTAGCAAATGACAGGTGCTGATCATAGACATTACAGAAATGTTAGGAGAGAGTAATGGAATTTTGAATACTCACAAACGGGTTGAAAGTTTTTTGAATAGCCTGGCTGGCCTAAGTTCCACATTTTTTTTAAATAGCGGCCACCTATGTCAATTAATAGTTGGCATCAAAACAAACAAGTTTTGTCATCACCATCATCTGCCTAGCCATTTTCCCAACTATGTTAGGGTCGGCTTCCAGTCTAACCGGATGCAGCTGAATACCAGTATTTTACATGGAGCGACTGCCTATCTGACCTCCACAACTCAGTTAATACTAGGTAATATGATACTCTTTGGTAAGACTGGATGTCAGAATTTCAGGTCACTGACTACCTTTGTATGAAACAAAATGTTCTAAAGGGCCACGTTTCCGAGACATGACCTATCAAAGTTAAAGTCCATTCACTGATGTTATGAGAGGGAAAAACCTGAATGAGGCTGGCAGAGAACCGTGAAGAACGGCACAAGAAAAGAAGGTCGTATACCCAGCAGTTGGTGAATTCCGGCTGTGGATGGTGATGATGATAGTAAGTAATGTCGTATTCCTGGGCAAAGACCTCTTCAATTCCTTACACTTCTCGTGATGGTGTGTTTGTTCTCGCCAATTGGCTAGGAAACCAAGTCGTCTTGCGATCTTCTCCTGGGTCTGCCATGACCCTGTCTAACTGTCTCAGGGCTTTAGTCTTTCGGTATTCGGGCTCACAGCTGTATTACCATATTAAGTTGCAAAAAAACTAACTTTTCAGGATACGCAAGCGTAAAAACGAAAACTAAACATTGCAGTCTCATAAATACATACCAGACCGTGCTGGCACATCAACACGTCAGAATAAAAGTAAACAAAACAAAACACTCCACAAAAAAAAAACAAACGCAGCATCAGCTAACCTCATGACATGACCGATCCCTTCGTAATTAATTTTATCCAAAAAGGTTCATCCGTCCATTAAAAAAAGTCCATTTTTGTTTGCGAAGACATAAAGCTTTCAGCACCAGTACCGCAATATTTACTGTGTAATTTACTTTTTCGGCACGTACTGTGAAAATTCTTTTCATTGGCCTTGGTTTCTGAGTTTTCGTTTTGTTGAATATTAAGTAAGTTAGTAAATGGAGTAACTGCCTGTTAATATTTCGCGGGTGAAGCGAATACTTGAGGAAGGCTTTAATAAGGCTTTTAAATTGATGGGCCCAGTTAGTTTATTGTTGATGGTAGAAAAATGTGAAAAGGTAAAAAGAAAGATGGATTTTTTCAACAATTTAACAATCGTAAGATGTACGCACGACAATCAATCAAACCTTACAAAAAAAATATGTCAATCGAATTGAAAACCTCCTCCTTTTTGGAAAGTAGGTTAAAAACCAGTTTATGCAGTTCTCTCATTGTACGGGAAATCCACATGGCAAGGTACACTGGAAAATCTCAGAAGTAGTCACGGAGTCTGAATTTGTGCCCAGTTGATGATCAGGCTCGCCCCCTATTACATGAGACTTAGACATAACTGGCGAATTGTGGGTCTCTGCCTAACCTTTCGGGGATTAGACGTGATGTTGCTTGATGTTTATAATGCTATTATGTGATAAGATAATGCAAGAGTATTTAAGCAATATTTTAATTGAGCAAGAACCACGTCTGCTGAATTTTAATTACCTTACCAATTTAAAAAAGGAGACCTAAAACCACAAGTACACGCCTGTCCACTGAAGCGGAGCGAGGCTGCGGAGCGGAGAAACAGAGAAATATTGACTAATAGGATTGCATAAAATCTGCCCTCTGTTCCAGTGTGCAATCCTATTGGTTAATATTTATCCGTTTCTCTGCTCCGCAGCCTTGCTCCGCTTCAGTGGACAGGTAGCCTTTTTTTTTTGGCTAGTGGAAAAACCACCAAATAACCCCTCCCGCTCTTGGGCGGAGCGTCAGACTTCTACTGACTTAAAACTAAGCTAAGAAGGAACATGGGTGATGTTCCTTCTTAGCCCTTCATGTCGAGGCCGCGGTATCTCTTGCGAACAACCCGCAGCCCCGACGGGCGTCGGCCCTTGCGGGCTCCTTCCATGTTGCTGACATCTCTTTGAGGCGCGCGTGGAACACGAACGCGCCGTCGACACGGCCTGTCGTCGTCATATGACGGACGGACGGCGAGCTAGCCCATCACTCACCGTCTACAGGCCCGCGTCTACGGTGGCCGGAAGCCATTAGAGGTTTACCCTAATAGAAGAAACACATTTCGCCAGTTATGTTTAAGTCTCATGTAATAGAAACCAGACTCCATAGCTGCTACTTAGAAATTCCTGATGGGAAAAACCCAATAACAATCTGAATCTCACGCTCGCAGTTGCAATTGCAACCAACAGGCTAGTTAGATAGTATGTTTCAGCAAAGTAGATTGTTATAAGAATTTCTACAATATTGAGAGCAGCATTTAGCATTGAAACTTGTTTTACCGCACGGAGTCTATTTAACTTTGTTTCATTTTCCGACATTTTGAGCACTTTACTGCTCTCTTTTGGTGCACCAGTTCCATTTTGTTTTGTTTTTTATTGCTGTAGCATTGCGTTGTGTCATAATTATGAAACGTTTTGTACAAGTGGAGTTAATTAGACCAAAGGAACATAGAACAAGAGTATTCCTTGCGTGATATGTTTGATGAAAAAATATGTTTTAGTTTGTAAATAGATTTTTGCTAACACTTTTAAGCGTCATCATGAAACAAACTCAGAGGTTATAGTCTCTTAAGGTCCAGATATGTCTGACCAAAGTAGACCATGGAGATTATTTTATTTAAATGGGACCAGCCCGCCACACTATTCCCAAACCACTGTAACTCCTGTAAGCCAGAATCAACAGTGGCGACCACAAGAAAAGTGCCGAGACAATGAAGCCCGACGAAGTTCCAGAGAAACGATTTAACTGTCTTGGATCCCGCAACGAAATTAATAAGAAAAGAATAGCGGAGGAGTATGAAAAACATAATTTAAGACTATGGAGATTAGTGTATGTGATGGTCTTTTGATGAAAGGACCACACAGATTTGAGTGGACCTGTCCAGTCTTCATTTATCGTGTAGCTCGACTCATCCAAGGAACTCAACGTCACGACGAACAATATCGAAGAAAGGACATCAATACACGAAAAAAAAATGTTTCTGCCCAGTCAGCTCAGTAAGAACTTTCCTCTAACGAAATTGCTATTAAAAATATATTATTTGAGGACGTTAATTCACTAAGTCAGGAACAATAATACAATGAATTCAGCTAGTCAATATCGCTTGCGACGAGTCACATATAGCACTGCGTCTGCGCCCTATCTCGTGACCGTTACGGACTCGTCGCAAGCGAACGGGTTTAATTAATTTGTACCAAAGTCTGTGTTTCCAACCGAAGCGGTTAATATAACATTATTATACAGTCCACTTGTTTAGTTGAAGAGCCTAAATACCATTCCAAACAGTGGTGATATACGTACGGCTGGCCTGGCATGAGCGAGCGCAGGGAGCGTAACTTAAATTCGAATGATGGTAATAAGCACTGTCCCTTCCAATCACTCAGCTGGCAGATGCGTCCCACTCCGGTTATTCCTTTATACGGTCTTCTTTTCGTTATATTGTTTCTTTGGGAATTATTTACTGAACTAATTAAAAATTTACATCATCATCAGCCTATAATGTTCCCACTGCAAGGACTCAGGCCTCCTCCCTAGGAGAGGGATGGTTATAATCCACCTCGCGGGCTCCGTGCGGGTAAACTTACATGTTTCTCCAAAAAAAACTAGAAAAAACGTTTAATAATGGTACCACCCTGTCGGTACCGAAACAGGGTCCAAGCTACCGTCAATATTGGCTCCAGCGAGAGGATATTCCTAACAATTCGTTGGGACTTCGTCGAACTTCTTTGTCTCGGCGCTTTTCTGGAGGTCACCACAATTAATTCTGACTTTTAGGAGTTGCAGTAGTTTAAGAGTAGTGGTGGTAGGATTTGTTCGAATAAAAAAAATGATTACTTTTATAGAGTCAACTTTTTTACTACAAAGTCCCACCCAACGAGGCTATTTACTGATCCGGCTCGAAGGACCTACTTTCATGTGAAGATGGTACAAAGAAATGCCCAGGTGGAACGCGTCTATTAACTGACGCACTCGAATTATATCTATGGGTGATACTCATGGTGCATGTTGCTAAATTCGATACTAAAACGCTGCAAGTGGTTGTATTTTCCACTCAAAAGTTGCTGGAAATAACGAACTTTTACGTTGCTCACCTCCGATGACCAAAAAAAGGAAAGAGGTGGCCGGACCAAAGAGGTGGCCAGCCTAGTTGTTAGATGTATACGTGGTTAATTATTCATAACATTTCATTGTTTTACTGAAACGTTGGCTGAACTCACAAAACAATACTCATTGTGGAATACCGCACAACGTGTTAAATATACAAAAACTTCGCAGAAACAATCTAAAATCCTTTTTTTAGGGGTTTAGTAGAAACGAGTATCAACACGGTATTCATAAATTGTTCGTTTTTGATTATTTCAGTCAAGATGCTTTTCAAGGTTTTCAAAATACTTTACTAAAAGAATGCATGCATTTTCATAAAGAACACAAGGCAACAGCCATTACCCAAGATCTTTATGGCATAAAAAACAATAAACAAAAAACATTGGAACGTTAGACCGAAATTTTTATTTCCCAAAATTTGCATTTCACCTCACGTAAAACGGGGTAATGGAAAAGCTGTCCTAACATTTGTTTTACAAAGTATATTTTCGTTTGTACTTACTGGGCCCCTTAATTAAATCTTTTCGCACGTGTTTTGCTTACGTCATTGTTTTGTTACAGAAATATGTGAGCGAACTGACTACCGTACGAGACTGCGTGCCAACATGCAGCGAAAAAGGTAACGTAACCTAAACCATAAGTTTTTTTTACATATTCTCCAAATTCAAGGTGTAAATGACCCTTTAGGAAGCCGTCTTAGCATTCTGTACACCAAACTAAATACCTCTTCGCAAAAAATATTGCTGGAAAATGACTTTTGGGGCACGTTTTAAGGTAGTACTCAATCCCGTCAGGGCTGCGGGTTCCATTGGGGCTGCGGGTCCCTTCGGGGCTGCGGGTCCCATCGGGGCTGCGGGTCCCGTCGTGGCTTTGGGCTGTTTGAAAGAGATACCGCGTCCTAGGCACAAAGGCTATAAAGGAACATGGGTGGTTTTTAGTCAGTAGAAGTCTGACACTCCCTTTCGCTCTACCCAGAGCGGGAGGGGTTATTTGATAATTTCCCACCTCCCCAAAAAAAAGGTAGTGCTCAATGCAATGCACACAAAACATTGTGCTGTTTGAAGCATTGAATAGTATGGAAGTCGTGGAGGTATTTAAAGTAAAGTTATAAAGTTGATAAAAGATCTGGATGTGCCATTTCTTACCTTGAGTCATTTAAAAGTGCCATTTCTGCTCAAACTCAAAGCAAAAACAAAGAAACCGAATCTACAGTCACTGTCGAAAGGCATATTAACTTGTGAATGGATTGTAGTTACCAATGGGCTACTATATTAATACTTTCATTAGTGCGCAGTCTGGAATGTCAAAGCATAATAAAATATATAGGGTGTAAAAGTACCCTTAACGCAAACGAAGGGCATTTGTTCTCCCCACCACTGCGATCATTTTTTTTGTTCTAGACTATACCTGGGAACCTCCTAGTTACGGAGATATTGGGGGTCAAAGTTCCAAATTTTTCACTGCTGTTTTTGTAAATACTTTGTATTTCAGGTTTTAACTTTACTTAAATTACCTCCATGACCCATTTACTATTCAAAGCATCCACTAGCACAATGTTTTAAGAGTGCTTCTTTGAGTTTTACCATAAAATGTAATTTTTGACCCAAAAAAAAAAAGTCATTTCCCAGCAAAAAATTTTGCGTAGGGGTACTTAGTTTGATGTACAGAATGCCTGGTTGACGGATGCGTGAAGGGTTCGTTTACACCCTGTATAGAGATACAGAAGAATAGGCAAGAGAAGAAAGGCTCTTTGCTCAAACAATCAAAGCTAAGAGTTATTTGACCAGCTCAAGCCAAATTCCACGTTAATAAAGTGTGGCCACTCCTTTAAATGGATTAACAAACAAGAAGAATGTAACCCTGTTTTTCTCTTTTGATTGTTTTTCAGTATTTTTTCCCTACAGCCCTGCCCGAAATAAACCACCCAATTTATGCAAAAAAATGCTATAATCTCCATAATATATTATTGTTGGGAGGGCAAACCAATAAAGATCCGAGACCCAATAACCTGACATTGCATTGTTTTGTGTTGAGCCGGCGGCGGCTTTTTATTTTTTACTTTAAATGGGGTAGAGGGTACCTAACCCTTTTTAAGGCTAACGCATAGTTAGGGACCTCACACACTGCACGGCCGAAACCAAGGATTTAAGGTGTAATTTAGATAGAGAAAGTAGATGTATTATTATGAACAAAACTGTTCAGCCGGGTTGTGCAACCAAACTTTCTTACTGGTTGAAGCTTCTGCGGCCAATAATCTTGCTTGCGGACGCCTAAAAGTTCCTTATAAGTACTCTACGGGATCAGTCTCGCCTCAATTCGAGCAATCCGAGATTATTTCTATGAAATTCTATACTGGAAGACACGGCTGTGAGCATCGTTACACCATCTTCTCGGTTCAGGATCAGCTAGTAAACCAACCGACCGATGCGAAGCAGGGTGATGTCCGTCGGAACTGAGGGTTGTTCGAAAGAGATACCGCGGCCTCGACATAAAGAGCTAGGAAGGAACATGGATGGATTTAGTCGGTAGAAGTCTGACACTTCCAACCGCTCTGTCCAGAGCGGGAGGAGTCATTTGATGATTTCCCACCCGCCAAAAAAATTAATAGGGATGGTGATATCTAGCCACAATGCTGCTGATGCTGAGACGATGCGGTTACGTGCTAAAGATAAATAAATATCTCAAGGACGATGAACCGGTGAGCTGAGGCAATTCTTATATTGTGTAGAGTGCATTTACGTGTGCGATCCACTTTAATAATATAGGGTGTAAAGTACCCTTAACGCAAACGAAAGGCACTTGTTTTCCCCACCACTGCGATCATTTTTTTGTTGTAGACCATACCTGGGAATCTCCTAGTTACGGAGATATTAGGGGTCAAAGTTCCAAATTTTTCACAGCTGTTTTTGTAAATACTAGTTTTTCAGGTTATAACTTTACCTAAATTACCTCCATGACCCGTTTATTATTCAAAGCATCCACTAGCACAATGTTTTAACAGTGCTACATTGAGTTTTATCGTAAAATGTGATTTTTGACCCAAACAAAAAAGTCGTTACCCGGCAAAAATTTTTGCGTGGGGGTACTTAGTTTGATGTACGGAATGCTTGGTTGACGGCTGTGTGATGGGTTGATTTACACCCTGTATAACAACAATATACCTGTGTATCTGTATTTAGGGGTATCGTATTCGTATTGCCCATTGTACTAACTGGGTTGTGGAGGTCAGACAGGCAGTCGCTCCATGTAAAATACTAGTATTCAGGTGTTCCGGCTTGACTGGAAGACCATAGTTGGGAAAAAAGCTAAGCATATGATATGATGAATATACTGCGCTGGGTATGTGCGTGAGTGTGTGAACTGTGTGTGTATTTTTTTAATGTGCTGTACCAGTCTACCTATAAATCGTATTTTGCTGTTAAAAAAAATAAATGAGTGGGTATTAGGTATGTGCAAATGTTATTGCTGCCTGAATGAGTACCATTTCAAAATATATCACTAACAAAGCAAATATCAAACGAAACAAAGCGGTCCAATCAATTTAAATTTACATACCTAATTACTGGCCGTCAGCGCTCCAAGTTCCTGAAATTAATAAACAATTAATTGCAGGATCATACCGTTTCGTTTTTAATAAAAACAGACCATTTATACTGAGTTTAGAATTAAGGTTTTAATAAAGGGTGAGTGTAATCTTGTATTTGGTTATAAAAGATTTCGAGAAAGGCTTTCTTGTTTAATGAAATTGAATTACGGCTCTTGAAATGATTTACGATAACGGATACCTCTTTTCTTAAATCATGAAAAATATACAATTTGATTTGTCAGTTTTAGCCGTGTAAAATACAGGATCTAAGAGCCAGCCCTCTGCAGACTGATGCAGTCGCTCACTCGACTACTAAGCAAGAGTACCTGCAGTGCAAGTACGAACTTTGCATCGATAAGACATCGAGATCGTTATCGTTGTCAGTTTTATAGAGCTTGTTATCGAATTTGGAAGTACGTAACACGCGTTGACAAGATTTATCGTGGGCCGACTCGAGTCGATAAGGATCGACAGTCAAATGGCAACACTGAGGACGTCCAAAGACAAAACCACAGATTACTATATTAGTACTACGACAAAACATTTAGGGTGGGATTTCAGTGGCACGACTAATGTCCGAGAAATCTATAAAATCCTTTTTTTCATAGATATTCGGCATTGTAAACAATGTTTAAGGGTTTATTTCAGAGAAACTACTAGTATTTACCAAAATTGCCGTTAATTTTAGTAAAAATACAGAAAATATCCCATCTTCTTAGCGTCGTCGTGTTTACCTTTGCCAAAAAAAAATTGTCGTTGACACTGTTGACAGATGACATTACTTTCTAGTTTCTTGAGAAATATATAAATATCGTCGTGTTTAATCACAATAAAATTTTATTTTTAGCTTTTCAAACGACAATGAGCGTAGTTTGATGCATGGGTGTGAGTGAGCGCGTGTGTTTACTTGAAGAGCCGTAGTTTTGTGGCGTCAATATTAGCAAAGGCGGTGCGGTATCTACCTTTTTTTACTTGATCTGAGAAGAAGAAAAAAACACTAGGTAGTTACCACGATATGGACAGGGAGTCCAGTGGATCGTGTCCTCCGTACGTCTACCTCTATTCCTTGAATTAAAATTACTGCCACTTCTCGAGTCACCCGAAAGAGACGAACAAAACAGTCCTCTGGAAGTTCCAGAGGATTATTTGTATCTCTAAGACGTCGCCTCCGAATACGCATCACATTGTGATGGTGCTGCCGTTCTTCCTCATCACCCAGCATTAAAAGTTCTAAATCCATTAAAAAAATAAGTAGTGTTCGATAGGCTTATCGCGCTTTTACAAGGTGTCGATAAATTATCGAGATCGACAGCGTAAATTGTCGATCTCAACTGTCAAAATGTCGTTTCGTACTTGCATTTTCGATAAAATCGTTTAAATTTTAGAGTATAACTACCGATCGTTATAATATTAGTTACATACTTGCGACATCGATTCGATTCGATAAAAGCTCATTTTATCGAGAATAACTGTCAGATTTATCGAATCGAGTGCTACGTACTTGCACTGCTGGTTTTGATCGTACTTATTGGGTTTGTGCCCAATTAATAGGCGAGGCAATAAGCTCGCTCCCTAATACATAGGGATATAAACAAAACTGTCAAAATGTGGGTGTACTATTAGGTAAACCTTAGCCCATCCCTTCGAAAATAACAGGCATGATGTTAAATATTTGTATTAAAAAAAGGGGACTCGGCCCCGGGGCAAGATGGCATATCCTACTCAATGTTACACAATTTACCGGAAAGTGGAAAACTGTTGTTACTCAAAATATACAATGAATGAGTTTTAAATCTGGTACGGTCAGCATCAGAAGTAGCTTAACATGTCTGTATTTTAATTATTTGATGTACAGGACTTCAGCTGTTATTTTTAATGTTTCAGAACATTATTCTTTTAAATATTCCTTACTCTTCAATAATTTGTTAGTAACGAGTAATATTTAACAAGTTTTTATTAAAAAAACCTGCTTTGTAACTTTAAGTAGTGTTAAGCTACTTCTGCTGCTGACCGTACCATACCTCACCAATGGCGAGACGTACAAATTATCCCCAATGTCATGTAGGTAGATACTAAAACCGTTAACATATATAAACAACATAATCAATTGAAATAACCTTTATAGAAGGTAAAAGAGGAGCTCGTGGCTTAATAAGAACTGCCACTCGGGTCGATCTTTACGTAAAGCTGTGCTTGCCTAGGTAGGTATGTGGATGGGTGAGCGCCCGACATACCGAGTTTCCTCCGTGCCTCGGAAAGCACGTTAAGCTGTTGGTCCCGGCTGCCATATATATACCTTTGGCAGTCGTTACAGGTAGTCAGTGACCTAAAATTCTGACCTTACCAAAGAGTATCGTATTACCTAGTATTAACTGGGTTGTGGAGGTCAGATAGGCAGTTGCTCCATGTAAAATACTGGTATTCAGCTGCATCCGGTTAGACTGGAAGCTGGCCCTAACATAGTAGGGAAAAGGCTAGGCAGATGATGAGAAGGTAAAATCACTGGTAATAAGCCGGACATACAGTTAGGAAGTATATTCTTGTAACTAATGACCCAAGAGATGAACGGAGGACACAATAAGAAGCTAATGACAACTCACTAGTAGAACATTGTCTAGTACATTGTCTGAAATATCCCCGTCATCTTAGACATGATAAAGGATGAAAAATATATCATTTGTTTTTGGAAATTACACTTTGTTACGCTCTTTTAGAAAAGAACTTCTATTTCTGGACGGTACTTCATTACACAAACACTTACCTATTTGGGCAATCGGCAATTGAGGTAAACAAGACGATTCGAACAGAACATAGTTTAAATTGTCAACACGGAGTAATAAGTTAACACTGAAAACGGGCCAAATACCATATTACCTTATTATTATAATATGAATGTGGATGGCTATAAGAGTAGAGGAAGACCAAAGAAACGATGGATGGACTGTGTGAAGGATGACAAGGCTAGAAAAGAGGCACTGCAGACATGACGAGAAATAGAGAAGTATGGAAGAAGAAGACATGTTGCGCCGACCCCAAATAAATTGGGATAAGGGCAGGAGAATGATGATGATGATGATCATAACTCGAAACAAACAGTAGTTAATGGTAAAGGGCTGCGGGTTGTTCGGAAGAGATACCGCGGCCTCTACACAAAGGGCTAAGAAGGGACATGGGTGGCTTTTAGTCAGTAGAAGTCTGACACTCTCTACCGCTCTGCCCAGAGCGGGAGGAGTCATTTGATAATTTCCAACACATCAAAAAAAAATTTTTAATGGTAAATATCCCGTTTTCAAACTTCATCTGGATGGAAAATGTGAAGAATAGCGCAATTTTAGTTGCCAATGCAAACACTCCGACATCCGTACAATTGTTACATTGAGCGACTGCCTCTGTCCTCCACAAACCAAGTTTTAGACTTTCTGACTAAATATAATGGGTTGCCCGAAAGTTATATATCTAGACAAAATGGAAGAGCTTGCCACAAGTACGATTTTGAGGAATAAAAATTTCGCTGACAAATAACGTAACACAACATCACACCTGTAATATCCAAAGGGTTACACAGAATTGTATCTATTAGTCGTCCCACATTTCGGCAGTTAAGTTTAAGTTCCATGTAATAGAGGCTGGAAGGGTTTGTCGACAGGGGTTACGGGTTGTTGGGGCTGCGGGTGGAAGGGTTCGAAAGAGATACCGCGGCCTCGGCATCGAACATGGATGGTTTTTAGTCAGTAGAAGTCGCTCTGCCCAGAGCGGGAGGGGTTATTTGATGATTTCCTGTCCCTCCAAAAAAAAAAGTGGTCGCCGGTAAATGTTAACCGGTATTCTAATGAACGATGAATGTAAATGTATGACCCATTCATCATCTTCCTGCCCTTATTTATTTATTTAAACTTCATGTACAAAAGTGGTACATAGGCGGACTTAATGCCACAAGGCATTCTCTACCAGTCAACCTTTGGGTCAAATAGGACAGCACTGTGGTAGAGTACAAAAAAATAAATAATAATAAGGATAAAACCATTTTGTAAACATAATACATAAACAGGTGCATACCAGTACATATATATACAGATAGAAACATCCTTGTATCATGTCATTTGGGGTCGGCGCAATACGTTTTGTATTACCCATTGACAATCGTTATTTCGTTCAGCCATTCACGAAAGCTTACACAACCTCATTCAAACTCGAGATGCCGATATCGAGACGCTTTTCAAAGATCGTAAGGCATTCGGGAATATTCGGGAATACTCGTAGGTAACACAACGTGCTCTTGATTGCACGGAGAGGATTCCGTGTGTAAATTAAGGTGAACAATGTTTACCGTATCGACATGACTGTTAAAGTAAGTCTACGTAAGCTTAACTTAGTTTCTGACGTAGAATCGAATTGAGAATCATTTTCCCATACATTGCATTGCATTGACAGACAAGAAATCTTTTCCTGTTAGCTATATCACCAAACAAACTTCTAATGGATTTATCAGCCTAGCCTTTTTCCAAGTCTATGTTGGGGCGGCTTCCAGTTAAACCGATTGCAAATGAATACCTACCAGTATTTTACATGAAGCGACTCCCTGTCTGACCTCCACAACCTAGTTAATAGGTACTAGGTAATAAGATACCCCTTGGTAAGAATGGTTGTCAGACTTTATGGCTACGGACTACCTGACTGCTTATAAACTAATAGAGAAATACGATGCTCTTGTTAAAACTAGTTTATTTATCCAACGAAGCAGTTAAAGTTTTTTGTAAATGAGCAAAAATAGGAAGTTCAACATTTAAATTCTAAATATAAAATGTTTTGATGTAACATCAAAGGAAAGAAAGGGTTACCTGATGTATATATTTCTTTTTTATGTTACAAAAGAACCTTGTCTGATCTTTTGTGTTTCTTTAGGATATTTTATTTTCGTTTTCCTATTATCTTATTTCCACATATCTAGAATGGAAGACGTGGTGGTACTGAGAAAAAAAAACAGAATTATCACGTAGGTATAGAACGTAATACAGGGTGTAAGGGTCTCCCCGGAGTCTTCCGCGGACTTCCAAAAAAATATTGGAAAAATACTTATTTTTTCTTTTTTCACGTAAACAAACAATGAAGACGATACAGTGCTTTGAAAACTCGTGTGACGTCATATTGCATGACATTTATTTATTACCAGAGAGTGACGTCCCAAGACTAAAAACACGCATCCAATATTTTTCGATAATCTAACTGGCGGACTAAACATAATTGTTCGCGACGATAGGTCGTGGTGGAGTAAAATTAAACGTGTAGTGGACTGTATAACATATAATTATGAAAATAGAATAAAACCACAACGTTCGGTTGGACTATGAAAACAAAGATATAACACGGTGAAGAAATGCGTAAGCGCAGCCGTGCGTGGAGGCGTGCAACAGCTGACTGCCGAGGTGCGGGGGCCCGCGGTCGGCCGTGGTCGTTGTGTGGCGGGTGGCTGACACCCGCTTCCCCGCGTCCCTCGTTCACTGCCGCTGGCGCGCGGCTATGTTGAGCGGAACGCCTCAACATACTCCCCCCGTTGAAGTATCTTCAACAGTAGAGACAGAGCGGGCAGGGGGTGTTGAAGACGCGCTGAATGACACCCTTGTTCGGATGTCGGCGACCCTCGTGACGCCATCTCTGCCTGGGAGAATATGTGTGATGCATCCTAGAAGACATTATAAGAAGAAGTAAGATTTTGTCCTTTATGACGACCAGTGTTCTTTCCTTGCACTCGCCAGATGACCGGCACTGTTGACTTCGACGTTCTGGATCTGTGAATGAGGCAGCATTGTTAGAGAACGACCAATTAGGAAGTGTGACGGGGTTAAAGGGGTGAGGTCAGAAGGGTCGTTGGACAGAGGACTTAAGGGCCTTGAATTTAGTGTAGCCTCGACTTGAATTAAACAGGTAGTCAAGGTTGAGTGAAATTAAGAAAGACTGAATGAATGAAATAAGAAGAATGAAAAAAAACAATAAGGAAAAGTTTATGCCAGGGTCGAAAGTCCTGCGAAAGCAGCCTAGCCAACTCTTTGAGAGCACCGACAAAGGTTGTGTCGATGTCGGAACAGATGTTACGGGGTTTTCCCCTTCGAGCAATAAATCGGTTCAATGCAGTTAAGAAAGCTTCCTTTGTAAGGTCCGACACAAGCTCGAGGTGGATGGGTCTCGTAGCTAGACACACAAGCACACAGATGAAGGACTTGATGAGCCTACATCCATTACCTTTCCGGTCAGCTATCATGATGGGACCGGCGTAGTCCACCCCTGTGTCTAAACATGGAAACTCTACATATACTGGAAGATTATCCATGAAAGGCCAGGTTGCTACCTCCAGTTGGATAGTAGTGTTGACGAACAGTGGCCAATAAAATTTGTGACATATGTCGTCACACGTTGTAATGTGCTAAAGTTTGAATAATTTGAAAATAACGCAGTAGTAGGATTTTCAATAATGTGACTAGGGACATGACCAGAAGAGACTGTTTCTGGTAACACGGAATTACTATGATGTGATTCAAGGAACTGAGGCCTTGAAGATGCATCTTTGGTAAGACATTGTGGTCCTGAGCACCACAACGAAGACGACAGCAGCCTGTCAGTTCTGAGTCCACGCGAAGCGAGGTCTGCGGGGCTTTCAGGTGACGGAACGTAATGCTGTAAGTTATTTGTGAACATACAGACATGTACAGAGGAATTTGACTGATGGCATGCACCAGAAATGAGCCAACCTAGTTTTGACTCAAATAATGTTGGCATACGGTTACCTAATGTGATACGGCTAGTGCCTATGATACCCCAAAAGACTTCCGCACCAACAAGGATGTCGATGGGCGACGGAACATAATAAGTGGGGTCAGCAAGACGCACGTTCGTAGGTATACGTATGTTGCTAATATCAACACAAGAATTTGGAACTGATGCTGATACTTTTGGCAATACGAGACAGTCAATGTTCAGTTCGTACTCACTGCCATCATTCGAGTTTAATGACACTGAGCACCCCTGAGTACAAGTAGAAGATTGAAGATTGATGCCTGTTACCTTGGACTTGGCCATGTATGTAGGAAGATGAAGCTTACGAATGAGGTCCTCCGAGATGAAGTTGGTTGTACTTCCACTGTCCAGCAAGACTCGTGCTGTATGATGGTTCCCGTCAGCGCCAGTCACCCTCACGAGCGCGGTGGAAAGTAAAATAGCATGAGATGTAAGCAATTGATTAGCTGATAATGCAGTGTTGTTTGTACTAGTGAGAACGTTGTCACTGTCAATGTGTAACAGAGTGTTGTGTTTTAGACGACAATATTTACAATGACTGAATCTGCATTTGGAAACATCATGACCTGGACGTAGACAGTTCATGCACACATCTGAACCCATAGCCTTCTTAATACGAGCCTGTACTGAGAGACCTTTAAACTGCTCACATGCAAACATAAAATGATTCTGATGACACATAGGACATGACAAAGGTTTTGATGAATTATCAGGTAACACAGTACTATTTTTAGGTTTAGGTGCAGCTGCGATAGGTTCACTCTTAACTGTTGCTATGGGCTTAGACTCCTCAAGTGTCTCCAGCAAGTCAGCCCTGCTACTGATGAAATTGATGAAAGCAGATAATGTAGGAGGTTCGGAAAAAGTGTTTCTGTGCTCTTCCCACTGACGATTTGTCACGTGGTCGAGCTTACTGGTCATTATGTAAATGACAAGAACATCGACGAAGGCGTTTTGAACTGGTTGACCAAGGGTTGCCAAAGCTCTAAGATTTTTGTTTGCTGTGTCGATAATGTAACGCAGTGACTTACTTGACTCTTTTTCTATAGGCTGAACGTTAAAAAGTGCTTGCACATGATTGTTGACAAGCAATCTCTTGTTGTCATACCTCTCACAAAGTAGCTTCCATGCAACGTAGTAGTTCTCTGACCTGAAGTCAAGGTTATCAACGACAAGAGAGGCACTACCTTTTAAAGAAACACGTAAATAGTGCAGTTTGTTTATTTTATCTAAGCTTGTGTTGTTATGTACTATAGAAACAAAGGTATCTCTAAACTCGAGCCAATCATGATAACTGCCTGAAAACTTGGGTAAGTCTATTTTAGGTAAACGAATTGAATTGTGTTTGTGTGTACTAGTAATACAAGAATCGACCTCGTTTGCGGAGTCCTCCTCAAGAAGCCTCCTTGAGCTGCTGATCAGCTGGCGTGCAGAAGCCACCAAGCCGTAGTACAGCTTCTCGAAGCCCTCGCGTTCCGTATATTGCTCGCTGGGGTCGTCCACCATCGCTTCCAATTCATCCTGTAACGCATCATATTTCTCGTATAAGCTTTCAAATATATTAAGTCGATATTCGATTTCGATGACTTGTACCTCACTTAACTTTTCGCAAGACTTAGAAACATTTAAATAAGAGGAAAATTGCGTAAGCTTGGCCTTAATTGAAGCCCGCTTCTTAATTAAGCCTTTCATGTCAGCCATGACAATGAAAGTTTAGCAGTTGCAGTAAGATAGAAAAGTTAGAAAAAAAAAAAAAGTAAAAAATATTATTTTGCCTTAAGCGTAAGTTACTGCCACTAAACGATTAGCAAAAGGTTGAAAAAGTGAAACGTTGGTATGGAGACACAAAGCGTTAGGCGTTTTTTTTTTTTAAATTTGCTGAGTAATGCTAAGCGGATGATGCAATGTTTCTCTGCAAAAAAGAAAAAAGAAACAATTCAATTTGACGAAACAATGGAAAATATATTTATTGGAAATTGCGGCACCAATATTTTAACTAATGGGATTATGATTGATTGGCACAAATGAATAAAACGTTAAAATCACTATTGCAACTGTCTATACCGTAAAAAAGTAACGGACACTGTTTAAAACAAGTTGATAGGCTGAAGACGAAGGATTGATGGAACTACGAATTAAATTGAAACTAAATAAGTTCAATTGAAACTGGAAAGGTGAAATGACTAGGCAAAATGTAGGAACAAAGGAAAATTGGAACGTTCTCACGGTTTTATGCTGTCAACCTCTGATGATGAGCTGACGCTTGTAGCTCCGATGAGTCGACTTTTCCAGTGCTAGTGAAGAATGTTGACGTGAATATTGCTTCAATGTCTTCTTGTCTCTGAAGTCTCGATGATCTTTTCTTGCGCCACCCGTTGGTTTGAACTCGATGAAGACGGCTGTAATGTTGCCGTATCGACGTTCACGAAGACCAAATGCAGGCGATGACACGTAGAACACGAAGATCTGTTGCGAAACTTGAGCTCGAAGATGCAGTTCTTTGTTCTCCAACCGTTGAACCGTTGACGATTTGAAAGATTTGAAATTTTCCGTTGTTCGGCTCAAACTTTAACGGTAGAAGGACCAATGTTCGCGACGATAGGTCGTGGTGGAGTAAAATTAAACGTGTAGTGGACTGTATAACATATAATTATGAAAATAGAATAAAACCACAACGTTCGGTTGGACTATGAAAACAAAGATATAACACGGTGAAGAAATGCGTAAGCGCAGCCGTGCGTGGAGGCGTGCAACAGCTGACTGCCGAGGTGCGGGGGCCCGCGGTCGGCCGTGGTCGTTGTGTGGCGGGTGGCTGACACCCGCTTCCCCGCGTCCCTCGTTCACTGCCGCTGGCGCGCGGCTATGTTGAGCGGAACGCCTCAACAATAATCAACTTTTTTTTAGTAACGTAACATCCCAATTCAGTATAATATCATAATAAGGAGACCTGTACACGAAATTATTTGAATGGAATTCTAATTGGATTTATTTCCTCATACGCAATGTATCATTAGCGTAGCAAAACGCACGTAGTGAACGTCAAGCGCGACATCGAGTACGATGAACTCAGTAGCTTGGCAGGGAGTGAATGATGTTGGATGTTTGTTTGTTGTTGGATTTTAGCCGTATTATGTACTCCATTTGTGTAAATGAATAGTATTATAGTAATTTAAATAATAGAGAATGTAATTTTAACATCGAAATATGTCCTTTATACTCTGTTTAAAGAAAAGCTTTTTTTTTTTTGGCGGATGGAAAATCATCAAATATTCCCTCCCACTCTTGGGCAGACCGAAAGGGAGTGTCAGACTTCTACTGACTAAAAACACCCATATTCCTTCTTAACCCTTTATGTCGAGGCCGCGGTATCTCTTGCGAACAACCCGCAGCCCCGACGGGAAAGAAAAGCATCTCCAGGTTACATTTAATGCTGTCTTT
Source organism: Diarsia brunnea (assembly GCA_949774965.1). NCBI lineage: Eukaryota > Metazoa > Arthropoda > Insecta > Lepidoptera > Noctuidae > Diarsia > Diarsia brunnea. Next base: position 13,727,592 of record OX459019.1, on the reverse strand, counting down.
CAAAATGTTGCAGCACATTCTCACGTTTAAAATTATTCTGGGTCAAACAGAATTGAATTTTCATTCTCCGCTGAGATTGCTGGGATTTGGAAAGTGAACTTTATTGAAAACTATTTTCGTTGAATCTGGAATCGATTTTTGAATACACGTGTAGCTGAAAGCTGTGAGGTTGTGGAAATCCCTTTGTACTATTTTTTTTTTTGTATCTTTTTGCCGATGCTGGAAAAGGATATACAGCAAGCCCGCCACACTATTCCCAAACCACTGTAACTCCTGTTAGCCAGAATTAACAGTGGCATCCACAAGAAAAGCGCCGAGACAATGAAGCTCGACAAAGTCCCAGGGAAACGATTTAACTGTCTTGGATCCCGCAACGAAATTAATCAGAAAAGAATAGCGGAGGAGTAGGAAAAAAAACATAAACAGCAGATTATTCTTTAGATGACTGCCTCGTTGGTCTAGTAACCGCAAGCGAGACTGCTGCTGGGCTTAATTCCCCGGTATGGTTATTTCCTAGGATGGGCAAATTGTTTTTGGGTTTTTCCATCAAAACTGTCTCAGAAGCAGCTGCAGTGTTTGGATTTGTGCCGGTTGAATTTAATAGGCTCGCCTCCTATTCTATAACTGTGGGTGTACTTGTTAGGTAGACCTCTGCCTTACCCTTCGAGTATTAAAGGCGTGATGTTACATTATGTGTAGTCAGTTAATGTAAATATTTGACAAAATATATGATGAACAAACCGTAAGAACAAATGGCACACTCAAATTGCCACAAAGAACAAAACTAGAACATGAGTTTTAAGTTCTGCGGGACAAAGCACAAAGTTACTGACAGTAACTAGACACAGTATGTCTCCGCTGTAACCTCAAATTAGCTCGACGCATCAATGTACTAAGACCACATAGTACTGGTTGGTCTGATTCCATACATTTAGGGTGTAAACATACCCTTAACGCAAACGAAGGGCACTTGTTCTCCCCACCACTGCGATATTCTTTTTGTTTTAGACCATACCTGGGAACCTCCTAGTTACGGAGATATTGGGGGTCAAAGTTCCAAATTTTTCACAGCTGTTTTTGTAAATACTAGTTTTTCAGGTTATAACTTTACTTAAATTACCTCCATGGTCCGTTCACTATTTAAAGAATCCTCTAGCCCAATGTTTTAACAGTCCTACATTGAGTTTTACCGTAAAATGTGATTTTTGACCATAAAAAAAAGTCGTTTCCCAACAAAATTTTTTGCGTCTGGGTACTTAGTACTTTATGTACAGAATGCTTGGTTGACGGCTGTGTGATGGGTTGATTTACACCCTGTATAACACTTACAAAGGGTGACTACTTAATTGTTCCAAGTACATTCAAAGTTCTACAGCAATTTATGATAATGCCTATCTGTACGGGTTGTAGTAGTTAACTACGTACACCGATTTGTCGTGATGGTTTGATGTTGGGTTGGTAAAGAGAAACGCCTTCCACCAAGAAGCACTAAGTACCTAGTTAAGTTTATTTTATTTACGAGTAAGTTACAGTAATACAGTGGAAGGCGTTTATTTCTTCCCGTCGGGGCTGCGGGTTGTTCGCAAGAGATACCGCGGCCTCGGCATGAAGGGCTAAGAAGGAACATTGGTGGTTTTTAGTCAGTAGAAGTCTGACACTCCCTTTCGCTCTGCCCAAGAGCCCCCGGGGGGGTTATTTGATGATTTCCCTACCCCCCCAAAAAAAAAAAAGGCGTTTATTTCTCTCTTCCTTTGCAAGGGTTGCTCATCTGCGTCGACTAACATAACATCACGCCTGTAATCCGAAGGGCTACGCAGAGGTGTGTACATTTGTACACCAACCTTTCACTGTTATGTTTAAGTTCCACGTTCCAAATTCCCGATGGAAAAACCCGTAACACTACCCGAACTGGGAATCAAACCTGGGACCTTATACACAGCGGTCGCATTTGCGACCACTAGACCAATTAGGCAATGTGCATCGACTAGTTAATCAGAAATTCATAATTTATCTAAAAAATATTATGTTATTAAGATGCGAAACACAGTTGTTTTGACGACACGGTTGGCGCAGTGGCTGAGCGATTGGACTGCTGCGCTGCGTATCACGGGATCGATTCCCACACGGAACAAACATTTTTTGCCTACAGATAGTTTTTTTTTTGTTGGGTATTTGTGTATGTTCACAAATACCCAGACACGGAACAATTATCTGTCAAACTCACATGAGTTTAAATGTTTTGTAAACGCACCCACGACACAGGCAAAATTCTCGTGTGGTGCAAGGTTTTTTTAAAAAAAGAAAGAACGAAACTAAATGATCATTAAACTTACGGACACATTGCGGACAATTTTCTGTATTAGTTTGATCTTTAAAAACTACGCCCAAAACTTTTACTGTAACCGTGATTGATCTTTGGAGGAAGGAACAGGGTGTAAAGTTCCTCATCCCCCGTAGAAAAGGGAGGATCCTCCGACCAGACGGGTGTTGTGTCTGGTGGGCTAACTGCCCGACATAATATGTAGGTAAGTCGGGATTTTCTATACACGCTAATGTCGCGGATAAAGTTGATAGCGCGATGTAGGATTTGCCAATTTAGTTCGCATGTGTTGCGATAGATGTCGCTGTCGCCACAGATCCTAAGATTCCCTGGTAAATCTAACATCGTACTACGATTCAGAGCTGCACGGTAAAAAATTGCATAAAGAGTTATTGGCTTTCAGCGGCTTTGAATAAAACGGCAATTGGGACATCTCTGCTATTACCATAGGTCTACAAATGGCTGTTAAAAGTACACTTTGTTTTATTGTAGAGTATTTTAAGTTATTTGGCGGTTTTATGTGATTTTGATGGTACTATAATAAAATTTCTTTCTCAAAAATTTTTTTTTTCTTTCACATAAAGTAGGTACTTGTGTGAATTATAATTCACATTTAAATGCTGTGAACAGTGTTTTGTACAGAAAAGTTTCAGTATTCCAGATTTTGGAGGAATTTATGCATTTGTAAGGAGGAATTTATTTTTTTATTATTATTTTATGTTGGGTGTAGGTACTTGAAGAATGTACCAAACAAACCAGTTTTATTTATTTCTTTATAATGTAGATTATAAAGAAATAAATAAAACTGGTTTGTTTTTTACACGAATTACTGGCGGGTTCATACATTTATTTGTCGTCAAATATACGTCTAAGTTAAATATAAGGATCATAATCGAAGAGATCAACTTTCGTCCAGGATACTAACAATCTTCTTCTTCTTATCGTGTAAGCAGTAAGGTCTAATGACCCCATACACCCAAGTGTCAGTGTTTCTATACCGCCGCAAGGGCCTCTGACATGGTTTGACGACCGCTGTTTGGCGGCCGTGCCACCGGCTTATACGTGCCTTCCGATGCACGGAATCATCTTTTTATCAGACAATCAGGTGATTCAACCCTGCATTGTCCTAGCCAAACTGGAACCGACCTTACAAAGTATGCTTCCTGTGGGTATCGAACCCACACCAACCGGGTCACAAGGCAAATGCCCAAACCACTCGACCACGGAGACAGTAACAATACGGTTAGCCAGGATACTTACAATACGGTTTCCCAATTTCTTTTGCAGATCGGTATGTCCTTTTAATTCTATTTCGACTGCAAAGGATACACCGAAACATTTCTATCTTATTTTTAAAATTGCACCGACTGTAATAATATATTCATCACTGCTCCCCAAGCTGTAAAAGTCAAACGAAGGAAATGTAAATTCTAGATGACACTCAACGAAATGGATGCAAGCCGTAAAACACGACGAGAAATTAACTTTAAGCACAAAAATTCACAAATTTCCATCGTAAAATATAAAAATATTCTGGTCTTAACCAAGAAAATGTACCACATAAAATTGCATGCTATAAAAATTCGAGTATGTGTCGTGAAATGGTTCGGAGCAGATGGTTTAGTTGCTTTTTAACGATGATCATTGAAAAGTAATGTCGTAGGTGTACCGTATACCAAAACCTGCATGACGATTATGGCATCGTAGTAAAAACTTTCCGTATGGTGTCGGACGTAAAGAATAGCACCATCCCATATCTTCCCGTGGGTGTCGTAAGAGGTGACTAAGGGACTTACCAGAGAATGGGCAGCAGCGTTCTCTGGGCCTTCGTAACAACCATACCGCGATCGCCAACCCGCCTGCCAAGCGTGGCGATTATGGCAAATTCCCCCCTTCTGGGGGAAGCCTATGTACAACAGTGGACGTCTTATGGCAGAAAACTGAAAAAACTTTTACTTCGATATGAAGTTTTAAGCCCGCTTCGATTGTTAGCATCATCTGCTGCCTTTTCCCAACCATGTTGAGGTCGGTTTCCAGTGTAACCGGCTGCAATTGAATACTAGTATTTAACATGGAGCGACTGCCTATCTGACCTCCACAACCCAATTAGTTCTGGGTAATATTCTTTGGTAAGGCTGGTTGTAAAAAAATCGGATCGCTAATTAGAAGCCGGAATCTTAAGGAAGCTTATCGTGCTCTCCGAGGCACATAAAAAACTTGGTTTGAAATCGGTGATCATCTATCCTCGGACAAACCCAGGCAACCAGGGCTAACCCAAAGATTAACCGAGTTATTATTAAGCCACGAGCTATGATCTAGAGTCCAGACGACAAATTCTGAGATGTACTGCGCGTCGGTTTTCCCGCGTTCATATAACCCCAATCTATTTAAGTCGCGAGTGAATAGGCTTCTTCTGGGTTAGCTCGTTCCATCGTCAACCTCATCTCTGCCCTTACGACAAGATTGAGTTCAAGAGTAGGCCCTTCTCACCACTACGTATTATAAAACGAAGTTCTCCGCCGCGTCTGTCTGTTTGTTCGTGATAAACACAAAAACTACTGCACCGATTTACATACTGTTTCTACCAATGGATATAGTGGTTCTCGAGGAAGGTTTTTATATATAATTTGAAACCGCGGGTTATCTAGTATATAAACGTTTGAAATTAATAGACCTTCTCTCCTCGCCTTTTTCGTGGTTATTTACGACTTCCTAAACACGTCACGTCTTGTTCGTTTCGTCACTTTGTCCCGCTCACGACCCGTGTTTGTCAAACATGTTTGTCAGTCTCTAATTTGTCACAAGCAGCCGGTTTGACACCACCTTTACACGGAGCTTGTGTGTCACTTTGTTAGATTTATACGTGCGACGACACCTTTACATTCTTGATTGGCAAGTATTAAATGGAAAGATTTAAAGATAGATGTTTTGTGAGCTGAAGTGGAACTGGTCTGCCGTATGCTTGGCAAGTTGTGGACCAAAACAGCCACGTTATTGAGCCCTAATACAGCAGAAGATGACGCGGTAGACGGCCGAGTAGACGACGTAGAAGATGGTAGGAAAAACTGGACAGCACGGTCTATTACCACCAACCAATTACTAATAAAGAATCCGTGGTTTTGACGATACTGTTGACCAATCAAGCTTTAGGCTGGCCATGGTTTTTTTGGGCAAAACTTGGTCACCACTCGTCGGCTATTCCACGTCTAGCTAGTTGTTCCCCACCACATAGTTCCCGTTTATTAAATTTTGTGTTTACTTATAGATCTTGGCATGTATTCATTTTCCATTTAATAATTCACGCAAAAGCTTTTCAATAATGCATTGTTTGGTATGAAAACAATACAAACTAATTAATTTATAAACCACTTTGTAATTACGGGAACCGCTAAATGATAGTGTATACTAAAAGTTAATTGAATAAATCAATAAATGAACACATTTCCTGTTTGATATTATGGTTTTAAATACACTATGGGTATTGTTGTGAAAAGGAGTAATTTGGGTAATGAATTGAATTGGTTTTGGTGATATTGCTGTAATGGTCACGTCTGTTATTTTTAGATGTCCAACAGTTCAGTAGTTTGACAAACAACCAGGTAGTCATGGCATTTATTCATTTGGTTAACATAGGTACAATAATAATCTAGGGCTGCGGGACTGTTCAAAAGAGATACCGATACCGCGACCCCGGAACACAAAGGGCTAAGAAGGAACTGCCTCGTTGGGCCAGTGGTCGCAAGCGCGACTGCTGAGCATGAGGTTCTGGGTTCGATTCCGGGCAAAGTGTTATTGGCTTTTTCCATCAGGAATTTATCAGTAACAGCCACGGGGTCTGGATTTGGGCTCGCCCCCTATTACATGGGACTTAAACATAACTTGCGAGATGTGGGTGTACTATTAGGTACACCTCTGCCTTATCCTTCGGGGATTATAGGCGTGATTATCGAAGATCACACCTCATCATCATCTGCCTAGCCTTTTCCCAACTATGTTGGGGTCGGCTTCCAGTCTAACCGGATGCAGCTGAATACCAGTATTTTACATGGAGCGACTGCCTATCGTACCTCTATAACCCAGTTATTTTTTAATACTAGGCAATACGATACCCATTGGTAAGACTGGTTGTCAGACTTTCAGGTCACTGACTACCTGTAACGACTGCCAAAGATCTATATAATAGCAGCCGGGACCAACAGCTTTACGTGCTATCCGAGGCACGGAGGAAACTCGGTATAATATGTAATGGGCGGTCATCACTCATCCACAGACCAACCTAGGCGCGGCTTAACCTAAAGATCGACCCGAGTGGCGATTATTATAAAGCCGCGTGCTCCTCCCGAAGATCACACTTAGTAAAAGTTATGTTAAAGAGTAAAATTCTATTTCCCATACGTACTCAGTGCCAAAACCAACAAGTCGGTGAAATACAGGTGTCAGGTTGACTGGTAGAAAATGCCCAAGGCATTAAGTCCGCCTCTGTACGATTTTTGTGCATAAAGTTTTAATAAATAAGTAAATAAATACGAAAACTCTAGTCTGTGACTCAGATGTGTATTTTTCCTCGGATATAAGGTGTCGTGAAAAAGCTCATTATTTTGTTTACAGAGCGTAGATTTATTATAGATAAGCCATTCAACTTCAAATGAGAACAAATGGAGAATTTTCCTCTTCTGAATACGCTTGAATACGTTAGATTAGAACTCAGTTTCACGTGGAATAATTTCAGTGTTAATGTAAGCGTTTTGTAGCTTCTACAGGGCTATTGCGTATCTTTTTAAATGTCAGTGGCTATCACAGTGTCCATCGATTAACTGTCAAATGGTTATGGTTTGGTACAAAATGGAACCATTTGACAGTTAATCGATGGACACTATGATAGCCACTGACACTTAAAAAGATACGCAATAGCCCAACAGATACCCATGTAAGTTATCCAAGCAGTTTAAAATACTGGTATTCAGCTGCATCCGATTAGACTGGAAGCCGACCCCAGTATAGTTGGCAAAGAACTACGCAGATGATGATAACTATAGTTACTCTTCGAAAACGGATTAAAGATCTATTATTATGTTAAGTACAGGATATACGATTGACAATTCACCCTCCCGCACCCGATTTATTGGGCGCCAGAGGGGTAGTAGTTACGCGGTTTGCGAGTACTCGTAGCGATTACGTAAAAAAAATCCATTTAAATAATTAAGAAAGTTATTGGCAAAAAATAAGCTGAAGGTCTCCCCGGCATTACTTTATATAATAATTATATTGATGGCAATAAAAAGATTCTGTGATTGATAGTTTAGGAGAAAAATGGTAGTTAGTTACAAAAACAGAGGCTACTTTGCGTATTTATTTATGATGTTTAAATTTAATTTTTTTGAAGCAGAGAGGACATGCTCTAGATTGTGTAGATTAATATATTGTTTTTTGAAAAAAAATCCGGTGATGGTTGCGGAAAAAAAAGTTTCTTATGTATCCTAAAAAGGCCAATTCATGTATATCCACGCCTTTTTTTTTATGGTGGGTGGAAAATCATCAAATGACCCACTCTTGGGCAGAGCGAAAGGGAGTGTCAGACTTCTACTGACTAAAAACCACCCATGTTCCTTCTTAGCCCTTCATGTCGAGGCGACGGTATCTGCGAACAACCCGCAGCCCCGACGGGATGTATATCCACGCCTTAAGTTTAATTTATTACATTAAATATTTCTGACGAAATGTAGGTGTATTATTTAGGTAAACCTCTGGCTAACCCTTTGGGAATTACAGGCGTGATGTTGTGTGTATGCAACTATTATAAATACGTGATACATTATGTTTTATCAGAGCATCTAATACAGCTATGGTCGCCTGTATGGTCAAATAGATAAGGGACTATTCTCACGCGATCTAGCTTATTATCGCCTGACATGGTTGCCACCCACAGATATAGACTTATCTAGATAATGCAAGAGCACCTACTTCGCGTACCCAGCTTATGTACACACATCAAAAGTGTCTAGGGATCAACATATATTTTTGCAATAACTTTTCTCCTGATTGATATTAATTAAAATTTTCTATAAGGATTCATCAAATAAAGTGTTTTCGTTTGTCACAGTAACGATAAACCAAGTCACCTTTGCATTAATAAACAAAGCCATTTTCCTAATAAAGGGATTTTTGACATTTGAACCACTAACATTAAAGTTCGAAAAAAAGACTGAAATAACAGTTTTCTTTAAAATTTTATTGGGTAACTTAAACAATTAATAATCCGTGTTTCTACCGCGAACACTAACAACACAAGAACATCGGTTTGGCATACTCAAAATGAGTTCATCCAAATCACGCTGTAGAATGGCCGCCCATGTTCGTTGCAACAACAAAAAAAGGTCTTCTTGCGACTGGATACCCTCCATATTCGGCAGAGCTCTTCTCTGTAGCATATCCCATGCATGCTCAATCGGGTTCAAGTCTGGCGACTGAGCAGGCCAGGGCAGGACATTGATGTTAGCTGCGGCGAGAGTCTGTCTTACAACTCTTGCGGTGTGCGGTCGTGCATTATCATGCATTAACTGAAATAAGGGACCGATTTGCACTTGTAGAGGAACGATGACGTCTGATACAATCGTCTCAGCATAAATTTGAGCGTTGAGGTTGCCTCTGATCCAAATCAACTCAGTTCTTCCGCCGATCCAAATACCCGCCCATACCATGATGGTTCCACCACTATAAGGATGGACTTCCTGGCAGGATTTTAATCGCTGTTGGCGTCCAGGGGTTTTCCAGTGTCGTATACGTCTTGTATCCGGTCTCATACCAAAACGAGACTCATCAGAAAAGCACACGAAACGCCATTGTTCTTCTGCCCAATTTCTGTGTTCAAGAGCCCATTGATATCGAATCCTACGATTGTGCATTGCTATAGGTGGTACCCGTAGCGGTCTTCGGGAATGAAGGTTCACTTCATGCAAGCGGTTTCTGACTGTTTGGTCGCTAATTAAGTTCCCTGAAGAGTGATGAAGCCTCACGGCTAACATCATGGCGGTTATTGTTGGAGCTCTTCGAGTTAAGATTTGAATGTATCGGTCTTGTCTCCGTGTGGTGCAGCGATACCGTCCTCCATGGCGCTCAGCCACGGTACCAGTGCTTCGGTAACGTGTCCAAAGTCGACTGATAACACTCTGACTTGTATTCAGAGCTAAAGCCACAGTACGTTGCCGGGAACCAGCTTCTATCATTCCCACGGCTCTGAGCATTTCTTCCCTGCTTAAATGACGTCGCCGCTCCATAATAACGTTGGTTTTAATCAGTAGTAGGGAAACAGTAGCACTAATAATGTCTTCAATGCGTTGTATGTTTTTATAGGGAAAATATTGACAGCTGATTTTCATCTTTTACTCGAATTTGATTCACAGTTCCTGATTCAAATTATGAAATGCACCAAAAAGGATCCATATAAATTTATAAAATCATAAATTTATTACAAAGCCACATCTCAATCTCAAGAAATCCGCATAAAAATGCTTGATCCGTAGACACTTTTGATGTGTGTATTTTATACTTGGCGAGGTTTATGTGGCAGCAAGCTAATTTGTTTAAAACAACAGCGATACACCGTTACAGCACAAGAACTTAATGAAAAAAAAAACTAAGTCCTCCGCCGCGTATGTCTGTCTGTCTGTTCACGATAAACTCAAAATCTATTGCACTAATATTCATGGTGTTTTCACCAATAGATAGAGTGTTTCTCGAGGAAGATTTTTGTATATAATTTGCCAACATACCAACAGTTACGCGGGCGAAGCCGCGGGCAAAAGCTAGTTCTAGATACTTATAGAACTAAATAATCTGACTAGATGTATGAATTTGGACGAGGCAAAAGAAGTCGGTAAGGATCGTAGTAGATGGCGTTCTGAGGTTTTAATACTCAATACTTAATTCTTTACTGCATTCCACAATGTTGGCTTAGGTGGTAAACATTTTTCAACAGAAACAATCATGGGTCGTCGGGCACAGCAAAAGAAATGAATGTGACATTTACGTATGATCTTATAATCTAACTTATTCTATTCCATTTTTATTTATTAACCTACTAGCTGATGCCCGCGGCTTCACCCGCTTGGATGTCGGTCAAATTATATACTAAAACCTTCCTCTTGAATCACTCTATCTATTAAAAAAAACCGCATCAAAATCCGTTGCGTGGTTTTAAAGATTTAAGCATACACTAGCTGTGCCCGCGACTTCGTTCGCGTGCTTGTCGGAAACTAAAATGCGTCGCTTAGATAAAAGTACATTAAATCATTGCCCTGCGTTAACTTACTGCCGCTGTAGAAAATAAGAAGAGGGTAATGCAAAGTACTGACTATGTCTAATACTAAAGTTTAGATGGATGGGTGTTTGTTAATCAACCACGTTAGAACGGCCGAACGGATCTTGAAGAAATTTGAAACAGGTACATTATAGTCGACAGGTACTGTCGTTGGCGCGTTCGTGTTCCACGCGCGCCTCAAAGATATGTCAGCAACAATTAAGGGGTCCTTTGGGGCCCCTTAATTGTTGCTGCCGTCGTCTGCCGGGGCTGACGGTTGTCCGCAAGAGATACCACGGCCCCGAAACACAAAGAGCTAAGAAGAAACGTGGGTGGTTTTTAGTCAGTAGAAGTCTGACACTTTCTTCCGCTCCGCCCAGAGCGGGATGAGTCATTTGATAATTTACGAACCACAAAAAAGGGGGGATTAGAGGCTGTTTCGAGAGGTACCTGTACCGAATCTGGGACATCGAATCTGAAATGGAACGCCGTCACCTCCTTCTGCGAAGCAGTAATGCTAGCGAAAGAGGTGAACGTAAGAGGGACACAACCCCTCTTCCCAGCCGCCGCGGGAGACGCTCCGGGCATCGGGGGCCACGTGATGGCTTCCGGCTACCGTAGGCGCGGGCCTGTGAACGGTGAGTAACGGGCTAGTTAATCGTTCGTCAGTCCTATGACGATGGAGGCGCGTTCGTCGTTCCACGCGCGTCTCAAAGGGATGTCAGCAACGTTGAAGGGGCTCCCAAGGACCGACGCCCGTCGGGGCTGCGGGTTGTTCGAAAGAAATACCGCGGCCTCGACACATAGGGCTAACAACACACCACATCTATATAAAGACATGTTTGGTGCAGTGGCTGGACGATTAACAGTAGCACTGCGTGTCGCAGGTTCGATTCCCACACGGTACAAACAAAATATGCCGTGGGTTTTATCCAATTTTAATTTAGTTTAAAAAAAATAGTATTTTTATACTGTGTAATTAGTAAATCTTTATTTGTTGACTATTCATGAAACATAAATTATGTTTATTTAATAACACCGCGGTTCAGAAAATGACATCAAATGAATAACGCCATCTGTCGAAGACGAAGATAAACTGCTAAAAAAGAGCGATCAAACACACTATAGGGTTTAGGCTATGTAGATTTTGAAAACAGCGTCATTTAGACTAATATCTACGTACCTTTTGCTATCATTACTTATTTAAAGTTATCTTGTGAAGGCATTTATTAATAAGTACCATATTCGTTCAATAGATGTCGTTGCTTGTCTCATTCTTGACCATAATGATAAGTTCTTCTTGAAAACTATAAATGCATATATCTTTTGATAGAGTGCACCGATTACGATGAAACAAAAACTAAGTAATAGCCCAAGTTACGCACAATGTTTATGTATAAAAGTTATCTACATTCGTTTCGTAAATTCGACGTGATGCTTAGTCATCGAAACAGACAAACAGATAAACAGACAAACAGACAAAAAATTCAAAAAGGCTGGAAATGTGTTCTGTTGGTTATACTTTAATACCCTGACAATTTTTTTTTTAAATATTTTCAATGTACAAAAAAGATTTTTCTACAGATTTATTATATGTATAGAAGATATAGATAGATAATATTTTCAATGTACAAAAAAGATTTTTCTACAGATTTATTATATGTATAGATAGTTACTTATTTAAAGTTATCTTGTGAAGGCATTTATTAATAAGTACCATATTCGTTCAATAGATGTCGTTGCTTGTCTCATTCTTGACCATAATGATAAGTTCTTCTTGAAAACTATAAATGCATATATATTTTGATAGAGTGCACCGATTACGATGAAACAAAAACTAAGTAATAGCCCAAGTTACGCACAATGTTTATGTATAAAAGTTATCTACATTCGTTTCGTAAATTCGACGTGATGCTTAGTCATCGAAACAGACAAACAGATAAACAGACAAACAGACAAAAAATTCAAAAAGGCTGGAAATGTGTTCTGTTGGTTATACTTTAATACCCTGACAATTTTTTTTTTAAATATTTTCAATGTACAAAAAAGATTTTTCTACAGATTTATTATATGTATAGATAGATAGATAGATATAGATAATAGAATAGATAGGGATATCGGGACAGAGAAAGCGACTTTGTTTTATACTATGTAGTGATAGTGATAGTGATGATAGTGATTAGTGAATGACAAAAATACAGTATGCACAATAATTTGTTTAAAGCTAAGAGCGCTAACAATTAAAAATTTCTGTTTACCCTATCATGGAAAAAGAGGGTGTGAGTTTATGAGTTTATGTAAAACGTAGTCTTTTGTATAATAACTAAATCGTGCTTATGGCGTCATAGTAGATAGTCAATAAATTGCACGCTTCGTTTACATACGGATCGTGAAACTTGCGTTATCTAGATATACGAGTATCTATATCTGTGGTGTAAAACTAGGTGATGTTTGTGGTGCACCCATGTAGGTATTCATTAAATGTAATGATTGGTTTGTACTACGTGTCTCTTGTTAGACTGCAGGTTATCGATTTTGTTCACTGTCGCATAATTTGTTATGTTACTTTTGTATGGTTGACCGGTAATATTGAGGTTAATTGAAAATTCATTTTGATGTGACCACATCAAAGTAACCAGTAATATCAATAGTACTGCCCTTCATACCTGGAAAACCTTTGCCGGCTTTATTAACTATAAACACAGTCATCATGAAACTGAAAACGGAATAATAAATTCTAATTAGCATAATTTCACGAAATGTATAGTATTTCGTGAAATTATACCCACCGTTACCCACGCACTTAGTACGGTCGAAATAGTAGATTATGCACCGAGGGGCTAAAGTTGTGTCTTATGTCACGGGCGTCATATTGAATCTCGAGCGCAATGAAGGAATCGGGATTTAACTCCCGAGCGCAGCAAGGGAGTTAAGAGTTTAACTCACGAGCGAAGCGAGGGAGTTAATACAAGAATCCTGAATGCAGCGAGGGATTCAAGCTAGCCCAAGGCAAAGACACCTTTAGCCCAGAGGAGGATACTCTACTTTTTACACCTACTGTGAGAAAGTAATAGCCATAGTACGAAAAACAAAGTATTTATTAAATAAACAAACAGTAAGAATAACTTATTTTATTTATTTACAAAATCCACAGCAATCTTAGCGCAGTTTACTTAAAATGAATTAACTAATGTTACAGCCAATTACTATTACGGTATTACGGCGCGGTACGGTATTTGTTATTATTAATGCCAGTTTTAATGTTATTCCATTCCTTTTAAAAAATGGTTCGTAGTTATCTAATTATTCTTACAATATTATGTCTTCGAAAACATGGCAATGATATAAAGAAGCAGTCGTTATGATTTTGTAGGAAATCGAGAATATCATCCACGCGTAGTAAGGGTATCGAGAATAGCTTTCCTCTTTCTGGGTGTTTGTTAGTACTATACTGCCAATTTAGCTGAGCATGTGAGATTCCAAATTCAAATCACATTATTTACCAGCGGGTCGTAATGAAATCCAGTACAACATTATTGACCGGCTGTGCCCCCGGCCACTAATGACTCACTTTAGGTTAAGGTTGCTTGACATAATTATAATTTGACATTTTCGAGCAGGTGGTGTGAAAAAGCTATTTGGTGTACACGCAGATATTTATGCACTGACAATATTGATTTATAAAGTGTTGGGCATTAAGAGACTGATGTGAAACGACACAGCGCAGCGTTTCATATCAGTGTCTTAATGTATATGTGTAATCTTAAAAGTGAATGCAAGTTCGCTGGCTGTACCTGGTATACAGCCAGCTAACTTGTTCGACAGTACCTACTAAGGTATGACTAATTGAGATAGCTGTGTTTAAATCTTCTACACCAGACTGTAGGCCTCATAAAGTAGAACACAGGTCTCACTGTCTCTTGTAAATAAGTAATAGTAGATTATGCACCGAGGGGCTAAAGTTGTGTCTTATGTCACGGGCGTCATATTGAATCTCGAGCGCAATGAGGGATTCGGGATTTAACTCCCGAGCGCAGGGAGGGAGTTAAGAGTTTAACTCACGAGCGAAGCGAGGGAGTTAATACATGAATCCTGAATGCAGCGAGGGATTCAAGCTAGCCCATGGCAAAGATACCTTTAGTCCAGAGGAGGATACTCTACTTTTTACACCTACTGTGAGAAAATAATAGCCATAGTACGAAAAACAAAGTATTTATTAATAAACAAACTGTAAGAATAACAATTATTTAGAACTAGTTAGTTATATGCACAAACGGGTTTATGGTAACATTATCACAAACAACTTTTAACTAATGTTACAGCCAAGTACTATAACGGTATTACGGCACGGTACGGTATTTGTTATTATTAATGCCAGTTTTAATGTTATTCCATTCCTTTTAAAAAATGGTTCGTAGTTATCTAATTATTCTTACAATATTATGTCTTCGAAAACATGGCAACGATATAAAGAAGCAGTCGTTATGATTTTGTAGGAAATCGAGAATATCATCCACGCGTAGTAAGGGTATCGAGAATAGCTTTCCTCTTTCTGGGTGTTTGTTAGTACTATACTGCCAATTTAGCTGAGCATGTGAGATTCCAAATTCAAATCACATTATTGACCAGCGGGTCATAATGAAATCCAGTACAACATTATTGACCGGCTGTGCCCCCGGCCAATAATGACTCACTTTAGGTTAAGGTTGCTTGACATATAATTTGACATTTTCGAGCAGGTGGTGTGAAAAGTAAATTTTGACGTTCGAAAAATGTTGTGTTATCAGCCTTTTTTTTGCTGGGTTTGGAAAATCATCAAATAACCCCTCCCGCTCTTGGGCAGAGCGAAAGGGAGTGTCAGACTTGTACTGACTAAAAACAACTCATGTTCCTTCTTAGCCCTTCATGTCGAGGCCGCGGTATCTTTTGCGAACAACCCGCAGCCCCAACGGGACCTGCAGCCCCGACGGGTGTGTTATCAGCCTAGTTTGAATAAATGACTTTGGATTTTACTACTTACAAGCAAAAATTTAAATCGCCAGATTTGCGCAACTGCGTCAAAAGGTAATAACGTGTCAATGACGTGGACGGTCTTCGAAGGTCTGACAATGAAGCAGGAAGGCAGTCTTAAGAGGTCCTGAACAGTTTACAGCAGCTCTACCGTGTTTGGGCTCATTTCATGCACCTTTTTAAGAACATTTTGGCCTAGCTGGAGTATGACTGCTATCGAAGGTCTGACGAAGGAGACGTAAGGCAGCTGCAAGGGCTGTCGAGGCTGCGGGTTGTTCGCAAGGGGTACCGCGGCCTCGACATGAAGGGCTAAGAAGGAACATGGGTGGTTTTTAGTCAGTAGAAGTCTGACACTCCCTTTCGCTTTGCCCAAGAGCGGGAGGGGTTATTTGATGATTTCCCACCCCCCAAAAAAAAAAAAAAAGGCAGTTGCAAGGGGCCCTCAAAAAGGGTTCTACTCACGTAGTTTTGCCCGAAGATACGGGCGTTTCCGATCATGTATCACTTATGGAAATAGATTAGTTAGGGACCCGAACTAAAAATAAATTATAACCCGATTAAGCAGTTGTCCCTGCTCCGAGTGTATTTTGAAAACTCATGAAACCTAAATATAATTTAGGGAGTAGGGTTCATTTCGAAGTTACGGGTTACTTTCGGACGGGCCTGTATTTTCGTAGACGAATTAAGAGAGTAGACCCGTGTTTGGGCTCATCAGATTTATTATTCAATAAACCCTTTTTAAAATAATAAAAAAAAAATAACCAAAAAAGAAAATAATTGGAGTTGGATTTAATAAAAATAAAAAGAATAGTTTTCATGATAACTCGTCGCGTGAATAGAAAAGACATTATAAGTAAAAGCTTAATAATTTTATTTGTTGAAACGTTGGTACTTGTAACTGAATGCCAATGCTCTGGCTGCTATTGTCCTGTGTCACACCAAAAGTAATTAATTCTGATTTTGACAGTTCAACGGTTGACGAGGTATTATGAATGTTTACTTCATTAAAATAACATTAATCATTGATTGAGTTATTTGTAAATCGTACGCCAATCACATTGCTGACGAAGGGAGTCTACCAATTGAAATAAGAACAATTGGTTCTGATTCAATCAAACAGATTTTTGTTTTATTAATGAATCAACCAGTATTTTGTTTTATGAATCAATCATTTGAACTTTGCGATTCAAATCTTTCGTATTCAAATATTTCGATTACAATGTCATCTTACGGTGCTTATGCTAGATCTTGATTTTGATCGTCGAGTAGTCACAAATCCCTGTGGATGTTAGTATATACCAGTTGCGGTATTACAAGCCGGCAAGAGTGGCTTGCCCTTATAGTTACTACTCTTCGTGATGTTAGGGTTTCTGAACAGTCTGCTTGCCTTATGGGGTTGCCGTATTGTAAGGCGCTAGGCACGCATCTACCGTAGACTGACTACCATAACCTATATCAGCCGATGTTATTATCTAGCTACGACTTCCTCTTACCTAAATGATGTGTCATGTCATCATGATCATCATCATCAGCCTATAATGTTCCCACTGCAGGGACTCAGGCCTCCTCACTAAGAGCGGAATGGGCTAATAATCCACCACGCAGGCCCAGTGCTGGTTGGTAGATATCATATGCCTTTGAATTTTTAGGTTCTAAGACATGCGGGTTTCCTCACGATGTTTTCCTTCACGTTTTTGAGAGCGTCATGTGATTTTGTTTAACTAAAAATTCTTCTTGTTTCCAGAATGGTGGGGTGCAAGGACCTTCTGCTGTGACACAGACGAATGCAACAGTGGGTACACAATGCGGCCCCTCACAATACTAACGGTTATAACAGTGTTGATCACCGCGGTGTTTGCTCACTGACCGCTCCGGCAACTGTAAGAAATATATTTCAACCGATTGATTGATTCTAATTTCGTTTCTGATAAATATTTTGAATGTATTTTCTATTGATTCTAAAGTTGACGATTGATTTATTGTGTATTGAAATTTGTTAAGTACCCACTCATTGTTTTACTGTCAGTCAATAACATTTATTAAACTTCAGAAAATAAATGTAGTGACGTATTTCATTCATTTGACAAGTACTGAAATTGGTATGCGCAAAGATGTCCGTGACAAGGAAAATGAAAAAGATTCCTTTAAACAGGAAGAAATATCAGAAGGCCATGCAAACATTTTTGCCAATTCAGATAGACCCTGAATTTCAAACCTAATAAAAAGCAGATGTGCCGCCGCACAGTGCTATAGAGGAAATCATTGTGCTTATGGATATTGTCTTTTACGCCATAAACATGCAAAATAGTCCCCACATCGCAGCGAATTAGGACGGCAAATGAAATAGAAAATCACATCGTATACGAAATAAATAACTTAGACAAGAAAGCTATTTTACGTGTTTCATGAAAAGTGGAGTAAAAAAGTTTTAGGTAAACTCTTGGGCAGCAATTTTACAAAATATCATACGTAACATAGCATTTACTCAAATTGGAAGCAGTTGCATTTTCATAAATAATAGATTATAGTGTACCTATCAACAAAAGTACAAGAAAAACATATATAAGAACGTTGATGTGGCCAGTCTTATAAATATAGAAAACTGAAATAATATTTCAGCTATCAAAAATAAAGTATCATTGGAAAACAAAGAAACCGTATAAAATACCAAAGCACTTGATTGAGGATTGAAGATTTCGGCGGTAGTGTCCCCAAAGGAATCATCTGTCCCATATGTAGTGAACTGCAAACAATAACAATAAAATTCGAAGGTCCCTTTGCTTATAATGTATTTATAGAAGAGCCCTAAAATCAAACAGAAATAGAGTTTATTTTACAAAACGAACAATGAAACCATATCTTTACTATAAGATCTATGATGACAAGAACTTTGTTAAAGAAGAAATCATGGTTTTCGTTTGTATAACTAAAGGCGTGTATTAAAACTTAAAAGCATAATGAATCCTTCAAAGTTTACAAAGTTTATAACAATGTTAAACATACGAATGATAGTAAGTCGAATATTGCCTGGATCGGTATTCATTTGTGAATGTAACCGTCGTCGATCAATTAATTTTGCCATACGCTTTCAACGTTAACAGCTACTTAAATAAATATTAGTCAATGACTGAACGTTGATGGCTATCATTCGAATGATTTACACTGCAATTTAGTTTGTGTACAGGCACATGAAGCTACTTTAATCTGTCTTTATTTAATCGATTTTCAACTTTATTGCTAAGGATTTAAGGTTGATTGGAAAAAAATGTCAGTTTCGGGTAGCTTGATCTTCTGGCTACTGTACTAAATCCGTCACTGCGTTTTAATACTAAACAAAATGTGCAAATCAAATTTCTTCTCGAATAGACATTTATTTTATTTCGTATAGAGGATTTTTTAATGCGTATTTTATTGTAATTGTGGACGTTGGACGACTGCTGTGTTATGCGTCCCTAGTGGATTGATAGGTGCCTGAGTAAATCCGAGAGAGTGAGTAAGCAAGTTTATCTGCGCACTCATGGGGCCCCCGTTTTTAATGAAGTAAAAGGGTTGTTATAAAGAATCAATTTCTTTCTTGAGATTTTCTTCGCCATCATTGTTCTAAGGGTATCTTAAACCTGAATATATGTTACAGTTTAATTAATATAATTATATATTTCAGAGTATGTTACTACGTTTATAAATTTTATTCTATTCTCATGTTTAAAAAAATGTGTTTAAAAATTAAAATTAGTTTAGAATTCAGAACTTCCATATTATATTCTGCAATTTTATTTAATGTGGAAGACATTTATTTAGAAACTGCTTGGTCAGAAATAAGTAAAATGATATTAAAGTATTGTTTAGTGTTTATATTATACAGCTGTATAATTATTTGTAAAAATAATTCAACTTACAATCTGACAGCTGGTATTTACATTTTAGATTTTTCGTGATGTCTCTTCCAGTAAATACCCTAGATTATTTTCAGATTTTTAATAATTATTTGGTTTCTTTCGCTTTATTTATAGAACTTTACAATAGGGTATTTCACTAAAAAAATCTAACTAGACCGTCAGATAGATTTCCAAAAAATAATAGACACATATTTTTTCTTTTTTTACGTAAACAAAAGATGAAGGCAATACAGTGCTTCGAAAAGTCGTGTAACGTCACAAGCCGACTCATGGTCTATGACACTATTACACGTTTTATTTTCGTCAATTTTTATTAATTTGATAAAACAAAAAACACGTATCCAATATTTTTCCAAAATCTAACAGACGGAGTAATTAATTAGAATTAGATTTTTAAGAAAAGTAATTAGATTTTTTTGGTTAACTACCCTATTGTAAAATTGTGGAGAAGAATAAAAAATATGTTTTCAATAGATAGTTCTCTATATAAATAGAATAATATCACTCACGATTGACGCTTTATTAAGTAAATCACAATCAAATTCTTTTCTATATCTAGCTGTAACTAATAGATGTACAAAATATTAATATTATTCAGTATAATATATTATTATTTTTAGGTGAATAGGAGAGTTGATGTTGTCTATGATTTTCATAAAATTTATTTTAGTTTATGAAACTATTTCGATTACGAGGATGAAAGAGCAAGAATAGGTTTTGAATTTCATCCATTTTCAACATTAATAATTATGTTAACTGAAGAATATCAAGTACACAGTATATTATATGTCATTTTCGTGTGTTCAACTGCGCATACATAAATAATAAAATAAATACATTATATTAAAACAGAATGTTAAATCACAAACTTTAAATAAACCAGCGGTGTTATTAATCAGTAATAACAATGGCTGTAATGATACAAAAGATGTTAAGATTTTGAAACTTTCAGTAACTTTGTTAGACAATCAAGAATAAGTTCATAAATTAACACCGAGGGAAAACATGGAACACGACTTTTGGAGGCTTATATCCCACAGAATCACAGATATAAATGTAACTAGATAACGCAAGTGCATCTACTGCATGTACTTGCTTTACGTATTTTATACTTAACGACAATAGAAAGAAGCTGCAGTCAAAGAACCTCCTCCTTTTTGGGAAGTCGGTTAACAAGACATCTTTTCTTAGTTGTTATCTTCATTGGTGAAGGTCGCGTCTAGTCTGAGGCATTGATCACTCGGTGCACTATGCTCTTTCACGTTCCTCTATCCTCGGCGGTCTTAAAAGCTTCGGCTATTGCTAAGCCAGTGAGTGTCTTTACTCAGTCTGACCGACGTGTAGGTGAGCGCCCGTCTTCTTCCGTCTACTTGGCCAACTACCATTAGCTTCACGAGGCTTTTAGGGTTTCTACGAGCCATAACAAGGCATAATAACTGTCAAAGTACAGTTGCCTATAATTCTAAAGCGTATATAGATTTCTATGGAGAAGTACGGGCAAGAAACTCTAAGAACATTCTTTTAAATCAGAGCATTGTTACAAAACCTTGTAATTATATAGGCAACATAATTCATGTTGAGATGGTACATTATGTGAGAACAATGTAGCAAGAGGAGCATGTCAGGAGTGTCCACACAAAAACAAAAACGACAATTTAAAACATTTTTATTGGCTCATATTGAGGAGGCCAGATAGGAAGTCACTCCATGTAAAATACTGGTATTCAGTTGCATCCAGGTAGACTGGGAGTCTACCCCAATACGATGTCATCATGCCCATGTCGGTACCAACCTCTGGTACCGACAATACGACAATAAATTGACCCACTGGTAGTTCTAGTTCATAGGAACATTATTAAACTATCAAAAAAATCTTAAAACCAAAATAAAAAATCTGAAAAAAAAATAACTAACATAACTACGTAGCATAAAACTGTAAACGAAATACATTACAATTTACAAACAAATATTGGTTTACTAACCTAAGGAATTATTTGCACCGATTAACGTATGGAAATAAAATGTAACAAACGAATTTGGAAAAGATATTAATTTAGGTGGTTTAATGTCGTATCTTAAGCACCACGACGGTGTTAAGATTTAATTGATAGTTTAAAAATCTTCCTATTAACTAGAACTACCAGTGGTTTCATTTATTGTCGTATTGTCGGCACCACCCTGTATAGTTAGGAAAAGGCTAGGCAGATGATGATGATGATAAAAGAAATTAGAAGACTAATGTACAAGTATTCTATCGTACCTAAATAAAATAGACCTAAACGTCCGTGTAGCATCCTCGAAATCACATTGGAATGCTTAAAATGTACCTGAAGTTACGTGATCACACTTTGAGAACAAGCTCATTTAATATTCAGCACAGTTTACCTTCTGAGCATCTTTATTTAATAGAATATCTATTTTGATAACTTTTGCGAAGCAATACTTTGTATGGCTGTAACAGAAGTTTCGTTAATTTGGTTTGAGAGTACTCGTATGTTTTTGTTTTTGATATGGGGAGCGGTGGGAATAAACGTTTCTGGCTTTCAGGTTTAATTTTGTTAGACATATTATATTGTTTGTGTTGACGTCATCTTGATAGATGACGTTATAACATTTTTGGTAATGGATATAAAGGTTTTTAAATTGGCTGTGATCCGTATGGTGTCGGATGTAAAGAATAGCACCATCCCATATCTTCCAGTGGGTGTCGTTAGAGGCGACTAAGGGATTTACCAGAGAATGGGCAGCAGCGTTCTCTGTGCTTTTGTAACAACCTTACTGCGATCGCCAACCCGCCTGCTAAGCGTGACGATTATGGCAAATCCCCGCCTTCTGGGGGAGGCCTATGTCCAGCAGCGGACGTCTTATAGATGAAATGATGAAATTGGCTGTTACACAATAAAGAGAAAAAATATTTATCTTTATTGTGTGGTTAGTGCGTATCCTAGTGTCACAGTTATTATTCCGTCTATGAATTTCTGGCTTGGCTTCACATGCCTTATAGAAATATCTCTTAGGCAAGCTGGTTTGCTCACGACATTTTCTTTCACCGAAGCAGGTAAACATTATACAATACGCACCTGAATCTTAAAATCAGAGGTGCGTATCTTGGATACTAACTAGAGACCTATGACTTAGCAATCCAACGATCACACCACTGGGCTATCATTACTTACAAGTGCTTTCGATTGTTCATCTATAACAGGTTCACTGTCCAGGCTCCAGAGTGGTAAAGGTCCACAAGTCCCGCTATGATTTTATTAAAAATCAATAATTGAAACAAAAAAACCAGTATTACCCTGTGTCCCAGCACTTTTTATAATCCTTATAATGTGTCCTGCCAAGTCCACATTAAATTAAAGACTTTCTTCTAACGTCTATAGTGTCAGATGGCCTAGAAATTGTACCGGCAAAAGGACCACATACGGTCTGTGGACTGGTACGGAAGTTACTCTACAGACCGTATGTGGTCTGTGGACAGTGAACCTGATAAAATTTACTCTACGGGACGTATAACGTGCAGCCGCCTGGCCCAAATGCAATAGACTTGACCAAAGTCTTTCACAAAGCACTACAGGTCGGCCAAAAACCATTTTAAAACATTTTGAACCTAGGTTTGTTCACAGAAATAATGTGCCGAGTAAATAATGGCCATTGTCTCTTTATATCTGCTAATCTCATTCCTCTCAAGTCACACACAGCTTCGGACAGTGAAGGAGTAATTATGTGGGCAGTCACGAAGCACCCCACTCAATGTACCGCGTCTAATTGGGATCCAGCTTATACGAGATTGGATTACGTAGACAAAGATTATAGGGATGTTAATGTCTGAGATTTAGTTAGAAGAAAAGGTTTTGTTGTTGTTGTAGATAAAGATGATTTTGGGATAATAAAATTTGAAGATGCTCACCAGTACCTTGCCGATGTTACATCCATTAACTTTGCTACATCTTTTATTATGCGCACAGACAAGGAATGGAATACCCTGCATGCAGCGTTGTTGTTAAAAAGTTCATACGACCCCAAGTGTTAACAGGATTCTTTTGGGTAAGCACGTTCGCTCGTCGATCCTATCTCTGTCCTCAAGACAAGATTGAGGTCACGAGTAGGCCCATTTTATTTAAAAAAATGCTGAGACCTCGGCACTCCATGTTTTGATTATATGTTAACCCGATTTAATTCAACCGTTTTATTAGAAATTCTTTGGGAAACTAACACTCCCGTTCTTGCTCTTTTACTTTCATAATATTCTCAAAGTTTATTCTAAAGAAAAAGTTAACAATGTTTTAATCTCAAAATATACGAGTTATTATACTTTATTTTGTAAAATAGTTTATAAGAAATAACTTGGTAATTATTAAGAGTGCCTAGACATGATATGAATTTAGGGTGAACGCACTAATTGTTAACCTACGCGGTTCATACAGTTCCTAGTTTTAATTAGAGTCATCTTACCCAAATTGATATTATGTCTTACAATATAATAGACTACAATATTCTATATTATTTCAACGTATTTTAATAATTGTAAAATGATTATTGTTCTTTTGGCAAAATATTTGAGGGTAGAATGAAATTTCAGTAGGTAGCCTACCTTATTCAAATCAAGGTCGGTTTAAAATGCCCGTGAAATGTAAATTTCACAATCTTTGCCCAAAGAACATAAATTATTTAAACTAACGCTTTATAGTAAATTTATCAGGTAACATCAAGAAGCTGAAATATTCTAAATTATAATATAATTAAAATTTATAATTAATAAATTAGTGTAAGAATAAAATTTATGTAAGTCACTTTAAAGTTATACAAAAACGTCACGAAACGCATTAATTAAACATTTTAAATGGCTGACAAATGTTATCTTTCTTTCTTCGTTAAGATAATTTTAAAGAAAATGTAATATTTCACGGGTTCAGAATAAAATTATTCTTACTGTTAGATATTTATGTAATATCTCGTTTATATTTCTGAAATAAACTTGTTCAAAGCCCGTGTAATGGAATTTCTTTTAGGATAAAAATTGGATACACTTCGCCTGGCTCAGTTACAATACTTTGGCTGGATAAAGAGGTAAGATACCATTTCATAAATTTAATGCAACTACCATTTTCAGTAACATTAGAAATAAAATATAGAATTTCGTTCAATTAGGATTCCTTGAAACGGATATTACTTTTCTGTTATGTCTTGTCGTTGCATTATTTTGTTACATGTTTAACTTTAGAGTGGGTATTCCCGTGAAACGTCAGTGGGCGCGTGGGGGGCATTTTGCCGCTCCTTTTCAACAACCGCTTAATTAATTTATTTTCTCAGAATTTAAGTTAATACAAAGACATAATGTTAAAACGATTTTATAGAACTCAGTTTTAGGAATTTCTGCTCATAAATTATTTCGGAAGGCGTAACATTTAAATTGACTTTTTAACTGATCCTACACATATTCTATACAATATAAGATTTTAAACTGACATGGTCACTAGCACTATTATTTATACTGAAACGGGATATCGAAACAATCAGTAAACATGGTAAATATCCCGTTTTCAGTATAAATAATAGTGCTATACAATACTTATAAAAATAGAAAAAAAAAATTACCAGCAAAATGCTCATACCGCACCTACTCCAAAGTTAAAACATCATCACAAGGTGCCCGTTACTAAAGCCAGTATTGCTACAAAATAAATATAACATTTATTTCGAAATAATTTTGGAACGAAGCCAAGCCAAGTGTGGTCGAATGTTGTTTCCTCCATTCCACTCAGAAATACTGTTGTAGCATTATTCGTATATTATGGCTGCCTGTTTATTATTGTACAATTTTAAAGAATTAAGACCTGTTATTAGTTATGATTTTTTCCTAGCTAAATAAAGACCAATTTATCATTCAATTCGATGTTTTTTTTCCTGTAAGTATTTTGAAGAGAAATGTGCAAAGATCGTCCGACACACGGGTAACCTAAGAAGGGAGGCAGGGTTAACATGGCCATGGTATGGCAGGAGAAAGGGGAGGTCTTTGCCCAGCAGTGGGATACCGTATGGGGGCGAGCCAATTGTCATCAACCGGTTACAAATCCAGACCCCATGGCAGCTCCTGAGAAATTCCTGATGAAGAAACCTAATAACACTTTGCCCTTTTTTTTTGGCGTGTGGAAAATCATCAAATAACCCCTCCCACTCTTGGGCAGAGCGAAAGGGAGTGTCAGATTTCTACTGACTAAAAACCACCCATGTTCCTTCTTAGCCCTTGTGCCGAGGCCGCGGTATCTCTTGCGAACAGCCCGCAGCCCCGACGGGATAACACTTTGCCTAACCCGAGAATCGAGCCAAGAACCTCATGCTATTAGACCAACGAGGCAGTCTGCTTATCAGTAAGTATATCATTATAACTAAAATCATTCTTATTCAAACCAACAGTATCAATTAATGAACAACATGCAGTAAAGTCAAAAATAATTTTCCAGCCCACTAAACTTTTTAGAACATTTTTCCCAACCAACTTCAACTCGGAGTTTTGAGCTCAACAGACTAGTTAACGATGCCTCTTTCCAAAACTTTCTCTAGGGTCTGCTTCACTTTTAAACTAATACTTTGCCAGTGTCCCTATCTAACTGAACTTCAGTAATTAGGCTAGTTCCAATCACATTTGTTTAGCCTAAATCCTGTCACATAACATGAATCTCACACTTTGTAGTTAGGCGTAAATATTGCGTCGTTGAGTTTTCAAAAAAGTTTTGGTCGTCTTTTTAATGTGGACTGGATGAATGGCGGACCGGACAACTAAAAATTGACAGATCTAGCACAACTTAGACCCCTAGCATGGCGTATTTTAAACGGGCCGACGACACGCGTTTCATAAATGCACGTCGTCGCGACGCCGCCGTAGATGTCAATTTCTTGCGTTTTTATACAAACGCGCGTGTGCGTTCGAAACTCGTTTGAAGCGCGTATAAAGGGTCGGTTTATGATCGCTGCATTTGCGCGTATACGCGCCGACGATGAGCGTTCCACGATCGCCCGGTGTGCTTAGTTTACAGGTTGCGTTCAAATTTCCTTTCAAGCGCTTATACGCGCTTCATCTGCGCGTCTTAAGCGCCGTAGAACATACACCGTGTGCATAACACGCCTGTGGGCCCCCATAATCCCCGAGAGGATAAAAAAAATGGTAAAATATATTATATCATGGGTATTCGGGATTTCCATGTTTATTCCGCCCTAAGACAATATTTCTCCAGATTCATCCTTGTACCGAAATGATCGAATCATAGAGATATTTGATTGTATTAGTAGACTGATTCGGTAGTAGATAAAATAATGAAATATCGAATAATACGCTCAAACGTTGCTTTAGGCGCTTTCCTCACCGGATGTTTTCGTTTTTGTACATCTGGCGTAGTCCATCATAATATTATTATCTATTTATGGAAACTATTCAGCTGGGTAGTTTGTTTTACGGGCATACATTATATATTTTTTCGTTTACTTGCCAAACTTTTAATGCAGTTCTAAATTAATTAAATGCTTGACTTTACCTACTTCAAAAATATGAAACAAAAAGTGTTTCTTTTACTTTTATATTTTTGAACGCTGACTGCTACAAACAAACTGACTTTTATTAAAAGCAAACACAATACCATGACAAAAGTAGCATTTTTTTCAATCAAAACCCAATTTATTCATAGAAAAAATAAATACCTTAAAAGATCTTTGCCAGTCGCTAAAAAGTCTGTAGCCCCACCAAGGGGCATCGTATTACCCAGTAGGTACCTACTAACTGAGTTAGTCATAGTCATTTATTTTATAACAAAATGTAAACAAAAAAAACTTAAAATTAGATTTACATTAGATACTCATAAAAAAAATAAAAATAACTCATTTGAAACAATAATTAGATTATAGTGGAAACTTATATGAAGAAAAAATATAGTAATTTAAAAAGATGAAACTAAATAAATATCACATATATAATAATATTTAATAATAATACAAATTTATTTGTCTATACTGTGGTAGCCCTTCCTCAATAAATATCTCTAATAGTTGTGAAAGACATGCTACTGTCTAGTCGCTTCAAGTAAAATACACTTGCAGTCTAACCAGAACCAGTATAACCAGAGCTGGATACCTCCAGCTGCATCTGGTTAGACTGGAAGTCTAGGCTGATGAAGAAACGGAACCATAATCGTACTGACAAAAAAAATCAGTACTACGCCGCAGTTGGGTTAAAAGATTTCAGTTTCACCCACTTCATCTCTTCTGCCGATGAGCAGTTAGTAAGTAACACCAATACTCTTTTCACCTCAGCACCTCAAACAAGCAGGTTTTGCTGTTTACAGACAGTGAGCAAAATTCGATTTTGCTGCGAGCGTGAGACAAAGTAACTTTTTAACTTTTTTTTTTAATACCGAAACTGTGCAGGTCTACTCACAAAATTCGAAAGATTTCGTTTTGTTCTGTCTCTTTCACTTCGATACGAAAAAAGCGAGAGATAGAAACTTGATTTTCAAATTCCATACTTAATAATTATAGGCCTAAAAAAGAAACAAACAATAAAACGTTCGGATACCGATATTTTAAATCGATAACCGTAATAATTGTAAATCACGGTCGTGATGAAATGAAAAATTGTTATATTTCGAATAATCGAATTATATTTTTTATATTTAAATCATGATGAAGATTGTTAAAGAAAAAAATACGAAGTTTATCATGAAGGTATCTACTTATTTATTTATAGTTTTAACAATTTTTAATATTGAGACAGAATACCGCGAGTGTAGTTTCAGAACGAATTTAAGAAAAAACAGCGGAATTCAAATTTTTATTGTTTTATTCTCTGTTACACGTCCGTTACGCTAGCTACAAAGTACAATAATAAAGTAATTATAATAAATAAATATGAGTGAATCCAGTGACGAAGTCTGCTATTTAACACCCGAAGAATTGAACAATAATGTAAAACATGCAGAATTAAGTTTCCTGCCTGAAAAATCTCGCGAAAAATATCTGAAAGCATACCATGTCTTCAATGAATGGAGACTTACAAAGGGCGCAAGCAGTTTTTCGGAGACGGTGTTGCTATCATATTTTTTAGATTTATCACAGACGAGGCGATCATCTACAATGTGGAGTATTTACTCAATGTTGAAAGCTACTTTAAAACCAAAACATAACGTGCATATTGAAACATACGCAAAACGCGTATCTTTTCTAAAAAGAATGTCAGTTGGGCATAAGGCTAATTTTATTGAATTGGTACGTCTACCTACAATGTTAATTATTTTGATTCACAATAAATAGTTATTTCAATCTATTCCTGTCTATTATTTTATATCCTAAAGTGTTCTCGCTGCTGAAGTGAAAAGTTATGTGTGTTACACGAGAGCAAAGTTTTTTTGCATCTCGTGCCTTTGAATCCCTCGCCACACTCAGGATTCAACTTTAGAATCACTCGCTACGCTCGTGATTCAACTATAGAATCCTTCGCTTACTCGGGATTCAAAATCAACACTCGCAGCAAAAACCCACTTTGCTCTCTTGTTGCACAAATAACTATTTACATCAATTCCAGTGATCCCAGAAGAAGCCGTGGAAGTCCAAAGAAGACAAGCACGCCGCCGGCATTAGAATCAGTACGCTTTGTCGTCACCAACCGTGAGTTCACAAAACGACCTGATTCTTTAGTCGGCGCGTGTTTAAGTACATCAACAGAAGAAGAGAGAAGAGGAGAGAAGATTCTGCTTGATTATTTTGAATTGATTTACTGATTTTTTTTTATATAATTATGTGTATTCTTACAGTGTGTCATGTTTTATTGTTATGTGTGTTGCTTCGTTGATCTAGTGGTGGCAATGGGGATGTTTACTGACTAAAAAAAAAAAATTCTAATTAGTCCGTCTGTTAGATTACCGAAAATATTGGATACGTATGTTTTGTTTTAACAAATCAATAAAAAATTACGAAGATAAAACGCATCAAAGATTTGAGTGGGGGGTCGTGACGTCACTCACCGGTATAAAATGTCATACTAATGTCTTAGAATATGACGTCAGACGAGTTTTCAAAGCACTGTATCGTCTTCATTGTTTGTTTACGTGAAAAAAGAAAAAATACGTGACCAATATTTTTTGGAAATCTATCTGACGGACTAATTAGATTTT
Source organism: Diarsia brunnea (assembly GCA_949774965.1). Classification (NCBI taxonomy): domain Eukaryota; kingdom Metazoa; phylum Arthropoda; class Insecta; order Lepidoptera; family Noctuidae; genus Diarsia; species Diarsia brunnea. The sequence continues at coordinate 13,697,910 of OX459019.1, read as the reverse complement.
TTTAGTTAACTACCCTATTGCGAGTGCTAAGCATAAGGTTATTAGGTTTTCCCATTAGGAGGTCATGGACTCTGGATTTGTGCCCGGTTGACAGCAATACACTGCCCTATTGTATGGGACCTTAACATAACTGGCGATATGTTAGTGTATTATTAGGAACACGTCTGCCTGACTCTTCGAGGATTACAGGCGTGATGTTATGTTATGGTGGCACAAGTAAGGAGCGGCTAATCGTCAGCAGTGGTTGAAATTAGGCTGCGGAAAATCATGTTGATGACCTACTCGTAGTTAGAGATGAATTTGGAATCTCCTTTATTACGAAACTTTCATGCCAGAACTTTTTTTTTAATGTTGCCCCACACTAGTAATTTCTCCTGTATCGAGGGTGCGTCCACAACTCACATACACAAATACACAGACCCGAAACTACTATCTATAAGCCATACGGATACTTATTCCGTGCGGGGATCGATCCCGCGACACGTAGCGCAGGTATCAACTGCTTAGGACACTGCGCTAACCGTGCCGTGTAATTAAACTTTAAAGATGTTTGGATTTCTTAGGAAGAGCTCGTGCCTTAATAAGAACTGCCACTCGGGTTGATCTTTAGATAAAGCTGTGCTTGCCTAGGTCGGTCTGTGGATGGGTGACCGCCCGACGTACCGAGTTTCCTCCGTGCCTCGGAAAGCACGTTAAGCTGTTGGTCCCGGCTGCCATATATAGATCTTTATGGCAGTCGTTACAGGTAGTCACAGACCTGACATTCTGACATCCAGTCTTACCAAAGAGTATCATATTAACTGGGTCGTGGAGGTCAGATAGGCAGTCGCTCCATGTAAAATACTGGTATTCAGCTGCATCCGGTTAGATTGGAAACGGACCCTAACATAGTTGGAAAAAGGCTAGGCAGATGATAAGATGTTTAGATTTCTTAGATCCTTATCTAATGATAATTTTGAGAAAACAGTAACCAAAAAAAAATTACAGATTAGTCTATCTGTCTGAGTTTTTTATTACGATTAGTATTTTGTGTAGCAGTCGTAGACCCATAAAAGTAAGTTGTGGCTTGCCCCAAGACGCTCATTACACTTGTAAGCGAAGAGGTCGCGAGCGAAATTAACGTTCAATTTGCAGCCAAGCGCTATGTCGCCACTCTTGCACGCTGCTTAAAGCACCAGACTGATGACGGTAAATTTATATGAAAATTAGCTTTCCCGTTTAAATTGTTGATGGTTTTTAATGTTGGTGTGGCTAAAATTGGAATGGTAAATGATCTTTATATTTTTACAGCGCGTTTTTTTTTATGTAAACGAGTGAAGCTTTTTGATAAGTATAAACTATTTGAGTTTTTTATAGACGACCGCGTGGTGAATTATAGTCCATCCCTGTCCTAGAGAGGAGGCCTGAGTCCCTGCAGTGGGAACATTATAGGCTGATGATGATGATGATTTGAGTTTTTTAAAGAGGAGCTAGTGGCTTAATAAAATCACACGTAAGGTGACGTACCTTACTGTATATTATATTTTTGTGTTTTTTATTCTGACAACAGTTACAATAAGTTAATTTCAAGAGGAAGGTAAAATAACAGACCTGGCTGAACCTGGACTAGGTTGGGACAAGCTGGGGAGGTGGAGGTGAAAGTCACCGCTGAGGGATCGCGAACGTCATGCAGCACGGAGCTTTTAGTGGACTTCATCTAAGCACAGCGCAACGCACAACGCAAAGCACAACGGAAGACGTTGCGTTGGAAGGCCTTCCACTAGGTGGACCGATGACCTGGTTGCGGGGATCTGCTGGATGCGAGACGCACTGGACCGGTCAATGTGGTGACACTTGGGGAGGCCTTTGTCCATCGGTGAACGCTGAAATGAAGATTATGACCCCAGACGGTGTGGCATGCGACAGGTATTTCCTTTTCTTATCTCCAGTTTATGCTGTCCCAGTGCTGGGCAAACGCTCTTCGTGGCTGCTACCGAGAAACTCCCGAAGGGAAATTCAAACAGCACTTTGAATCGGGAATCGAACCAAAGACGTAATGCCCAGCAGTCCCGGTTTCAACCACTACACCACCGAAGCAGTCCTGACTGGTATAAAACTCTTTACAAATATTGACAAGGTGACTATGCAAAGTTTGACCTTTGTGATTTATGCTTCTGTACCAAGATTTTAATTTAATCACGGTCTTAATTAATTCACAGAACTCAACATAATAATTAAGTACCTCGATAAATCATTACAACGAATTGCATTTTTATTCTAAGAATAGAATTATTTATTTTCAGGTAACAAAGACCCATAGATAAATACCTTAACCTAAATATACATACTAATAATACAGTTTGTGTTAGTAAATATAAATATTCTAAAAGACCCTTTCACGCTTTAGGAACCACCTTTGTTAAGATCACGCATATATAATTGAGAGCCACAGACCTAGAAGCTAAAAATGCATGCAATAGTGAACATTATGTACAAGTAATTAAGGATGCATGAAAGTATGGTAATTTTGGCAGTAGTCTCTCCAAGGACGGTATTATTCAAATGATCTCCAACCTCCCTGAATTATTCTAATTTGTCATATTAGTGAGGCATAAAGACGAGTTTTGCAAGATCTAAAGGGCTTTGAATTCACTGGCCCAACTTCCGCCATGTTAAGTTTAGGGTTCCGTACCTCAAAATGTAAAAAAAGAAACCCTTATAAGATCACTCTCTTGTCCGTCTGTCTGTCCGTGTTTCACCACCGATTTTCTCAGGAACGGGTGGACCTAGCAAGTTGAAATTTATACCAGTTACTGAAGTCTATTAGTTCCCATTAGGTGTCTAATAATCGAGGTCCTGAGTGACCCCGATAAAAGAATAAGGGCAAATTAAGATTTTTGCAAAATACTAAAAACAGTGTATTTTCATTAATTATTGACAAGGTACCATCATTTTGATTGGCTATTTATGTCTTTTAGAACAATGTTCTGAACTCTGAGAAGGCAAAACTGCACCTAGTGTATTTTTATGTTTTCCTTTGTATATGTCACAGTTAAAACTCAGTCAAAACCTTTATTAAGTTAAAACGCGTTATCTACACTAATATTATAAAGAGAAAAGATTTGTTTGTTTGTTTGTTTGTAACGAATAGGCTCCGAAACTACTAGACCGATTTCAAAAATTCTTTTACCATTGGGAAGCTACACTATCCCCGAGTGACATAGGCTACTTTTTATCCCTATATTTCCACGGAAACGGGAACTACGCGGGTGAAACCGCGTGACGTCCGCTAGTCTTTAAAAAAATAAATGTATTATATCACGAGGTTATCTAATGAGTCACAAAAGAACCTAACAACATAATTAGTTTTCTAATGACCTTTTGGTTATTACCGATGTACGTAATAACTATTGTTACGAAATGAGTAGACAAATAAAACAGAATCCACATAGTAAGGTTCTAAGTAAATGTCAGTTATAATTTTAATAGTATTAACCAGTGAAAAGTAGTTTTGACTGATTAACAACTTGAACTGTGACATATATAATATACGTGTATATTGGCAAGCTCCGAACTTATTTCCAAAATATTTTCTCAAAGCAAATTCACTACAGGATTTCCTAGCATTACAAAACGATCGACATTGTGAAATCAGGCTTGTGATTCAAAGGATAAAGTCTATATTTGTATATATGGAGCCTGCAGTCACGTAGAAAATAGAGCGATTTGTCACTAAATGGGAGTAGCTATATGTTAGATAGAGTACGGAGTGAGACATGTCTTGTGAAATGTGAGATACTGTCGCGTAGAATTACTGAAGAACTTCTGGTTAATTTATTTAGGTGTACCAAATTAGCACCAACTTTGTTTGTAAGAGAATCACCTTTATTAGTGGGCATTACGAGTTAATTTACGTAGACGTATTTCTGTTGAGTCACGCAACGAGTCATGGCGAGAGCTATATATAGACAAAATCCGAAATGGGGAAATTCGCCGAAGAACCAGGGTCACCGACATCATCACCGACAGCCGATGGGGAAGATAGGTTCTCGAGTGGCGACCACGAACCGGAAGACGCAGCGTTGGTAGGCCTCCCACCAGGTGGGAGTCGCGGGCAACCGGTGGATGCAAGCGGCAGGTTGCCGTTCGTTATGGCGTTCTATGGGGTAGGCCTTTGTCCAGCAGTGGACGTCTTACGGCTGATGATGATGATGATTTCTGTTGATACGTAATACCACGCCTGGAATCTCCGAAGGGTCTGGCAGAGGTGTAACTAATAGTAAAGTATACCCACATGTTGCCAGTTTTGTTTAAGACCCAAGTAACTTATTGGGGCGAGTTTATTGCCACGAACCGTACACGTATCCAGACTCCGTTACTGCTACTGAGAATTTCTGATGGAACAACCTTATAACATTTGTACGAACAGAGAATAGGGTAGTTGACACAAAAAATCTAATAGATAGATAGATTTTTAAAAAATATTGGACACGTTTTTTTTTTTTTACTTAAGCGCTATCGCTTAAGTAAAAAAACGTGTCCAATGAAGACGATACAGTGCTTTGAAAGCGCGACGTCACAGTTTGGTACATTTTTTTACCAGAAAGTGACGTTACTTGCCCCCACTTACGATCTTTGACACCCTTTTATTTTCGTCAATTTTTATTATTTCGATAAAACAAAAAACACGTATCCTATATTTTTCGATAATCTAACAGACGGACTAAACAGAATCACATTTTTTTAGTCAGTCAAGTACCCTATTGAACACACACATACACATCAAAATTATCAATATAGTCGAACAAAATTTCCACGCGGACGAAGCCGCGGGCATCAGCTAGTTCAACATGCAACTGTTACTTAAAAATAACTTAACCGAAGAAGTTTAATCATTGACTAATAAAACTTAGATTCAATCAACTTTTAATGAACATCAGATTTATAATGTTTTTCATAGAGGATAAAAACCATTTCCACATTCAAGATTTAAAATCAAGTAGGTTTTTTAACCAACAAGTATGTAGTTAAGTGATCTAATATGAAAAAAAAATATCAACCAATATTATGGAAATACTAAAACAAAATATTTTTATCTTAATACTCCAGATTATTTTGAAAATACCATGTAAGTATTTTCTGGTGTGCACATGGTGTTCATCGACCTCGAAAAGGCATACAACCGAGTACCTTCATAGGTTTTGTGGTGGGCCCTGAAGGAGAAAGGTATGTAAGCCTGGGAAGAATTATCCAAAAAAAGGTGGCCGAGGCCTACCACCGCATAGCTCACCGTTCGTCCGTCTTATGACGACGACAGGCCGTATCGACGGTGCCTTTGTGTTCCACGCGAGCCTCAAAGTGATGTCAGCAACATTGCAGGGGCCGTAAGGGCCGACGCCTGCCGAGGCTACGAGTTGTTTGAAAGAGAAACCGCAGCCACGGACACAAAGGGCAAAGAAGGAACATGGGTGATTTTTAGTCAGTAGACTCTCCCTGCCGTGCCGCTCAGGCCAGAGCGAAAGGAGCCATTTCATGGTACTCGTATCCCACCAACTAAAATAAAAAGTCCTTCCTCCGCAGTAAGGATCTTCAGACGTCACCACGTTCTGTAAAGACACGTGGTGCCTCTAACCGAGGTGGACCGCTTGGACGTAGATCCAAAACCTTTCCCCTTTCCTATTGCTCGTTGATTTTCGGTATTCTCCCTATTTGCAGCGTTGGCCGGTAATTCTACTGTTACCGAAGGTCCGTCAGAGTTAGCCGGCAATTCTACTGTTACCAAAAGGCCGGCAGCGTTGGCCGGCAATTCTACTGTTACCGAAGGTCCGTTCATGACACTGATACTAAGGAACCGAAGACAACAACATCGAACGTTTACGTATGTATTTAATTAGCTTGCAATCATGCCATGCACCCGAACTTATCTTCCTCCTTAAGGGCAAGGCATTCTAATTAAAAAAAATCATAAAGGGTCCGTTTGTACCCCGTATTCTTTCTTTAGGATGTTGCATGACGGTGCAAGATCCGTTTAGGCCTGCTCCACTTTGACGGAGCCCCGTCGTATTCTCGTAGTGGTGATTGGTGACGGTGACCTCTCAAGTCCAGCCCTGTTTAAAGCCATGGTCCGGTTTGAGATGGAATGGGATACCGTCGCCTCCTTCTGCGCAGCAGTGATGCTAGCAATGGAGGTGGCTGAACGTGAGAGGGAGAGAACCTCTCGTCCGAGCCGCCGCGGTAGATGCTCCGGGCGTCTGGGCCACGTGATGGCTTCCGGCCACCATAGGCGCGAGCCTGTAAACGGTGAGATGGGTTTGCCCGCTGTCTGACACTCTCTTCCGCTCCGCCCAGAGCGGGAGGAGTCATTTGATGACTTCCAACCCTCCAAAAAAAAAAGGTGCAAGATTTATATTTGAATATAAAATGTAAAGGACAGGTTTCCGTAAACTGACAGGGTGCATTCAGCTCCTAATTCTGAATCATTAAACACGGAAAATTAAATTGAACCTTGTACTATAAGCACAAATCTCTCTTTGGCAGGCTTAGATATGCCGTAACCGATGTGGTGCGGCGCACTGCACCTGAACGAAAGACCTTCAATGACGAATGCGAATATATATCTCACTACTGCCACAAGACTTACTTGTAATCTTACAGCTATTATATTAATATGAATACTACTCTTTTTACCCTATTAGGGTAGTTGACAAAAAAATCTAATTAGTCCGTCAGATAGATTTCCAAAAAATATTGGACACGTATTTTTTCTTTTTTCACGTAAACAATAAATGAAGACGATACGTACAGTGCTTCGCAAAGTCGCGCGACGTCACAGTTTGGTACATTTTTTACCAGAAAGTGACGTCACCAGCCCCCACTCACGATCTTTGACACGTTTTATTTTCGTCAATTTTTACACATAACATAACATCACGCCTATAATCCCCGAAAGGTTAGGCAGAGGTGTACCCAATAGTACACCCACATTTAGCCAGTTATGTTTAAGTCCCATGTAATAGAGGGCGAGCCTATTGCCATCAACCGAGCACAAACCCAGACTTCGGGGCTGTTACTGATAAATTCCTGATGGAAAAAGCCAATAACACTTTGCCCAACTCGGAAATCGAACCCAGGACCTCATGCTCAGCAGTCGCGCTTGCGACCACTAGACCAACGAGGCAGTCAATAGATAGAGGCAATTTTTATTAATTTGATAAAACAAAAATACGTATCCAATATTTTTCGATTATCTAAAAGTCGGACTAAACAGAATGAAACTTTTTTAGTCAGTCAACTACCCTATTGGACAGATGCAAAGATGGATGGATTGTGTGAGGACTGGTATGAAAGAGAAGGGAGTGAATGATCCCGTCGGTGCTGCGGGTAGTTCGCAAGAGATACCGCGGCCTCGACATGAAGGGCTAAGAAGGAACATGGGTGGTTTTTAGTCAGTAGAAGTCTGAAACTCCCTTTCGCTCTGCCCAAGAGCGGGAGGGGTTATTCGATGATTTTCCACCCGCCGAAAAAAAAAAACAAGAGGGAGTAAATGATGATGTGACGTCTGACAGGGCATCTCGAACTGAAGAAGAAAACGTGTTACAGCGACTTCAAATAAAATGGATCGAAGGCAAGATGATGATCATAAAATTTTGCAATAGTAAAAAAAAGTTCCTCTATCAATGTTAACTCCTACGTAATAAGGGCCTAACCTTAAACCCACGTATCGGGTACAGATCCAGGCTCTGAGAGAAGAATTGCTTTACAGCCTTATACCATGAAATCATTTTGACTTTATAAAATATAAAAAAAACCGATGGATGCAAGCGGCAAGTTGCCGTTCGTTATGGCGTTTCATGGAGGAGGCCTATGGTCAACAGTGGGTCTCCTGGCTGATGATGAGGAAAACATAAAAAGCTCTTTCTTGCATTTAAGATCCATATAACTGTTTGTGGCCATGATGACATTCTGAAGATCGTGGGTGAGACACAAAAAGCAGGACATCATGACATAAATGGGATGGCGCCTAAACTCAGAGAGGAACTTCAACATGATTACCAATGATTATGTGACAATTAGACATTTTTATTCTTGTTGTGTCATAACATAACATCTCACCTCTAAACCTCGAAGGGAACGGTAGAGGTGTACCTTTAATAGTAGCCTGTTATGTTTTTAAGCTGGCCGAACAGCCGGTTGATGCCATCACCCCGCTGCTCCGTGGCTGCTACTGAGAAATTTGTGATGAAAAAACCCAATAACACTTTGCCCGACCCGGGAATTGAACTAAGGACTACCTGCTCAGCAGTCGCGCTTGATTACCATTAGACCAACGAAGCAGGCTTCGTCACAGTGAAAGTGCTTTATTTCAGAACTGGAAGAATATGCGCCAGAACTATGTTCTATCAATACCAGACTTTTAAGAATTATTGTATGATGGATTACCTTAACTGTCGAGAAAGATATGAAGGTACGTATTTACATACCTGCTTACGGACAAGTGCCATATGAATATGACACAGTCAAAATTGTTAATCAATCAAAACTACTTTTCACCGTACAGGTGATTAGAAAGCCTATTAATTAGTGAGGTGACGAATCGGTGTGGGCGCGTTTTATGAGGCAGTGAGCCGCTCATTACCTGAACGTGCCCCAAAAGGTGGTAGCCATAAGGCTAGCCCGGAGGTACCGCACGATCTCTGGTGCGGCGGCAAGCCTCCTTGCCGGATTACCGCTATTAGATTTGGAGGCGATAGTCCTCGTGTGCCTGCACGAATGGCGCGCGTAGGCGCTGTTCCGGGGAGAAACTCTATTACCCCGGCAAATCACCGTTCAGCGACCTCCAGTGCGATCTCATGGCGACATGGAGAGAGCGACGGTGCCACGTGCACGACATGGAAAGACCTCTCTTTGAGGAGTGACTGGAAAGGCGTCAGCATGCCCTCACGGGAGGTACCTGCGCGGCGGGAGGAAACGCCCGGATGCTTCCACTGCGAGGATAGGCTAGAGTCCGCTGGAGGTGAAGCACACCATGGAGGTCTACTCCTCTCTCGCGTTCGGCCCTGGCTCAAGAAATGGTCCAGGGCGAGAGGGAATGGGACGCCGTCGCCTCCTTCTGCGAAGCAGTGTTGCTAGCAAAGGAGGTGGCAGAACGTGAGAGGGAGAGCACTTCTCGTCCCAGCCGCCGCAGGAGACGCTGCGGGCTTCGGGGCCACGTGATGGCTTTCGGCCACCATAGGCGTCTGTGGACGGTGAGTTATGGGCTAGCACACCGTCCGTCCATCTTATGTCGACGACAGGCCGCGTCGACGGCACGTTCGTGTTCCATGCGCGCCTCAAAGAGATATCAGCAACATTGCAGGGGCCTGCAAGAGCCGAAGCCTGCCGGGATTGCGGGTTGTTCGAAAGGGATACCGCGGCCCCGGACACAAAGGGCTAAGATGGAACATGGAGGGTTTTAAGTCAGTAGAAGTCTGATACTCCCTTCCGGTTCGCCCAGAGCTTCCCGGGAGGAGTCATTAATTTGATGATTTACTACCCTCCAAAAAAATAAACAAAAAAAGCTCACGGTGGTGTTTTGTAGTAGGTGTAAGCCCCACATAACCAAGTCGTCTCCTCGGATGGTGCGGTTTTAGGCATTTTGTACCAGTTAATGAGAAAAAAACCTAACGTAAATAACAATGGCCCAAAATTACCTAAAATTAAAAAACCCAGCATTAATTTGAGTAATTTATTCCGTTGCTCTGAAAATGGTGAAGGATTACATCGTGATAAAAACGGCATGTCTTAGAACCAAACAATCGAAGACATGACATGTGACCTCTACCAGCTCGCAATGGGCCCGTGTCGTGGATTATATAATTATAGCCCATTCGATCTCACAAAGAGGAGGTCTGAGTCCCAATGGGACATAATTTGCTGAGCTATGCTATGCTATTAGGCTGTGATATTTTGTATTGAGTGGAGACAAATGTAACTGTCAATGATCATCCTTTTTAACCGACTTCAAAAAAGGAGGAGGTTCCATGTTCGTGTGTATGTATTTTTTTTTTTTTTTTTATGTATGTTACCTGATTTCTCCTCCATTTGTGAACTGATTCTCAAAATTCTTTTTTTATTTGAAAGAGTATACTCCTGAGGTGGTCCCATTTAAATTTGGTGAAGATCTGATCCTGATCTTCGGAGATATACAATAGAACTCTTCAAAAATAGACCGCAAATCTGTCGTGATTACTGCAATCGCTTGGATGTTTATTGTTTATACAACATCATGACGTAACATCACGCCTGTATGATCTGAGGGGGTACGCAGATGTGTACACCCAGATTTGGACAGTAAGATATTATGTAATGTTCCATTTATTGGGGATAAATAAAACCTATTATTTGTTTGGGAACAATTAAAAATGGAAAAATAAAAACTTTTTGGCAAAAAATAATTGTCAATGTTCTACATCTGACTCCGAATTTGAACAATCTGCACATCACAGTTTATGGGAGTTTAGTCTTTGGCAGAATAAACGTAATATTATGTTAAATAGTGAACAAGTTACATCCGGAGTTATTTACTATACGGAAGGTCCGTAGAAACTAGAACAAATTTCCGTCCGTTCAAGCATTTTTGTCATACCTATTATTTTAATAAAATATAACAGCTCACAACTTAGGGCCCAGTAATATTAATGACAATAATATACGTGGTGCTAGGCAAATGGGCTTATCCCAGTTGTATACGTCCCTGTGTGTCTATTGGCCTTGTTCTGTTCTGTCTCCTGCTGATACGGAGGGAACTAGAAATTATGTATAATCCTCCGCTATTATTTTCTGATTAATTTCGTTGTGGGATCCAAGACAGTTAAATCGTTTCTCTGGGACTTCGTCGAGCTTCATTGTCTCGGCGCTTTTCTTGTGGTCGCCACTGCTGATTCTGGTTAACAGGAGTTACAGTGGTTTGGGTATAGAGTGGCGGGCTTGTCCCATTTAAAAACAAAAAAAAAGTATGAAAGTATTGCCTATCAGCACAAACAGGGGCCGAGTTCGAGTATCCACCCAGTTTGTCGGGCCATTAGTAAGCCATCGTCCGACTCTTCTCGTGACTAAAGGACTGGCGTATTTTTGGCCAGAGAATCAGAATTACAGTCTTACCAAGGAGTATCTCAATACTAACTGGGTTGTGGAGGTCAAAAAAGCAGTCGCTCCATGTAAAATAGTAATATTCAGCTGCATCCGGTTAGACTGGAAGCCGAAGCCAACATAGTTTAGCCAAAAGACTATGTAGATGATGATTTAGAATTACCATCCAACTTGTCAGTGCTGCCAACCATCTGGGCAATTTTCCCTTTGACAGTAATGTGGATGATTTTTTTTCATACCCTGTAATATTTTCCTCCACTTTTGATAGTAAAAAGTACATTAAGGTGAATGCGACAAAGTAGCCCGCGAAATCAGAATTTTCTTACGTTTTTTGCAATTTGCCGGTCAGTTCCAGGTTGTATGCCTTTTTCATCAAATAGTCACTCAAGGAACCTTTGTGAACTGAGAGGGTTGTATTAGTAATTAGTAATTTTAGTGAAGTCACATTTGTTACGATCGCTAATTCTATTTTATTTAACACTAGCTGATGCCCGCGGCTTCACCCGCGTGGATGTCGTTCAAAATTATATACTAAAACCTTCCTCTTAAATCACTCTATCTATTTAAAAAAACCGGTTCAAAATTCGTTGCGTAGTTTTAAAGATTTAAGCATACATAGGGACGGTCAGACAGCGACAACGACTTGTTTTATACTATGTAGTGATGATGATACAACCTGACACTGACCGATAAATTGCAAAAAAACGTAAGAAAATTCGAATTTCGCGGGCTACCTTGTCGCTGTCTTAATTTTACAGTTTGGCAACTCGTGCATATGGGCCAATGTTATGAAATGAAACTCGTTACAGAATATATTCGTAAGTATTATAAAGCACACACGACTTAAGGTTTTTTTTTCAAAAGATTGAATTATCAATTATTCATACATAACATAACATTAAGCCAGTAATCCCCGAAGGGCTAGGCAGAGGTTTACCCATTAGTACACCCATACTTTGCCAGTTATGTTTAAGTCCCATGTAAGTGTGTGTGTGTGTGTGGTGCGAGACACAATAGGGTGCACCATTTTGTCAACGTTTTTCAAGTGCCCATGTTTTAAAAGTCCCTGTGTGCCTATTGGCCTTGTTCTGTTCTGTCTCCTGCTGATATGGAGGGAAGTGGAAATTATGTTTTTCCTACTCCTCCGCTATTATTTTCTGATTAATTTCGTGGCGGGATCCAAGACAGTTAAATCGTTTCGATGGGACTTCGTCGAGCTTCATTGTCTCGGTGCTTTTCTTGTGGTCGCCACTGTTAATTCTGGCTAACAGGAGTTACAGTGGATTGGGAATAGTTTGGTGGGCTTGTCCCAATAATAAAAAAAGAGAATCTTAGGCTCGCTTTGTCTCTGGAAATCTTTTCGTACGTACGTTTCATAATCTCACTTACGGACCTAATGGATCCAATCTCACTTACGGACCTAATGGATCTAATCTCACTTACGGACGTACATTTAGTTAGCTTCCCGAACTGAAAAAATTGTCAATACGTTTGGATAGTAATTGTACTCCGGGTGTATTTTCAAAACTCATCAATCCGAATATACTATAGAGTGTGGAATAAGGAGTGGTAGGGTGGATTTCGAAGTTACTCAGTACTTTCGGACGGGCTCGTTTCTTCGAGCCCGTCCGAAAGAGTGCGAAATTAAAGAGTAGCCCCAAAGAAAAAGAGGCCTTAGTACTCATAGTAATATGATTACTTTTAATAATGCAATGATTTTATTTTTCAGATGTTCAATATCAAAATGACAGCTTTTTGCATAGAGACTACGTCGTTGATGATCATGTTTGGGAATGGAAATAATTTTTTGTATCAGTTTTGTACAATCCAACTTTTATAAAGACCTATGGTGTATTTATAATAATAATAATAATAAATCAATTAATTGACACACACAAGTTAGAAAACATGCATAGAAGAAAACGATAACAAAAGGCCAAAGAAATAATAAAAAAACCGACTTCAAAAACACCACGTGTTTTTGAAGTCAGTTATTTTTATTTTTTCATTTTTAGTTGTAATATCCGATACAAATATTGATCATGCATTTAACATTCAACCAAGAAACCTAACCCTAACCTTCAAGATTAACTTATTACCAATTGCTTTTAACTTTCAGCCATAATCAGCTCACCTAGATAACCTGAAAGAATACAACCATATATACGTCCCCATAACATTTTATTAAAGAATTATCCTCCAAATCCTAACCGTTAAGGAGTTATACCTTCCATCATCAGCTCATCAACATGAAATGATGACTGCTAGATGCGAATACTTGAAAAGCCTTAGAAATTGCACGAAACACGTAATTTTATTTATCATTTATATTACATTTATAACATCCATAGATTATCAGGAAACGTAAAGCTGAAAACCATGTTAGTAACACATGTAGGCTAGACAGAGAATTTATAATCGGGCAATCAAACTTGCCCGCAATGACATTCAGGAGACTGTTCGAGCTGCGCCGGACCCTCTGCAGCAGCGACGCGGCACGCTTACGTCTGATCGCTGCAAAGCCATCAGTGTACGCATCAGCAAACATTCCCGACAAACTGCAGAAGTGTGGCAGCCCCAGCAGCATCCTGAATGCATTGTTGTACTGGACTCGAAGAACATTGATGGCTTTCTGCGTATAGCTTGTCCAGAGGCTCCTCGTGACAATGTTTGACAATATTGTCAAACATTGTAGACATTGTTGTTGTTGTTGTTTGTGTTGTTGTTGTTATTGTTTGTTGTTCTTGTGTTGATGTTGTTGTTTGTTTCTTTTAAGCAAATGCTTTAAAAATCGACACTTTAACTCCACACGTACAACGAGGAAACCTCCGCACAAGCATGTTGCATCGAACCGCCAATGCTCTTCGTTCCCTTTCTACATCAAGGTCATCTTTGATGTCCGCCGTAACAATATGCCCGAGGTTATTAAATTGTTGAACACAATTTAAGATACTGCCTGACAGCTTGACCGGAGGAAAACTGTCTGAGAACTTAGCTCCAAAAACAAGTACCCGACTCTTAATAGCATTATATCTTAAACCGTGTTCCTCAACATACCTCTCACAAACAGCCAACAGCTTTTTCAAGCCTGCCACTGAAGGGCTCAAGATTGCCATATCATCGGCGTAACTGATGTTATTAAAGGCCACTCCATCTATCATCATCATTCTCCTGCCTTATCCCAATTTATTTGGGGTCGGCGCAACATGTCTTCTTCTTATATACTTCTCTATTTATAAAGGCCACTCCATCTATATAGGGTGTAAAAGTACCCTTAACGCAAACGAAGGGCACTTGTTCTCCCCACCACTGCCATCATGTTTTTGTTCTAGACCATACCTGGAAACCTCCTAGTTACGGAGATATTGGGAGTGTGATGTAGTGTGTAAGTATACTATATTCTGCTTGTGTGAGTACATAATTATAAGATGTATCAATGCACCAAATATACTCAGTGTTTACTCAGCGTTCCAATGTTTCATTTCCCTTAAAGTCCCGTCCTTATATGGCGACCCTGCCACTTGAGCGGACATTTGTTAATCATGTGCGCATTAAGTCTTAATCGTTCTCAGAGCGAGTGTCATCGAGTCAAAAACTTATTAGAAAAATTATATCATCATGACTGTGTCAATCTAAAGTGCAGAATGAAGAGGTTTTTTTAAACCAGAACAGTGCCTTCGGAAGCCACAATTCAGCCACGGTGGAGGAGTTTACATTCAGTTCACATTTCCACAATAAGCATTGTGCTTATGGTCATATTATTATTTATGCTGCTGTTTCTCGGAGTGGCCTATATTTTGTACAGGCTATACAAAAAGTGCCACCAGTCTTGGATGAGGGAACAATTGACGCGACACATTTTGCGGCGATCATCTAATCGACCTAGGAACTGCCGAGATCTTCAGGTTGCATGTGAGGGGTGCAACTACCGGTCAAGCGACGACACCAGCAAGGACATTCCGTAGGAAATATAGCTGAATCAAAGTCAAAGACAAAGTCAAAGTCAAAGTTCCAAATTTTTACAGCTGTTTTCGTAAATACCAGGTTTTCAGGTTATTAATTTATTTATATTACATTCATGACCCATGTACTATTCAAAGCATCCACTAGCACAATGTTTTAAGGTACCCAATTCCCTGATCGCAATGAGACCGGGGAAAGCAAATGTCTTTTGGCTTTGTACTGTGCGTAACTTCGTAACTCCTAAAAGGATGAACAGGATCCACGGGATCAGTCAACCAAGTCACGTTTTGATTTTTGGTCTGTGGGTCCACAGATCTAATAGCAAGCGGGTCCAGTTGACTAAATACTCTTGTATTCAAATGTGTCGCCGGCTCCCAACTTAATTGATAATGTTTTTCTTTTTGTTGTTTTTTTCATTCGAGTAAAAAGTCGAAAAGTTATGATAATTACCTTTTTCTTTACGATTCCATTATAACATTTATAATAACTATTGCAGCTGATAAGAAGTTAGTCGGCGGATTGTAGTGGTTGAACGAGCAACGATCACTACGCTATGTAATACTTTTTTAATGTATTTTTGTAGAACTATGAGAAGATTACTTTTAATTTTTAGAACAAAGTTTACAACAATTGGATATTTTTAAACCTTAATGGAAGTACCTGGTGACCTTTACAAAATGTGTTGTGTTTTGAGGAACTTCAAGTATTTTATTGCGCTAAACTTGGTTTGTAAGTTTTTTTTTATACAAAAATACAAAATACAAAATATTTATTTCCGTAAAACAATATTTCTTACATTAGTTGATGATTGGAGTCTCCTTTTAAGCAAATAATGCCTGTAGTAGGAGACACCGCTCTTCCATAATTCTATTTTATTTTCTTAACAATATAATCCTAATATTCTCCTAATATGTTATGAATGTATGAGAGGCTAATGGTAAAAGTTGAGTGGTGTATAATGGATGATGATTTGTGTATGTGTGTGTGTGTGTGTGTGTGGGTGTTAAACTGCACGTGTTTGATGTGTGTACGTTATCATGTTACAAGAGTGCTTCTTCTTTATAACCTGATGGCGTAGGTATCTGTGCTAGGTATACAAAAAATAGTACACCAACATTTTTCCAACGATGTTAAAGAATATGTAATAGGAGGCAAGCCTATTGACATCAACCGGGCACTAATTTAAATTTAGAGGCTAACAACTTTGAAAGAGATACTGCGGCCTCGACATAAAGGGCTAAGAAGGAACATGGGTCGTTTTTAGTCAGTAGAAGTCTGACACTCCGTTTCGCTCTGCCCAAGAGCGGGAGGGGTTATTTGATGATTTTCCACCCGACAAAAAAAAACCTAACAATAAAAAAATATATATTAAATTTATTAATAACACTATTATTTTATTACTCATTCACCGACTGTTGATAGGATTCGATCCCTGTCCAACAAAAGTATCAGTTTGCGTAATATTTTTTTAAATTTATCTGCCTAGCCTTTTCCCAACTAGGCTTCCAGTCTAACCGGATGCAGTTTAACATAAAGCGACTGCTTATAATTAATGGGTGGTCACTAGTCCACGGACCCGCCTAAGGAAGCGCGGCTTAATCTGAAAATCCACCCGAATGGCTTTTATAATTAAGTCACAAGCTTTTCAGATATTTAAAAAAAAACCCTACAACTTTTATCATGAGAAACACCATGAAAATATAGTAAACATATAAATTCAGCAGGTTAGAATTGATCGCATAAGACGGAAAATTTTGGTGTAGTATGTTTTGGTCAGTTTAGACCGTTGACAGTCGCTGTGGGTAGCCAACTAACCTAACCTAACTATCAGGGTTATCACGTTCCCGTCGGGGCTGCGGTTCCCGTCGGGGCTGCGGGTTAATCGCAAGAGATACCACGGCCTCGACATGAAGGGCTAAGAAGGAACATGGGTGGTTTTTAGCAGTAGAAGTCTGACTGCCTACGTAACTGGGCTGTGGAAGTTTACCATTATTTATTCAGGAAAAACCAAACTTAAGTGGCAGTGGGCAGGGCACATTGCTCGCACAACCGATGGCCGATGGGGCCAATAAGTTCTGGAGTGGCAATCGCAATCCGGAAGACGTTGCGTTGGAAAACGTCCCACTAGGTGAACCGATGAACTGATTAAGTTTGCTGGAATCTGCTGGACGCGAGACGCATGGAACTGGTCAATGTGGCGACACGTGGGAGAGGCCTATGTCCAGCAGTGGACGTCTTTCAGTTGAAATGAGGATGTATCAAGTGAGGTGAGGCTCAAAACGTTTGAAATGTTCAAGTTCCCATGGCCATTGCAATTTTAGATTAGTCGAACTTTACCTACCTAATTAGTTTCAGAGCTTTCTGAGTGGCAAACGTACAGTGCTGAGGAATCTACTATATTTAATCCACTTCATCAGGCTTTACGTCAAGCCTTGGGCCGTTCAATGGTTTCTGCACCACCAGGACAACTGGCCACCACGCCATATGCTGGTGGACAACTGTTTGGTCAAATGTCCGGAGAGGATTTTGATGCATTTGTCCTCCGACAGGGTAAAAATAGTAAAAAAGACAAGTAAGTATTCTCACTAATATTGTAAATGTGATAAATTAGGGCCTGGGTTTGAATATAGCGTTAGTTTTCAAAGACCAGCCTTTTTTTTTTAAGTTTGATTTTTTCACAGCTTTAAGGGACAGTAGACCTGAGTATTTGATATAAATTTCAGTTTCATACATCCACACGTTCCTAAGAATAAGGGTCTTGAGAGACAGACAGACGGACGGACGGACGGACGAACGGACAACAAAGTGATTCTATAAGGGTTCCGTTTTTTCCTTTCGAGGTACGGAACCCTAAAGAAAGTTTAAACTTATTATGGACCCTCAAATCTCATCGTAGCTTACACTCATATTAATAGTGCCGACTCAACTACATTTATTAAAACTTGGATCGACCTTCGTTGTCATGACAACATAGAGACATCGCCCACAAAATCAATCTTAGAATTTCTTGGCCACAATAGGGGACAAAAAAAAACTAATTAGTCCGTCAGATAGATTTCCAAAAAATTTTGAACACAAAAAATTAAGACGATACAGTGCTTCGAAAACTCGTGAACTCCTCGAAAACGTCACATGTCAGTACATTTTTTACCTACAAATGACGTCACAACCCCCCCCACTCATGATCTTTGACGCGTTTTATCTTCGTCAATTTTTATTAATTTGATAAAACAAAAAACACGTATCCAATATTTTTCGATAATCTAACTGACAGACTAATTAGAATCATATTTTTTTGACTCAGTCCGATCCCCTATTGGTGATCTTTGAAAATGGAAGTTACTTCCTCGGTATATGTACAATGCCTCCTACTCTACCCATCCTTGTCAAACCCATAGTTGCATTCTGCTTTAATCAATGCTAAAGATATTAAAATATCACTGTAATCAATGTTAAAGATGTCTACTCGAAAGTTATTCTACATTGGAAAGGTACGTCTACGTTGATGTCAAATTGTAAACAAAGTGTAGCTGTCAATTTGTCTAACTGCCGCACTCAGAGAGCTTTAATGATTACTTAGGCCATCATTAAGAAAAGGTTTTGACAGTTTTGTCATACAAAAGTATTATATGTCAAATCTTTACTAAGTGACGGCTTAAGTAATCATTAAATATTTCTGAGTACGGCAGTATAATATTATCCAAAGTAAGTAAAGTAAGTTCAGTCTACGACTAACGATACCTGTATTAATTTTTAACTCTCACTCTTTTCCTTATTTCCGCAGAAAAAGTCAGGGTAAAGGGAAAAAGTTCAAGCGAACTACGCAGCCATGGATATCACGACCTCATTATTGCGACTTTATGGCAAGGCCCTGTATGCACGCTTACCAGTAAGTATCGTTTTAATGTCGCATGTTTCTCCAGCATTGTGACCGACAGCTCACTAAGGGCAGCACCTCCGGGGTGCAATCCTCGACTTAAGGCTTCACTTAGATATGAGAGAATTAAGGTGATGACCATCAATCTGAATTTTATGTTCTCTTTTTTTTTGGTGAATGGGAAATAATCAAATGACTCCTCTACTACTAAGTGGTGTTTTTTTTTTAATTTCGTATGTTTTAATCGATTTGGACTTAGTTTATGGTACTTATAGTTATCTGTGGTAATTTTCTTTTCCGCCCTTGGTTATGGAAAATAAGAAAAAGGCACGCGTGCGACATACATTACATGTCGAATCTCATCGTAGTGCAATAAGAGCCAGTTTTCGAGGAAGTGTATTGAAAAGTAATTTTCTGTTTCAGGACTGGTAAAATATGCGCTAGGACAATTAATTACACATACCGAACATTTGACAGCTATTGCATGATGGAGTTTGTCAACTGCAGGGAGAACTATGAAAGTATGTGTTGATGAATTTTCTTCATAAGAAAGCCAAAGCCTCATTGGTCCAGTGGTCGCAAGGGCAACTGCTGCGTTTAAGGTCCTGGGTTCGATTCCAAGGACGGGCAAAGTGTTATTGGGATTTTCCGTCAGGAATTCCTCAGTAGCCACGGAATCTGGACTTATGCCGTTTTGATGGCAATAAGCTCGCCCCCTATTACATAGGACTTAAACATAAGTAACAAAAAGTGGGTGTACTATTAGGGACACCTCTGCCTAACCCATCTGAGATTACAGACAAAGTCCTTCCATAGGCCTCATTTGTGGAAACGCGGGGCGTCGCGCGACGCGATGTGCGTTTTTAATTCAAACACATGGCGATGTATGAAAACGTTAACGATTTCAAACGTCGATTTTACGAGAAGCGATTTTCGCCCGTTAGTTTAAAATGCAGCGTCCGTTGCGGTGGACGCGCCTCTCAGTAAATGAATAAAAAAGCTCTAGATGAGCATTCTGCACGCGCCGCGCGACGCCCCGCCTCTCTGTAATCGAGCCCTTAGAGCGTTCACCAGTGAGCGGGGACTGGCGAACGCTCTAAGGATAGACTTAAGCTGTGGCGCAATAGCGTTTCCCTACCCAACCCATTTGTGACACTTGCCGAAAAACTTTCCACCTGGACACGAGTGGTCATGGCTGACCTGGAAGTCTCTAAACAGACTCCGGACACCGATAGGCCGAAGCAATGAAAACCTGTTCAGGTGGAGATTCATAGATGACTCTGCCCTGAAGTGCAAATGTGGTGTTGCTCCACAAACTATGGGGCACTTGATATCGTGTCCAGCCTGTCCTGTTACCTGCACATCACAGGAGCTGATGGAGGCTACTGAAGGTGCCAAACTCGTCGCCAAATTTTGAGCCGACTCAATTTAAATTGTCATCGACACGCTAAGAAGAAGAAGTGCAGTCAACGTACAGTCTGTACCTGACCCCTCGTATAAAGCTGAAGTGGGCGAGTTTTGTGAGAAGAGGGGTCAGGTTATGCTGGATACAGACTTTACGTTTATTTGTGTGTATGTAAGCGCGGTTTTTGGGCGAGAATCTGACGGACCGCGTTTTAAACACAGGTGGTTCCCACTTTCCGATTTCCACTAAAAATAAAAAAAATAACTAAATACCCATTTCATTGATTCGTGTCGAGAATCATAAGTATGATTATTATGTCATTTGTTTTTTAGAGGTTGGTCAATCATCAAATGACTCCTCCGCTCTGGACAGAGCGGTAAGGAGTGTCAGACTTCTACTAACTAAAAACCACCCATGTTCCTTCTTAGCCCTTGTGCCGAGGTCGCGGTATCTCTGTCGAACAACCCGCAGCCCCGACGGGCAAGTTATCACCTCCTTGAACTTGATGCAGATGTAAAACAACAGATTGTATTTTAATTAATTATTTTCAGTTTGGCAAATGGTTTATGTGGGTGGATGTTTCGACCTTACCAGCGTAGATGAGTATATGCGTATGTATTGGTGTTATACGATCAAATGCTTTGTAATATGACTTGGGAGTTTGTTTCGATTTAAGTATCTTTGTTACTTCTATACTACGCGCCACGAGAATCTATTAAGCGTTGTTATTGTCAATAACTATACTTATGACTGCCTCGTTGGTCTAGTGGTCGCAAGCGCGACTGCTGAGCATGAGGTCCTGGGTTCGATTCCCGGGTCGGGCAAAGTGTTATTGATTTTTTTCATCAGGGATTTATCAGTAACAGCTACGGAGTCTGGATTTGTGCCCGGTTGATGGCTATAGGCTCGCCCCCTATTACATGGGACTTAAACATAACTGGCGAAATGTGGGTGTACTATTAGGTACACCTCTGCCTAACCCTTCGGGGGTTACAGGCGTGATGTTATGTTATGTTATTTTATAACTATACTTATGCTCTTTCTTGGCCGAAGAATTTAGAATAAAAAAATAGATCATAATAGAAAAATAATATGATTTGCGTTAAAATTCGTTAAATGGTCAGACGCAGTTACTATTATGAAAGGTTCATTTAACGCTTTTTAAGACAATTCATATTATGATCTGCTAAGGTGGCCATTTTAGACCCTCTGTTTTATTATATTGCCAGTTTAGGCACATTCCGAATGACAGCGATGTGGAGGAGTACTTAGACGAAGTTCCCAATTTTTCATTTAGTTTGTTTTAGTTCGTATCATCTGCCTAGCCTTTTCCCAACTATGTTAGGGTCAGCTTCCAATCTAACCGGATGCAGCTAAATACCAGTATTTTACATGGAGCGACTGCCTATCTGACCTCCACAACTCAGTTAATACTAGGTAATACGATACTCTTTGGTAAGACTGGATGTCAGAATTTCAGGTCACTGACTACCTGTAACGACTGCCAAAGATCTATATATGGCAGCCGGGACCAACAGCTTAACGTGCTCTCCGAGGCACGGAGGAAACTCGGCATGTCGGGCGGTCACCCATCCACAGACCAACCTAGGCAAGCACAGTCAGTGACCTGAAAGTCTGACAACCAGTCTTACGAAAGGGTCTCGTATAACCCAGTATTAACTAGGTTGTGGAGGTCAGATAGGCAGTCGCTCCATGTAAAATACTGATATTCAGCTGCATGTGGTTTGACTGGGAGCCGACCCCAACATAGTTGGGAAAAGGCTAGGCAGATGATGATGTGTTCCCTTTTATTTTGATGTAAATAACTATATTAACACAATGTGTCTTATTTTTCAGATTACGTGTACCACGATGACTTGTTCATGGATAATTACTATGTTGTTCATAATCCAGTTCAGTAGTGACGCTTAGCTCTTTTGTTGAGGTTAGGTTAGTGCCAATATTATATTTGACGGCACGGTTGGCGCAGTGGCTGATAGATTAGACTGCTGCGCTGCGTGTCGCGGGTTTGATCCCCGCACGGAAAAAATATTTGTATGGCCTACAGATAGTTGTTTCGGGTCTGCGTGTTTGTGTATGTGACTTTGAATGTTTGTAAACGCACCCACGATACAGGAGAAATTCCTAGTGTGGGGCAACGTTTTTTAAAAAAAATATATATATATATATGTGATTACATTCATTATTTACATCAGACACAACGATCCATCATTTTGTTAGTAGGTACCGTAATACGTGGTTTATAGAAAAGCATGGGTGAATAGAGACATAACTTTGTAAGCGATTTTAACGTTGAATTAAAGTGGTATGTGGCCAAAAAGGTATTTTTTTTTTTCAAAATCAAAACTCATTTATTCAAACTAGGCTGATAATCAGCACTTTTCGAACGTCAAAAATATCCAATAGACACAGAAGACTCTGGTAAGATAGGTATAGGATAACTTCAATCCTCATATACGTTTTCGAGGGACAAATTCTGACCACCATGCAGGCAAACTGTAACAAAAGCTAGCTTGGTTAAAATGGTCGAGTAGACTGCAATCCGTGTTTTGTAAATAAATGTTTTCATATGATTTTGTTTTTATTTGATTACTAGCAACCAAACCCTAACAGTGAAGAAAAACATCGTGAGAAAACGGCATGTCTTAGAACCAAAAAAATTGAAGACATGCGACATCTACCAAATCTCTTAGCTTTCTAACAAACAGAGGTTTTTTCTGACAATAGAAACAACAAAAAAAAATCGGTGGAGTAGTTCTCAGATAATAAATAACCTTTCATAATATACGCAACAATAACATTGATTTTATTTATACACCGTATAGAGGAACGGACACAGAATACATCAAGTTATATTTTTTTTTAGAATTTGAACTTAATCGTGAAACCATTAGGTTCAAGGTTGAATGGAAACATTTTTGCAGTTCCCGTTAGCTTGGTGTACGGCCAGCAACAGAAGTAGCTTACATTTTAGAATTTTAATTATTTGATGTACAGGACTCCAGCTATTATTTTTAATGTTTCAGAAGATAGTTCTATAAAACATTCCTTACTCTTCAATAACTTGTTACTAACGAGTAATATCTAACACGATTTTATTAAAAAACCTGCTTTGAAACTTCGAGTAGTGTTAATCTACTTCTGTTGCTGACTGTACTAGCGTCTGTACAACAAAGACATGTGGGCATTTTATTAAGGATATGGTCCAGGCCATCAAACTGAACATCTTTCTCCATGAGACCAACATCATAATTACAAAGAGAAAATCAGTTAACCCATACATTTGGATCAAAGGAATTCTGAAATAAGCCTTTCTTAAACATGCTGTATACATCATCATAATCATTTTAGCCGAAAGACGTCCACTGCTAGATATAGGCCAAGTGTCACCACATGGAGCGGTCCCATACGTCTTGCATTCAGTGGATCTCTACAACCTTCACCAGGTCATCGGTCCACCTAGTAGGAGGCCCTGCAACGCGGACTCCAGAAATTTTCGGCCCATCGGCCATCCGTTCTGAAAGCAATGTGTGTGCCACTGAAGTTTGGCATTTCTGCTGTATATCAAAATAAGGAATAATTTCACGGTAAATGACTTTGTCAATGGAATGAAACAAAATCTAAGCAAAGTTTATAAGCGATAAGACCTCATTCAATCAGCATTATTAATGTGGGTATGTAATCACTTGATACTTTTAATTTTCCAGCATTTACTATTTTGTTTACCTAACATTCAATGTTGCATGGATCATTTGGTACACGAATAATGTTAACAGGGGGGCGTTCTAGGTAAATATTAATTACAATATTTAATTAAATTATCTTTCAGATCAGTTGCTTTAAAGAACTTCTGTCATGTCTGAAAATTGTTCTGAAGAATATTTCTGCATTGGCAGCCACCGAGAGTTATAGACGCTGATTATTTGCCTGAGTCCCTGCAGTGGGAACATTATAGGCTGATGATGATGACGATTAATTACGTAAATTAAAATGTCAGTAAAGAGCAGTGGTGGTTCAGTGGTTACGGCCCCGACTTACGAACCAAGTCGTGGGTTCGAACCCAGGCAGGTACATTATTTATTTATTTATTTCATTACCACTGTTCTCAAAACGGTAAAGGAAAACATCGTGAGGAAACCGACATGTCTTAGAACCAACAAATTGGAAGACATGTGTCATCTACCAACCCGCACTGGGCCCGCGTAGTGGATTATAGCCCATCCCTCTCCAAAAGATAAGGCCTGAGTCCCTGCAGTGGGAACATTATAGGCTGATGATGATGAAAAGGAAAACCAGTTGAATTTTGTTCCTGAACCATAGCTACTCCTATTAGCATTTTAAATTATCACTAGCCTATGTTACCTCCAGATAACAGTAAGATCCTAACGGTACCAAATGCATCGTAATCGGTTCAGAAGTTTTGGTGGATTAAAGGACCGTACAAACATACATACATGAACCCTAAAAACATGACACTCCTATTTTTGAGCAGTCGTGAACAAAGTAATCGTGCTTAGAGAAACCAAGATGACGGGGTTAGTTCTTCCTTTGGAAATGCCAAAATATCTTTGATGAACTATTATGTATTGAAATCAAATATAACAGCTTACAACTAGGACTCATTCCTACTATTGATATTAAAATGTGGTGCTTCGCAACTGGGCTTATCCCAGTTGTGCCAATGACCTTGTTCTGTTCTATCTCCTACTGATATGTAAGGAAGTGGAAATAAGTAATTAAGTAAGTCATTATTTATAAGTATACTAAGTTTAGCTATTTATATTAGGCTTAGTTAATCAATAGTTTATATTGTGTTTTTATTTTTTATTTTTAAGAGTGTATTAAGTAAATTACGAAGGCTGCGGCCGGGATACTTAAAAAAAACCAATTTAGATTTTAATTTTCTAGGTTATTTAGGTGCTCCTGGAGCGAGGTACTGTACACTATGATGTCATCCATGTAGACCAGGCAGATCACGTTTTGTAGGCCTCTCAGAACATTGTCCATTACCCGTTGGAATGTTGACGGGGAGTTCTTTAAACCCATGGGCATTCTTAAGAACTCAAAATGCCCATGTTCTACGTTGAATGCCGTCTTATGAATATCGTCAGGGTCTGTCTCCACTTGATAAAAGCCGCTGGCAAGGTCAAGGGTACTAAAATACTGACACTTCCCTAATTTGTCCAGGACGTCTGTTATGTTCGGTATGGGGTATTTATCGTCTATGGTTTTTTCGTTTAATTTTCGGAAGTCTACTACGAGTCTCCATTTTTGTTTCCCAGAAGCGTCTGCTTTCTTAGGGACAACCCAAATAGGAGAGCTCCAGGCTGAGTCAGAGGGTCTGATTATATTTTGCTCCAGCATTTTTGAAATTTGCTCCCTAACCTCTTGGCGATGAACGAAAGGATATCTGTAAGTCTTGGTATAAATAGGTGTGTCATCTACAGTCCGTATACGGTGTTTTACTTTATTGGTGAAAGATAAGGGTTCGCCTTCTATGTAGAATACATCTGCATACTTCGAACAAATATTTACTAAGTTAATTTTCTCCTCCTCATTAAGATGATCTGTCCGCAATTTTGATATTACTTTATTAATGCGAGATGTGTCGGGTATTTGTTCTAGGTTCATGCATTCGATATTATTTAAGGTTACAGCCTCTACCGGGTGGTCTAGGGATAGAATGGTATCGTTGTTTGATGGGTTTAGAATTTCTACAATGCCGCGGTTATTACAAACGGCTGTAATGCATTCGCTTACAATACAATTGCACAGGTATTGTTGTGAGATATGTACGTCACCGTCTTTAGCGTTTATGGGTAATCTGATAAGCTTAGTAGTGTTGGCTGGTATAACAGCCTCGTAAAGGTTTACATTCCGCGAATTAAACATTAAGATAGGGTTCTTTGCGGTAGCCGTAATCAGTAGGTTGTCCTTTAGGTCAATCTTCGTATTCCATTTGGTCAGTAAATCTAGTCCGATAAGTCCATCGAAGAATTTGTGAAAGTCATATATGAATAATTTAATTTCGCTAGGGTCATTGAGTTCGCGGAAAGATGGTATAGTTATAGAATAGTCGTTTCTAGTTGTGGCATGGACGTTAGTCACCTCGAAGGGGTCATAGTTAAGAGGGTATTCCGTTGTACAGCTGTAGGACTAATAAACGACTGGTTTGCTCCGGTATCAATGAGTAAGTTTAGTGGGGGGTCGGATATTTTTATGTAGGGCAACTGTCGTTGCGTTTGCAAGTTGACTTCTATTTTGAGGGTTTTAATGGGGGTTTCATCTGAAAATCCTGGTTTGCGTTACTAGTCGAGGGTTGGGGTTCCTCGCATTTAGTAGAGGGTTGAATTGGTTCTTGCTCAGGCGGTACGGCCGGTCCGAGATCCTGTACGTAATAGTAGTTGCCGTCGTCATAATAGACGTTATTATAGTCAGCGTGGTCGTAATCATAAGAGTAGGGTTCCTCCACGACGTAATAATCGTAGTTATATTCGTTACAATCGTTGAAGTTCATCTCACGGGTCTTAAAATAATTTGTTGGGGGCGGGTTGCCAAACTTGCCCCAGTCGTGAGGTCTACTTGGCATGGGTTTAGCAATAAAATGGCTGACCCCGCTCATTGGCTGAGGTCCCGGGGCTAGGGCACGTGGCTGAATTCTGAATACGTTACTTTGCGCGTTATAGTTAGGCGGCGGCGCGCGGAACATTTGCTGCGTACGCGTTTGGTTATTAAGTGCGATGGGCGCACGTGGCGCGCCATGTGGTTGGAACATAGGTGGTCTCCAACTGCTCTGCGGAACCGGTGGCCGTTGCCAGTTTGAAAAGGGTTTCGGCATCGGCATGGGTAGAAAACCTGTGGGCTGTGTTAGTAATTTGGGCATAGGAGCGGTTGGAAGTGGCCTTTTTACACTCGCGCTATCATTACGGTCTTTCAGGTACATCACATTTAGTTCCTCTTGAACAAACTCCAGCGCCCTTTCGGTGCTTTCAGGACGCATGCAACGTATGCGGGAACCCAGAGGTTCTTTTAGGCCACGTACAAACGCTTGCATTGTTAGTTTTTTGTATAGTGTACGTTTCGCTTCTATGGTGGTATTCACTGTTTCATGCAACGATATATAAGTCATGATGGTGCTGAATAACGATTGACACTGGTCGTAGTACTCTTGTGGAGTGCTGTTACCTTGAGCTGATACTAGGAGGTCATTATAGAGGGCCGTTTCGTCCCTCTGGTCGGCAAAGCTATTAATTAGAGTATTCCGTATTCCTGCCCAACTATCTGGGATGCCATTCGAATTAATTCTAGTTGCCGCGGTGCCTGTTATTTTATTTAATATGCCGTTCAAAAGGCATAGATTACCTAACTCACTGCCCTGTGCATTACTTAAATAAGTACTAACTATCTGGTCACATAGTTTAATAAATCGCGTGAGTACGTTGGGGTTCCCATCGAACTCGGGGACTGGGCGTAGAGCCTTATAAATCGTGTCCGGATCGCACGACATTTTGCAGTCTTCGTATAAACTATTTAAACCTAAATCTATATCCCTATTCGAATCTAATACTAATTGCCTACTATTGGGTCTACCTGATGTAGACTCGCGAGGTCCTAAATTACGTGGGTGGAAAATTTTGAAGGATTAAGAGACTTGGGTACACAGGAAGCAACACAGGGAATAATTCAAGCGTACTCACATAACCTTCATATCGGTCTCTGGGGTCGATGTCTGGATCCCGTTCTCTCCCGGCAGCAATCCTTGAGTTCGGATACTCGATGAAGCTTGACAGCAGGTTAGCCGCGATCGCTCACGCGCGGTAGCGATAATATCGATATAAGATAGACCTAGCTAACCTCGAGTATCCTACCGGCTGCGCCAATTACGAAGGCTGCGGCCGGGATACTTAAAAAAAACCAATTTAGATTTTAAAACTAGTTTAATTCAAGTAAAAGGAATTACAATAAAAGAAAACTATATCTAGCTAAATCTAAAGTTATGTCTTCCTTCAAAGCCGAAATAGAAGTGGCCGACCTCTTGTTGCGCTGGCGCGATGGTGCCGCGGTATTTTGTTAGTTCAGCACCTTTGCCTCGTGTCGCTAATTGCGCATTTTACTTGTTTGTTATAATTGATTGAGGTCGTCCTTAGTCAGCGCTTTAGATATACTACGCCTGCGTAACAAGTATGCTTTTAGTCTAAGCAACATTAGTTTACTGCCATCTGTGGAGGCTTGTAAATGGCTTGTCGTGTAACATCTCATTATTAATTTACGTATTGTTAGCTGTAAGCCACCCGAAGAAAATAAAATAAAATAAAATAAATAAATAAAATAATGTTTTTCTGACTTCTCTGCTATTATTTTCTGATTAATTTCGTTACGGGATCTAAAACACTTAATTTTTTTCTCTGTAACTTCGTCAAGCTTCGTAGTCTCAATGCTTTTCTAATTTTGGCTTGGCACAAAAAGAAAAAACTATTATGTTGAAAGTCTTTCTATTTTGTTACAGTTTCAAGCATGGCTCTCACCATTCAGTGTTTAGAAATGGGTATTTAAGGATTGAGAATATTAGAACAAGAAAACATTATTTATTATGGGACCTCAAATTGATTTTATTTTTCCAAGTTGTACTATTTCTCCGTAAGTATAATTATTGCATTTTTTTAGGGATTTGAATACAGGGTGTAAACGAACCCTTCACGCATCCGTCAACCAAGCATTCTGTACATCAAACTAAGTACCCCTACGCAAAAATTTTTGCTGGAAAATGATTTTTTTTTTTGGGATCAAAAATCACATTTTACGGTAAAACTCAAAGTAGCACTCTTAAAACATTGTGCTTGTGGTTGCTTTGAATAGTAAACGGGTCATGGAGGTAATTTAAGTAAAGTTAAAACCAGAAATACTACTATTTACAAAAACAGCTGTGAAAAATTTGGAACTTTGACCCCCAATATCTCCGTAACTAGGAGGTTCCCAGGTATGGTCTAGAACAAATCGCAGATCATGATCGCAGTGGTAGGGAGAACAAGTGCCCTTCGTTTGCGTTAAGAGTACTTTTGGTGTTCCAAGCATTCGTCATGTAACATTCCAATATTCGATTTTATACAGTAACAAGTGAATCTGCTGAACGGCTACATTATAGGCGACTGCTCCCGGTGAGGGAGCACTGTCAGACAGGCTTCAAACACTTCCAATTCTTATGCGATCAACTTATTGGCATTTAGGTAGTTCATCAACAGCAAGTAAAGAAATTATTCTACTTCTGACATCATCATAGCGTTTCAAACATTATTAAAATGATTAATATTTAATAAAAATATTAACCCAATTTTTAGAAATACACACATCAAAAGTGTCTAGGGATCAACATTTATTTTTGCAATAACTTTTCTCCTGATTGATATTAATTAAAATTTTCTTTAAGGATTCATCAAATAAAGTGTTTTCGTTTGTCACAGTAACGATAAACCAAGTCACCTTTGCATTAATAAAGAAATTTGCCATTTTCCTAATAAAGGGATTTTTGACATTTGAACCACTAACATTAAAGTTCGAAAAAAAGACTGAAATAACAGTTTTCTTTAAATTTTATTGGGTAACTTAAACAATTAATAATCCGTGTTTCTACCGCGAACACTAACAACACAAGAACATCGGTTTGGCAAACTCAAAATGAGTTCATCCAAATCACGCTGTGGAATGGCCGCCCATGTTCGTTGCAACAACAAAAAAAGGTCTTCTTGCGACTAGATACCCTCCATATTCGGCAGAGCTCTTCTCTGTAGCATATCCCATGCATGCTCAATTGGGTTCAAGTCTGGCGACTGAGCAGGCCAGGGCAGGACTCAAATCTTAACTCGAAGAGCTCCAACAATAACCGCCATGATGTTAGCCGTGAGGCTTCATCACTCTTCAGGGAACTTAATTAGCGACCAAACAGTCAGAAACCGCTTGCATGAAGTGAACCTTCATTCCCGAAGACCGCTACGGGTACCACCTATAGCAATGCACAATCGTAGGATTCGATATCAATGGGCTCTTGAACACAGAAATTGGGCAGAATAACAATGGCGTTTCGTGTGCTTTTCTGATAAGTCTCGTTTTGGTATGAGACCGGATACAAGACGTATACGACACTGGAGAACCCCTGGACGCCAACAGCGATTAAAATCCTGCCAGGAAGTCCATCCTTATAGTGGTGGAACCATCATGGTATGGGCGGGTATTTGGATCGGCGGAAGAACTGAGTTGATTTGGATCAGAGGCAACCTCAACGCTCAAATTTATGCTGAGACGATTGTATCAGACGTCATCGTTCCTCTACAAGTGCAAATCGGTCCCTTATTTCAGTTAATGCATGATAATGCACGACCGCACACCGCAAGAGTTGTAAGACAGACTCTCGCCGCAGCTAACATCAATGTCCTGCCCTGGCCTGCTCAGTCGCCAGACTTGAACCCGATTGAGCATGCATGGGATATGCTACAGAGAAGAGCTCTGCCGAATATGGAGGGTATCCAGTCGCAAGAAGACCTTTTTTTGTTGTTGCAACGAACATGGGCGGCCATTCCACAGCGTGATTTGGATGAACTCATTTTGAGTATGCCAAACCGATGTTCTTGTGTTGTTAGTGTTCGCGGTAGAAACACGGATTATTAATTGTTTAAGTTACCCAATAAAATTTAAAGAAAACTGTTATTTCAGTCTTTTTTTCGAACTTTAATGTTAGTGGTTCAAATGTCAAAAATCCCTTTATTAGGAAAATGGCAAATTTCTTTATTAATGCAAAGGTGACTTGGTTTATCGTTACTGTGACAAACGAAAACACTTTATTTGATGAATCCTTAAAGAAAATTTTAATTAATATCAATCAGGAGAAAAGTTATTGCAAAAATATATGTTGATCCCTAGACACTTTTGATGTGTGTAGTTGCAGATTTTTATGAAACTTACTCGTTAGAAGGTTTTCTCTGTTACAATACTTATTTGTATTGATGGTACATTTAATGCGTGGCCGCTATTTTGTGAATGAAATAAACTAACAGAAGTTAAGCTAACCAAATATTTTTTACTTCGAGGTGAATCTCACCAAGTCACACGTGGTGCCCGTGTCAAAAAAAGCCTCTCCTAATAGCCTTATTGGACTGAAGCGATCGTATACTGGACCAATGAATTATGAATTAGACAGTTAGACACATTGCGATTTGGGCATAAAGCGCCTAAACTAATTCAAAGTCCTTTGTTTTTTTTTCAAAGCATTATCTAATGAATGTGCTAACGGGGAAAGCACATCGCCAAGTCGACAAAACACCACTAATGGTACACGACGTGGCATGAACAACATGGTCCATCAGAACACGACCAATAGTACACAACGTGGCATGACCAACGTGTTTCATCAAAACACGACCAATGGTACACGACGTGGCATGAACAACGATGTCCGTCAGGGTCGTCGTCAAAACCCCTTCAAAGACATGACAGCAAAGCCTGACAGAACTGAAATATATCCGTGAGTTCATACTTACGGAACCACAGCATGTATCAGACTCTCTAAGTCCATCAACAAAGATAAGGGCCCGTGCGTAACTTCGAAATTAACCGTATTCCCAATTATATTCACGTAGTTTTGAAAATACACGCGTAGTATGGATAACTGTACAATCGTGTTGACATTCTTTTTTTAGTTCGGGCCCCTAACTAAATCTATCGTAAGTCATTCATTCAAGTCATTAAACGCCCGTATCTTGGTTCGAAACTACGGGTTTTGTGCTTAGAGAGCAGACCTTTGGGTCGAGTAGGTATTAAAATGTTGTGCATGTCACAGCTGATTTTTTTTCCAATTATGAAATTGGAGTCGCGGTGCGAGCACACTCCCACTTCTAAACCTCAACTCGGCCGCGACTTCACTATGTACGCGCACTGCCTTATGGCAGTGAGAGTATTTTCTTATGAAAATACTCTTGATCGTGTGGGCGACGGGCCATTATCACTTATGCATAGGAAAAGTATTCAATTTTTGAGCCTCACTTGATTATCATTTCAGTCAAAAGACGTCCACTACTGGACATAGGCCTCCCAAGTGTCGCCACATTGACCGGTCCCGTGCGTCTCGCATCCAGCAGATTGCTGCAACCTTCACCGGGTCATCGGTCCAGCTAGTGGGACACTTTTCACTTCCTTCTGTGATACCTACTTTATAATAATTTCAACAGGCACTCAGCGAGGCAGAAAACTACCACCAGGAGAAAGCGCACCACAATATATTTCGACTCGGTGATAGATCCTTGTGATCATTTGGCCAAAATCTGTTTGAGAGCCTACCAGTAAGTAAAATTATTAAATTCTCTCCCATATTGAATCGACATAATTTTATTAATTACTTAATATTGCATGCTGTGTCTATCGCTCCATATTGTACACTATGCTTGTATCATAATTATTGTTTGTATTTCTAGAATTGACAGTGTAACAATTGTAGATAGACAATAAATAAATAAATAAAAATAAATAAATATAAGACTATATAAAACATAATAACAAAATATATAACTAAACTAAAAATAAACAAGCTATAAAAGGGCATCGAAAAACTCGTCAACGCTGTCAGCAGGTTAAGTGCCCAAGAGACTGGCAGTGTTGCCACGTTGTATGGCAACGCTTAGCCTCTGGCCAAAGAAAAAGCCAGCCCTTGGGTCAGTGGGCACTAGGACCCCACGGCCCCTGAGTTTCAACCCCAAACGGCTCGAAAATATAGTTCCCACAAAGGTTACTATATTTATGCCGCTTGAGGTTCTCCGCAGCCGCAGCGGCAGCGCCAGCACAACACGAAGAGCTTGAAAGATCCGATGGCCATGGCGCAACAGTATCATTTTATCTTTCATTTTTAAAGCAATCGTCTTCTCTACTCGTTTTCAAGCCGTGTGAATGAGTGAATGAATCAATGAATTACATAAATGACGCTTTTGTATGATTTTTTAACAACTTCCAAGAAAATCTACGCTGAGGGTCTAAAATCACGTAAACAATTAATGGTTATATGCAGATGTATTATATAAATCACTTTCTTTAAAAATTGTTTTAACGATTTCTATTTGTTTTCAGAACTGGAAGAGTATGCGGCCGAACAATTTATAATAACTATTATGGTTTCAAGAACTATTGCATGTTAGATTACGCGAACTGCATGCACAGATATAATAGTGTGTACTTACTGTCTCTCATTATATTCTTCCTATTTACAGTTTAGCACTTTTTAAATTTAAGTTGAAATTAAGTTTTGTTCTGCCATAATAAGTGACTGCACTCTTTCTTATTAAAACTAATCTAACATTCAAAAGGTGGGACACAACTATTCAGTAACACCAGTCTCAATATGAACAAAGCCTCTTGTGAGAGCGTACATGTACAATTGTACATGCACCGTACGTCAACAGCCGCGTACTGACTGGGCGCTGAGCCTCGCGAGGCATGAGCGCGAGGCAATTTATGCGGTCGGTCATGACGTGCCTTGCCCGAGGTAAACAATGAAAACATGAACATGGTCGTGTCGCGCGACATACGCCCGAGGCTGCCTCGCGAGGCTGCGCGCTCAGTCAGAACGCGGCTATTGTGGGCCGAACACACTGGTTGTGGAGGCATTAGACATAGCAGAAATTTTCTCGTTCATGAACAAGTATCGGACCGAATAGTGGCTTATTGTTGTGTCCAACGGATTGCCACGAAGCAGGAAATAGAAAAAATAAAAAAAAACATTAACACTATGAATTTTAGCTGATTGCTCAGGGAACCATGGAGTGTTATATGCTTCGCATACAGTTATTGCTTAAGATATTGATTTGAGCGAAGACGTACAAAATTTATGGATTTTGTAAATCGTGATCAGTGAGCAGCGGTGGCTCAGTGATGGCGGCTCCGACTTACGAACAGTAAGTTGTGGGTTCGTACTCAGGCAGGCGCATTACCTTGTGTAATTTATTTCATCACCACTTCTCTCAAAACGGTGAACGAAAACATCGTGAGGAAACCGCCATGTCTTAGAACCAAACAATTCGAAGACATGTGACATCTACCAACCCGCATTGGGCCCGCGTGGTAGATTTTATCCTATCCTTCTCCTAGAGAGGAGGCCTGAGTCCCTGCAGTGGGAACATTATAGGCTGATGATTAAATTGTGATATAAAACTCAAATAGAGTTGGGCAGAACTTCTTGAAGGCGCAGTGATCAACTGAGTCTGTGGCCGTTTTACGAAATGAAACATGATATTTATAAAACTTTTAAGACCTCATACATTGATGACGTCATCATCACCATCATCAACTGTAGCCTAAATTCACCCACTGTTAGGCTATACCCAACAAGAGGGATGTTTACTGACTAAATAAAATATGATTCTAATTAGTCCGTCTGTTAGATTATCGAAAAATATTTGATACGTATTTTTTGTTTTTTCAAATCAATAAAAATTGACGAAGATAAAACGCGTCAAAGATTTGAGTGGGGGGTTGTGACGTCACTCACCGGTAAAAAATGTCATACTAATGTCTTATTATATGACGTCACACGAGTTTTCAAAGCACTGTATCGTCTTCATTGTTTGTTTTCGTGAAAAAGAAAAAATACGTGTCCAATATTTTTTGGAAATCTATTTGGCGGACTAGTTATATTTTTTTACTTAACTACCCTATTGGTGAATTTAACCAATTTCTGACGTTCCAGTATTGCATGTTCCAGCCTCATTAAATACTTTATAACTTGTTTAGGATGAGGTCTGTTCCCGGTTGTTTAAATGAAGCTATCGTTATGGTTTTACATTATATTGAATAAAATAAAATTACAGACTGCAGATTGGGTTGGGGTCTGTACTGGATGGTGGATGTGAGGTAAAAAGGAATGATTTTATACAAACAAAAGCTTTTATAGACGTTATGAATGAGCGATGATTGAGTGAACGGAGCGTGGAATGAACGCAGCAGCGCGTAGCGCCAGTGCGCGCGGCGGCCAGTGGACGAACCAGGCGGCGTTGAATGTCTTCACCGCAGCGCTCACGCACCGAGTCCAGCACCTTGTCGGCAGGTGGCGCTAGCGGTAGGCGTGAACATGCCCCCGGCCTTGGAAGCGCTGCTTCCAAAATGGTTCCCGGCACGGAGTCAGGCGTCGTCGCTCACAGGTTGTGAAGGCAGCGGGCAGATCTTGGAGAAGGCACGTCTGATCGTCCCAGAAGCCGTGTGGATGTCAGCCACTCGAGCTACGCCGTCTCCTCCTGGAAGTATACGCAGAATGCGACCGAGCCGCCACTTTAATGGTGGCAACTGGTCGTCCTTGATGAGGACAAGGCTGCCCAATGTGATGTCCTCCTGCCTGGTCTTCCACTTGGTTCGCAGTTGCAGCTCCGAAACGTATTCTGTGGACCAGCGCCGCCAGAAGTGCTGCCGCAGTTGCTCGATGCGTTCGTAGCGTGTCAGACTCGAAGTTGGCTGGTCTGGAACATTCCTTGAAGGTGGCGACGTTAACGGTCGGCCAATGAGGAAGTGTGAGGGGGTGAGGGGGGAAAGGTCAGAAGGGTCTGAGGAAAGAGGTGACATTGGACGGGAATTTAAGACAGCTTCGATTTGTGTCAAAGCCGTGGAAAATTCCTCGTAAGTTAGTCGCGCGTTACCTACTATGCGTCTCAGGTGATACTTGCATGATCTCACCCCGCCCTCCCATAGACCGCCAAAATGTGGAGAATAAGGAGGAATAAATCGGAATTCAATGCTATTATTGGAAGCGTAATTAATGATGGCTTCCGATTCCTTCTCTAAGAATAAAGGAAACTCCTTTTCCGCGCCCACGAAGTTTCTACCGTTATCAGAAAAGATAGTGCGAGGCGTACCTCGCCTACTAATAAAACGTTTTAATGCTAATATATAGTCATTTGTAGATAAACTAGTGACGAGTTCCAAGTGCATGGCTCTAGTCGTAAAACAAATGAAAAGACAGATGTATGCCTTAGTGAGTCTAGAACCTCTGCCCTTTCTGGATAATATGAAAACTGGCCCCGCATAGTCTACACCGGTTCGCATAAACGGGTAGCCAGGTTCTAAGCGCTCGGGAGGTAAGTTGCCCATGATAGGTGCTAATGTCTTACCCCGATTACGTGTGCACGTTACACATTCGTGCACTATTTTTCTAGCGAGATTTCTAGCGTTCAACGGCCACCAACATTCACGCATAGTAGCTAATAGAAGTTGAGGCCCGGCATGTAATAATCGTACATGCTCGTATTTAAATAAACGAATTGTAAATGGATGCTTACTACATAATAGAATCGGATGTTTCTTATCGTAGGTAAAATCGGACGAATTACATAGTCTACCGCCAACCCGAATTATTTTATGTTCATCAATAAAAACATTCAGACTTGAAATCCTATTATATTGTTTACAACTTCGCTTGATAGGAATTTGAGCAACTAAGTTATTTAAAACATCTGGAAAAGAATTCCTTTGTACGAGTCTAATTAACGTTCTTTGCGCGGCGTTCAACTCGTCAACAGATAAGAAACCGGTTTGTCGCCTGGCTCGGTCAGCTGACTTGAGGCGTGAGTTATTTATGAATCTAAGTACGTAGCTACCTATTCGTATAAGCTTAGTGAATGACGCGTATTTATTGAAGTTGATTATGTCTTCGTGTTGAATATTGGGTAAGCAGGTTTGTTTGTGTTTTATATCTGGTAAGTTACATGCCTCGGAATTATCGCGTTTAGTTTGTTCGAAGTAATGTAAACGATTATGTAAGTAAGACGGACCGTACCACCAAAGTTCGTTATCCTTTAACAAATCTAGGCTACAACCTCTAGACAATAGATCAGCTGGGTTGTCTTTACTGCTCACATGTAACCACACTGAGTCGCCTGTGAGTTCATTTATTTCAGTTACTCGGTTTTGTACAAACGTTTTTAGTAAATGTGGTGACATTTTAATCCAACCCATGACTATTGTGGAATCTGTCCAAAAATATACTTTACTAAACTGCAACCTAAGAGATTCAACTATTTTCTTATATAATTTAGCTCCTATCAACGCGCCACACAGTTCCAAACGAGGAATACTGATTGTTTTCAAAGGTGCGACCTTACCTTTTGCACACAATAACCGAACGGTTGCGGCACCGTTATCGCTATATGTACGTATATAAGCACACGCGCCATACGCATTTTGAGAAGCATCGGTAAATATATGAAGTTCTGTGTATTGGGTATGATCACCTTTCACGTGACGAGGGATGCGAATATCGTTTAGAAATCTCAACGTAAAAATAAAATGTTTCCAACTGTTAGCAATTTCCTGAGAAACCGAAGTATCCCAGTCGATTTTACTCAGCCATAATTTTTGTAGAATCATTTTTGAAATTATGACTGCAGGTGAAAGAAGACCTAATGGATCGTATATTTGTGATATTACTGATAACATTACTCGCTTAGTTAAATATGAATTGTTGTCATAGTTATCAATATTTGTAACGAAGTGTAGCTCATCGCTAGTGTTGTGCCAACCCAATCCGAGTGTTTTGGTTTGCGCATGTTCGCCTATGAAACATTCTGTGGCTTTATTTTGAGATGCATCTGAGTTAAAGGTCCACTTGCGCAAAGGAAAACACCCCGACTGGAACACGTCTGATGTTTTTTGACATATTCGAAGCAAGTTATTTAGATCATCATCACCGGTGATGAGATCGTCCACGAATATGTCCTCCGTGATGACACGAGCGATGACGTCATCATCGCATTCTAATGCTAACTGTCTAATACAGCGCATGCTTAAGTATGGAGCTGACGCAGTTCCGTACGTGACTGTATTCAGTTGATATGTATATAACGGATCTGAAGGGTTATCCCGCCACAATATTAATTGCAGTGACCTTTGGTCAGGCTGGAGAAGAACTTGACGAAACATTTTCTCCACGTCTGCACAAGCTACGTATTTA
The DNA here is from genome assembly GCA_949774965.1 of Diarsia brunnea. NCBI lineage: Eukaryota > Metazoa > Arthropoda > Insecta > Lepidoptera > Noctuidae > Diarsia > Diarsia brunnea. Next base: position 13,659,570 of record OX459019.1, on the reverse strand, counting down.
TATTGTCTGAATCGTAACAAGATCGAGAGAATATCGTTTTGTAACGCGGGTCCCGGATACTGAATATCATTTAATGATTTATTCGAGCTAGTAACGGCACTAGCATCGAAGACAACGCGTAGTTTTGTAGTTGAACTAGATTCCCTAACAACACCGTGATGTGGAAGGTAATAGTTTGGTTGACTACAAGTCTCTAACTTGGACATATGACCTAAGTCATTGTATTCACGCATGAAGTTAGAATATAAACGTTTAAATTCTGGTGAACGATTGAGTTTACGCTCTAAGGTCAGAAATCGTTTCGTCGCTGACGTATAAGAATCACCCAACGCATCTGGTGCTTCTCTCAACGGTATACGAACCGAAAATCTACCGTTTTCAACGCGTTTTGTTGTATTATTGAATATTTCTTCGCATGTGCGTTCATCATCTGTTAGGGGTACGCATGATGATGAAGGAATGTTTTCGAGTTCCCAAAACAGCCGGAGTTGTTTATCGATTTCCTGACTGAAGTGGCAACGAACGTGAGCAGGCTTTGGGTTCCTCGCGAACACAGGACCAGACAACAACCACCCTAATTTTGAGTTTTGTAGGAATGGACCACTCGCTAGACGTATTTTGTCCGTTTCTAGAAGATCCCAAAATCTATCCGCGCCAATCAACAAGTCAATTTCCGAACTAACGTTAAACGTCGGATCTGCTAATTGTAAGAACTCAGGTATACGTATATTACCGGCTTCGATGTTCATCGTAGGCAAACTGGATGTTATGCATGGCAAGATCAAACAACGAAGCTTGGTATTAAAATCGCTTAATTTTGCACGTATTGTGACGTCACATGAATGCTGTGATTGCGAGACCGATTGTCCCACACCCGAGATTTGAATAGTGGACTGTATATATAACGCATTTATTTTCTTTGCTAGTTTTTCTGTTATGAAGCAGTTCTGACTTCCGTTGTCTAGAAGCGCGCGAGCCGTGTGGTACACGTTATTATGATCAGCTACTTCAATTAACGCCGTAGAAAGCAAAACAGTACTTATTAATTTAAATTCGGTAGTGTTTGCTTCACACGTGACAGTGCTGCTCGAGTCGTTGGAATGTAAGGTTGATGTCGCTAAACTGTGTGCGCGTTCAACCTCTTCCACATGTAGCAGACTGTTATGTTTGTTTGAACACTGTTTACACGACCCGAATCTACATTGATTTAACGCGTGACCGGTTCGTAGGCAATTTGCACACATCTTATTATCGTTAATCAATTTAATTCTGTCTCTCACGGACATGTTATGGAAGGCTATACACGAGTACAATGAGTGTTCCCTTTTGCATAGGACACACTTGGGTAAATCCCATTTATTATTTGTATCACCACGGTTATTATTATAGCGCGTCGCTTTAGTAGATGTGTAGCTATGTACGCGATGTGAATTACGCTTCTCGCTTGCGTTTTGATGTTTAAAATCGCTATGAGGCGTTTTATCTTTAACGTGGTTCGCGCCGATCATTTCCAACGTGTCCGCTCGGCTTCGGAGGAACGTTATTAAATCGCTAAGTTTTATTTTTTCTCGTGAACCCAAACACGTGGCTCCGATGTGACTTTCCCATTCGCGTTCCGTAGACGAATCCAGCTTACTGATCACTAAATAAATTATTAATGTATCCCAATTAACTGTGGGTTCATTTAGTGAACTTAAAGCGCGCAGATTACGTAAAATAGTATCAATTAATTTCCTTATTTGCGATGGCGATTCTTGTTTTAATGACGGAATATTATGCAACGCTTTTACGTGATTATTAATTAATAACCTCTCGTTGTGATAACGGCTTTCTAATAACTCCCATGCATGAACATAGTTGGCAGGGCTGAATTCTAAAGCTGCTATCACCTGTAACGCGCTTCCACCAAGGGCTGACCGCAAATAATGGAACTTTTGAATCTCGTCTAGATCGGAACGATTGTGAATCATGGTTACGTATGAATGCTTAAATTCTAGCCAGTGATCATAGGCTCCATCGAAGGCAGGTAATTTTATGTCTGGTAATTTAATATTGACACGTGGTTCTGATGCAATTGGAAGTCGACTTTTAATTTCCGCGTTTTTAATCAAACAATTCGCACTGGCTATTGCCGTAAAATATATTGCCTCTAATGATTCTATGTATTGTAAATTTGCGTTTGTTTCTGATTCCGGCAGGAGTAGTTCGATTTCATTTTCTACGTTGTCGAATTTATCGTATAATTCACTCGCGGCTTGAACACGTAAAGTTAGCTCCGCTGCTTGTAAGGCTGTTAAGTGAGCTCCCGCGAACGATTCTACGTAATTTTTAAACTGGGTTAACCGACCCTTAATGTTACCCCTTCGTTTCTTTAATTCGGACAAAACTTCGTCTACTGCTTTAATCGACATTCTGACGGAATATGGATGAGCGTTATGTGGTGTGGTGTGATGTGGTGTAGTTACTTACATGCAAATATCACCTGGACCACGTGGCTGCCACACTCGCGTGAACTGAAACGAAACACAGCTTTAACACAAATCGCAACTGAATGGATGGGACGGGTGGGACGGACGGGACGGGAACAGAGACCTGACCGTTATGTTTCTTACGCCTTCGCCTTTTCCTCTTGTATGAAGTTATTGCTGGGTCACTGGACCAGCTGTGATGATCGCTGCACTCGGTCGATCGTCTTCACAGCCAGCTATCGTCTTCAGCGCCCGGCTCCAGTCCGAGTCGAAGGTCCGCAACGTGCCCGCAACGTGGTCGGCACCGTGTATGTGGAGTCTTCTTCCGGCTGGTATGATTGATAATCCGTCTCGTAGGACCAAAATGTTTAGGATGAGGTCTGTTCCCGGTTGTTTAAATGAAGCTATCGTTATGGTTTTACATTATATTGAATAATAATGAAATTACAGACTGCAGATTGGGTTGGGGTCTGTACTGGATGGTGGATGTGAGGTAAAAAGGAAGGATTTTATACAAACAAAAGCTTTTATAGACGTTATGAATGAGCGATGACTGAGTGAACGGAGCGCGGAATGAACGCAGCAGCGCGTAGCGCCAGTGCGCGCGGCGGCCAGTGGACGAACCAGGCGGCGTTGAATGTCTTCACCGCAGCGCTCACGCACCGAGTCCAGCACCTTGTCGGCAGGTGGCGCTAGCGGTAGGCGTGAACATAACTAATTAAATGATCTTTTGTCGATAGTTTGGCAAGTCATACACATGGGAGATTGTATAGATATCAAAGTTCTCACGAGCATACTAGGTGAGTACCGTCCTCGTCTTTGCTTGATACAAGGTACAGTATACAAGGTTCATCGATCACAACTTATGAGATTACCATAAAAGATATAAATAATCAATTTAAATTACCTGTAGAAATAACTTGGAATTAACTTAACTTTTTTATTTTTGGCTCTACGAGTAAAAGTCATTTGACAAAAGTTGTAGATAATCTTATTTGCAGCAAAAAATGTAGACATTTTTTTTTTGTACAACTTACAGTTCGTCAGATACCATAAAAACCATTTGAGCCGCCCCTTTTTTTTTAAGATGGCGGCCGTGGGACAAGGGTTGTTACCCCACAAACTTGGATTTAACTTTAAACTGACTTCCTCTTGATATCATAAAAATAAAATTGCGTCCTCTAACAAATGCACGCTAAATGTAACATTTGTAACCCTGTAATGGTAGATGTAAGTTGATAAATAAATAAATAAATTTCAATGGACTACATACCATTTGGCAAGACTGTATCTATAGTGGCCAAACGTGGCCCACATACGATTTCCAGATGGGCCACTGTCCTGGAAGAAGGTGTTCTGACGTAATGATGACGTGAGGAGAAGTCTGTTACTCCACGATTCCCATCTTTCATCTGACGCTCTAGAACCTACTTTAAGTAAAATGAGATAAAATGACAAGTTTATTGAAAGTGCATCGGGCTCGTCATTCCCGTATTCGTGCACAGGGCTGGACAGAATTGTACATGGTGGAAGAGTGACTTCAAGATGTCCAGACTTGATGTAACGCTTTTTTAACCTGCACCCTGTCAGGTTGCGGAAGGCGGTCCCTGTACAGCATGTATCAGAAACATGTCTTATTCAAAGGTGTGGTACATACCATCCAACAGAACAACTTTATGTACAAAATCATATTAGATTTAATTTTTGTGGTGACAATGGGTAAAGTTTGTTTACAGACAAAATAAAAAAACCGTAAATTAAAAAAATATTGATGCGAAAAACATTTTTTTGGGGTTTCACATACAAATCAATCCGGTTCGACCAAAGCCTTATGTACATCTAACTAAGGAATGGTTTTATGTACAGAATGCTTGGTGAGCCGAAATCTTTGTGATAGATGCGTTTATAGGTACTTTGTAAACTTTCAAAGGGCTTATTAAATTCCAGTTTATGTTTTCAGCGATGACTGAATTAAGTTCCAATCAAATGCAAGAAAACTACATGCAAGTAAAAGAATTGGGATTCTAATAAATAAATACAAAAACGAGGAAATAAAATTACTCCGTGGCATAACTTCTTTCGCACCAATTTAAATAAGAGCAATTAAATGTATTTTATTGTTTTATTTATTTTATTTATATAGGGCGGTCGTCCCTACATACGCCGCACAAAGTCACTAACTGAACAACCAGAAGTCCAAACTCAAGATTTCCTTAGAGCAATAGAGCGCAGCATAAGAGGTGTTAAGGGGTTTCTAAGGCGATCTGTTCGATTCCACTGTTCCCACAAAACCCTGTTTCATAACTAAAATAACTGATGTTAGCAAAAAAACAGCCAATCTGAAGTGGGAGTGGCAATCCACGTAGCACAGATGCACCCGGGTGGAAAGGCAAAGATCGTCACACACTGGACGTCTGAGGAAGGACAGCGCCCGTCGAGGTCGACTGTGGCGAAGGTGGCGTGACGATATGATCATGTTTGCGGGACTAAAATAGCTAGAGATAGCACAGAATGGGAAGGTCTGAAAAGAGAAAGGAGAGGCATTTGCTCAGCAGTAGGATACCATGAAGGCAAACCAAAAAAGTACCTGGTGGCGCCGACAATAAATTAAACTGTGTACACATTTTATTTTTTTGAGGGTGGAAAATCATCAAATGACTCCTCCCGCTCTGGGCAGAGTGGTAGTGTCAGACTTCTACTGACTAAAAACCACCTATTTTCCTTCTTAGCCCTCTGTGCCGAAGCCGCGGTATCTCTTTCGAACAACCAGCAACCCTGACGGGACCAGCAGCGTCGACGGGACCAGCAGCCCCGACGGGAACAGTGTAGGTACATCTCTCATGACGTTCCCAGCCTGCGTACAAAAATTTGATGGTTGTTCACAGGACGAAAAAACAATGGATGGATGTTGGAAAGCTTGATGTGGCACGAAAGGAGGCTTCTGACAAAATGACGAGTAATAGAGAAGTATGGAAGAGGAAAACATGCTGCGCCGACTACAAATTAATTTGGATAAGGGCAAGAGAATGATGATGAGTTTAGCGACAGGTAATTGTTTTCCAGCAGGAGAGCAGCATTGGCCCAGTGGTGGTGGTCACGACTTACATGCAGTAAGTCGTGAGTTCGATCAAAGGCAGGCGTACTTTGAGTAATTTATTTGATCAACACTGCTCTCAAAACGGTGAAGGAAAACATTGTGAGGAAACCGGCATGTCCTAGAAATTCGAAGACATGCAGCATCTACTAACCCGCACTGGGCCTGCGGGGTGTATCATGTCCATTCCCTCTCAAAGAGAGACGGTCTACGTCTCAGCAGAGGGAAACCTTATAGGCTGATTATGCTTATGCATTATATCTCATTTTTTTTTAACGTTGCCCCATATTAGGAGTCCAATCGCTGAGCTACTGTGCCAACTGTGTCGTCAAAATGTCCTGGAGTTAATAGTCGGCGCAGAATGAGATCAAGCTTATCATAAAAATGCATTTTCATCAACCTGAATCAGTATTTTTAATTTCGTTGGTAAAGTAAGTAAGCTAGTAGGTTACAGCTTGCAAGTGTTAAAAACGGGCTAAGTGCACTTGCACATGAAGGATTCCGTACCATGAGACATTTTCAATGTTATTGTAGTACCATAGACTTCCTTTAGGTTTTCCTGTAATCTATAAGTGTTGAACTAATTTCTGTATTTTTTTCAAAATTTTGGGCTCAGTAGTTTCGGAGATAAGGGAATGGTCGGGCAGATAGACAGACACACGAGTGAGTTCCGTTTTTTCCTTTTGAGGTACGGAACCCTTCAAACTAACTAGAAACAAACGTAGCAAGTTCAATAAAACATTACGTTACAGAATCTGCGAAGGGTTAGACAGAGGAGACACATACATTTAACCAGTTAGTCTAGTACCATCAACCGGGTACAAATCTGGACTCCGTGACTGTTTCTGAGGGATTCCTGACGAAGAAACCCAATAACAACTTTTCACGATTCAGGAATCGAACCAAGGACCTCATGCTCAGTAGTCGCGCTTGCAACCACTACACCAACGAGGTAGTTGTGAAAATATTGCATCATTATTTTGTACTTCAAATTCACTTACACGCATCTACTCGTATATAAACAAAGCCAAAATAATGCTGATGGATTTAGTTTTTGGCACAATCCGTTTATCCCGTGATAGCTGGAGAATCTGACTGAAAGCATTGCTTACAGCGGTCCAACTGTTCTGAATATTGAATTTCTAACTACGAAATTCGTTGTTGCATGTTCTACAGTTTAGATATTTCGAAAATTACCTTCATTTGTAGGGCAGATTATTGGAGCTCTGTATTGATGAAAACTGTCGTGAATAATTTCAATTTTAATGGGGTGGTTGACTAAAAAAATATAATTAGTCCGTCTAAAATAATGGACACGTATTTTTTAATTTTTCACGTAAACGATAACCAAACTGTAACAAGCCATAAAAGCATAAAAAAGCATAATTTGATGGCTTGTTACGGTTTGGTTATCGTTATAGTAATATGGTGCAACCCACCCTAAATGAAGACAGTGCTTTGAAAAGTCGCGCGACGTCACAGTTTGGTACATTTTTACCAGAAAGTGACGTCACCAGCCCCCACTCACGATCTTTGACACGTTTTATTTTCGTCAATTTTTATTAATTTGATAAAGCAAAAAACACGTATTCCATATTTTTCAATAATCTAACAGACGGACTAAACATAATCATATTTTTTTAGTCAGTCAACTACCCTATTATATGACAGAAATAAGATTTCCAGTAGATGGTAAAAATAACTGCCGTGTTGGTCTAGTAGTCGGAATATAATCCAATTTTCTCTCAATTCTTTCAAAATATTAAAAACATTACTTTCTCGATTCACGAAAACTATCAGAGTGTACCGACTAGTTGAAAAAGCCATCATCTAACTAACCTTTTCCCAACTTTGTTGGGGTCAGCTCCTGTCTAACTGGATGCAGCTTTAAATGGAGCGACTGGAGGAGCTCGTGGCTTAATAAGAACTGCCACTCGGGTCGATCTTTAGGTAAAGCTGTGCTTGCCTAGGTTGGTCTGTGGATGGGTGACCGCCCGACGTACCGAGTTTCCTCCGTGCCTCGGAAAGCACGTTAACCTGTTGGTCCCGGCTGCCATATATAGATCTTTGGCAGTCGTTACAGGTAGTCAGTGACCTGAAATTCTGACATCCAGTCTTACCAAAGAGTATCGTATTACCTAGTATTAACTGGGTTGTGGAGGTCAGATAGGCAGTCGCTCCATGTAAAATACTGGTACTCAGCTGCATCCGGTTAGACTGGAAGCCGACCCCAACATAATTGGGAAAAGGCTAGGCAGATGATGATGACATTGAGCGACTGCCTATCTGATTTCCACAACCCATTTAATATTGGATAATGCGATATTCCTTGGTAAGACTGCTTGTCAGACTTACGGGCCACTCCTCCTGTAACGACTGTCTAAGAATATACAAATGGTAGCCGGAACCAACGGATTAACATGCTTTCCGAGGCACGGAGGAGACTCTGTTTTTTTTTAATTTATTTAAAATGGGCTTTCTCTTGACCTCAATCTTGCCCTAAGAGCAGAGATGAGGCTGCCGGTTGTCCGAAAGAGATACCGCGGCCTCGACACAAAGGGCTAAGAAGGAACATGGGTGGTTTTTAGTCAGTAGAAGTCTGACACTCCCTTTCGCTCTGCCCAAGAGCGGGATGATGATGATGATTTCCCACCCACCCAAAAAAAAAAAGAAAAAGCAAGTGCGGCTTAACCTACAGATTGATCCAAGCGGCTGTTATTATCTAGCCTCCTCAACTTTATGATACACCATCAATCGTCCCAAATTCACAACATAGCGGAAATAAATCATTTTATTCATATTTCAGAAAACCGTAATATTATACATATTTTCCTCAACATTTTAGTATTATAAATTGAGAGTTTTGTTTGTCAGATTGAAAAATATGTCTTACTTACGTTTAGATATTTTCCTTGGTAGATAAATATGAAATATTGAAGTAACGGATGGAGCTAAACCTAAAATAGACAGTCGGGGCTGCGGGTTGTTCGAAAGAGATACCGCGGTCTCGGCACATGGGGTAAGGAGGAACATGGGTGGTTCTTAGTCAGTGGAAGTCTGATACTCCCTTCCGCTCTGCCCAAGAGCGTGGTTATTGATGATTTCCCAACTCAAAAAAAAAAGGATAGAATTGGTTTCGAAATAACCTGTTTTGTATGCATGTTTTATGATAAGTTTCTGGTATATTATCGACAACCTCGTTGGCCTAGTATTCGCAAGTGCGACTACTGAGTGTAAGGTGGAGACGTAGTTCTACGGTTTTGAGCATAAATAAAGGCCATTTAGTTCAAAAAAACCATGTCACAATCACAAAACCGTTTTTGTAGGTATTTTATTGTTTCGTTAGATCGAAAACAAGCAAATCTAGTCCAACCAACGCTTCCTATGCACGTAAAAACCAGTTAAAACCAGTATCAAATTGCAATTTTTATTAAATGACACCCGGTATGACAGTCCTCTATTGGATTTTCAACACCACACCCAACGCCGAGAGTTGAAATTCCAACAAAGGAAATATATTTTTGGGCATTATTTTAGTAGGGGCTCTTTATATTAGTGCTTATTCTGGTTAGTCCAGCCAAATTAGTAAGTTCACCTCGGAATTTGAGATACAAACGCACACGCGCGCACTCGCAAAAAACTTGTATTTTGATATCCTTTTTTTTATGGTGGGTGGAAAATCATCAAATGACCCCTCCCGCTCTTGGGCAGAGCGAAAGGGAGTGTCAGACTTCTACTGACTAAAAACCACCCATGTTCCTTCTTAGCCCTTCATATCGAGGCCGCGGTATCTCTTGCGAACACCCGCAGCCCCGACAGTTGTTAAAGGTTGTTTCAAAACCTACTTATGGTGGGGTGTCCACGTCTATTATAATATAAGGTTAAAGGTCACAAAAGGTTTTTTGACAAATGTCTCGTTTCCTATGGGTTTCTCACTATTTGTATTTATCTAGGCATTCTGGTTTTCTCGTGATGTTTTCCTTCACTGAAGCAAGTGATAATTATACAATACACACTGAATCTGAAAAATCAAAGGTGTGTCTTAAGTTCGAACTCGAGGCCTATTTATTATTTAATTCTATTTATTTATGAAAGGTAGCTTCACAGCTTACAGTAAAATAACTTTAAATTATTACAAAACAATACATCATCATTCTCCTGCCCTTATCCCAATTTATTTGGGATCGGCGCAACATGTCTTCTTCTTCCATACTTCTCTATTTCTCGTCATGTCAGCAGTCACCTCCTTTCTAGCCATATCATCCTTCACACAGTCCATCCATCGTTTCTTTGGTCTTCCTCTACTCTTATAGCCATCTACATTCATACTCAATATTTTTCTCACAACATTTTCTTCATTCCTTCGCATCACATGTCCATACCACGACAATCGATTACCACACAACTTACGCCAATTACGAAGTACACAAAAAATTAAAAAAAGATAAGGTGGCCAAGAGTGACTCTAAATGTGTGTGTGCGTGTATGTGTGCGGGTGTTTGTGCGATGTGGGTGTCTGTGAATGTGAATGTTACTTGCCTCTCCGACGGTCATACTATTAGAACACTGCTAGTTACGTAGTTCACGTTTAGTATTAGTGAAAACGTAATTCTTTTTTTTTATAAACGTTGCCCCACACTATGAATTTCTCATATATCGTGGGTGCGTTTACAAACATTCAAAGTCACATACACAAACACACCCAGACCCGAAAGAACTATCTGTAGGCCATACAAATATTTGTTCCGTGCGGGGTCGAACCCGCGACACGCAGCGTAGCAGTCCAATTTCTCAGCCACTGCGCCAACCGTCCCGTCGAAATCCAGATCTAGTAACGTTATTTTACCGGAGCGGATACCCATCCTTTGAACAAATAAAGTTGGGGAGTTAGTAGTCCCGCAGACACATATTATGTGAATAGAAACACGGACCGTTGCACGTGGAGCTGTTTGAATTTGCTTTGGAAAGTCGTGCTTTTCTAATGGTAGGTACGGTCAGCAACAGAAGTAGCTTAACACTAATTAAAGTTTCATAGCAGGTTTTTTAATAAAAACTTGTTAGATATTACTCGTTACTGACAAGTTTTTAAAGAGTATACTTTAAAGAATAATCTTCTGAAACATTTAAAGTAATAGCTGGAGTCATGTCTGGCTGGAGCTGGAGGAGCTCGTGGCTTAGTAAGAACTGCCACTCGGGTCGATCTTTAGGTAAAGCTGTGTTTGCCTAGGTCGGTCTGTGGATGGGTGACCGCCCGACATACCGAGTTTCCTCCGTGCCTCGGAAAGCACGTAAAGCTGTTCGTCCCGGCTACCATATATAGATCTTTGGCAGTCGTTACAGGTAGTCAGTGACCTGAAATTCTGACATCCAGTCTTACCAAAGAGTATCGTATTACCTAGTATTAACTGGGTTGTGGAGGTCAGATAGGCAGTCGCTCCATGTAAAATACTGGTACTCAGCTGCATCCGGTTAGACTGGAAGCTGACCCCAACATAGTTGGGAAAAGGCTAGGCAGATGATGAGCTGGAGTCATGTCATATAAAATAATTTATAAATTCCGAAATGCTAAGCTACTTCTGTTGCTGACCTTATTTGATTGCCGATGCAGTATTTACAAAGGCAAAATACCCTTGTCTAAAATCAAATAGCAAATAGCATAATTACACTATAATCCCACTGCTGGGACTCAGGCCTCCTCTCTATGAGAGACGAATGGCTACAATCCACCCGTTAGTAGATGTCACATGTCCTCGATTGTTTGGTTCTAAGACAGCAGTTAGATTTTTTTTAATAGTGCGGTAATAGAATACAAAAAAAGAACATAAAGATCAAAGTTTTCAGAAACATAATAACATCACGCCTGTAATGTTCGAAGGGTTAGGCAGAAGTGTGCCTAATGGTACACCCACATTTTGCCAGTTATGTTTAAGGCCGTTGCGTTGCTAAAATCCCAAAAACGACGTATGTTTAAAGAAATTTGTTGAGGAATCCTTCCGTACGATTTCCATATAAAAAATATATGTTATACTTAAAGTCATCACAAATAATTCGTATTGTTTAAAATTTTAATAAACCTTCACATTATTTAATAAAAAATCGTAGTATGTCTTAACCTAAATCGAATTTTGTCTCTGTAACGGCTGAATAGTTCGGTATGAATTTTATACCCAAAAATACGTAGTGATGTATTTATCAATTCGTATTGTTTATTTTCTCTGGTTTGTAATAAAATTTTAAAATAATAAATTAATTCCCGACATTTTGAGGCAAATGCGGCGCGAGACCCGTCGCGCATACTCGGAACGCGCTGCGCCAGTGTCTCGATGACTGTTGTCACGGGTGGACTGTACGCATGTCATTACTTCACAAATAAAATTCAAAAGTTCACGTTTTTAATGTTTTCTGAATTAAAACATATTGTAAATTGTATAGTTATCAATATTTCGTAAAATAAGAACAGAAAATAAGTTTGTAAATATATTTAAAGTAGTTTGTAATTTCGTTTTGTTGTTTGCACCTATCATAGACTAAGCTGACTATGCCTAATAAACGTTAAGTGACGCGTGGCCGAGCTCTCCAAAACTATTGGTAAATTACCTACGTTTCTTAGTAGATATTTTGGTATATAGATATATCTATGATATTATTTTAATTTTGGACTGCCTCGTTGGTCTAGTGGTCATAAGCACGATGCTGAGCATGAGGTCCTGGGTTCGATTCCCGGGTCGGGCAAAGTGTTATTGGGTTTTTCCATCAGGAAATTATAAGTAACAGCCACGGAGTCTGGATTTGTGCCCGGTTGATGGCAATAGGCTCGCCCCTATTATATGGGACTTAAACATAACTGGCGAAATGTGGGTGTACTGTTAGGTACACCTCTGCCTAACCCTTCGGGGATTACAGGCGTGATGTTATGTTATCTAACTATTTTTTCTTGAGATTTTCGTTTGATGGAAGATGGAGATCTAGATGACTGATGATGTCTCGTACCTAATGATGGTCTCTCATACTACATGATACATTTTGAAGGTCTGATGAAGACCAGGTAACTGCTTATCGGTTCTCAGTCACGGAAATAGTCAGAATGCTCCAACTTTCAGCTTTTATCTCATTGAGCACGGATGCTACTACATGATACATTTTGAAGGTCTGATGATGATCAGCTAAGTGCTTATCGGTTCTCAGTGACGGATGTAGTTAGAATGACCTAGCTTTCAGATTTTATCTTATTGAGCACGGATGCTACTACATGATACATTTTGAAGGTCTGATGATGACCAGCTAAGTGCTAATTGGTTCTCAGTGACGGATATAGCTAGAATGACCTAGCTTTCAAATTTTATCGATCTGAGCACGGATGCTACTAATAATATTTTTCTTTCTTTTTCTTTCTTTCTTTCTACTACATGATATATTTTGAAGGTCTGATGATGACCAGCTAAGTGCTTATCGGTTCACAGTGACGGATATAGCTAGAATGACCACCATCAGGTAAATGGCACCATCAGTCTCCAAGGCCTCTTCGAGCTCTTTCGAATGAGTCGTGTGTGGACACGACGGTTCTACGTGGTGCCGTCAATAAGATCCTATACCCACCTTCGGAGTCCACCATCAGGTACGAGACATCATCAGTCATCCAGATCTTCATCTTCCATCAAACGAAATTCTCAAGACAAAATAATTAAAACGATAAAACAATTAACACCATTAAAACAATAACATACATTACATAACATCGCGCCTGTAATCCCCAAAGGGTTAGGCAGAGGTTTACCTAATAGTAGGCGTGATGTTATGTTATGTATGTTATTATTTTAATGATTTTAATTGTTTTATCGCTTTTAGCGATAAAACAATTGTAGCAAAGAACAATTGTAGTCGTTCTTGTAGCACGGATGCTACTACATTTTGAAGGTCTGATGGTAACCAGCTAAGTGCTTATCGGTTCTCAGTGACGAACGTAGTTAGCATGACCTAGCTTTAAAATTTTATCGATCTGAGCACGGATGCTACTACATAATACATTCTGAAGGTCTGATGATGACCAGCTAAGTGCTAATTGGTTCTCAGTGACGGATATAGCTAGAATGACCTAGCTTTCAAATTTTATCGATCTGAGAACGGATGCTACTACAATGATACATTTTGAAGGTCTGATGATGATCAGCTAAGTGCTTATCGGTTCTCAGTGACGGATACAGTTATGATGCCACAGCTTTCTGCTTTTATCTTTTTGAGCACGGATGCTACTACATGATACATTTTGAAGGTCTGATGATGACCAGCTAAGTGCTAATTGGTTCTCAGTGATGGATATAGCTAGAATGACCTAGCTTTCAAATTTTATCGATCTGAGCACGGATGCTACTACATGATACATTTTCAAGGTCTGATGATGACCAACTAAGTGCTAATTGGTTCTCAGTGACGGATATAGCTAGAATGACATAGTTTTAAAATTTTTTCGATCTGAGCACGGATGCTACTACATGATACATTTTGAAGGTCTGATGATGATCAGCTAAGTGCTTATCGGTTCTCAGTGACGGATGTAGTTAGAATGACTTAGCTTTCAGATTTTATCTTATTGAGCACGGATGCTACTACATGATACATTTTGAAGGTCTGATGATGATCAGCTAAGTGCTTATCGGTTCTCAGTGACGGATGTAGATAGAATGACTTAGCTTTCAGATTTTATCTTATTGAGCACGGATATGCTACTACATGATACATTTTGAAGGTCTGATGATGATCAGCTAAGTGCTTATTGGTTCTCAGTGACAGATGTAGTTAGAATGACCTAGCTTTCAGATTTTATCTAATTGAGCACGGATGCTACTACATGATACATTTTGAAGGTCTGATGATGACCAGCTAAGTGCTTATCGGTTCACAGTGACGGATATAGCTAGAATGACCACCATCAGGTAAATGGCACCATCAGTCTCCAAGGCCTCTTCGAGCTCTTTCAAATGAGTCCACACACGACGGTTCTACTCAGTGCCGTCAATGAGATCCTATACCCACCTTCGGAGTCTACCATCAGGTAGCTGGTATCATCAGTCTGCAAGGCTCCCTCGAGCTCTTTCAAATGAGTCCAAACACGATGGTTCTACTCAGTGCCGTCAATGAGATCCTATACCCACCTTCGGAGTTTACCATCAGGTGCGAGACATCATCAGTCATCCAGATCTTCATCTTCCATCAAACGAAATTCTCAAGACAAAATAATTAAAAGCGATAAAACAATTAACACCATTAAAATTATAACATACATTACATAACATCACGCCTGTAATCCCCGAAGGGTTAGGCAGAGGTGTACCTAATAGTAGGCGTGATGTTATGTTATGTATCTTATTATTTTAATGGTGTTGAGACCTCGAGGACGCCTTGGAGACTGATAATGTCATTTACCTGATGGTGGACTCCAAAGGTAAGTAAAGGATCTCATTTGAAAGACCTCGAGGAGGCCTTAGAGACTGATGATGCCATTTACTTGACGGTGGACTTCGAAGGTGGGTACAGGATCTCATTGACAGCGCTGCGTAGAACCATCGTGTTTGGACTCATTTGAAAGAGCTCGAGGAGGCCTTGGAGACTGATGGTGCCATTTACCTGATGGTGGTCATTCTAGCTATATCCGTCACTGTGAACCGATAAGCACTTAGCTGGTCATCATCAGACCTTCAAAATGTATCATGTAGTAGCATCCGTGCTCAATAAGATAAAATCTGAAAGCTAGGTCATTCTAACTACATCCGTCACTGAGAACCGATAAGCACTTAGCTGATCATCATCAGACCTTCAAAATGTATCATGTAGTAGCATATCCGTGCTCAATAAGATAAAATCTGAAAGCTAGGTCATTCTAACTACATCCGTCACTGAGAACCGATAAGCACTTAGCTGATCATCATCAGACCTTCAAAATGTATCATGTAGTAGTATCCGTGCTCAGATCGATAAAATTTGAAAGCTAGGTCATTCTAGCTATATCCGTCACTGAGAACCAATTAGCACTTAGCTGGTCATCATCAGACCTTCATAATATATCATGTAGTAGAATACGTGCTCAGATAGATAAAATTTGAAAGCTAGGTCATTCTAACTACATCCGTCACTGAGAACCGATAAGCACTTAGCTGGTCATCATCAGACCTTCAAAATGTATTAAGTAGTAGCATCCGTGCTCAGACAGATAAAATTTGAAAGCTAGGTCATTCTAACTACATCAGTCACTGAGAGCCGATAAGCACTTAGGTGGTCATCGTCAGACCTTCAAAATGTATCAAGTAGTAGCATTCGTGCTCAGTTAGCTGAAAGCTGGAGCATTCTGACTATTTCTGTGACTGAGAAGCGATAAGCAGTTACCTGGTCTTTATAACCTGACCTTAGGAATGTATCGCAGGAGTACCTGTGCTCAGTGAAATAACTAATGAAAGCTACGTTATTACTTCATTAGTCAAAGTGTATAATTTATTATTAAATATTTTATTCATACATTATGATGTAAGTACTCCAAGAGAAACAAAATATGTTAGGCAAATCCGATGACCACTCTGCGACACATTCTGTTCTTTGTTACGTTTTTCTGTAGTACAGTCGTTTGCCGGTAGGGGCCGAAAAATAAACAAAAGCCAGTACAGAGGTCAAATCGTCAAAGTCATCCACTGCTGTGATCCCCTTAAGTCGTACGAGTATGTAGTATCTAGTCAAAAATAGCGTAAAATTAGTAAACAGTAGGTAAAGTCCATTTCACGAAAAAAGTCCCGCAGACGCAGCGCTGTATGTCGCGCGACATAATGTTGTTTCACAACTTTTGGCATCGATAATAAACTCACAAAATATCTACCACAACAAACGCACCTTGATAACATCGACAAACGACAACATGGCCGATCTGTTAAATTTAGTTCCACAATTGTCCGCGGGACTTCTTTCGTGAAATGGACTTTATTTGAAGAAGTTGGTTAGTTGGTTGGTAGGTTTGTGAAGTGTAAATGTAGGTATTAAGAATATGTGTATAGTTTATAGATGTACCTATATGATAGTAAGTTTATTGTAAAATACAGCGATCTCACAGTTAAACTGTGTAAGCAGTTTTGTGGGGCAATGTACTTAGTTTTAAGACCTTTTTTAAGTACATAAATCATTCATTCATTCATTCATCTATCTATTTATAAAATTCTCGTGTCACAGTGTTAACTTGCTCCTCGGAAACGGCTTGACCGATTTTCATGAAATCTTGTGCATACATTTAGTAGGTATGTGAATAGGTCGTAAAGTACTTTTGACCCTCCTAACCCCATCCGAATGTAGGGTAATAAGAAAAAGGTGCAATGCAACGCATGCGGGGCACAGATAGTAAATAGCATAAAAGTTTAAGAAATTCTTTTGCAAAACATGCAATTGCAAATATGGAATTCATGCTATCAGAAATATATCGACCGTATTGAGCGCGTACAAAAAAGATTTATAAAATTCTTATGCTTTCATTAAAGGGTACCGTATCAGTCCAGTAACTATCTCAGTCTCTGTAAACAATATCATCTCTTACCGTTGGTTAATCGTTGTGACATCTCCGACTGTATCTTTTTATTGAAGACGGTTCGGGGTGACATAAATTGTTCTGATATTTTGTCCACTGTCTATTTTAACGTTCCAAGCAAGTTGAAACGGTTCAATCCACCATTACGGGTGCCATTTACAAGTACCAACTATAGGCAAAATTCGTACGTTGTGCGTGTTAGTAGGTATTTTAATAAGGTGTGCAAACAGTTCGACTTTGATATTTCTGAAACTAGTGTGAATTCGGCAAAAAAGCGTTTAGCTATGAATTTCTTTAAAGCTTAAATTTCTTGAACTTTAGTTTTATTATTAAGTACCTACTTATAAATATATTTAAAAAAAAAATCTTGGTTCTCATGATAAATAGCCTGTTGCAATTGTATTAAGTGTTTTTTAGATATTTAGGTGACGAGCTATTAGCAAGTTTTTAATAATTTAGTTATTGTTTGCATTATTTGGCAGTGTGTAGATTTTGTTCCACAGTGCATTTATACCAGACAAGCTCTAGACGTGAAGACTTGTAATTGGCTGTCTGATTATCATAATGTTATTTATCACTATTGTATCTAGCTGTAAGTCTTCCAAAGTCTTTAAATAAATAAATACAACAAAGTTAAAGAAGAATTTTCAATCAAATTAATCGAAGAACTCGTGTTGCTTTCAAATAGAGTACCAACATTGTGTGTACCTTTGAAAACCGATTGAAACAATCTCATTTGTAGTTCATACAATGAAATCTTTGTTTCAAGTGGATTTTATATACTTCTGAAAGAAAATACTCGGTGTTGGAAAACTTGGAGCGGATTTTCATTCGTCGTTATAGTGTGGGTACGGTTTAATATTTTCAAGTCTTCAATTGACTGCCTCGTTTGTCTAGTATGAAAGGAAATGTGGATCCTCAGGTCAGCCAGTGTTATTAGGTATTTTCATTAGGAATTTCGCAGTAGCAGCCACGGAGTCTGGATTTGTGCCCAGCTGATGGCATATAGCACGCCCCCTATTGCATAGGCCTTAATATAACTACGAAATGTGGATGTAGTAATGAGAACCCCTCTGCCTAACCATTCAGGGATTACAGGTGATCTTCTTCTTAACGTGTTGATGGCAAATCTTCACTTAATAAATTAAATTTGACCCAATTTTCAGCTATACGAACTCCGCTTGCTGATGCAGTCATAAGGTCGTCAAGTGTGCAGGTGTCAGGGCATGCATCGCAAGATGTAAGGTGGGCCATTGTCTGTGGAGATACGCCGCATGCACACTTAAGATCTGAACCGTCCATGAACCCCCATCTGAAGATATTGTCTTTACTACGGCTGACTTGGGTTCGGAGTCTATATAGACATTTCCAAGTCGGCCACGGCAAAGCATGTCCGGGCTTGATGAAGCCGTCAGGTGGCTTAAGCAGCTCCCGCCAGAGCTCACGTCTTGCTGTGGAGATATTTCTAATAGCTAGACTAGTTTTGTCAACGCTCCCAAAAAAACTTTTACGGCTTTTCAGCCTCTGGGACACTGAAACGTGGTTGTGCTTTGGGTGGCGAGGGTCCGCGTGTAGCTTCGACCTCTCAGTGCAGCTGGCAATGGTTCTACGAACCCTTGGAGGTGCCATCCCAGTTAGTGGATACAGCATTCGTACCGGGGTCGGTTTCAGGCAACCACTAATAATCCGGCCCGTCTCATTAAGAGCTGTATCGACTAGGTTATGTTAAATTTTCAATTCTCGGAGTGTACTACCTCCTCATAAAATGTTAAATTCCCAAGTATGAGAGCAGCCTTCTCGTACACATCATCATTATTCTCTAACCCTCTTTTATTTTTTGATGGTTGGGAAATCATCAAATGACTCCTTCCGCTCTGGACAGAGCGGTAGGTAGTGTCAGACTTCTACTGACTAAAAACCACCCATGTTCCTTCTTAGCCCTTGTGCTGAGGTCGCGGTATCTCTTTCGAACAATCCGCAGCCTCGACGGGGATTCTCTTACCCTTATCCCAATTTATTTGACGGCACAACATGACGTCTTCATCTTCCATACTTCTCTATTGCAAATCATCTCATCAGACACCTCCATTCTTCGTCTGGTACACAAATAATAAGGTTATTAAGCTAAAAAATACAAGCTCATTCTTTCCATTTACACCAAACCCCAAAAACAGCGGTTAAATGTGAATTATACGAGTGTTAAACCCTTAGTGAATATTCATAAATTATTACCCGCGTCATACGCTATCCGTTAACACGATCAAGTTGGTGCCGCGCTCTTGTTTATTTTGTAAATAACTTTAGGTTCATTTTTGCACGATTAAATAAACAAGGTTTTTTTTACTAGAACGTGTTGAAAAAATATTGTGTGTGACTTGGTGCTTGAATATTTTATTACAGCGAAGATGGATTTCAAGTCATAATTTATTTTTCGACTTGATTTGATTCCCTGGTAGGGCAAAGTATTATTGGGGTTGAGTCCAGCCCAGGTCAGACAAAGTGTGTGTTGTGATCATTGACCATTTCTGCACCAATATAAGCATAGTAAGAAAACTCCTCGCAAAGCCATTTTTATGTAACCTCAAGTAACCGTAGAATTATTCGAAGTATTAGTAACTGAGACATTGCGGTCATGTTGCTAGGATTAAGCGATTAGACGATTTAGTATCCAGACCAATGAGGCATAGCGTAGACAATACAAAAAACTACTTTTTTACTGGAAAATACCTCATCATCATCATCATTTCAGACGAAAGGCGTTCGCTGCTGGACATAGGCCTCCCCTAAGTGTCGCCACATTGACCCGTGGTCCCGTGCATCTCGCATCCAGCGTACTTCGGTCATCTAGTAGGAGGCCTTCCAAGGCAACGTCTTCTAAATCAAATTCAATAATTCAAATATGACATTTAACCACATCATTATGCCTCAATTTCGTTTAACACGCTGGTAAATGCGCTTCAAAGCGGCTCGACCCGGTGTCATTAGGTGATTCGATATCCAGACTTGCATGAAGCCAGACAAAACAGCAAACTGCGATTTGACAGCAAAATACATTATTATTACCATTTCAGCCAAAAGACGTCCACTGCAGCTGGTCCAAGGTCTCCCCCAAGTGTCAGAACAATTACCGGTACCTTGTGTCTCGCAACCGGCGTATCCCTGCCACCTTCACCAGGTCATCGGTCTATCTAGTCGGAGGTCTACTAACGCAACATATTTAAAAAACATGGTCGAACGTGATTTTCAAATATGCAAAACTAAAGATACGAGTAGTTCCATGCCAATATGACATTTATCAACGTCTTATATGCTTCAATTTCCTTTAACACATTGGAAAATGCGCTTCAAAGCGGCCCGACCCGGTGTAAATCGTACTTGAAAGGCCCCAATTCTTATCGTTTCAAGTATCTTTAAAGTAAATGAAGAGAAAATCGTTCGGAACCTTGTTTCCTATAACTGGCTGCTTCGTAATAGGCTCAATTTTGGAGGCTTTGTTCCTTTCCTCTTTGCTTTTAATAAGTTTATCTAGATACTGTTTTGTAATTCAAATATTTACAAGGAAACGAATATTAGCAATATTCGATATTGGAGGTATTCATGTAGATGTTTTGTTTTGAGATGGTTCATTAAAATTTCCTTTATAAGAGGTATTACTTACATGGAAAACAATCTGCTTTGCTTTGTTAGGGTTCCGTACCTCAAAAGAAATCACCTATCTAAGAACACTTGGACCAATGAGGCGATTCTAACGATACCTTTATTAAAGAAATCCATCGAGTGATTTGGAAGATAATATGATGAAATAAAGAATATTACAAACAAATATAGTCGCGAAAAACATAACCCTTTCCTTGCAGTCGGGTAAAAAAAAGGAACCCTTATAGGATCACTCGTGTGTCTGTCTGTCTGTCTGTTCGACCATTCCCCCTCCCTTATCTCCGAAACTACTGAGTCTAAAATTCTGAAAAAAATACAGAAATTAGTTCAACACTTATAGATTCCAGGAAAACCTATAAGAAGTCATGGTACGGAACCCTTCCATACTCCTATACAATCCATCCATAGTTTCCGAGAAAGACCAAGCATAATTATGATGAATGTATTGTGTGAGGAATATTAAGGGAGAAAAAGGAGTAAATGATAACGTGACGATTGGCAGAGGAGATTGGAGGAAAAACACATGTAGCCAGCCCCTAGTAACGTGGGAAAAGAGCAGGTGATGACTTTTAAACTAGTGGTTACTGGCTGGCTGTAACGACTGCCCAAGTTAAATATATCGCAGCCGGAACCAACAGCTTTTTTTTTTGGGACAAGCTTGCCACACTATTCCCAAACCTCTGTAACTCCTGTAAGCCAGAAACAACAGTGGCAACCACAAGAAAAGCACCGAGACAATGAAGCCCGGCGAAGTCCCAGAGAAATGATTTAACTGTCTTGGATCCCGCAACGAAAATAAAAGCGGAGGAGTAGGAAAAACATAATTTCCACTGCCACAAACAACCAACAGCTTAACGTGTTTTCCGAGACACGTAGGAAACTCGACATGTAGTCGCTCCATGTAAAATATTTATAGTATTCAGCGGCATCCAGTTATCCCGGAAGCTGATAAATTTAACACAGTTACAAGAAGAAGAGCTAAAATCATTAATATAAAAACTAAAGATACGGTCGTCCGAACATTTGCTCGACGCGTTCGCCATACAGAGAATCGGTGTAGTCTGCTCGTTAACGTAACTTTGTATTAAGCGGCGTGGTATTTTCGAGGTATAAAGAACATAAATAAAGCTTTTAATAAAATTTACGACCGCACCCGAAGAGAGCCGATCGTGGACTAGTTCACTTCGGCTTAGGAAAGACCATTTTGGGACCACGTTCGAGGCGTCATTTATTATAAGTCAATGGCTAGAAATATAATCGACACATACATAAAGTCACGTGCTATGGTTAGTTTTATATATTTGCAAAAATCAGAAAAGTTGCGATTCTAATATTTTAATTAAGTTTCGAAGTGATTAATCTAAATCCGAGTTAGTTTATAATCCTTCGTCAATCATAAAACTTTTAACTTTCATGAATTTTGACGGATTCCTTTGCATTATCAGATTAACGCATCCTAGTGAAGTCACTGACAGCTGCTTCGTCAGTCTAGTGCTGAGCAGGAGGTTTTGGGTTGTATTAAAGGGTCGGGCCAAGTGTTATTGGAATTTTCCATCAGGAATTTCGTAGTGCCAGCCACGAAGTCTGAATTTGTGCTTGGTTGATGGCAAGGTTCCGTGTGGTGTCGGACGTAAAGAATAGCACCATCCCATATCTTCCCGTGGGTGTCGTAAGAGGCGACTAAGGGACTTACCAGAGAATGGGCAGCAGCATTCTCTGTGCCTTCGTAACAACCATACTGCGATCGCCAACCCGCCTGCCAAGCGTGGCGATTAAGGCAAATCCCCCTTCTGGGGGAGACCTATGTCCAGCAGTGGACGTCTTATGGCTGAAATGATGATGATGATGGCAATAGGTTCCTCTGTCATTACATGAGACTTAAACATAACTTGCTAAATAATATAATACACACCTCTGTCTAATCTTTTTAGTATTTTTTTGGGAGTGGGAAATCATCAAATAACCCCTCCCGCTCTGGGCACAGCGCAAGGGAGTGTCAGATTTCTACTGACTAAAAACCACCCATGTTCCTTCTTAGCCCTTGTGCCGATGCCGCGGAATCTCTTTCGAACAACCCGCAGCCCCGACGGGACCTCTGCCTAACCCCTCGGTAATTACAGGCGTGATGTTGTTTCATGAAGTCGTAGAAGTACTATGATAGTTTCAACTGGCTAAACTCACTTCAAGACCAATACAAATTTTATTAAATAAAATTGAAGTGTATAGCGTGAGACCATAGATACGGCCATAGATACATCGTAGGTAGTATCGTGTAGTTGGCAGCCCCGGTAGGTGTTTCTTGTCGCCACGATAGAGGGCGCGCGAGAGTAGTACGCGCCAATGCGCGCGCTTCGAATCAGTGCTCCACGAGACGGCGCCGCGCGGTGTCACGATTTCCCCGCGCTTGCGCCTAATGTATTACTGTGTGATTGTCTTGTTCGACTTGTGTGACTACATATACTTAGTCAATAAACTGTTATAAAACTATAATGCAGTGTTTCAGACCACCCCAATAGCCTACCCAACGCTATAAGTGTATGTTTGTAGCTAAAATAAAATCTAGAATAACAACCAAATTGATACTTAACCGTACCCTACCGTACTATTGATAATTGACCAGCGCTGTGCTGTGGGTACCCATAGCACAGCACCATGCTGAGTGGTAACCTGCTTGTCGGAGTCACGACGTGCAACTTTCGTTTTATTTTTCTTTCTTGTATTTTTTTTAATATTTGTTATGTGTTGTATGTGTACCTATTGCTTTTTATTGTCTTATTGTATGCTCGTCATGTTTCTGCGACAAATAAATATTTTTTCTTTCTTTCTATAAAACAACGTATTGTTTCAGTGACCTTTTTGTAAATAGTCCGGTCAATTTAGACATTCGAAGTTACATAAAGTCCCAACAAGCTGAATTTCTGTGAAGTTGTTCAAAACATAATTATAAACAATGTCTAGAAGTTCCCCATCATTCCCCTGTAAGGAAAAAAAAATATTCAAGGTCAAAGGTCAAAAAATGAGTTTTTCGCGATTTTCAGCAAAATGGTAAGTTTTATCATAAAAGTACCTCAGACAAAAATTGTAGATCATAAAATTATCTATAAAAATACGAGCCACCGTTTCTGAGATATAACGATTCAAAAAGTTATAAAAGTTGTTATCGTCATAATATGCACACGTTTCTACCCCACCTATGAGGTAGTGTACTTAGCGCGTTTTTTTTAACGTGGTTTCCCCAGTAGGCCTACTCCACGGGTCAGTTGTGATCCTGTTTAATGTAAAACTATTGCAAAATAACGGAAATTTTCAAAGATTGGGAAAGATAAAAGCGATGTAAATGAAAAAAAAGTGTTGAAGTTTATTCGTCTTATTCGTAAGTTTCAAATTCTTGTTCTTCTTCTTGATCTTCTTCTCCTGCTTTTTCTTCATCTTCATTTTGGATGCAAGTAAATTGCAACTGACAAACTGCTGTTTTACCCCTCCTGTAAAATGCAGATGTCGTATCACAGCCAGTTATTGCGTGTAAAAATAGTACATGATCTTTACACTTTACTAAAGTAAATAAACTTTTTGATGAAAAAAAAACAGCAGTTTTCAAAATGTTTGAAAAACAAGATTTAATTCAATGTTTTTAAAAAAAGTAATTCAACTCAACAAGAAGTTATTACCAACGGCATCCGCTTTCTTCTTTCTATGTACGGAGCTCCTAAAAAAACTACCTGTTTAGATAATCATCAATATGCATGTTTCGTTAAAAATACTAAAAATAAAAAACAAGTTCAATTAGCTTGTCTTCCTCCAACCTCAGTTGCTGCTCACCAACATCTTTTTCGAGTATATTACCAAGTTCAAGTGTGGCTTGGTTATCAGCTAGACCCTACAGACTGGGGTTGGAAGTTGGTCAACAATATATTAGAGCCAGTTCAAACTTTACTTCCACCTGCGCCGGAAAAACTGCTGAACACTATTTTTTGCAACTGCAAAAAGGGATGCAGTGCTAAATGTGGTTGCAAAAAAGTCGGACTGTCTTGTTCTTTGGCATGCACAAATTGTCAAGGCCGGTCGTGCTCTAATATTGAATCACAAACAATGGAGGATTCGTTTGACTCCGACGAAGTATCATGCGATACATCGCTATTGACGCAATTTACTTGCATCCAAAATGAAGATGAAGAAAAAGCAGGAGAAGAAGAACAAGAAGAAGATCAAGAAGAAGAACAAGAATTTGAAACTTACGAATAAGACGAATAAACTTCAACACTTTTTTTTCATTTACATCGCTTTTATCTTTCCCAATCTTTGAAAATTTCCGTTATTTTGCAATAGTTTTACATTAAACAGGATCACAACTGACCCGTGGAGTAAGCCTACTGGGGAAACCACGTTAAAAAAAACGCGCTAAGTACACTACCTCATAGGTGGGGTAGAAACGTGTGCATATTATGACGATAACAACTTTTATAACTTTTTGAATCGTTATATCTCAGAAACGGTGGCTCGTAAGAAAAAAAGTATTGAGACATTTTTATAGATAATTTTATGATCTACAATTTTTGTCTGAGGTACTTTTATGATAAAACTTACCGTTTTGCTGAAAATCGCGATAAACTGATTTTTTGACCTTTGACCTTGAATAACTTTTTTTCCTTACAGGGGAATGATGGGGAACTTCTAGACATTGTTTATAATTATGTTTTGAACAACTTCACAGAAATTCAGCTTGTTGGGACTTTATGTAACTTCACTCTCATTTTTTGGTCTAAATTGACCGGACTAAAATAAATCAGAACACAACTAAACTATAATATTTTCCAAAGCTAATATTAATAACCACAGACTACCCCCGGTTCGCTATTTAAAATTCGATTACTACCCGCTTTTGTTTGCAAAATAATTTTCCGAACTACCCAACCCCTCGCATGAACGTAGGACGTAAATGAGTTATAATTTGCTGAACCGACTAAACGATTGTCTAATATCATTAATAAATAAATCAGTTCACGTCAGCCGCATGCACGATGACCGTTGGGCAAAAGTCTCCACACAATGGTTACCGGAAGACGGACGGCGCCGTCAAGCCGGCCCAGATAGAGGTGGCGAGACGATCTGGACGCGCACCACGAGGGCTGGTTCGAGGTGGCTCAGGAAAAGAGAACGTGGAAGGAATTGGGGGAGGCCTTTGCCGAGCAATGGGGCAGTACAGGCTAGAGGAAAAAAAAAAAAAAAACACTGACTGCCTCGTTGGTCTAGTTGTCGCAAGACCGACTGCTAAGTATGAGTTTCGATTCCCAGTTCGGGAAAGAGTTAACTAAATTTTACCATAAGATTTTTTTTTGTAGCAGCCACAGAGTCGGGGTTTGGGCCCGATTGTTGCAATAGGGTGAGCCTATTACATAGGACTTAAACATAACTGGTAAACACATAACATTACATCACGCCTGTAATCCCCGAAGGGTTAGGCAGAAGTGTACCTAATAGTACACCCACATTTCGCCAGTTATGTTTAAGTACCATGTAATAGGGGGCGAGCCTATTGCCATCCATGCAAATCCAGACTCCGTAGCTGTTACTGATAAATTCCTGATGGAAAAACCCAATAACACTTTGGCCGACCCGGGAATCGAACCTAGGACCTCATGCTCAGCAGTCGTGCTTGCGACCACTAGACCAACGAGGAAGTAACCGGTGAAATGTGGTTGTTATATTATCTACCTAATCCTTTTTTTTTTTATGCTGGGTGGAAAATCTTCAAATGACCCCTCCCGCTCTTGGGCAGAGCGAAAGGAAGTGTCAGACTTCTACTGACTAAAAACCACCCATGTTCCTTCTTAGCCCTTCATGTCGAGGCTGCGGTATCTCTTGCGAACACCCGCAGCCCCGACGGGATCTAACTAATCCTTTGAGGATTATATTATATCCCTTTTTGAACTAACTTTCTTAAGAAATGTTTACTTTATTTCATTGTCACTGTTCTGTAGAATATTATATTTTACGTTTTATTTTACGCCCGAACGTGGACGAGACTCGTCCACGTTCGGGCGTCCCTCTGAAGTTCGTAGTCAGTAGTGCACCATTTGTTCTCAACGCGGCGAAACTGTTCCTATCTTTTTTATTGGAATGCCACAGACAGCGCCGGTTCGCGATTTGATTTGAATAAATTGTTTTGTTAAAGCTATTTGAAGTCGTTTCTCGAAGATATTTTGCAAGTACTTTGAAAGAATATCTTTATTTATTTTTTTATATATAGGGTGTAAAAGTACCCTTAACGGAAACGAAGGGCACTTCTTCTCCCCACCACTGCGATATTTTTTTTGTTCTAGACCATACCTGGGAACCTCCTAGTTACGGTGGGGGTCAAAGTTTCAAATTTTTACAGCTCTTTTAGTGAATACTAGTTTTTCAGGTTATTACTTTACTTAAATTACCTCCATGACCCGTTTACTATTCAAAGCATCCACTAGCACAATGTTTTAACAGTGCTACACTGAGTTTTACCGTAAAATATGTTTTTTGACCAAAAAGAAAAGTCGTTTCCCATAAAAATTTTTTGCGTAGGGGTATTTTGTTTGATGTACAGAATGCTTGGTTGACGGCTGTGTGACGGGTTGATTTACACCCTGTATAGCTGAGTTGAAGTTTTCTCGTAGGAATTCAATATCCACATAGCCATACCACTGGGGGCCAAAACAGACAACACGTTGTTTAGGACTTATAATATACGAAATCTATTGTGCTATTTAATGATGAAAATAGCATTATCACTACATGGTACAAAACAAAGTCTACGCAACGGATTTTAAAGCGGTTTTTTTTTTAATAGATAGAGTGATTCAAATAGATAGAGTGATTCAAGTATACGATACGACAAACCTACCTAAATAACCTACCTAAATGTGTTTGCCAAATTCGTTTGTTACATTTTATTTCCACGCGTTATCGGTGCAAATTATTCCTAGGATTAGTAAACCAATATTTGTTTGTAAATTGTAATGTATTTCGTTTACAGTTTTATGCTACTTAGTTTTTTTTTTTTTTTTTACTTTGGTGAAGAGATATTTGATAGTTTAATAATGTTCCTATGAACTAGAACTACCAGTGGTTTCATTTACTGTCATGTTATCGGCACCGTCCTGTATTTAATACTTACTTGCCTGCACATAACAGGAAGATGTTAAAAGAATCCACATATTAATATGTAATTTCCGTGCTCAATTTCTCCTCTAAACCATTTCCCTCCAAATTTTAGCCAAAACACATAAATACTTCGAGCAATACATTAGAAAGTTAAAATATTTTCAAGTACATTATTAACCGTAGGTAGAAATCGTATTATATTGTAAGAAGAACTGGCGCCATGCCAATTTGGCAGCCAAACGCTTATATAAAGTTAAAAATCGGAAGACGACAGCCTTAACCAACAAAATTCTAAGTTATTGGCTTTTAAGCGGCTGGGCCTGAATTATTTAATACTCCTTTTGGGTAATTCAAGCCAGAAATTATCACAGCTTAGTTAATATTAAAAGTTTTTAATTTGGTCTGTCGTTAGGGAATTTTAGTTGTTAAAATACACACATCAACAGTGTCTAGGGATCAAGCATTTTTATGCGGATTTCTTGAGATTGAGATGTGGCTTTGTAATAAATTTATGATTTTATAAATTTATATGGATCCTTTTTGGTGCATTTCATAATTTGAATCAGGAACTGTGAATCAAATTCAAGTAAAAGATGAAAATCAGCTGTCAATATTTTCCCTATAAAAACATACAACGCATTGAAGACATTATTAGTGCTACTGTTTCCCGAATACAAGTCAGAGTGTTATCAGTCGACTTTGGACACGTTACCGAAGCACTGGTACCGTGGCTGAGCGCCATGGAGGACGG
This sequence comes from Diarsia brunnea, assembly GCA_949774965.1. Classification (NCBI taxonomy): domain Eukaryota; kingdom Metazoa; phylum Arthropoda; class Insecta; order Lepidoptera; family Noctuidae; genus Diarsia; species Diarsia brunnea. Next base: position 13,630,912 of record OX459019.1, on the reverse strand, counting down.
TATCGCTGCACCACACGGAGACAAGACCGATACATTCAAATCTTAACTCGAAGAGCTCCAACAATAACCGCCATGATGTTAGCCGTGAGGCTTCATCACTCTTCAGGGAACTTAATTAGCGACCAAACAGTCAGAAACCGCTTGCATGAAGTGAACCTTCATTCCCGAAGACCGCTACGCAATGCACAATCGTAGGATTCGATATCAATGGGCTCTTGAACACAGAAATTGGGCAGAAGAACAATGGCGTTTCGTGTGCTTTTCTGATGAGTCTCGTTTTGGTATGAGACCGGATACAAGACGTATACGACACTGGAGAACCCCTGGACGCCAACAGCGATTAAAATCCTGCCAGGAAGTCCATCCTTATAGTGGTGGAACCATCATGGTATGGGCGGGTATTTGGATCGGCGGAAGAACTGAGTTGATTTGGATCAGAGGCAACCTCAACGCTCAAATTTATGCTGAGACGATTGTATCAGACGTCATCGTTCCTCTACAAGTGCAAATCGGTCCCTTATTTCAGTTAATGCATGATAATGCACGACCGCACACCGCAAGAGTTGTAAGACAGACTCTCGCCGCAGCTAACATCAATGTCCTGCCCTGGCCTGCTCAGTCGCCAGACTTGAACCCGATTGAGCATGCATGGGATATGCTACAGAGAAGAGCTCTGCCGAATATGGAGGGTATCCAGTCGCAAGAAGACCTTTTTTTGTTGTTGCAACGAACATGGGCGGCCATTCCACAGCGTGATTTGGATGAACTCATTTTGAGTATGCCAAACCGATGTTCTTGTGTTGTTAGTGTTCGCGGTAGAAACACGGATTATTAATTGTTTAAGTTACCCAATAAAATTTTAAAGAAAACTGTTATTTCAGTCTTTTTTTCGAACTTTAATGTTAGTGGTTCAAATGTCAAAAATCCCTTTATTAGGAAACTGGCAAATTTCTTTATTAATGCAAAGGTGACTTGGTTTATCGTTACTGTGACAAACGAAAACACTTTATTTGATGAATCCTTAAAGAAAATTTTAATTAATATCAATCAGGAGAAAAGTTATTGCAAAAATATATGTTGATCCCTAGACACTTTTGATGTGTGTATGTAGTATAGTTAGCGCCACATAAAAAGAACGCTGCGGGAAAAGCGGGACGAACACACCCCATGTTCGCGCATGGGTATGCTCGCGCACGAAAGTACTAGGTCTATTGTTTTATTTTCAAACTAGCTTTTCGTTTGCGGCTTCGTGTATTGCTTATTAGTAGGTTGACATTGAAAAATACATTAAATATATCATGATTTGCCTAGACTTTTCTCAACTATGTTGGGGTCGGCTTCCAGTCTAACCGGATGCAGCTGAATACCAGTATTTTACATGGAGCGACTGCCTATCTGACCTCCACAACCCAGTTAATACTAGGTAATACGATACTCTTTGGTAAGACTGGATGTCAGAATTTCAGGTCACTGACTACCTGTAACGACTGCCAAAGATCTATATATGGCAGGCGGGACCAACAACTTAACGTGCTTACGGAGGCACGGAAGAAACTCAGTATGCCACAGACCGACCTAGCCAAGCACAGCTTTACCTAAAAATCGATCCGAGTGGCAGTTCTTATTAAGCCACGAGCTCCTCTCTAAAAATACATTAAATATAATATAATTAAATACAATGAAAACATGTTTTGTGTGTTTATTGTAAATGTGTTCAATTAAAAACACAATTCTTCTTACTGTAGACTCGTAACATTTTTTTTGCTTCTGCGGTTCGTTTCATGCATTGTTTTAAATTATCAAAAATATTATTATCATCAGCCCACTCTTCATAAAACAAAATTCGTCATAAATTATTTTTCTCAATTGTTATGTAAAACTATTTCGTAAAACTTTTGTGCGTGATGGTATTTTGAGAACGAACGTGGCGTAGAAAGACTGACGGACCAATAGCGTACCGGTAAAAATGAATCGCGGGCCCCTCCCGCGCCCCAGCTCATACCACCAAATAGACCGATAAATGCGCAGCTTGACCGCCAGCGTTCTTCTTACGTGGTGCGATCTGTATCAGGCCCAGTAGAGGAACACATTGACCTTGAGGCTATTAGTAATGATAATTAAAAAAAAACAAAAAATTAAGCACATCGTGTGCTCCATTTTTGATTTTTTTTCTCAGCACCAAAAAAATACATGCGAAAAAAACTAAAAAGCGAGATATCAAAACTTCTCAAAAATAATTAACCTGACAAAAATACAAAGTCAAAGGCGAAAAATAAATTACCCTTTTAGTCTAGCTAAACTCCAAAGTAAAAGTAAGTAATTATTTTGAGTCCTTGCCAACCAAACAAACAAGAAAATTAATAACGTAAAGCGTAAAATGATGGTAGCTTAATTGATTTCCGCTATTTTTTTGTAGGCGCCTCCTCAAAATTAACGACTAACTTTAACTTTAGAGCTTAGCTAGACTAAAAGGTTTTGTTTTCGCTTTTCAATTCGTGTTTTCGTCATTTAATTTTTTGGTTTCTATTTTTAAATAAGATTACTTTCTCTTATAATCCACTAAATTAAACTGAAAATTATAGAAGTGTGACAAAACTCAGTCATGAATTCAGTTCATACAGTTTATTCGCCCCGTAATGTATGAACTGTGAAACCATTATAACTTTCGAGAGGGCTATTCTAACTGATCCTTAGAGCTTTTCTCGGATAACTGCGATAGTTCGTAAGGTGATTATAGGAAGTCGATCTACTTTAGTGACGGTTTCAATATGTGCTGGTTTTTCTATCAGGAACTTCTCAAAATAAACTCTTACTGCAGCACTCAGAGAGCTTTAATTAATACTTAGGCCATCACTTAGTAAAGGTTTTGACAGTTTTGTCATATAAAAGTATGGCAAATCTTTACTAAGTGATGGCTTAGTAATCATTAAATATCTCTGAGTTCCGCAATAAGTCGGGGATTTTCGCTCTTTCATATGGGTTTTAAACATAAATGCCAAAGTGTACAGCCTTGTCTGATCTTCCTAGGAAAATAAACGGGCTGTTAAAAAGATTAATCATAACATCACCATCATCATAAAATCATGCCTGTAATCCCTGAAGGGTTGGGCAGGGGTATACCCATCTGCGGGTTGTTGGAAAGAGATACCACGGCCCCGGCACAAAGGGCTACGAAGGAACATGGGTGGTTTTCCGACAGTAGAAGTCTGACACTCCCTACCGCTCGCCCAGAGCGAGAGAAGTCATTACAAAAAAAAAAAAAAAAAAAACTTTTAAATACTTTTTCTTTTCTTTATTTGTTGATTTCCCACCCCCCAAAAAAAAAACAGGCGTATACCTATTACCCACTCACATTTTTCACTTTTATTTAAGTCTCATGTTACAGAAACCTGTTGCCGTCAACCGGGCACAAATCCAGACTCCATGGCTACTACAAAGAAATTACTGATGGAAAACCCAATAATTATATTACCCGACCAGGGAATTGTACCAAAGACCCCATGCACAGCAGTCGCGCTTACGACCACTAGACCAACGAAGGCACCAAAAAAAGTTTCAAATACGTTTGACCTTTTTTTTTGCAGGTTGGGAAATCATCAAATCACTCCTCCCGCTCTGGGCAGAGCGGTAGGGAGTTTCAGACTTCTACTGACTAAAAACCACCCATGTTCCTTCTTAGGCCCTTTGTGTCGAGGCCGCGGTATCTTTTTCGAACAACCCGCAGCCCAAATACGTTTGACCCTAAATGCATATACTACAATCGGGTCTAAATATTTACCGGGTAAACCTAAATACCAATAAAGTGTCCCAAACAATCCAATTTCATGCACCATTGACAATGACGACAAAACATCTTATTCCGGTCAGCGTATTTCTTCTAAGTAAACAAACAGCTTGTCACCTCCAGTAAACTCGATATCGTATCACTGCGCGTGACTCTAAGTGCCAAGGGCAGGGCTCTGCGGCCCTTCAGTTTGTACGTATAGGCCGCCTCCACACTTGGACGAAAATGTCGCGCGACAAGTCGCACCGCATACCGCGGGAAGTTGTAGAGGCGCAAGTGTTTTCGTACATTTTGACTAGGAGAGACAAAGTAAAGGCTCGTAAACCAACCAGTGCTTACACATAAAACTAGCATAATCAGTGTATCTTCTCGTCCAACTTACCACAGTGTCTCAAGACAAAAGTGTATGACCAGTGTATGTTGCCAGTGATTACATACGGGACCGAAACGTGGTCGCTCACAATGGGCCTCATCAGAAAGCTGAAAATCACCCAAAGGGCAATGGAGACAGCTATGCTCGGAGTTTCCTTGCGTGATATAATTAGAAATGAGGACATCCGCATGAGAACCAATGTTACCGACATAGCATGAAAAATTGCCAAACTTAAGTGCAGTGGGCAGGGCACATTGCTCGCAGAACGGATGGCCGATGGGGCCGGAAAGTTCTGGAGTGGCGACCGCGAACCGGAAGACGTTGCGTTGGAAGGCCTCCCACTAGGTGGACCGATGACTTGGTGAAGGTTGCGGGGATCCGCTGGATGCGAGACGCACGGGACCGGTCAATGTGGCGACACTTAGGGGAGGCCTATGTTCAGCAGTGGACGTCTTTCGGCTGAAATGATGATGATGATGAATCAGTCTATAATGTTCCTACTGCTGAGGCACAGGTATCCTTCCTAACTGTGAGTTGGAATGGCCTATAATCCACCACGCAAGTCCAGTGGGTTGGTAGATGTCACATTTTTTCGAATTTTGGTTCTAGAAAGAGCGTCGCTGGGCTAGTAATTATAAACCAGCCCGTAAATAATTTTAATCAAATCTAGCCTATCCCTTTGCTGCCCTCTCCAGTGACGCTATAAGCCAAGGCTCGTACCTCGCAGAGCATGCTCTTAGCGCGCTGTCACTTAGTCTATTAGTTTATGCCCTGGTTGAAGGCCTTCCACTCAAGGCATCCACAAGATAGCAGCCTTATAGGTGGATCTGCGAGATGTCATGCAGAAAATAAAACCATGTTTCGCAGAGGAATTCATAACGGCTTCACTTTTTTACTAACCTAACCTAACGCTTGATTTTACCTACCTATCTATTTTCATAATTGTTTTTTTTTTATTCTTAAGGCTCCTCTCTCGAAAAAGCTTAAAAACAGCGTGCAGATGAAGCAGTTTTTCACCGGCACTTACAGAGAAATTACATCTGAGAAAAATTGTTAGTAATCTACATGATATGACACGTAATTTGGTTTAGCCATAATTTTTGTATCGGTATCACATAATAAGAAAAAAAATCCACAAAATCACCTCCAAATCGTTGAATGGAACCATTTTACTCCTTCATTTTTTAACAAAATAATATAAAAAAAATATCTACTGCTTCGAAATACAAAGGAAAATAATTTGGTTTCGTTACTTTTTAAAAACATGTATTATTTTAATTATAATAAATGAAAAATGCGTCCGTTTCAAGTCCGTATCTACGACCGAGAGGGGTAGTTTGTATGCACAAGGTCATTGGCGTGAATACAAGCCTTAAGGAGTAGAATCCAATATACTCGGCAAAAATACAATCGCCTGCCTGCGGACGTCCTTAGAACCTTCAACTAATAGTGCTTACTCAGTCTCGAATCAGTTTCAGGGAGTCTGCAATAGATTACAAAAGTTGTGGCTGTTGCTCACCAATTACCCAACATTTGGAGTACTTCCTTATGACAAGGCGGACCTTTTTTCTTTGTCAATATGGCTAGATAACGTAACATCACGCCTGTAATCTCCGAAGGGTTAGGCAGCGGTGTACCTTATAACAACACCCACATTTCGCTAGTTTGTTGGTCAAGTGGTCGCAAGCGCGATTGCTGAGCAAGAGGTCCTCGGTTCGATTCCCGGGTTGTGCAAAGTTTTGTTAGGTTTTTTTAACAAGAAACTATAAATAGCTGCCACGGAGTCTTGATTTTTGCCTGATTGATGACAATAGTCTCGTTCTTTTTACATGAAACTTAACTGGCGAAATGTGGGTGTACTTGTTAAGTATAACTCTGCCAAAGCCTTTGGGGATTACAAGGCGTTGTGTTAAAATTTTCTCATTTCGAAGATCTCTAGGGCAGAAAAGTTTATTGCGGCGTCACAGATTCTCATACAAAACCGTTTCTATCAAAATAACACTTTCTATAACTTAACCTTTTAACACATTCTCAAGAACATATTCAAGAGCTATCGTCTCGCAGTCAAACCTATAATTGGTCACGTTCTTCATCTGAAAACTAATTTCAACTGCTTATAACTACATTATATAGGTTTTTTTTGCTCTTAACTGGAATCTTAGTAATCTTATAAGATAAACGCTAAAGAGTTTGGATAGAAGTGGATCATCACTTTCCTGCCCTTATACCGAAACATTTGGGGTCAGAATGTCTTCTTTTTCCATAATTCTCAAGTACTCGTCATCTCATTAGACACCTTCTTTCTTGCCATATCATTCTTAACACAGCCCATTCATAGTTTCTTTGGTTCCTCTCTGCTCTTATACCCATTTTTACTCAAAACTTTCCTCACAACATTTTACTATTTTGTTTAAAAGTGGATAATTTCGTACAATACATCTGCTAGGCTAGGCATTTATTTATTTTTAACACCTTACTGCGGTACTCAGAGATATTTAATAATTACTTAGGCCGTCACTTAGTAAAGATTTGACATACTTTTGTATGACAAAACTGTCATACAAAAAACCTTTACTAAGTGATAGCCTAAGTAATCATTAAAGCTCTCTGAGTGCGGCAGTAAGACACCAATGATAGAGACCTCATTTTAATTTTAATCAAAACCTCAAAATATCAATAACAAAAAACTCTAATTCCTTATGAAAACTGCTACATAATACTCCCCATTTTATCGCAGTTTTTGAAAGCACTCTTTGAAACGTCATCGATACCAATCGTAACGTATGTCAAACTTTATGTTAGCAATGAATGGACCCGCATTGCAACACGGCAATAGTTTCTGCTTTATCGTGTCCGCCAGTGTATAGTGTAACATACTACTACGACGTGTTTATATTACACTGGTGGACAAGAGAAAGAGTCAATGCAATGTATTGCTTTTAAAAATGTCCGTCATTTTGCTTTACGAATCGGTCTTTTATGGCTTAAAAGTGTCTTTGTGTGGTCGAAAGGTGATAGATGCACCTGTTTTGGTACTTTTAAAAGATTTAGTTCCTGAATTAGTATTACAGGTTGGTGAACAAGCTGAATGGTTCCACCTGATTAATGATTTCTCTTAAGTACAGCTTCTTGAATTCAAGTCAAGGCAATAATAATAATTGGAAAACGCTTACACTGACTGGAGAAGTTCACTCAAATCTGTTTGGTTGTTTCTTCAAAAGACCATCAGAAACACTGATTTGCATGATACAGTGAAATCTGAGTTCGTTTCGGCTATTTATTCTCTATAAAAAAACCGTGTAAAAGTGTTTGTAAAAATCTATTTACTTTTAAAATAGACGTCCTTTATCACTTACCTAATTATTTAAGGGTGTTTTTACAGCATGGCTGAAAATCTGCTTAATGTTTGGTCTGGTGATCGCAAACGCGACTGGTTAGCATGAGGTCCAGGTTTCGATTTGCAGGTTGGGTTAAGTCCTATTGAGTTTACCATCAGGAATTTCTCAGCAGTAGCCACGGAGTCTGGTTCTGTGCGCGGTTGATGACAATAGGCTCGCCCCCTATTACATGCGGCTTAAACGTAACTTGCCAAATGTGGTTGTACGAATGAAAGGGTTATGCAGAGGTGTAGCCACCTCTGCATAACCCTATGTTTTATTGTTAAAAGAACGCTAGTCTCTGCTACAAGTCCCAGGGCATTGTCTCCTAATTAAACAGCTCAGTTCTGTCAGCAGTAAGACCCCACGACGCAACAGTGAGATTAAAACAAGCTACCTGCAGTATCATGGCAGCATCGCTCACCAGCTGCCAGCCAACGAGAGAGGGAGACAGAAGTCAAACTGATTTTATGTTGCACTAGCTATGCCTCACGACCTTAATTAAACTAAATTATTATAAAAATATTATGTACTTTGCTAAGAAACTAATTCCTGAAATAAAAGTAGCCTTACTAGGAAATGGGTGTCAAGAAAACAGCAGCAATTTGAATTTAAATACGTTGACTCGTTTATTATTCAAATATAAAATTACTCACAAGGAAGGTTATAGTAACTGCCTCCTAGCACAGTTTAGATGGAAGTGAGAGGGCGATTAAAGGCAACCGGGCTTTTTATAACAAACGTTTAGTGACTGTGTTGCCAGTATCAAGAAAATAAATTCGACTAAATGTCAACACTTACACCTTATAACGGCTATCTGCCTGTAAAAGTCCCGTAAAAATCAGTCCAGCCGCTTCAAAGATCAGCCTGAAAAACAGAAAATTAAAAAAAAAGGTTGTTTTGTTTTCGGTATCGATATACTTTCATATATTATGCATTAAGTAAAAGTTTAAAATGACAGACTGTCATCAAAAGCATTGGCCAAAACAGCCAAAGATAGTTTTAAATTGAAAGAGGGAAGATGCCTTGCAGCGGGACTTTTCAGGCACATAAAAAAAATAAAATTAACAGACATTTCAATTTAATTTATACAACCAAAACCATAAATCTCTAAGTTAAACTTAGATAGTTATATTTCCAACAAAACTTGACTTCACTTTAAATAGTTAACCAAAACTCAGTCTAAAACAATCTGCATCTAAAACTAAAACCGAATCGTGGCCTATCTCTCTAAGATATTCAGCAAACATATTGGACTTCCGTCTCCCCTAATGACGGTAATAAATTTGACTACGGCATCTTGCCTGCACGCTTCTGGCTCGTTGCCAAATCGCCGAGCCTCACTCCGCATGCATTCGCACCTTGTGTTTTGGTACCGCGTCAGGGGATCATACTGGGTCCAAGTGTATATCTGGATAATACTAGAATAGACACTAGATCAGTATTACCTAGAGACGTACCTACCTCTGATTTTTAACCCCCAACGCAAAAATGACAGGGTGTTCTAGATTTGACGTGTCTGTCGGTGTGTGTGTTTCGAACGCATAAACCGATTTTAATTATGTTTTTTTGTTTGAAATGTGAATTAGTCGAGAGTGTTCTTAGCTATGTTTTTTCAGAAGGGTAGTTGACTAAAAAAATCTAATTAGTCCGTCAGATAGATTTCCAAAAAATATTGGACACGTATTTTTTCTTTTTTCATGTAAACAATAAATGAACACGATCCAGTGCTTCGAAAAATCGCGTGACGTCACAGTTTGGTACATATTTTACCAGAAAGTGACGTCATCAGCCCCAACTCACGATCTTTGACACTTACTTATTTTCGTATTTTTTTTATTAATTTGATAAAACAAAAAGCACGTATCCAATATTTTTCGATAATCTAACAGACGGACTAAACAGAATCATAATTTTTTTAAGTCAGTCAACTACCCTATTATCACTTGCTCTGGTGACGGAAATCATCATCATCATCATCATTTCAGCCACAAGACGTAGACTGCTGGATATAGGCCTCCCCCAGAAAGGTGGGGATTTGCCACAATCGCCACGCTTGGCAGGCGGGTTGGCGAACGCAGTATGGTTGTTACGAAGGCACAGAACACACTGCTGCCCATTCTCTGGTAAGTCCCTTAGTCGCCTCTTACAACACCCACAGGGAGATATGGGATGGTGCTATTCTTCACGTCCGACACCATACGGAACCCACGGACGAAAATCATCGTGAGAAAACCAGTATACCCGAGAGATATTTTTCGACGGCATGGAAGCCAAGTCAAACGCCCATGGCTGTCATAAAAACGCGGACACCAGGGTAGGGACCTACTAAACACACGTAAAAGAAGTATTGGACGAAATTCCAGGCAAACTTTCAACCCTTATTAAGTAGCAGAATGTTTAAAGCATCGGCTATACCAAACTAATTATATCATTAACACTGAAAACGGGATATTGATGATGATTACTTTTTTTTTTTTTGGGATGGGCTTGCTCTTGACCTCAACCTTGCCCTAAGGGCAGATATGAGGTCGACGATGGAACGAGCTTACCCAAAAGAAGCCTATTTACTCGCGACTTAAATAGATTGGGGTTATATGAACTCGTTAAAACCGACGCAGGCAGGGAGTTCCACTCCTTGGCTGTGCGCATAATAAGGGACTTAGCAAAGCGCTTCGTTCGAATGTGTGGAACATCGACTAGGTATGGGTCATAACCTGCAGTACGCCTAGTCTCCTGATGGAAGAAGGGAGATGGTGGAATCAGCCCGTGGAGCTCCTGCGCACACTCTCCGAAGTACAGTCCGTAGAAGACCGACAGACATGCGACTTTGCGGCGGTGGGTCAGGCTATGTAGCTTGGCAACCAGCTTATCGTCACCAATTAGCCTCATGGCTCTGCGCTCTACGGAGTCAAGTGTGGTGATTTCCCGATATTTCGGCTCTGTTGCTAGCACCATGATCACAGACAAACTGAAGTTATTGCGGTGTTTTTTTATTGTGACAGCTGGGACTTTTGGTTGAACGTGTTTTCTGAGGTATTAAACAAAGCTCGGTCTCCATCCACAGACCACCATGGACTTCGAAATTAATGTCTGATTTCAATAAAATTTGTCGAGGTGTCGATACAAGTAAACTGTATGTAACTGAAAGTAGTGAGAGAGCAGTGGTGTTCCAGTGGTGCCGGCCATGACTTACGAACAATTAGTCGTGGGTTCCAACCCAAGCAGGCGCATTACTTTGTGTAATTTATTTCATCATCGCTGCTCTTAAAACGGTAACGGAAAACCTCTTGAGGAAACCGGCATGTCTTAGAAACAAAAAAATCGAAGACATGTGACATCTACCAGCCCGCACTGGGCCCTCTCCTAGAGAGGAGGCCTGAGTCCCTGGAGAACATTATAGGCTGATGATAACTGAAAGTTTATATTAGAAAAAACAGTGTGTTGTTGTTGATTTTGACTTTATACAATTAGGCTAGTCTCTATAGGAGAAACAATAACTACAGAACTGGCGATCCAATAATGTTCTTATAACGTATCGTGTATGAATCCAGAGATATTTGTGTAGCGGTCACGTCCAGTCAGCATTATTTATCAACGAATGTAACCGAACTATACTCGGTATTGCGTCTTAGTGTATTTTGGTACGCATTGGTCGTGTTGCAGGGAGGTTGGGGAATCAGACATGTTTGACAAGGAGACGGCAAGCACGACTGCTGTGTGTGGCTCTGGGTTTGATTCCCAAGTCAGGAAAAGTGTTATTGGATTATTCCATCAGGAATTTCTTAGTAACACCCACGGAGTCTGGATTTGTGCCCGGTTGATGGAAATAGGATCGCACCTTATTACATTTGACTTAAATATAACTGGCGAATTGTGGGTGTTCTATTATTAGTTACACCGCTGCCTAAGCCTTCAGGGATTACATGTGTGTATGTTATGTTAACAAGGAGACAGAAGGCAGGATTTGGGAGGATATTTCTTACCACTACTTTATCCGGGAATCGAACCAAAGATCCAAGACCTTATGTTCAGTAGTTGCGCTTACGACCACTAGACCAACGAGGCAGTCAACAACATAATAATATCAATTAATATGAAGTACACTTTATACCAATTGCCAAAAACAAAAACGAATGTCACAACTCGAAAATTACACATCATCATCTGCCTAGCCTTTTCCCAATTATATTAGGGTCGGCTTCCAGTCTAATCGGATGCAGCTGAATACCAGTATTTTACATGGAAAGACTGCCTATCTGACCTCCACAACCCAGTTAATACTAGGTAATACGATATCCTTTGGTAAGACTGGATGTCAGACTTTCAGGTCACTGACTACCTGTAACGACTGCCAAAGGTTTATAAATGGCAGCTGGGACCAACAGCTTAACGTGCTTTTCGAGTCACGGAGGAAACTCGGTAGGTAATGGGCGGTCACCCATCCACAGACCAAACAAGGCAAGCGTAGCTTAACCTAAAGATCGACCCGAGTGGCAGTTCTTATTAAGCCACGAGCTCCTCCGAATTGCCAAACCAAAAACGAATGTCACAACTCGAAAATTACACACTCGACCAAAATTAATGACACATTTTCACATCAATTAAGTCTGGTTGCCAAACCACACAAGAGAAATAATGTCTGCACTAGCGCCTGTTATAAATGGTCTAATCATTTAACTAATTTGCGCTGCAGTTGGACGTCGACAAATCGGTCAGTTGGAGGTTATGTCGGTCAAGTCGGACGATAGGAGCATTAATCTGGATCGGTCATTTGTATCTTGTTGCTGATATATGCTTGCAATAGAGAATTGTTTGAGTTTAGCTTTTAATGTTGTTTAATACTGATTATTCTTTAAACGTTTTTAATCTTTAATGTTTGATAATCTTTAAACGTTTTGGTAAATGATAATAATGATTAATTAAAATAACGTATAAACTAAATGCTAGTTAGATTGTCATAGTAGGGACCTAATTATATTTTATAAGTAATGTATGACTTGGTATATTGCCTAATTTATGTTGCCGTGCCCTAACCGGGTTTCATGTTGGAACCAAATTCATTGTAACAACTTTAAAACACATGAATGCAATAAAGAATTTGAGTTTGAGTTTATTTTTTTCTTGGCGGGTGGAAAATCATCAAATAACCCCTCCCGCTTTTGGGCAGAGTGAAAGGGAGTGTCAGACTTGTACTGAATAAAAACCACCCATGTTCCTTCTTAGCCCTTCATTTCGAGGCCGCGGTATCTCTAGCAAACAACCCGCAGCCCCGACGGGCGTCGGCTCTTGCGGCCCCCTTCCACAGGAACGCGCCGTCGACACGGCCTGTCGTTGTCATAAGACGGACGGACGGCGAGCTAGCCCATTACTCAAGATAGGTGAGCCCTCTGGTCACTGCAATGGACTAGGTGGGCACTCGGACTCCTGGGTCAGAACTATCAATCATCATCTGCCTAACCTTTTCCTAGCTATGTTGGGGTTGGCATTGTCTAACCGAATGCAGCTGAATACCAGTATTTTACATGAAGCGACTGCCTATCTGACCTCCACAACCCAGTTAGCACAAAGTAATACGATACCCATAGGACTGGTTGTCAGATTTAGGGTTACTGACTATCTGTAATGGCTGTCAAAGAAATAGAAATTGTAATGACCAAAGGCTTTCTTTTTAAATTTATTTTGAACAAAAGTTATATGAGTTCCGAATAGGTAAAAAATCAAACTAGTCCGTCAGATAGATTTCCAAAAAATATTGAACACATATTTTTTCTTTTTTCACTTAAACAAAAAATTAAGACGTTACAGTGGTTTGAAAACTCGTGAACTCCTCGAAAACGTCACATTTCAGTACATTTTTTACTTAAAAGTGACGTCACAAGCTCCCACTTCACACACATCTTTGACTCGTTTTATCTTCGTAAAACAAAAAACACGTGTCCAACATTTTTCGATAATCTAACTGACGGACTAAACAGAATCATATTATTTTGACTCAGTTTGATGTACATATTAGGTACAAAAATCTACTGCCAAACAGCAGGACAGTCTCTTTGTCTCGTGCGTTCTAAGGCACGAAGGAACCCGGTATGTTATGATGTTCACCCATCCCCAGACTGATCTAGGCAAGCTCGGCTTTACCTTGAAAATGTATCTCATCTGTTGACAATTTAAATTAGTCAGTAAACCACAATAACTTAAGTTTCTATAACCATTGCTATATTTACAGAATAATTAAAGTTTTCAAAACTACCACCCTAGTTATTTAATACTTCGCACAGTTATCTCGTAATCCCGCAACACGGTCTGTGTCGGTCCTCCAAGTTCGGTCCTTCTGCGTCGTTAATATTTGATCTACAATATACGTGATTCTTGTTGAATGTAAGAAAGGTTTGTGTGCTCTCGGTGCTGCCTGTATATTTGATACTATTTTTAGACCGCATAATATGGTTAATTTTCTAAAAACTTTCCATTCTCACTCAGAAAAATATTAAATTAGTAATAAGTTGACGTTGTTTTTATGTGTTTGACACTTACTGCCGCACTCATAGAGCTTTAATGATTACTTAGGCCATCACTTAGTAAAGGTTTTGACAGTTTTGTCACACAAAAGTATGTCAAATCTTTACTAAGTGACGGCTTAAATAATCATTAAATATCTCTGAGTTAATATGTTTCAGTAAAACAACGGTAACACTGACGTATTGCAATGTACATCATTTATAATGAAAAATGCCGACAACTTGCCCGACCTGGGTAGTGAACCCAGGAACACGACCTCAGCAGTCGCGATTGCAACCAACGAGGCACTCTCAGATACTCAGACCATCTCAAACACTAATCTGCATGGTCCTAATAAGACTTGACCAATAGCTGGACTTTAGAAAAGACAGTGACCTTTGAATTTGATTCAACCGTTTCTTCCCAGACTAGTCTGGTATGAAACACCGACCCCATCTAGTTTTTGAACATAACATGATGGGACATGTAAAAGTGTTGTGTAAAACCAATTTCGAATAGAAATAAACAGGTTCAAGCGAAGCCACCTTAACTCGAACACTTTACAGACACGCATAGCTACGCTCGGCCGCTTCCATTTGACAAATTACAATTTATATCCAGTCCCTACAACAACTGAATGCGTTTCCATCGCTTTTGACGCGCTACATGTTTTCTATTGCCATGTAAATGTTGGGTATACAAGCGTAAATAAATATATGGATGACAAATTGGGGAAAAGGAATTTTGGTTCTTGTTGCCAGGAGAATAGACTTTTGATTTGAATGCTGGTTCTGAAGCTGGTGTAATGATTTGTTTCTTTTGTTGAATTATTGAAGAGCTGAGAAGTAATTTCACAGCCTGTATCCATACAACACAATTTAGTGTCTGTTTAATTCAAATATCATCAATTTCACCGTGCGTAATGAACTGTGATTGTATAATACCGCATCCAGTTATTATAATCAAAATCAAAAGTCATTTATTCAAACTAGGCTGATAATCATCACTTTTCGAACGTCAAAATTTACTTTACTTTACAAGTGACAGTCCCCCAAAACGCCCACCCTTCGACACTTCCTAGTGTTTTTGCAGGAAATAAGAAGTACAATAATACCACATGGAGGAACGGCCTATTTCACCTCCAAATCTCATTTCCCTAACCATTGGGGTCGGCTCCACCTTCCATTACAGAAGGGAAGGTGAAGCCAACCCAAAAAACACTCAAAGACCAAAAATTCTGCATCTGGATAAGCAGATGTTCGAGGTTAGCGCTGATCCTCTCCGTTTTTTGTTTCGTAATTAACCTCTCGCGTGTAAAAAGTACAGCATAATGTACATGAAACAATGGCTTTTTAATTGTGTCTATAAAGTAGACATGCGATGGGTTGAAACGATATTTTATAACTACATCCATACATACATTTAATTCTCATTTGCATCAATGTTAGTACAGTCCAGCCAACTCACATTATATTTTACACAAGTTCTTACATTTTGCTTGACACCTTTTGTACTCACCATTCTTGTTACTAATCTACTAACAAACATCTATTCTTTGTCATATAGTCTATAATGTTCCCATTGCAGGAACTCAGGCCTCCTTTCTAGGAGAGGGGATGGGCTACAATCCGCCACGCGGGCCCAGAGTGCGGGTTGGTAGATGCCACATGTTTTCGAATTTTTGGTTCTAAGACATGCCGGTTTCCTCAAGATGTTTTCCTTCACCGTTTTGAAGGAAAAAATCGTGAGCCTTGACTTGATAAGACGCAATAATTATAAAACAGAATTGTTTTCGGGAGAAAACAGAACCGGTTCCGGATTTTAAATACGTACGTGTCTCAGACGACATTAAACATTATTTCTTTCCACGTAAGCTTTATTGCAACGTTTAACACGTGTTTTGTCACATGTCACTCGCGATTAATGTTGCTATAGTAAATATGTTTGGACGAAATTGGATTTTCCCCCATTTTGGGACCTTGCCCGTTTTCACAGATGTTCATATTGTTTTGGTTATTACAAAGTTGATGTGTTGAGCTGTTTTGGTAAAAGAGCATTGTTCTAAACGTGATATGAATCAACATGAATGAAATCTGTATGAGAAACCTTTTTATTTCATGCTTAGAGATACATTGGGTTATTTTTTTTTTTAAATCATGTTTTTATTTGAATTTTGTATTACAGAATGAATGAATGTGAATTTGTTTGTTTCATTGTCATTTTTTGCCACTGAATTCCGAAAGTAATTTTATTTTAGATTTATTTAGTGTTAGTTGGTTTTTTTGCGAAACGTTTTTCATTTTATTCTTTTTAACCGACTTCCGAAAAGGAGGAGGTTCTCTATTCGTTTGTCTGTTTTTTATGTTTGTTTCCGCATAACTCAGTCATTTATCGACTTCTGAAGCTAACTCTTCTTCTAAAGTTAATTTTTCACTTTTTTGTGTTTTCGAAGTCAGTTTTATTTTTTGACAATAACTTTTTTAGTTGTAGTATGCCACACAAATGCTTGTCACGTATTAATTTAACATCGCCATTAGAAGTTATTTACCATCCTGTCAACATAGCCAAGAAAAACGAACAAACTGCTGAACCACTTTTGAAGAAATGCTTTCACATAAAAAAATAATTATTGGAATCATTCCTTAAACGACGGACGATGTTATGAGGTAATAGAAAAATACAACTTAATTTAGAACTTCTACCTTTTTTGAAGTTGGTTAAAAACAACCTTAATAAAATGCTTTAAGGCACATCCATTACGGATATGCCTTAAAGTCTCACAAATAAAGCCCTGATGTCTAAAAGCACTTAAAATATCAGATCAGACGTGAACAGCTTAATGTAATCTCCGAGGAGCCGAAGATCAGGTAGCATAAAGTGTTCCCACTTACCTTCCAAATAAAACCGAATCAAGAGTCGATGGATCCTATATTTTTATGACATACCATTTTTTTTGGAGTAAAAAGAAAAAATAATGCATAAGCCTCTTATAACCCTACGGAATAGGTAAAAATTGATGAAGGTTAAGGGGTGAGGTGAGGGAGCGAAAAATCATGTTCTATAAAGAAAATTAATATAAAAGAGAAGATTTCAGATTATATACAAATAACTAGCTGACCCATGCAACTTCGTCTGCGTCACATAATATAGCTTATAACAAAATGTCAACATAAATTGAGTTAAATCGTAACAAACAAAAAATCGTATCTTTCCTCTTTATAATATTAGTTTAGATTATATTAAAGTGTGAATTACTATTGGTATCTCTTACTGTTAAATATACAGTAACGCCTTGTAAACATTATGGTGCAGTAAATATTTTGAATATGAATTTCTCCGGAGTCCCCGGAGGCCAGAATTCCCACTAACCTACCGCACC
The DNA here is from genome assembly GCA_949774965.1 of Diarsia brunnea. Classification (NCBI taxonomy): domain Eukaryota; kingdom Metazoa; phylum Arthropoda; class Insecta; order Lepidoptera; family Noctuidae; genus Diarsia; species Diarsia brunnea. The sequence continues at coordinate 13,613,498 of OX459019.1, read as the reverse complement.
GGACCGAATGACTGCCGCGCGCTTAATTATTTTGTCGCGCGGATATTTTTACATTGCGATATCTTCTAAGATATTTGTTTAAACTGTATAGAGTAAAGGGCACAAATATTTTATATTAAATGTCTGTGCTAACAAACACATTTATTTAGATATAGATTAATACCATATGGGTTAAATAAGCTTCGCAAAATATCATTCTTTTTAACCTAACATTTTAATAGTAAAAAATGGTTACAGTGAGTCAATCTTAAAAGATAGACATATGCTGTCGCGGACTTTTTTTTAGAACTTTTAAAGAGGAACAATTCTTTCATACATGGTATTTGCGTAACTTAAACCGTTTTCGCAGCGCACGCAACGGAAGCTCTCAAAAAGGAATATCTTTTCCCGTTTTTGCAACATTTTTCATTTATGCTCTGCTCCTATTGGTCGTAGCGTGGTGTTATATGTGCCTAAAGCCTTCCTCGATAAATGGACTATCCGACACAAAAAGAGTTTTTCTATTCCAACCAGTAGTCCCAGAGTTTACCGCGTTCAAACAAACAAACAAACAAACAAACAAACTCTTCAGCTTTATAATATTAGTATAGATTAGCACCGCAATTCGTCTTCTTTTACATGAAAAATATATCTTGAACTTTTATAAAATATGAACTGAAAGTGAGTTTTTGAATCTCAACTTAATATTCTATAAAATATGATAACAATATTTTTTTTTATCTCTACACGCATATATAATTATAAAAGCCCACGGGGTTGCGCTACGTGCCAAGCTATGGCGTAGCAAGCACTGTGCTACGGCGTAGCAAGCATTGTGCTAAGATGTAGCGCTACGAAGCATAGATAATTATGGGAATATTTTAAGAAGCATTTCTTGACTTAGCATATTTCGTTCCCCATTCACTATAATCATCTGTCTTGAAATATATGGTGGACCATCAATTCAGTCTAGCCGTGAAAGTATTTCAGAAGCAGGTCACATAGATAGCACTAAAGCAAAAAATCTAGACTCTTCATAAAAGCTCTCATATGTTACTGTTCAGACGAAGTAACAAAAAAGACATAAAAATCTCGACAATCGTTCATTTCGATGCTATACAGCGTAAACGGATTTTGGGCCGGTAAAGCACGTCCAGTCGGTAGGGTTGATACTTGACTAGTTTTCAAAAGATTTTTTGGTTGAAAAAACAGGTTCAAAAATAGCTTCGAAAAGGTTAGAATAAACAAGTGATATTTTCAGTTAGTTTCACAAACATCGCTATCATATCTCTTGTGAAAACTAGTTTTTGTACTGAAATTTTTTTTTGGATTGCGTTTGGACGTAACTCGACTGATGTGAAGGTGTGTGGTCTAGCGTGGTGCACCCAGAAGAAACCGATTCACTCAAATTTTGATTAACAATAAAGACTCAGTCTTATGCTTTGGTTCCTTAGAATTGCTGAGCTGAGACCCCTTTTAGCATTATTAATTTTGTTAGTTTTATACAGGGTGTAAATTAAAACTTCACACAGCCGTTAACCAAGCATTCTGTACATCAAACTACCCCTACGCAAAAATGTTTGCTGGGAAACGACTTTTTTTTTGGGGTCTAAAATCACACTTTACGGTAAAACTCAATGCTAGTGGATGCTTGGAATAGTAAACGGGTCATGGAGGTAATTTAAGTAAAGTTAGAACCTGAAAAACTAGTATTTACAAAAACAGCTGTGAAAAATTTGGAACTTTGAGCCCCAATATCTCCGTAACTAGGAGGTTCCCAGGTATGGTCTAGAACAAAAAAATGATTGTAGTGGTGGGGAAAACAAGTGCCCTTCGTTTGCGTTAAGGGTACTTTTACACCCTATGTAATAATTGTTAAGGTATTTTTTATGAATGCAAAATAACACAATTTTCTCTCTTTCATTTTTGCTTTCTATTCCACCCATCACTTAATACCATCACCATTATACTTATTTACATCAAACAAAAAAAACTGCCGTTCCATTTCCGTGAAGCTGTGTCTGGAGTCGTTCCGGTCAGCCCTAATCTCGAGTCAAAGCACGTTCTATGGTAATCTTCACGAAAGTCCCTTCACGAGTATTTTGCAAGACCACGTTCAATCGCAGGCTATGCCATTCTATTGTATGTTTAAACGATATTTTACTTGGATAAAGCATAAAAATAAATCGGTCTGTAATGTTCCCACTGCTGGGACTCAGGCCTCCTCTCTATTAGAGGCTCTCTATGGGTTATAATCCACGGGCCCAGTGCGGGTCAGTAGTTGCTAAATGTATTCAAATTTTTGGTTCCAGGGCATGCTGATTTTCTTAAGATGTTTTCTTTACCAATTTGAGAGCAGTGGTGATTAAATAAATGTTAACAGTTCTAACCCACGACTTACTACTATTAAGTTGGAGCCACCACCAATTAAATCGACGATTAAATCTCGGACTTCGAATAAATACACAAAAAACTTTTTTGCAAAAAATAAAACCGACTTTAAAAACACAAAAAAGTGAAAAATAACTTTAGCTTCTGAAGTCGGTGACTTTTGTTTGTTTTATTCAGTTTTTTTGTCACCGACTTCAGAAGCTAAAGTTATTTTTCACTTTTTGGTGTTTTTGAAGTCGGTTTTATTTTTTGCAAAAAAGTTTTTTTATTTTTCCATTTTTAGTTGTAATATCCTTTACAAATATTTGATATTCATTAATTTTACGTTGTTAACAATACATGTCACGGTAATAGGCTTATTCGCAATAAAATGGAACTTAACATACCTAACTCTCGAAATCTGGGCGTCCTATACACATCTGCGTACCCCGTCAGAGCATACAGGCGTGATGGTAAGTTAAGATGTTGCGTAAACAATAAACATCCAAGCGATTGCAGCAATAACGACAGATTTGCCGTCTATTTTTGAAGAGTTCTATTGTATATCTCCGAAGATCAGGATCAGATCTTCACCAAATTTAAATGGGACCACCTCAGGAGTATACTCTTTCAAATAAAAAAAGAATTTTGAGAATCGGTTCACAAATGGAGGAGAAATCAGATAACACACATAAAAAAAAAAAAAAAAATACATACACACGAACATAGAACCTCCTCCTTTTTTGAAGTCGGTTAAAAAATACCTTTATTTAGCACATGCTACAACTCCATAAAGTATAAAACAAAAAAATATGATAAAAAAAGAAAAATACCGAAATCTAAACGAAAAATATAACACGCACATGTGCTGCGAGTTGCACAAAAAACTTTTGTATGGTAGATGTTCCGGGTGTCCGGGACACAGGCGAAGTTCCTAGAGCTCAATACACGCTCACTGCTGGACAACCGCGTTCCATCTGGTCAATGCGATGGCGATTAGCCATTAGAGTGTGGTATTTAATATTGGCGAATGCAATGCGATGGCCAAGTCAATCTGTTTATTTAAAACATAAAATATGTTTAATATTGATATGGTCACTATAATATGTGGCTAGGTTAGCTTATTACGTAATAACTTAAAATAGAAGGTCCCCTAAGTAGGGCCTGAATAAATTAACTGACTTGGTATTACATTGGATCTCAGTACTTTTTACGGTAGAAGAACTGAGTTGTATGACTTGGTTTTTTTTACAAGTTTTGTTTTTAGTGGGATTATTTTTTCTTTGGAGGTATGGAAATCATCTAACGACTCCTTCCGCTCTGGGCGGAGCGGAAGGTAGTGTCAGACTTCTACTGACTAAAAACCACCCATGTTCCTTCTTAGCCCTTTGTGTCCGGGGCCGTGGTATCTCTTCCGAACAACCCGCGGCCCCGGCATAATCCGCGATCCCCATGTTTCCCTACTTTGAATACTCTGTTGTACATAAGCAAACCAACACGTATATAACATATAGCCTGGAGCAATATTCCCACATGTTCCGTCACTGCGGATTTTGCAAGGATTTACCAAAAAATGCGGGACATATTCCGTTGGTATTAATGTGTGAATACAATATGTGCTAGACGGAAAATATTTTATGGTTTTTAAAAATTCGTATGAACAGGAATGAAACAAAGGTATCATGAAACATATAAGGGTAAGCAGAAACTACAAAAGGATACCCTCGCGAGTGTTTGCGGAAATTCCTACAGCTCATCATCATTATCATAACATCACGCCTGTAATTCCTGAAGGGTTAGGCAGAAGTGTACCTAATAGTACACCCACAATTCAGCTGTTATATATTTTTTATCAAGTTCCATGTAATAGAGGGCGAACCTATTGCCATCAATCGGGCACAAATTCAGACTCCGTGGCTGAAAACAATGCTGATTTCCTTTTTTTCGATAGCTAACTGACACTTAAAATTTAATATCATGAAATCATCGGCCAAGCTTTTTCCCAACTATGTTAGGGTCGGCTTCCAATCCAACTGAATGCAGCTGAGTACCAGTATTTTACATGGAGCGACTGCCTATCTGACCTCCATAACCCAGTTAATACTGGGTAATACGATACCCTTTGATAAGACTGGTTGTCAAACTTTCAGGTCACTTACTACCTGTAACGACTGCCAAAGATCTTTATGTGGCAGCCGGACCAACAACTTAACGTGCTTACCGAGGCACGGAGGAAACTCGGTATGTAATGGGCGGTCACCCATCCACAGACCAACCTAGGCAAGCGCGGCTCACGTCGACCCGACTGGCAGTTATTATTAAGCCACGAGCTCCTCAAGATCATGAAAAGTAAAATAAAATTATAATTATACAAAACCAAGTATCAAGCTGCTAACATTTAAGATCCTATTAACTGACTTTCTCAAAGGAAAGGCAGTAACTAAAATTAATTTCGAAAGCAACGTTTCATATTTTCTTCAGAAATAAAATAAAGAGAGCAGCCCTTTGCAAGCTTATAGATATAATTTTATTTCAATAAATAGTCCGGTCAATTTAGACATTCGAAGTTACATAAAGTCCCAACAAGCTGAATTTCTGTGAAGTTGTTCAAAACATAATTGTAAACAATGTCTAGAAGTTCCCCATCATTCCCCTGTAAGGAAAAATTTTTATTCAAGATCAAAGGTCAAAAAAATGAGTTTTTCGCGATTTTCAGCAAAACGGTAAGTTTTATCATAAAAGTACCTCAGACAAAAATTTTAGATCATAAAATTATCTATAAAAATGTTTCAATACTTTTTTTCTTACGAGCCACCGTTTCTGAGATATAACGATTCAAAAAGTTATAAAAGTTGTTATCGTCATAATATGCACACGTTTCCACGCCACCTATGAGGTAGTGTACTTAGCGCGTTTTTTTTAACGTGGTTTCTCCAGTAGGCCTACTCCACGGGTCAGTTGTGATCCTGTTTAATGTAAAACTATTGCAAAATAACGGAAATTTTCAAAGATTGGGAAAGATAAAAGCGATGTAAATGAAAAAAAAGTGTTGAAGTGTATTCGTCTTATTCGTAAGTTTCAAATTCTTGTTCTTCTTCTTGTTCTTCTTCTCCTGCTTCTTCTTCATCTTCATTTTGGATGCAAGTAAATTGCGTCAATAGCGATGTATCGCATGATACTTCGTCGGAGTCAAACGAATCCTCCATTGTTTGTGATTCAATATTAGAGCACGACCGCCCTTGACAATTTGTGCATGCCAAAGAACAAGACAGTCCGACTTTTTTGCAACCACATTTAGCACTGCATCCCTTTTTGCAGTTGCAAAAAATAGTGTTCAGCAGTTTTTCCGGCGCAGGTGGAAGTAAAGTTTGAACTGGCTCTAATATATTGTTGACCAACTTCCAACCCCAGTCTGTAGGGTCTAGCTGATAACCAAGCCACACTTGAACTTGGTAATTTTCTCGAAAAAGATGTTGGTGAGCAGCAACTGAGGTTGGAGGAAGACAAGCTAATTGAACTTGTTTTTTTTATTTTTAGTATTTTTAACGAAACATGCATATCGATGCTTATCTAAACAGGTAGTTTTTTTAGGAGCTCCGTACATAGAAAGAAGAAAGCGGATGCCGTTGGTAATAACTTCTTGTTGAGTTGAATTACTTTACTTTCGAGTATATTACCAAGTTCAAGTGTGGCTTGGTTATCAGCTAGACCCTACAGACTGGGGTTGGAAGTTGGTCAACAATATATTAGAGCTAGTTCAAACTTTACTTCCACCTGCGCCGGAAAAACTGCTGAACACTATTTTTTGCAACTGCAAAAAGGGATGCAGTGCTAAATGTGGTTGCAAAAAAGTCGGACTGTCTTGTTCTTTGGCATGCACAAATTGTCAAGGGCGGTCGTGCTCTAATATTGAATCACAAACAATGGAGGATTCGTTTGACTCCGACGAAGTATCATGCGATACATCGCTATTGACGCAATTTACTTGCATCCAAAATGAAGATGAAGAAGAAGCAGGAGAAGAAGAACAAGAAGAAGATCAAGAAGAAGAACAAGAATTTGAAACTTACGAATAAGACGAATAAACTTCAACACTTTTTTTTCATTTACATCGCTTTTATCTTTCCCAATCTTTGAAAATTTCCGTTATTTTGCAATAGTTTTACATTAAACAGGATCACAACTGACCCGTGGAGTAGGCCTACTGGAGAAACCACGTTAAAAAAAACGCGCTAAGTACACTACCTCATAGGTGGCGTGGAAACGTGTGCATATTATGACGATAACAACTTTTATAACTTTTTGAATCGTTATATCTCAGAAACGGTGGCTCGTAAGAAAAAAAGTATTGAAACATTTTTATAGATAATTTTATGATCTACAATTTTTGTCTGAGGTACTTTTATGATAAAACTTACCGTTTTGCTGAAAATCGCGATAAACTCATTTTTTTGACCTTTGATCTTGAATAAAATTTTTTCCTTACAGGGGAATGATGGGGAACTTCTAGACATTGTTTATAATTATGTTTTGAACAACTTCACAGAAATTCAGCTTGTTGGGACTTTATGTAACTTCACTCTCATTTTTTGGTCTAAATTGACCGGACTAAAAGACCCTAGTAGGTAATTAAATCTAATGAAAATCGAAACAAATAGTAAATTAAGTTGACTATCAACCACCAAAAAAACGGATTTACTACGTTCCGTGTCACGATGATGTTTTAAACCATTATAATAATAAACCATACTACGACTGGGTGCCGAACTTTTTATTGTAAACGTAAAAAACACCCCCATTCACGCTCTATTCTTGTCAAATAACATTGACCCATTACAGACATGATCTAACTCGCAAAACGTCTGTCAAAATAACAATTGTTTCATAAGATTTTTATTTTAAACAAATCCAACTGAAATCATTATTATCACTGTATCGAATTTTGGCACTACCCTACATTTCCACATTTACGACCACAAAATCTGAGTCCCGCAAGTCTTTATTCACCAAGGCTTATAGCCGCCATAAGTACATCGGGGGGCGAAAGTTATTATTTTTTGCAGTAACATAAAGTAACAGGTGGAATGTCGTAACTTACGGGTTATTTTCAGGTTAATCCGTACATTGAACCGTCGTAAAATTGTCTTTCTTGTGGGTAGGGAGAGCAGATTGTGTTATCCTATCGGACAACAAAATTGTCTAAAATCTAGAATATGTGCGTGTATGATCAAATGCACGAACGTCGACGAGGCAAGAGGCATAATGAAAGGATCCTACTAGGTACCGTGCTGTGATTTCTGCCTACCTACATAAGAAAAAGGCGTGAGTTTATGTAATGTATGTATAATATTATAATTTTTAGTCCAAACACAAATACCTTTCGGAAAAGCCCCTAACCAAGGATCTAATCAGCCTCGTCGGGCCGTGGGTTGTTTGAAAGAGACACCGCGGCCTCGGCACATGGGCTAAGAAGGGTGGTTTTTAGTAAGTAGAAGTCTGACACTCCCTACCGCTCTGCCCAGAGCGGGGTGATTTCCCACAACCCAATCTATTGGATCTATTCAGTAAATTGGCTGTCAAACTTCATGTAATCCGATGATTTGTTCAAATATTGATTGATTAACTAAATTAACAACAATCAATCATTGTTACAAATTGATAATAACATTGATAAGAGATTACGAGGAGCTCGTGGCTTAATAAGAACTGCCACTCGGGTCGATCTTTATGTAAAGCTGTGCTTCCCTTGGTCGGTCTGTGGATGGGTGACCGCCCGACTTACCGAGTTTCCTCCGTGCCTCAGAAAGCACGTTAAGCTGTTGGTCCCGGCTGCCATATATAGATCTTTGGCAGTCGTTACAGGATGTCAGTGACCTGAAATTCTGACATCCAGTCTTACCAAAGAGTATCGTATAACCTAGTATTAACTGGGTTGTGGAGGTCAGATAGGCAGTCGCCCCATGTAAAATACTAGTATTCAGCTGCATCTGGTTAGACTGGAAGCCGACCCTAACATGGTTGGGAAAAGGCTAGGCAGATGATGATGATTGATAAGAGATTACATTGGCATCAGGAAGCTGCGTAATTAGAGTGGGCTCAAAGTACATTGCAAAGAAACTTCCTCCGAGAAATTTGAAATATTTTTTCTAAAAAATAAGCAAAAAGAAATTACGTTTTTCATATACGTTTTTTACTCTAGTGAAAATGAACCTATGAATGTTACAAATGTTTTTATATACTACTAATTAACGGTAGTATTTAAGTCAACCTTCAAAATGCTGATGCCCGCGGCTTCGACCGCGTGGATGTCGGTCAAAATATATACTAAAACCTTCCTCTTGAATCACTCCATCTATTAAAAAAACGCTTCAAAATCCGTTGCGGAGTTTTAAAGATTTACGCATACATAGGGACGGACAGACAGCGACATCGACTTTGTTTTATACTATGTAGTGATGATTGTCTCAACCAATTATTTGTACGATTTATTGACATTTGTATTTCGCTCTGTCCCAGATTCCCAGCATATAGACTCCGCAATGACATCTACCTAGCCGTTTCCTAACGGTGATGGAAGCCGGTACTGCAACATTTTTAGAAAAAGGCTAGGCAGGTGATGATGATTGTTAAAATAACCCTCACGAAATAACATTTAAACTGAATATAATCTTAAACTTTTCAAATCAGAGACGATTTCATTTTTAATAAACCTGAAATTCTTTGTAATACGAAGCGCTGCCGGTCTAAATGAGAATTAACTTACAAATTGTTTCATAATAACATTAAATGAACTTGACAGCTTATTTTCTAAGTCAACAGAAAATATAATATCTCGAAATGTAGGGTATTTAAGTTTTGATTGTGTATTTAAGTTTAAGAAGTTACAAAGTTTCACTGTTTTACTTATGAACTAGATAATTCAATGTCTGGAAATATAATTGTGTCAGTACTGAACTGTGACTCTGTGTTTTTCATTTATTTTCCCCCTTTTAGGGTGTGTATAAAGTGAAATTTGAAACAGGGATTGAAAGCGGTTACGGTTAAAGGTTGAGATACCTCAAAAATATACCGGTACCGGTTTAAAATAAAGGTTGAACTATACCGGTACCTTTATAAATAAAGGTTGGGCTAAACCGTTATTTAACCCTTACACGATTTCGGTACCGAAATGCATGCGAGACGGGGCGCGGTGCGTGTGTACGCGGTGGAAAACGTTAGTACTTGTGTATTTTGTACATTTTATTTGCTACTCTTTTACTTCTCTCTTTGTTGTAGGTATGTGTGAGTGGCGAGTCAAAGAAAACCCCTATTTATTAAGGTTTAGGTACCGCTACCGATACATTTATAACGATTACGGTATTTCTACCGTAATATACCGGTATGCATTTTCAACCTCAAAATTTTATTGGGCTTTACGAATTTCTCAGTAGTCGACATGGAGTCCGGTTCTATGCCCGGTTGATGGCAATAGGCTTAACTTCCCATTTGCAAAATATACGTGTATTAATTACACCTCTTCCAAAACTCTCGGAGACTACAGGTGTTATCAACATTACCATTTCAGCCGATAGATGTCCACTGCTGGACACAGGCCTTCCTACAACCTTCACTAAGTCATCGGTCCACGTAATGGGAGTTCTTCCAACAACTTCCAGTTCGTGGTCGCCACTCTAGCACTTTTGGATCGCATCAGCCATCCGTTATCATTACAAGCTTGATGTCATGTTATTATTATAAAACAAGCAGGACTGCTCTTAACTAAACCTATTTATAACAAACAATTCATAGTCATCATCATTTCACCCATAAAACGTTCACTGCTGGACATAGGCCTCCCTCAAAAGGATTTGCCATAATCGCCACGCTTGGCAGGCGGGTTGGCGATCGCAGTATGGTTGTTACGAAGGCACAGAGAACGCTGCTGTCCATTCTCTGGTAAGTCCCTTAGTCGCCTCTTACGACACCCACGGGAAGATATGGGATAATGCTATTCTTTACGTCCGACACCATACAATTAAACAACCGACACAATTAAAGTCGACTTAAATAAAATGAATAAATAACTCCTGAAATTGTCTCATATTTTCACAACAAAATATTATGGCGACACTATTGCCAGAAATCACCTTTATACCTAACAAGCGAGACAGAAAGAGAGCTTATTTGTTATTTGAGCCATAAAAGGTGTAATAAAAGTAAAATATTATTACCACACTCTGTGACAAGCATCTACCAACATACGTTCATTATATAGGTACTGAGATTTGTAAATGTTATGATTCATACATACTCGCCTTTTTCCTATGGGAGTAGGCAGAATCAACAAAACGCAACCTGCTTCAATCCTTTTATACTCCTTTTGTCACGTCCACGTTCATACAGGGTGTAAACGAACCCTTCACGCATCCGTCAACCAAGCATTCTGTACTTCAAACTAAGTACCCCTACGCAAAAATTTTTGCTGGGAAATGACTTTTTTTTTTGGGGTCAAAAATCACATTTTACGGTAAAACTCAAAGTAGCACTCTTAAAACATTGTGCTAGTGGATGCTTTGAATAGTAAACGGGTCATGGAGGTAATTTAAGTAAAGTTAAAACCTGAAATACTAGTACATATTTACAAAAACAGCTGTGAAAAATTTGGAACTTTGACCCCCAATATCTCCGCAACTAGGAGGTTCCCAGGTATGGTCTAGAAGAAAAAAATGATCGCAGTGGTGGGGAGAACAAATGCCTTTCGTTTGCGTTAAGGGTACTTTTACACCCTATATATCTGGTCATACACGCACGCGGGTTGCGACTAGGTACTACGCACCTGTCCTTTCTGAAGAACCTCATAGGTAGGCGTCCCATCCTGGCGTTTCCACTCACATGCAGTGCCTTGCAAAATACCTACCTTTTATTAGCTGCCTTTTTCTCGTCCTCTCAACATGACCAAACCATTTTATCATTTCTCATATCTCTTTTCAATTTAATATTGAAAAGAGTCATTTTACATATCTCTTTTCAATTTAATATTGAAAAGAGTATGCTTTGTCACTACATCTAATTTTCTTTCTGTTTTGATTTATATGAAACACCTTATTTTTTTCGGAAAACTTTTCTTCTTTCCATTACTCTCGCAAGATTCGATATTTTTTACGTAATATGTGGTTGTTTACCGTGGAGCTTCTTTAATAAATTGCTTTTCAAACTGACTTCGTGAACGAGTTCACTGAGAGTCTCCCACTTTTCAACCCTATTCCCTAAGTAACAAGGTTGAAAAGTGGTCGACCGTCAGTGAACGTGGTAGTAGCTACGTTGTCGAACGCAGTCGAACAAACTATTTGACGAATAGGCATATATATGAACGTCAATAGTTTACTTACTTTTTTACCCGACTGCCCCAAAAACAGTGTGTTATTGACTGAGCATTTGGAACACTGTTGACTAATAATGCAGTATTCACAGCATCCGTTAAGACAATAATCTTATTCTTCTGTTGTTTTTTAATCGTGTGGTTAGTGCTAACCTGATGTCTAAGTTGTTTGCCGCCCACGAGACTTGGCTTGTCTGTACCACTCAGCATCATCATCATCTGCCTAGCCTTTTCCTAACTATGTTGGGTCGGCTTCCAGTCTTACCGGATGCAGCTGAATATCAGTATTTTACATGGAGCGACTGCCTATCTGACCTGCACAACCCAGTTGATACTAGGTAGTAGGTAATATGATACTCTTTGGTAAGACTGGAAGTACCACTAAACTGCATTTTTAAACTTTATTCATACCCGTCGAAAATTCCTACCAAAATACTCTTTTATTATTTAACCCCTACAAACTACACGTCCGCACTACCCCCGGGCACCCTCTGGAGGGTTGTTCAGTTAAAATACTGGAACATTATGACACTGCACTGAAAATGCGACAAAAGACTTTATTATGCTATTAACTGGTTTAAACTTGTTCATTTTTTGGTGAATTATGGGCTGGCTGGAAAATATTCTGCAGCTATATTTTTTGTTTTTAATTTTGTATTCGGATATTGTTGTTCAGTTTTATGGGCAAACACAATTGAGTATCGTTGTAATTGTGTGTTCATTTAGCACTGATTTACCTATACGAGAAATAAATGTGGCGATTTGACAGATATTTTGCTAAGTAATAACATACCGCCATAGAATTAAATCATACATCTAAAGCCGTATTACAGAACGTCATCACTCAAAGCGTTACCTTAACCTGTTTGTTGTTATTTATTTAGTTTATTTAATGTCGAGTTAACTATGTACATTAATTTAAAACTATTAAATAAACTAACAAGAAACTATAAAAGGGTATCAAAAAACTGCTCCTCAACGCTGTCCGGCAATCCGCCGGTAATGTGCCCAAAAGACTGGCGGCATTGCCACGTTGTATGGCAACACTTAGCCTCTGGCCAAGATAAAAGCCAGCCCTTGGGTCACGAGAAGCGTCAACTAAGCGTTTTGAAATGTTGTTGTTATTTAGTTTATATTGTCCCACTACTGGGTAAAGGTCTCCCTCATAGCCTTCTAATCTTCTCTCCGTGCGGTTTTCTCCGGCCGATGTCACATGAAAGCCTAGTCGCCCGGGGCGAGGAGGAATGGGACGCCGTCGCCTCCTTCTGCGAAGCAGTGATGCTAGCGAAGGAGGTGGCAGAACGTGAGAGGGAGAGAACCTCTCGTCCCAGCCGCCGCGGGAGGCGCTCCGGGCGTCGGGGGCAACGTGATGGCTTCCGGCCACCGTAGACGCGGGCCTGTGCACGGTGAGTGATGGGTAAGCTCGCCGTCCGTCCGTCTTATGACGACGACAGGCCGTGTCGACGGCGCGTTCGTGTTCCACGCGCGCCTTAAAGAGATGTCAGCAAAATGGAAGGGGCCCGCAAGGGCCGACGCCTGTCGAGGCTGCGGGTTGTTCGCAAGGGATACCGCGGCCTCGACATGAAGGGCTAAGAAGGAACATGGGTGGTTTTTAGTCAGTAGAAGTCTGACACTCCCTTTCGCTCTGCCCAAGAGCGGGAGGGGTTATCTGATGATTTCCCAACCCCCAAAAAAAAAAAAAAGCCTAGTCGTCACAGCAATGATTTCCAGTCTTACCTCGGCGGTGACGCCACTCTTCTGGCACCCACTGCGTGACAACTATCGCTGTCCAGCAGGGCTATTGCGTATATTTTTAAATGTCGTTGGCTATCATAGTGTCCATCGATTAACTGTCAAATGGTTCCATTTTGTACCAAACCATAACCATTTGACAGTTAATTGTTGGACACTATGATAGCCACTGACATGTAAAAAGATACGCAATAGCCCTGCTGTTAGTTTCTACAGACATGACCTAACTAATCAATCCCACTCAACCCAGCGGTATTGTTGCCCACATCAGCGATTCCAGTATTTGAGCGTATTGTATTGTTGCGAATTCTGTTACTAAGGTTAATAGCCAGTTCACTACGTTCCATTACATTACCAGTAGTGTCTGAACAGACAAAAGTTATTTTGAAATACGTATTAAAATCAGTGTTTAATCAACTAAACATTGGTAATTTGCGCCTTTCACCAATAGGAAAACCGATACAATAATAATAACATGTATGAAAATTAGGTGAAGACAGATAAATATCATTCACTGATCGAACAGTCAAGACTTGCCTCCTCACATTCTTACATCTGATAAAAAAGTTTCCACCCTGAACGGGGTTAATACACTTCTTGATACAGCAAAACTTGAAAACGTGAATAGCATACCAAACACAATAATACACTAACCTCCCGTACTGATATACAGATCTCTCAGAAATAGTATGCGCTTCGATAACCGTCGTCTATCTAAGGAAATACACACACGCGATAATAAAATCGAATGAAAAGCTTTAGGTACCAATTTGGAATAATTTTGTGTCACCATTACCTCTCACCATGGTCAGAAATTTAAATATAGTATACTAGTCGAACATAGAAGGTATGACCAGAGTAGGTCACTTAACATCACGCCTGTAATCAAATGTTAGACTAGGATGTACCTAATAGTACTTGACCAGTTATGTTCTTTAAGTCCCACGTAATAGGGGGACGAGTCTATCGCCATCAACGAGGCATAAATCCAGATTCCGTGGCTGCTACTGGAAATATACTGATTTAAAAACTCAATAATACTTTGCCCGACCAGGGAATCGAACCCAGGACCTCATGCACAGCAGTCGCGCTTGCGACCACTAGACCAACGAGGCAGTAGGTAACATTGAAAAAGGTGCGACGAAATATACACAAAACTTCTCACAAACGCAACATGGTATGTGTATTACAACACACACTCAACAGTACAAACACTGTGGCATGGCGTTCACTTCACAGTAATTCGGGAACACGAGCATTACTGAAGGGCATACTTTGCCCGGTACAGCTGTAGTAACCTTACAAATCCCTTACTAAGTTCAACCATACGAATACACCCCTAATGTGTTTTCCTCAGTCTGATCTGAGGCAACTGATAAACAGGCGTACCCCATATTTATGTAGACTATTGTAGATTCCATCTCAATATTGACTTGGTTTATCTAGGAAGGGTGTTTGAACTGAAGGGAACTTGAATGTGATTTTGTATTTGATCATCATTCGCCTGCTCTTATATAAATTTATAATAATAATTTATTAAATTCAGATGAATGTGATCCATATTTGTGTTAGTAAATATACTTAAAGAATAATGTTAGTGAACAAAAAACATAATAATAACAATCGAAGGCCAATACACAACACATACTACCTAAAATGCATAATCATAAAATAAATTATTCATAATTTATTTTATAAATAAATTATTCATAATTTATTTTATGTAAATAAATAATTTAGCTTGCAAATTATTATAATAATTATAAAAATTCATCAAACAAAAATTCATTTTAAAACTACAATTTAAATAAAAATAGACTACTTGTGTCAAAATGTAAAATGTTATTTTTATTATATTTTTTTTTTATTTGACGTCGGCGGACATGTTCTTCTTCTTCAATACTTCTCTATTACTCATCACCTCAGCAGGCTGGAAAAAGCCGGGCTGCGGGTTGTCCGCAAGGGATACCGAGGCCTCGACATGAAGGGCGAAGAAGGAACATGGGTGGTTTTTAGTCAGTAGAAGTCTGACACTCCCTTTCGCTCTGCCCAAGAGCGGGAGGGGTTATTTGATGATTTCCCACCCCCCAAAAAAAAAAAAAAAAAAAAAAAAAAAAAAGGATGATTTTTTTTTCTCCCAAAGTCCATTGTGTGGTATGTCGTTGGACAGGTCTATAAAAAATATTGCGACTTTGCTTAAACAGTTTTTCGATTAAGGGATTCGTTTGCGAAATATTAAGGTTTAAGTGTAAAATTTTTGTTAGACTCAAGTGTGCCAACCTAAACCACCTATACGGGTTGTGTTTGGGCGTGTGAAAAAAAAAATATCACAACTACAAGGCTTTACAAGTTTACGAGCAATAGTCGACCAACTTATCAAATGTACTTGTATGAAATTTTTTGTCTATACATAATGAGTATTGAAGCGCAGGTCTCAAAACTGCAAATGTAAAGTCCATTCTGTATGTCGCGCGACATAATGTTGTTTCGCAACTTTTGGCATCGTAAATAAACCTTATAACGCACTAATCCAATAATAAACTCATAAAATATCTACCACAACAAACGCACCTTGATAACATCGACAAACGACAACATGGCCGATCTGTTAAATTTAGTTCCACAATTGTCCGCGAGACTTCTTTCGTGAAATGGACTTTAAGTTTGTTTTATTTTTACAATAAAAATCACGTCACGGTCGGAGGCAGGTAGGTAGGGTGGTTAATCAGTTTAGTAAGTTCACATATTTTTGATGGGCAAACTTCGGAACCCTACATTGTATGTGGTCCGATATGCACTTGGCCGGTTTTTTTTTTCCTTCGCATCCCATAAAATGTCCAATTATTCATAGTACAGTAACTGATTACCACACAATTTTATAGTCACCGACTTCACTTATTTTGTTTTGACGGCACGGTTGGCGCAGTGGCTAAGCTATTAGACTGCTGCGCTGCGTGTCGCGGGATCGATCCCCGCACGGAACAAATATTTGTATGGCCTACAGATACTTGTTCCAGGTCTGGGTGTTTGTCTATGTGAGTTTAAATGCTTGCAAACGCACCCACGATACTAGAGAAATTCCTAGCGTGGGACAACGTTTTTTTCAAAACAAAAAAAAAATTGATACAGATGCAAAATTTCAAGTACCTAGCGTGCCTGATTTACCAGCAGCAAAAATTACGAACTTCTATCTAAACTTTTATTCCCTTTCAGGTGTTGATTGAATTCTGATGTTTTCTTAATACCCTAAGTCATTATACAGGGTATAAATGGACCCATGGCGAAACGGACCCGTCACAAAGTCGTCAACCAAGCATTATGTACATCGAACTAAGTGACCCTACATAAAAATTATTGCTGGGAAATTACTTTTTTTGGGGTGAAAAGTCACGTTCTACGGTAAAACTAAATGTAGCACACTCAACACATTGAGCTGATGGATTTTTTGAATAGAAAATGGGCCAGGACGATAATTAAAGTACTCTTCTTTAATTACAATCATGGCCCATTTAGACCTTTAAAAAACTATAATTTTATAATATTTATGCTTTTGTGTTCATCATTTCAGCCACAAGACGTCCATTGCTGGACATAGGCCTCCCCCAGAAGGGGTGGATTTGCCGTAATCGCCACGCTTGGCAGGCGGGTTGGCGATCGCAGTATGGTTGTTACGAAGGCACAGAGAACGCTGCTGCCCATTCTCTGGTAAGTCGCCTTTTGTCTTAGCGGCTTTTAATCTAATACACATAATATAACATCACACCTATAATCCCCGAAGGGTTAGGCAGAGGTGTACCTTATAGTACACCCACTTTTCGCCAATTATGTTTAAGTCCCATGTAGTAGGGGGCGAGCCTATTGCCATCAATCGGGCCCAAATTCAAACTACGTGACTACGGAGAGATTCTTGATAGAATAACACCCGATAACACTTTGCCCGACCCGGGAATCGAACCCATGACCTCATGCTCAACAGCCGCGTTTGCGACCACTAAACCAACAAGGCAGTATGTGTCCTTTGTTAAAAATATTAACATTATTCCAACACACAAAACCCAAATCATTTACCTACTTTCAGAACTCTTTTTTCTGTATATTTACACAGTCCTTTAACCCAAACAAATAATAACTCACACAAAATAAATCACAAACAAAAATCACATAAAAAAAAAACCGTTGAAATATTTCCATGTTTTACATCATCGTAAATACCATCTCATCCGACCCTGGAGGGTTCCTTCGTTTGCAAAAGGTCGGAAGTCGGGCCCTACAGGTATCTGCGGATTGTAAGCCCTTGGACATTATTGACATAATTATTTTAGGCCCTGTCCTTAGGGCACGGGCTCACTGAGTTGTTATTTTTTTCGTTTTTTCAGCGAATAGAAATTAATTCTGGACACGTTTATGAAATTGACTGTCTTATTTGGTCTAGTGGTCGCAAATGCGTCTGCTAAGCATGAAGTCCTACTTTCGATTTCCGGGTCGGGCAGTGTTACTTATTGGGTTTTCCCTTCAGAAATTTCTCAGTAGCTGCCATGTTATCTTGATTTATGCCCGGTTGTTGGCAACGGGCTCGCCTTATAATATTGGACGTAAACATAAATTGCGAAATGCGGGTGTACCATTACTGAGAAATTTCTGACGAAAAACACCAATAACACTTTACTTGACCCGGGAATCGAACCCACGACCTCATGCTAAGCTCAGCACTAAACCAACGAAGCAGTCGAGCAACGAGGTAGTTTTAATATTACAGTACTACACCTATTATTGGAATCAAATATAACAGCTCACAACATAATATGACCCAGTAATATTAATAACAATAATATCCGTGGTGCTAGGCAACTGGGCCTATCCCAGTTGTATACGTCCCTGTGTGCCTATTGTCCTTGTTCTGTTCCGTCTCCTGCTGATATGGAGGGAAGTGGAAATTAGGTTTTTCCTACTGCTCCGCTATTCTTATCTGATTAATTTCGTCGCGGGATCCAAGACAGTTAAATCGTTTCTCTGAGACTTCGTCGAGCTTCATGGTCTGGGCGCTTTTCTTGTGGTCGCCACTGTTGATTCTGGCTAACAGGAGTTACAGTGGTTTGGGAATAGTGTGGAGGGCTTGTCCCACAAAAAAAAACCAGTACTACACACAGAAACTGCTCCAAATTAACAGGTCGTCTCGCTGTAATCATTTTTGCTGCAAGCTCAAGGTTTGTTAACCTGCAATGAAGTGTAGTATGCAGGGCGTAAAACTAACCGACCGTTTACGCAACACCACACTGCGCTCCAGAACACAAATCACTGACGTTGCTAAAAAAAACCGCTGAGCTGAAGTGGGACTGGGCTGGCCATGTCTGCCGTATGCCCAATGAGCTGTGGGCCAGAATAACCACGTTGTGGAGCCTTAACACAGCCAGAAGGCAATATGGTAGACCACGCAGGAGATAGCGGGCCGAGCTGGACAAAACCACATTGGCCCTGGATCGAAAAATTTGGAAGTCATTGGAGGAGGCCTTTGCTCAGCTGTGGGCTGACACAGGCTAACTGTAACAGTAACATTTTTGCGTATGGTTGTTTAGTTTGATGTTAATTATGATTTTGTTGACGGCTTCCTGAAGGGTTCATTCACTCACTATTTTTTTGGGGGAGGGTGTGAAATCATCAAATAACTCCTCCTGCTCTGAGCAGAGCGGAAGGGAGTGTCAGACTTCTGCTGACTAAAAACCACCCATGTTCCTTCTTAGCCCTTTGTGTCGAGGCCGCGGTATCTCTTTCGAACAACCCGCAGTCCCGCTCCATTTACACCCTGTATCTAAATCTACGAGTAGCTACGACAATTTTCGAATTTTCACCGGCGAAGTGCTGGTATTTAAAATATCGGTCCAAAATATAAAAAGTTAGTTGTTTGTTTGTTGCCCCCCACACATGCATGGCCGTACTTTATACCCCTGGGTGTCGTTTGCTAAAACACAGCGTTGATATTTTTATTCCCAATACACAGAACAGTTCAGAAATTCGTTTCCCGTTCGCTCCTCTGCTGGTGAAAGTTGATCGTCAGTTTTTGAAACGGAAATAATATTAAACTTAACGTAACACCACGCCTATATTCAAGAAGGGTTAGGCAGAGTTGTACCTAATAGTACCTACAGTCACACTTTGCTGCTATGTATATAATGGGGGCGTGCCTATTGCTATCAACATAGCACAAATCCAGACTCTGTGGCTGTTACTGAGTAATTCCCTATGAATAAAATTAACAACACTTTGTCCAACCTGGCAACAACTAACGGAGCAGTCTTAGTCGAAAATACAACAGCATTTCAGATTATTGCAAAAATGACATTATTATGAATATTTATTGCTATTAACCGACCTTGGAGGAGCTCGTGGCTTAATAATAACTGCCACTCGGGTCAATCTTTAGGTTAAGCCGCGCTTGCCTTGGTTGGTCTGTGGATGGGTGACCACCCATTACATACCGAGTTTCCTCCGTGCCTCGGAAAGCACGTTAACCTGTTGGTCCCGGCTGCCATGTATAGATCTTTAGCAGTCGTTACAGGTAGTCAGTGACCTGAAAGTCTGACAACCAGTCTTACCAAAGGGTATCGTATTACCTAGTATTAACTGGGTTGTGGAGGTCAGATAGGCAGTCGCTCCATGTAAAGCACTGGTATCCAGCTGCATCCGGTTAGACTGGAAGCCGACCCCAACATAGTTGGCAAAAGGCTAGGCAGATGATGATATTGCTATTAACCGACCACAAATCCTGTCTCCATGGCTGCTAATGAAAATTTCCTGATGAAAAAACCCTATTACATGAAACTTAATCATAAGTGACTAAAATGTGGGTGTACTAATGGATACATCTCAGCCACCTCCTTTGGGAATTACAGGCGTGATGTAATGTACTCGTATATCTTAAAATTAATTCCTTTGAAAGTTATGCACTGTCGATAATTTAATTAAACTCCTCCCTATCCATCCATTTGACACAAATATCAGGAAACACATTCCCTTCATGTCTTTTATGGTTGACGTCAAAGCCATTACACATTTGACTGCATGTTTTGTTAACCAACTCCTAATTCGTATGTTTAAGTGCTCTAAGAGGTTTGTCACACTGGCAATTATTGGTGAGCAAGTAACCTGACACACGATTTGTGAACAATATAGAATTAGAATAGCGGTTTTCAAACTAGCGTACCACTCCTAATATTTTTCGACATAATGGTGTCGCAATAACGTCATTCGAAATAGCGGTTTTCGACTTAATGAGTTTTCGAACTGGCGTACCACTCGTAACATTTTTCGAAATTGCGTGCGTCGCAATAACGTCATTCGAAATTTCATATCACTCCCGTCCCTTATAACCTGTAATAGTTAGTAACATATGACTACGGACAATACCATTATTATAGAAGGACCAAATAAGACTATATACACTGAAACGCCAGCCGAAAATAATAAGTACAGATGCCAACACATCAAGGTACCAGAAACTGGCATATTTTCTTAATCAACCTTGAACCTAGTGCTTTAGCGATAAAGTTGAAAATCTTTTGAGAGATTGTAGTACAGTTTGCCGAGAGCAGTTCATTATACCCAGTATAAAAGTCATAAAAAATGTTGTTACTCACACAATGTCGAAGGCATAGCGAATAAGCGGCGAGCACGTGCATGAGGCTCGGAAAACGTCAATGTGATAACACCCTAAGTTCGCCAAGAGAAATATCGTAAACTTTTGCATTAGGGAAAATGGTTTCGCGGCTAACTAGCACCGCTTCGGGAGTTTTCGCCAATCATCAGTAAAACAATAAGGAACTTTTTTTTATTAAGGTAATACCTTCACGATAGCCCGATTTGTTTACGATTTTTTTTTGCAATTTGCCGGTCAGTGTCAGGTTATATTCTACTAATATTATAAATGCGAAAGTTTGTGAGAATGTATGTATGGAAGGATGGATGTATGTTTGTTATTTTTTTACGCTAAAACTACTGAACGGATTTGGACACAATTTAGTACACAGATAGTTTATAACCTGGATTAACACATAGGATAGTTTTTATCTCGATTTTATGTTCCTGTGGGATAATTTTCGAGTTGTAGCGTAACAATTGTAATTTTACTGAGTAATAATGGTTAAAATCACTAATACGGGTAATATTTTGATTTTCTCAGTTCATAATTATTACTTCCTTGAATGCCTTTTTCATCAAATAGTCACTAAATGAAATGAAATCAACTCAAGAGGATTGTATTCATGATTTTAACGATTATATCTCTAGAAATACGTACGCATTACGTGCGTGAATAACATACAACTTGACACTGACCTGCAAATTGCAATAAACGTAATAAAATTCGAATTTCGCGGACTACTCTGGAGGTTTCACCTTAAGTGACAGACATTTCTTTGTTTTCGTGCACGTTTCTGCAAGGGGGGCGAAAGTTTGTGGGTTAATGGGAAGAGGAAATTGGTTGAGAGGAATATGTTTGGAGAATTTGTAAATAAATAAAGTGTTTTTGTTGTTTTTGCATACTGAAAAGATTTACGAATAAACACCAGTTTTTATCTGGACCGAGGTGAATAAAACTTATTTGACAATTTATTTACTTATTTTAATTTATAGATTCACTTATATTACTGAAAATAATGGATATTGCTATTTTTTCTAGTTCTTAAAAAGAAAATCCATTGTTCCGTCAAGCAATTTAATTGACCAGTCCAGTAACAAAAAAATATCAAAAATAGACACAAAACGCGAAAAAGTAAAATATAAAAATCAATAAATGAATTTGAATTTGAAATGAAAACATAAACAATATAAATCCAAATAAAAGGTGACTAATAAAATATATTTACAAGGCAGTTGTGAGGGATTACTAGAAAGACATACACTGACTTTGTTAGTGAGGTTCTTTGAGGACAGGTGGATAGTACTCGCAACCGGCGTGCGTGTATGCCCAGAAGCATGAACGTGGACTAGACAAAAGTATTACGTAGGAACATAGCAGCACGCGTAGCATGATTGCCGTAGAAACGGGTTTTGTCAACGGAAAAATCGACAAAATGACAGATTGTGGAAAGATTTCATGTCGATTTGAATAGAAATAACTTTTTCTGTTCTTGGTAGAATAGAGACAGAATCGCCATGCTACGTGCAGGTGATGTTCTGTGGTTTCTGCCTACCCCCACGGAAAAAAGCTTGAGTTTGTGTATGTTTGGAACCAAACAAATCTATGAAAGCAAGCTTCCAATTAAGATAATTATGTTTTTATTCGTTTTTCACAAATTTTTGGATGCAGTGAAAGGTTATGTCTTTCGACTTTACCATACAGTAGATAATTATTGTTTAATCTATTTAAGGTTTCCTATTTTCTGCTCATTAAAGAGGTCCTTCCAGGCTTTCAATACAAGAAAATTCATGATTATTAACTTGGCACTCTATTAATACAGCACTTAAAATTCAAATTTCCATATTCAATACCTTCAAAGTGAATTCTGTAAGGTAAGTAATTATTTAACTTTTTCATTAAAACTTATTTATGTTAAAGGATATTAGGTTCTATTTTGAATACCTTTTATGGATATTTATCTGTTACTTTACGCACGTACAGTGAGTTCCAAAAACCTTTTCCAGTTTCATCAAGTTAAAGTATTTTGGTCTATTATAGCAAATGGCGTCCGAGAATTTGCAAAAGAAATGTGGGTCGTGCGGCGGCGAGATAGGCAGACGACATAGTTGCCATCGAGGGAAAACCTGAATGGGGCTGGCACAGGACCGTGGAGATTGTCACAAGAAAAGAGAGGCATGTACCCCAGCTGTTGGTGAATTCAGCCTGTGGGTTGTGATGATGTCTATCGAAGCTACGTCAATGAAACAATTAAATCATGCCAGTGCCGTTTTTTCTAAACAATTTTGTTTCAGCTAATATTTCTTTCTTTCAATGCAAAATTA
This sequence comes from Diarsia brunnea, assembly GCA_949774965.1. NCBI lineage: Eukaryota > Metazoa > Arthropoda > Insecta > Lepidoptera > Noctuidae > Diarsia > Diarsia brunnea. The sequence continues at coordinate 13,590,085 of OX459019.1, read as the reverse complement.
CATACTCGGTATGTGTACAGCACTCCAAAAAACAGAAAAGAAAAATTTAAGTTAAATAAAAATAAAAACTTTAACTTAAAATATTTTTTTAGTCTGACTGTACAATTGCTCATAAATAAATTATTAAATGCTCACTTTTACTTGCAAAAAGGGACCACGACGCGAGAAAAGCTCATAATTCAGAATTTTGGTGAAAAATGGTTTTATATTTATTTTTGGAAGGAAAACCTCGCCGGACATAATATTTTAAATTATTTTGATGTCTTGCTCACTAGGCTCTAGATATTTTGGCGCCAGAATTTCGATTGTAAAAGGGGAACACGGAGCGCCGTTGGTAAACATTTGGGAAAAGTACAAAAAAATCAGACGATGGTGTTAGTTCTAAAGTATTTAAGACGAAAAGTAAATCAAACAATAGGGTAGTTGACAATAAAAATCTAATTAGTCCGTCAGATAGATATCCAAAAAATATTGGACACATATTTTTTCTTTTTTCACACAAACAAAAAAAAAATTGTGACGTCACATCGCACTGCATTTTTTACCACGCAGTGACGTCAAAAGCCCCCACTCATGATCTTATACGCGTTTTATCTTATTCGATTTTTATTAATTTGATAAAAGAAAAAAAAACACGTATCCAATATTTTTCGTTATTCTAACTGACGGACTAAACAGAATCGTATCTGGTTCAGTCAGGAAACATCCCTATTTATTAATCCACGAACTACTCAGGCAAGCGCGGCCTAACCTGGAGATCGACCCGAGTGGCTGTTACTATTTAGCCACGAGCTCTTTTCTCCCTTGTAAATAAAGCTAATTATTATTTTGAAAGCCCCGAGCAAGTAACCATAAACAAGTCAATTAAGTCACAAATTAACACCGAATCTTTCAAACAACAAATTCCGAAGAAACTCCCTCATTCCCCGAACGTAAGGATTCTCTTGAACGCAAGGGTGTAAATCATTACATTTTATACGTACAGTCAAAGCCCAGAATTATCTGACCCCTCTTCTCACACCACTTGTCCTCTTATTCGAGGGGTCAGGTAATGCTGGCTTCTGACTGTGCCGTGCTGATATAAGAGATATGCCACACTCACGGCTCTGAGCTATAAGCTAGTGATTTATTTATACTTACTTCAGGCAGGTTTTCTAGAAAAACTTTTTTTCTTTTTCGGATATTTTTGTATGTAGGACCTTTCGTCGTAGTTGGGTTAAGAGAGTCAATTCATAAATAAAAGAAACCACGAGGGCTTTTCCTTAATGAAAAGACATTTGTTGTTATTTTTTTCATAAGATTTTAATTAATTTAAAATATGTAGCTCTCAAATGAACTTACAATCACATGGATTATTGAATTCATTTTATTTTTATTTTGTTTTTAAGGGATTTGAATTAAATCCCGCCTATCTTCTCTAAACTTATATTAATGGATGGATAGCTGATATCAATATAAACCAGTTTTACATGAGACAAAATGTTCCAAATTGTCTCGTTTCCAAGATAATTAATTTATCAAAATCAAACTAGTGGCCAGATTTTTTATTCATTGAAAAAAGTATAAAAATATTTTTAAAGTTGACCTGTACATTTTTTGTCTTATTTTGTATGTTACAAGACAAAAGAAAAAAATGTACAACTTAAATTTAATAGAAAATGCAAGATGCATTTTCCTCCAAAATTACCTTGCCTATTAAGTGATTCTTCAATAGTTACTTTATTCCAAATTTACAAAAACAATTCGACCTCCTAGTTTCAATCAAAGAAATTGCTGACTTCCTGATGTGCAAACCTCCAAGCTCGGCATCAAAATTTATAAGGGTCGTCCCTGACGTAGGGTACGAGAAGATATATACCCTAGGAAGATACACTGCATATAGTGACGAAAATATGATGTTGACCTGAACTATATTATGCTGGGTCTATAAAATCACACAGATCTAAATATACCTAGATAAAGCAACCATGACGATCCAGGCTTACCATTTTTGAGCACCTACTATGACGTTATAAGCACTATTTAGGTACTATACAAAGTACAAACCAGTTCATATACAGGTCTTACAGTTCACGAAGCTGTCAACCAAACGTTATGCACATCAAACTAAGTACCCCTACGCATAAATTATTGCTGGGTAACGATTTTTTTTTAGGGTGAAATCACATTTTCACGGTTAATCTCAGTGTAGCAGTCCTAAAACATTGTGTTCGTGGATGCTTTATAATATAATAGTAAACGGGTCAAGGAGGTAATTTAAGTAAAGTTATAACCTGAAGAACTATTATTAAAAAAAACAGTGGTAAAAAATGCGGAACTTTGACCCCCAATATCTCCGTAACTAGGGGTTTCACAGGTATGATCTAGAACAAAAAAATGTTCGCAGTGACAGGGAGAACAAATACTTTTTGGCTTTGTTAAGAAAACTTTTACACCCTTTATAAAATAAACTACGTTATTGTTGTTTTACATGTCTAGAGTTAATTTCCAGAATTGTATCGTGGTTGTTTTAAACAAATTAGCTTACTGCAACGAAAACTTTGTTAAGTATAAATACTTAAGCCAGGCACGCTAAATGGTACGCGAAGTAAGTTCTCATGCGTTATCTAGGCATATCTATATCTGTAACAAAAAACAACATGAATAAGGAATAGTGACTGACGTTTTTTTGTGTTTTATTAGGATGCCGACGCCGCTCCAGCTCTTTATGCTATCTTTTTTCACTTGAACAGAAGTTGGATGGAGGAGATAAATGTGAAAGTTTGTGAAGATGGATAGATGGATGTTTGTTAATCATTCGATCAAAAACGAATGAAGAATTAGGTTTTAAGTACCATATAATAGAAGGCCAGCTTCTCGCCCTCACCCGGGTAAAAATCCAGACACCGTGGCTGCTACTGAAAAAATCCTGATTGAAGAACCCATTACACTTTACCTGGACTCGAATCCAGGTCCTCATGCTCAGCAGTCGTCCTTGCGACCACTATACCAACGAGACCAAGTATAACTCTATCAGCGATAACAGTGATAAAATTGTCAAAAAAAAAATTCTACCGAATTCTAACGATCCTATAGAATGTCTTCGGATTACAAAATGCTTTGAAACCGATTGCTACTTGTTTAAGTTTACCAGATTCATCATCGGCCTAGGCTTTTCCCTCAGATCATAGAAACAAGTTTCCCAACTACATTGGGATCGGCTTCCAGTCTAGCCGAATGCAGCTGAATACCAGGATTTTACATGGAGCGACTGCCTAACTGACCTCCACAACCTAATTAATATTGGGCAATACGACTTATTAAGACTCTTCTTCTTATCGTGTGGGCAGTAAGGTCTAACAACCCCACACACCCATTACAACTTCAACGTGCATGAAGGAAACAGGGTATGTAGAGGTGTTCATCCATCCATCGACCGAACTAGGCAAGCGTGGCTTACCCTGAAGATCGACCCGGCTATTATTATTTACCTACGAGCTCCGTAAATCTCCCAGATTATTTAACAAAAATATCTTAACAAACTTCCGTTTTCAAGAAAGATAATCAAAGTCTAAAAGCTGTACTCCTTATTAAATTATCACAGTAATTCCCTTCCTAATTTCCTCTGGCATATAAATTCTGTTCCGCGGTTCCAGCGTTCCCGTTCGCCATATTTCCCCGAGGACTGTAGAACACGTGTGGCTCTATCGGCTAACGTGAAACACATCGCAATTAGTATGAGTTCATATTAGCTGAGCACGGCTAAACATGTGCCTCTTAATAGAATTTCTGAACGTGTTTTGTTTTGTCATGTGCTTACCTTGAGAATTATCGGAGGGTTTTGTTAAGGAACGATACTTGAATGGTAGTTAGAATTATGCTTTCAATAGCTACTAGTTAGTTACTAACATAGTGACAAGTTCATCATCATCATCAGCCTATAATGCTCCCACTGCAGGGACTCAGGCCTCCTCTCTAGGAGAGGGATGGGCTAGGATCCACCACGCGGGCCCAGTGCGGGTTGGTAGATGTCACATGTCTTCGATTTTTTTGGTTCTACGACATGCCGGTTTCCTCACGATGTTTTCCTTCACCGTTTTGAGAGCAGTGGTGATGAAATAAATTACACTAAGTAATGCGCGTGACTGGGTTCGAACCGACGACTCACTGTTCGTAAGTCGGGGCCGCTAACATTGAGCCACCACTGCTCTCTGAGCCACCACTGCTCTCACATTTCATGTCATGTGACAAGTTAATGATAAATAATATTGTACCTACATCTAACTATAAACATACCGTTCCGATACTCGTTCCAATGAACGTTTACATGTATGTAACCAGTGTTTTTCATTGTGAATTATTGTATTTTGTTTTTGAGAAATAAATATCTTAAACCATATTTTGATAGAAGGAACACGTTTATCAAGCAAGTGAAATGTCAAAGCACTGACTCGTTGGGCGTGTGACGTAAGAGTGTCTTTTTTTTTTTTGGGCCTCCCGCTCTCGGGCAGAGCGAAAGGGAGTGTCAGACTTGTACTGACTAAAAACCACCCATGTTCCTTCTTAGCCCTTCATGTCGAGGCCGTGGTATCTCTTGCGAACAACCCACAGCCCCGACGGGACGTAAGAGTGTCTACTGTGCATGGTGTCCTAGGCTGGGATCTATTCCCGGGCTGAGAAAATTGTTACTGGATTTTCCCATTGGGAATTTCTCAGTAGCAGCCACGGAGTCTGTGTTTGTGCCCGGTTTATGGCAATGGGCTATTGACTTAAACATAACTGCCAAATAAAATGGGTACCCCACTGCCTTAACCTCTCGGTATTACAGGCGTGATGTTATGTTCAATTGTATTCAAATGGCAAAACCGAAGGGGCCCAAAAAGGGCATTTTCATTTTGCATTTTTTTGCTTTCAAACTTATCATGAACACTAAAAAGTCAAACTAAACTTCACAAAAACACAATCCACAACAGTTAAAAACCACAACCGTCTAAAAACCAAGCAAGAAAGTCGTAAATAAACACCGCAGCGCCCCGTGTATTTCTAAAGATAAATCTTACGTTTGACAGGTTAGTCCCACGATTTATTATAGGCTGCTATCACAGATTTTCTCTGACACTGTCGGCTTCTCTGACTTTATATGCTCTTTGGTGCTCAATAACGCGTTATATCAACCCTTTTTGGAGAAGAGGAATGGGCCATATCAATATGTGTGGGCCCTGACAGGGTGCAAAGTAGCAATATGTCTGTCAGTAACAGGGAAATGGGAATGTCGAAGGTAATAGCAATGTCAAGTTACGGGTTAGTGACAAAGGTTTCTGTTAATAGTGCTGCTACTTTGTGATTTAATTTACTGACGTTTTCTATCTTTACTTTCCTTGCAACTTAAATTGTATTGCATTTTTTTACTTAATTTATTTACGACAACGTGACGACTGACAAGGAGCTCGTGGCTTAATAAGAACTGCCATTCGGGTCGATCTTTAGGTGTGCTGTGCTTGCCTAGGTCGATCTGTGGATGGGTGACCGCCTGACTTACCGAGTTTCCTCCGTGCCTCGGAAAGCACGTTAAGCTGTTGCTGGCTGCCATATATAGATCTATGGCAGTCGTTACAGGTGGTCAGTGACCTGAAATTCTGACATCCAGTCTTACCAAAGAGTATCATATTACCTAGTAATAACTGGGTTGTGGAGGTCAGATAGGCAGTCGCTCCATTTAAAATACTGGTATTTAGCTGCATCCGGTTAGACTGGAAGCCGACCCTAACATAGTTGGGAAAATGCTAGGCAGATGATGATCGTGATGACTGACAAGGTAGATAAAAACAGCAGACATGGGATAAGGGCAGGAAGATGATGATGATGATGAATTTTTTTTTTTATTTTATTTTTTTTTTTTTTTTTTTTAAAACGGTGCCCCACACTAGGAATTTCTCCTGTATCGTGGGTGCGTTTACAAACATTTAAACTGACATACACAGAACACCCAGACCCGAAACAACTATCTGTAGGTCATACAAATATTTGTTCCGTGCGGGAATCGAACCCGCGACACGCAGCGCAGCAGTCCAATCGCTCAGCCACTGCGCCAACCGTGTCGTCGAATTTACGTTTGTAGTTAAATTAATTGACTTTTGTTGTAATTGAATTAATTGACATTTGTTGTAATTGAACTTATTGTCATTTTGCATTTATTTTGTAGACATTTGTAATTATTTAATTTGTTGACATTTTAGTGTCATTTACTGACATTTTTACATGCATTACATCAGCAATGTTTTTTTCGTAGAGTTACTTTTTAACCGACTTCAAAAAGAATCGAATCGAATCGAATTCGTCGAATCTTTTTTTTTATGTATGTTCCCCGATTATTGATGTACAGAACGCTAGGTTGACGGTTTTGTGACGAGTCCGTTAACACCTTGTAGGAATGGACCTAAAACATTTCTCCATACAGCTATTTTACAGAACCTTTTTTGTTTTTTCGGAGGGTGAGAAATCATCAAATGACTCCTCCCTGTTCCTTCATAGCCCTTTGTGTCGAGGCTGCGGTATATATTTCGAACAATATAAAGAGGGCCTCAGTTAGATTATTACAGAGCCTTAAATCCCTGTAATTCTAACTAACAACGGCTTCCAGAACAATATTAAAGCAATAAATAAAGCAAGACCAGATGCAGGCCTGTCGTACTTTTATGAAGCCGCCATAGTTTGTGTTAAATCGTGTTATTATGTCCCGTGGCGGATAATCGCGGTATATTTATGTGAAGTGCCGTGGCGTACCTTTTATTTTACGGTAACAGGTTGGCCTGTTTATATTGTACGGGGACGTGACGATTTTTTGTAATGCCGATTTTGTTTTGGTTTTTTGGGGTTCGTTGGATAGAAGGGTTACGACAAGTCCCTTTGAGCCTCGCCGGCGCCTTCTTACATCGATGCAGAAGGCTGATTGTAATGCTGATTCTGTTATTTATTTATTTATTTGGATTACCAGCGAGTTACATTACAATTCAATCTTACTCAAATGTCATACTACCACAGAATACAAATGGTCCTGTAACGTACACTCAATTACAGGTAACCACAGCTTACACATAACATCACGCCTGTAAACCCCGAAGGTTTAGGTAGAGTACACCCACATTTCGCCAGTTTTGATGGATGAACACCACAAAGAATCATACGGCTAGAAAGGAGGTGTCTGGTGAGTTGATAAGTAAGAGAAGTGGAAGAATACGACACCAAATTAATAGGGATAAGGGCAAGACAGTGATGATTTCGCCAGTTACTGTTATGTTTAAATTCCATGTACTAAGGGGCTAGCCTATTGCCATCAACCGGACACAATAGGGTAGTTAACTAAAAAAATCTAATTAGTCCGTCAGATAGATTTCCAAAAAATATTGGACACGTATTTTTTCTTTTTTCACGTAAACAAACAATGAAGACGATACAGTGTTTTGAAAACTCGTGTGACGACATATTCTAAGACATTAGTATGACATTTTTTACCGGTGAGTGACGTCACGACCCCCCCACTCAAATCTTTGACGCGTTTTATCTTCGTCAATTTTTATTGATTTGATAAAACAAAAAATACGTATTCAATATTTTTCGATAATCTAACAGACGGATTAATTAGAATCATATTTGTTTTAGTTAGTAAACATCCCTATTAAAAACTGGGAAATTCCTGATGGAAAAATCCAAAAACTCTTTGCCCGACCTAGGAATCGAACCCAAAATCTCATGCGCAGCAGTCGCGCTTGCGTATACTAGACCATCGAGGCGGTCTTTTAGAATATGTGTTCGACTCGCACATGCCCGGTTTTTTCTTATAAAAAAAGTAATACATTCGTTGACGTTTCTTTTACTGCAACTCAACGGCCAGTTTGGATCTGATTTCCATAATATTATTGGGTTTTTTCTGTATTCCATTTTGTCCAAGGGTGCGACGACTGGCAAATGAACTGAAACGTATGAGATACGTGAGTGTTTTTCTTTATTTTTTGATAGCTTGTTTTGTTACTTTTTTGTCATTTTAGAATCCATGGCGGTTAAGTAGAAGTGTGAACTAAACAACCTGCGTAGGTACCTATGTACCTATTGTATTTGTATATCACGACTTGATATGGAAGAGCGGATTCTCCTGTCACAGGCACTATCTGCCTAAAAACACAAAAATGTTGTTAAAACCTAAACTTGTTTTACCAATAAACTATTTTATTATTATTATTTGTTTTTATACTTTTACGTATCTCGGCTTTATTACCGGAATTATGGAATAGTACGGGCCGAAGCCATATTATGTGAGTTACAGTTCAATCGTCTTGATTGTGTGGGAAAAACTGCTTTTTCTTTGTAGTGGGCTTGCTCTTGACCTCAATCTTGCCCTAAGGGCAGAGATGAGGTCGACGATGGAACGAGCTTACCCAGAAGAAGCCCATGTACTCGCGACTTTTTTCAACCTATTTATAGATTGATTGACCTGCCCGCCTAGCATGCCACCGTAGAAACGGGGTTTGTCGACGGAAGAATCGACAAAATGACAGATTGTAGCAAAATTTAATGTCAAATTGAATGGAAAAAGCTTTGTCTATTCTTGGTAGAATAGAGATAGAATCGCCATACTACGCGTGCTGGTGAAGGTTGCGGGGATCCACTGGATGCGAGACGAACGGGACCAGTCAGTGTGGCGACAATTGGGTAAGACCTATGTCCAGCAGTGGACGTCCTTCGGCTGTAATGATAATGAGGAAAAACTGGTAGCAACGTTATCAGTGTCCATTTTTTGGCAGTCAATTAATTTCGAAAGTGCATACATAGATCATATCGTATCGTAGTCGGATAGTATAAGGTCCACTTAAGACTGTTGTTTATTCTGAATTATTTGATACCTAAGCTAAAGTCTACTTAGTTCAGTTCAGGCCTTCTAGAATAGATTTATTTAATTCAATGGAAATTATGTTTTACAGAAGATTGTGCACAATGCACATGAATCAAAGCCAATTGCGCGTTCGTCACTTGTTTCCTTTGCGGGACTACTGCGGTGACTCGTAGCAAATGATAAGCTTTTTTAAGATCCGAAGCCAAATATTAATTAATTTTGTGAATCAAGACTTTCTCCGTGGCCTGAAGGTCTTTTTTTTGGGGGTGGGAAATCATTAAATGACTCCTCCCGCTCCCGCTGAGACTTCTACTGACTAAAAACCACTCATGTTCCTTCTTAGCCCTTTGTGTGGAGGCCGCGGCCCGTCGGGGCTGCGGGTTGTTCGAAAGAGATATCTTTCGAACAACCCGCAGCCCCGACGGGTAGGTCTGACAACCAGTCTATCCCAGTACTAACTGGGTTGTGGAGGTAAGATAGGCAGTCGCTCCATATGAAATGCTGATATTCAGCTGCATCCGGTTAGACTGGAAGCGGACCCCAATGTAGTTGGGAATAGGCAGATGATGATGATGTAACCAAGTTATTTTCTGTCTTTTTATTTTTTTTATTTCATCATCCTGCGCTTGACCCCAATCACGCCTGATAGAATTCTAAACAAGTAAATAATAAAATAAAATAAAATAAAAAAAGCCTTTTATTTCATGCATTGAAAAGAATAGTATACAAAAAAATAACAATTTAACAGTGTTAACATTTATACATTATAATTATTTGATTTACAAAGATTTGTAACATACATTTATTTTAATGATTGTTTCATTCTGATTTATGGTTGTTCATTCTTATTATATTTATTACATTTTTCTTTATCAATGTTATTAAAAGATTATGTGATTATGAAAATGTCAACGAAAAATATAATTAAAAAGATTGATTGCAATAATAGGAATAAATTTATAAACAAAAAATAAAATTTCATTTTCAATTAAAATCTCATAAGATTGGTGGCAATAAAAAACTTGTAAATTAAAAAACTTAGTAAGTGATTTAGGCTAAAGATCTTCCGAATTAGTTTGGCAAGAAACTTTTTTTAACATTTCCTTCCATTTTGAATTCCTCTCATGCACTATCATCCTCCTCGTTTCTCAAGACTCCGCCGAGCATAATTTTATTTGATTATTTTAAAATAATGGTCAGTATGCTTGCATGTGGTTGACGGTAATGGCGAATATATTCTTGGTTAAATAGTGTTAGGTTAGTTCATTGGTAGAGGTTAAAGTCTTGTGTGAGGTTATTATTAGCTGTTGTCCGCAACCTTTGTCCGTGCCTATGTCATGGGACTTAAAAATAACTGGTGTAATGTGGGTGTGCTAATAGGTACAACTCTGTCTATTACAATTTTTTACAGGCGGATGTTATGCAAACCCTTAAAATCAGAGCACAGCAATGACATTTTGCGACAAAACTCGCAATCAACTCAGAAAGGCAGACCTTGAACTCTCTCACAAGAAGTATTAAATCTTCTACACATTTAATATTAATTCGTGACCCTACATTCCCCAACTCGCAATGAGACACAAATATTTGACCAAACATTTGTTTATACATGGGACTTCAAAATAACTGGCGAACTGTGGGTGTATTAATGGGTACACCTCTGCCTAAACCTTCGGGAATTACAGGCGTGATTTTATGTTAGTTATCATGCCTTATGACTGTGACTGTAGCTTTGTTTTATGAATTGTTTTTCTGACATTCTAAAGCTTAATTAAAATAAATGCTTTAAGTTTGAGTTGAGTTGAGTTTGAGTTAATTGATAAAACAAGTCTTTAGAATAATAAAATTTACACGGTAATTTCCAGAATTAGTCATTTTACTCGTAAGAAATGGCCATTTTAAGAATTGGTCGCTTTTCAAGCTCTTAGGCATTTAAAGAGCTTGGCATTTATCGACTAAGCCGTCCGTTATATGTCGTACACTGGCGGTCAAGATAAACGCTTCACTGTAGAAAAGTAAACAGTATCGCCGATGTAGTTTGATGTTTCTCAACTTTCCAAGTGCTCACTGGTGTACACTTGGTGGCAAATTTATTGACCCACTTCAAGTGCATTAGAAGAGTTTGGTAAATCGAGACTATGATTGTGTGTTTAGTTAAAAGGCTTTTCAGGAAAATGGTGGAAAAATGAAAATTTTAACCCGCCACCAAAGATAGGGGTGACATTGGTTTGAAGTGTATTTCTGTGTGTCTGTCTGTGGAAAAAAAACAATATCGGTTCGAATCTATTCATGGGCTATGCGTGAATAGATGACCAGATTTTGTTTTTTTTTTAACGTCTGATATTGCTATCACACGTTAAAAAAAAGTTCTATCTTATGCATAATTTCGGATCGGTCAAACTGTTATTGAGTTTTTAAATCAGTAATTTTTCAGCAGTAGCCACGTAATCTGCAAATGGCATGATGGCAAATGGCTCACCCCCTATTACATGGGACTTAAACATAACCAGCGAAATGTGAGTGTACCATGTGGTGCACCACTGCCTAAGCCTTCGGAAATTACAGGCGTGATGATATATTATTCAATAGGGATGTTTACTGACTAAAAATAATATGATTCTAATTAGTCCGTCTGTTATATTATCGAAAAATATTGGATGCGTATTTTTCGTTATATCAAATCAATAATAATGGACGAAGATAAAACGCGTCAAAGATTTGAGTGGGGGGTTGTGACGTCACTCACCGGTAAAAAATGTCATACTAATGTCTTAGAATATGATGTCACACGAGTTTTCAAAGCACTGTATCGTCTTCATTGTTTGGTTACGTGAAAAAAAGAAAAAATACGTGTATAATATTTTTTGGAAATCTATCTGACGGACTAATTACATTTTTTTAGTTAACTACCCTATTCAAAAGGTTACAAATGTAAATACACATTACAGGGCACATTTTCAATTACCGTTTTAATTCACAAAAGACCGGAATCAAGCATCGTTTCTTTGTCTCAGCGTCCATTACTAGTGCGGTTAAATAAGGACCGATTGTAATTAAGATACGAATCTTCTTGACAGGTGGACATTGCGGATTTTCTATTCGGCCAATTTCGGGGCAAATCGGGTTCTCTTCGGTTTCTCTCGGACTTTTTTGGTAATACATTCTTCCTTTGTTTCGATGTTTTAGGATAATTAAGTGAGTTTATATTCAGTGGTTTAGGAGAAACGTATTTTCTATAATTCTTGATTTTTTTAAAAAGAGAGAGGATGAATGAAAGTCGATTAACAAAAGGTATTTACAAGGCAGATGTGAGTGGTAATGCCGGGAGGGGACGCCCTAGAAAGACATACACTGATCTTATTGGTGCCGTTCTTCAGAAAGGACAGGTGCGTAGTACTCGTAATCGGCGTGAGCGTATGACCAGTTGTATGAAAGTGGACGAAGCAAAAGGAGTATGTAAGGATCGTGGCAGATGGCGTTCTGTGGTTTCTGCCTACCCCCATGGGAAAAGGGCGTGAGTTTATGTATTTTTTAAAAAGACGTGTTAATCGACGTTTACTTATTAACACTGCTGAACAGCATCGCCTCAACTCAATGTTTTATTTTTTGACGTGAATGTGGCTTTAAAATTACTTCCATAGTGGGAAACACGTCACAGGCTATGGGTACTTTTTTTTTATTTTGACCTTATTATCCGCATCAAGACTCTCAAAAATTAAAAAGGACAGGGTTTACACCAGTTATTATAACAGCAAATATTGCACATCGACTTTTGGAAATTGGTGTATTTTATACAAAGAATAAAAATAATTATCAAAAGAAGCAAATCATAATTGTTTTAACAGCTCCTAATAGATACCGGACTACTTGTATTTCGTGCGACAGAGATAACGCTCTACGAAGCCGAAATTAGCCGATTGTCTCTTTCCAAAGGTCGATGTGCAATATTTATCCCCGGGTACTGTACTTGGTAATATGATACTCCTCATAAGATTTTAAACTGACATGGTCACTAGCACTATTATTTATACTGAAAACATCACAATCAGTAAATATGGTAAATATCCCGTTTTCAGTATAAATAATAATGATACTCCTCGGTAAGACTTTTTGTCAGACTTTGGGGCTACTTACACCTGTAACGAAAGTCAGAGATCGACAAAAACAGTCGGGATCACGGCATGGAGGAAACGCGACACGTAGTGGGTGGTCACTGGCCAGTCACCCATCCACAGACCAACCAACAAATACTTGATTGGAGCTGAATATGAAGAGTTAGAAAATAAAGGTAGAAAATATGCTTTATGAGATCCCAAGAGGAAAATAACTTACACCTTCATTTCATGACTTACCATTTTTAACCCGGTTTGTATACTATATTAGGTATTTATGTTTCTACGTCTCAAATGATCCTTCTTTACGCCCTTAGAAAGCTTCGTATTTTCGCGCTGATGACGCGCGTATACGCGCTTCAAGTGAGACTTGAACGCAACCTTATAACCTAAGCACACGGGGCGATCGTGAAACTCGCGTCGTCGGCGAGTGTACACGTAGGTACAACGATCCCAAAACGACACTTTGAACGCGCTTCACACGCGCATTTGTATCGTGTTTTACGCGCGTTTGATTCGATAAAAACGCAAAAATTGGCATGTACGGCACTGACGACGCGCGTTCCTGAAACACGCGTCATCGGCGCGTTTAAAATACTAATTATTTATTTTTTATGCTTTAAGTAATTTGTCGTTGCTTGTCAGAAAGTTCGAAATATTTTATCATGTTTCTTATTCTATTTTTATACCTCTGTACAAACACTTTGAATGCCTCAAATTGTATTACACGGGCAACAAAACTTGACATAATAAACCCTGTAACCCCACTAAGATCTTACCCTTGTGAATGGAGGGTCCGAAATACTTTGCAAGTGATGTCGGGCGCGTTATAGCACATTGTGGGGTCGGGTCGGCTTGATAGCAGGATTTTTGCGGACATCACTATTTCGTGTGGGTGTAAGTGTGTCAGTTTTGGGCATTTATTAGATGGTTGAGCGGTAATCTTGTGATGTTAGTGTGTTAATGTTTTTGGGTGATCTAAATCTTAGCTTTGTCAGGACTTTGATTTTTTTATACCATTCTGATTGATTTTTGATTTTTTTAGACGTGAGTCTGTAATCCCTGAAGGTTAGGCTGAGGTGTGTTCATTAGTGCTTGCCTAGCCTCGGTCTGTGTGGGTGACCGCCTGACTTACCAAGTTTCCTCCGTGCCTCGGAAAGCACGTTAAGCTGTTGATCCCGGCTGTCATATATAGATCTTTGACAGTCGTTACAGGTAGTCAGTGACCTGAAATTCTGACAGATACGTAGTGACCTATAATTCTGATACGTATTACCTAGGTAATACGTATAATACTGCCAATCTGACCTCCCCAACCCAGTTAATACTAGTATTAACTGGGTTGGGGAGGTCAGATTGGCAGTCGCTCCATGTAAAATACTGGTATTCAGCTGCATCCGGTTAGACTGGAAGCCGACCCTAACATAGTTGGGAAAAGGCTAGGCAGATGATGATGTGTTCATTAGTGCACCCACTTTTCGCCAGTTATGTTTAAGTCCCATGTAATTGGCAGATAGCCTATTGCCATCAACCGGGAACGGATTCAGACTCCGTGGCTGCTACTGAAACATTTCTGATGGAATAACCCAAAAACACTTTGCCCGAAAATCAAACCTAGCGACCACTAGACCGACATAAATTAGGTACCCAGACTTCTGTCGACACTACAACTTAAATACTCTGGAAGGGTTATAAATGACATGGTGTTTTTTGTGCGACCTACTTAATAATTGTTTTATATAATAATGGTACACCGATGACCTGGTGAAGGTTGTGGGGATCCGCTAGACGCGAGACGCACTAGACCATTCAATTGAATAGTCAAACGAACTTACCTGTAAGTGAAGTTCGACGGTAATTATACTTTGTTGCATTGTCCGAAGATGATTAGGATTATTAATGTAGTCACGGCTTTAGTCTGTGGCGCCAACACATAAGTTTAAAGAAAAAAGTTTATCTGTGCTAGCTTCTTGTCACCGGCTTCTGTAAATATCTTCATTAAGTTCATAGCAATTTATTGGTTTTACAACATAGGGTTCATGCTCATATGAATAAATAGCATGGAGATTTTGGGTCGGGTGGGACCAATCATCTTCGGACAATGCAACAAAGTATAATTACCGTCGAACTTCACTTACAGGTAAGTTCGTTTGACTATTCAATTATACTTTGTTGCATTGTCCTCGATGATTAGGATTATTAATGTAGATGTTTAAAGACTAGTTGTAAAATCAATAAACATTTATATAAAATCAATAAACATTTATACAAAATCAATAAGCATTCATATAAAATCGATAAACATTTATACAAAATCAATAAAAATTTATATAAAATCCATTAACATCCATCTAAAATCATTCAGATGAATATTATATAACTTATAAGTCATATGTCATTTTTTAGAATTTTGTTAAGGCCACTTTAGTTACCTAAAGGTAGTATTTTTACAATTCAGGTTTAATCGTTACCAGTGTTATTAAAAAATTGCTTCAGGGAACCTTCTATTGTTCACTAAAGGTTTCATTTTAAAGTTTTAGTTATAAATCACTAGCTTGTGCCAGCGGCTTCGCCCGCTACAACTCGAAAATTATCCCACGGGAAGATAAAATCGGGATAAAAACTATCCTATGTGTTAATCCAGGGTATAACCTATCTACATACCAAATTTCAACCAAATCGGTCCAGCCGTTTATGCGTGAAAGAGTAACAAACATCCACACATCCATTCTCACAAACTTTCACATTTATAATATTATATAAGTAGGATTAATTTAAACATTTGCTCGTCTAATATCGTCTATATTGAACTGCTGGAGGCTGCCAATGTTGTTGCATGGCGGGTGTACTGTTTATTGAGCATGTACTAATGTCAATTCCATATCTTCCAACACGTTATTGTAATTGAGTTCACACATCTTTAAGGCCTCTTGTGGATATTATTCATGAATTAGTACAGTCCCACAGGCCATGCGTTAATTTTAAATATTTAACCACCCCTATAGCTGGGTTTACATACTCCTATTCTATTGCTAAAGAAAGAAACAGTTATAAAAGGTTGGTATTCGTTTGGCCCACAAATTTAATTAGCGTATCAACCCTTAAAGTAATACGATTTTGTTTAATCACTATATCATAAGTATAAAATAGAGATAGGTATTGTTTGCACTCTTTCTGTGGCTAGCAGTAATATAGTTATCGCTTTTTTGGTAATTATTTGTAAATCACTTTGTTGAATGTGATCCAGTAGAGAGAAAATAAAAAACTGAAAAACATCCCAATTCCCAAGAATTCTCCGGATCTTGGAGGACAAGTCTCTGAACCGTATTTTGATACTATCATCTGTACCTATATGTGGTCTTATAATTAGAGATAGCACTGAACTAACAGAATATGAAAATAGAGGAAGAAACCTTCATTAATCCTTAAAGCGAAAAAACTGAATAACTTCAGTGATGGTTTGCTAATGCTTATAATATTTTAATTACAGTATCTTGTCTTTACAATTGCAGGCAATGAGGCAAGCATTGGTATTGTGTACTTTTAGTTATTGAATTCCTAATAATATCAACAGCTTCAATACTAATTCCAAAATCTTAAAAAATGTTCCTGATAATACTCCTGCCATCAATCCCAGTAGAGAATAGTGGAAAAAGTATAGAATAAATGATATTGGTCTAAATACCATTCCTTCCAATGTCACCTTGTATTGGCAAGGAGCATCCACCACTTATCACCGCTACAACCCCTGGAGATACCGGGGCCACGATACATAACTGTGATACTTAGTGTTATTCCATGATACAATTAATCAATTGTAAGTTCACCAATACGGATATAATATTTTAATAATTTAAAACACCTAAGATTCCCTTTCACATTCAAAATATGCTGATATCATATTATTACCTTTGGTATTAATGTAAATAATATCGAGTAACCATATATACCTAGATTCACACTATTGCCAAGGATTTTAGAAATTTATTTAACTGCTCCTTATTTAAATGAGTATGATACTGTATCCATTATGTACCATACCTATGTTTAACAAATAAAAATTCTGATTCTGATGTTATATTTTCAATTCTTGGCCAAAAATTTCACTATCTCATAAATGACTGACAGAACACTTTAGCCCAGAAAAAAGGGGCAGCACTCAATTTTGTTATTAAAAAACTGAGCTGAATCTACAGTCCATAGTCTGTTAGCAATCTATGAGCCACACAATATTCCGTACCATGCAGATGAAGCATATTTATATGTGTGTATTTTAATTATTAACTCAAAATAACTGGCTATGTCTATGGACCACAGCAAATGATACAATATATACAACATAGTGTTTATATCATAATTATCATAAAAAACGAACTGGCAAAAGTGTGGGTGTACTATTAGGTAGGTACCTCTCTGTCTAATCCTTCGGGATTACAGGCATGATGTTATTTTATCATTGTTATCACTTAGAACAAGGTTTTTGTGCCACTTGAGTTTCTTAGTGAATAGAGTCCTTTAGTTAATAACTGGGCAAGCATATTAAAGTTCTAATAGCCTTTTATCAATAAATTCTTATATTTCATTTCTCTTCAGTGATGTTAAAGCTTAGTGAATAGTATTAAAAAAGTAAACCTAGAAGTTTACTGTGTTGTTTAGGTATGAAATCACATTTCTCTTTGGTACTGATGATTTCATGTTTTCTAAACATTATACAGCCTCTCTGTCTCTAAGGAAGCTTTGAAACCTGTAATGGGTTTCAATGTTTTTGTAATTTATGTTTATGGGGCTGAAAATAAACCAGAAGGTAAGACATATTGAAAACATAACATTTGCCTTGAAAAAATAAAGCTTCCTATATCCTTGCCTATGTCTATCATGTAATAAGCATCCAATCCAATGTGCTAAGAAAAAACCATTATTCTGTAAAAAATTGGTATACTGTTGTATACAAGATTATCTCCAACCAAACTAAACATAATGTAATGTCTTTTATATAAAAGACAGTAAGTTTAATTTATTTCTGTCTCTTTGACAAGGAAAAAATGGTAAACAAAGTTGTTATTGTAAAGGGTAGGTAACAAACTTTAATTGCTATGAAAGCAATTCACTTCTTCATTTCAGATACTATCTGAATAAATTCAAGTATAGAATTTATCATCTAGAGGAGTACCTATAACTCCATCACCACCATCCAATTAAGAATAACTGGGTTGTTTGAGTGATTGGTTTCCAATCACATAAATTATATTTAAGTCCACCAACCTGTGAATTTATTTCTGAAGGGAATGATTTCTCCTGGCCATCCGCATTCTGTCTGCTGCACTTGTAGGTACTTTTGATGACAGCCCCCCCTTTCTTTGCACTTATGGAGGAGGGCCCCGCCAGTTTAAAAATTTATTGTTGAAGCACATACGGCTCCCATGAGCTCACTCTATGAGTGAACTTTTATGGTACACTCATTTAATCCTTAACCAGATTTATTTATAGATTTTGCTGATCTTATGTTTCCGTCTTTGATTGTAACAAACTCTTTTGTCTTTGTTGGTTACCAACAATAAGAGATCTACGTCCCCCTGCTTGTATATATATGTATACACACAAAACAGAAGCATCATTCAGCTTCTTCATCATCATCATCGGCCTGTAATGTTCCTACTGTAAGGACTCAAGCCTCCTCTCTAGGCGAGGAATCCACCACGCCAGCCCAGTGTGGATTGGTAGATACAACTTCTTAACTATGTCTATTTATGCCTTTTGGATACCTCATTCACCACTATATCTTCAGAATTAATAAAACATTTGTTTATAAATAGAGAATGGCGGGTTTTCATTTTGTGTTTTACTTGCTTATTTAATATTTTTTATATGAATCTTCTCTTTCTTTCTCTGGGTATAGATCCACACCAAGTATTTCAAGAAACTTGATTATATAATAATTCTTTATATGGTACTTACCACCTTAATTCACTTTCATTTATCTTGATCTGCATTTTCAACTTCTCAACCGATAACGGGAGGATATTTTCTAATGACTGTGAAGGGACAATTTTATTGTCTTCTATAAGGTAACCTCCTTAAAAATGTTATAGGTATCAACTTCTCGAGGATAAAACACAATGCATGTTGTAGAACAACATTACACATATATAACCAAGTAAGCTCCCGCAGAACTTCCCATGAAGGTTATAATAGAACAGTCAACCGTGTGTGCCCCCACAGGACACCCCTTTAGGGTTGCTGAGTTCACGACACTGCCGTTTCAGGCCATGTACACCCCCGCAGGATGACCTCAGGCCAGGCAAGTCGTTCATAATGTATCCATGAAGGTTATAATAGCAGTCAACCGTGTGTGCCCCCCCAGGACACCCCTTTAGGGTTGCTGAGTTCACGACACTGCCGTTTCAGGCCATGTACACCCCCGCAGGATGTCCCCAGGCCAGGCAAGTCGTACATAATGTATCCATTTTGGGCTTCATAGTTCCGTTGCAAGCTCCAACAGAGCGGTCTCAGGTCATGCTAGCAGCCAATAAAGGCAAACATTTTAATAGGTACTCTCTGAACTTCGATGTAGTGCCCACGTGGCAGGCATGCAGTTAGTTGCAAACACGTGCAAAGCGCAAGGCATATAAAACATACCATGTTTTCGATGTAGCGATTATTGCCACACAACAGAGCTTTAGGCTTTTGATTCCAATTCTTCAGCAGTAGGCAAAAAACGAATCAAGGCACACACAAGGTAAGCCATTTTGTTTTCTTACATAGAACAACACACTAATAAAAACACTTAACACTCGAATCAGAGCTAATTATGTTTAATGCGCTTTTCGTAATCTCTTTGATTTCTTCATTGGTCTCGACTTTGTCAATATTAACCTTATTTTTCCATTATAACTTTAAAATTAAGTTTAAAAACCTAAAAGAAATCTAAAAATAATCGAAAAGAGTGACGCCATTATGACATAAAATCCGAATGAAGATATTTACAGAAGCCGGTGACAAGAAGCTAGCACAGATAAACTTTTTTCTTTAAACTTATGTGTTGGCGCCACAGACTAAAGCCGTGACTACATTAATAATCCTAATCATCGAGGACAATGCAACAAAGTATAATGTAGTGACACTTGGGGAGGCCTATGCCCATCACGGGACGTCTTTCGGCTGAAATTATGATGATACTTCAAATGAAGCAACTCATCATAAAACCATCAACAAAGATCGAATTTCACTTGTAAGATCGTTTGATCATATATTTTATGTTAAAGTACTGTCAGCTGTGAATCTACCTTTCATAAATTAATTATATGAAAACTGCCACTTTATGTTACCCCGAGGTACAACAGTAATCTTCATCACTATCACTATCACTACATCACTACATAGTATAAAACAAAGTCGCTGTCGCTGTCTGTCCGTCCCTATGTATGCTTAAATCTTTGAAACAACGCAACGGATTTTGAAGCGGTTTTTTTTTAATAGATAGAGTGATTCAAGAGGAAGGTTTTAATATATAATTTGTCCAACATCCACGCGGGTGAAGCTGCGGGCATCAGCTAGTTATTTATATTTAATTGTAACCTTAAACACAAACATTAGGTTTCTCCAAAGCAAGCATTCTCCTGGTATACCAAACATATTTCCCCGAGGTAACATTTCATTAAGATCCATCGCTTCGTTAGGTTTAATTCTCCTTGTCTTTTAATTTAAAATGGATCTGCAAGCAATAAATAAGTAAATTTAAACTTGGGGAAAGGGACTGCAGTGATTTGAAACATAGCTTATAATAATATGTCACTGTGTCAATAGTATGTCAATACTATGGTCATGTTACTTTTGGTCCGGTCAAATCAGACCAAAAAATTTGTTTGTGAAATATTAAGCTTTAAAGTGCAAATTTTTGTTAGACTCAAGTGTGGCTACATAGACCACCTATACGGGTTGTGTTTGGGCATGTGAAAAAATGCATGGTAGTAGCATCTTTTGGCGGGTGGAAAATCATCGAATAACCTCTCCCGCTCTTGGGCAGAGCGAAAGGGAGTGTCAGATTTCTACTGACTAAAAACCACCCATGTTCCTTCTTAGCCCTTTATGTCGAGGCCGCGGTATCTCTTGCGAACAACCCGCAGCCCCGACGGGCGTCGGCCCTTCCATACGATTATACCCTGTCGAGCTATTTCCATCCGAAGAAGAATTACAAGATTTATTTAATAAAAATTCTATGTGATCATACTTTCTCGCAGTCATAACAAAAACTTCTGTAATAAATTGCACGATCCAGATTGGTGGGCCCAAATAAGAAAAGTTTCGAAAAAAAACTGTTTCACAAATCAATTTTTACCACATATTGGATTGAACTAAAATCACGAAAATTTATCAATAAATCTCCCTTTCAGTATGGTTGTCAACAAGTTTTTAAAATATCGGATGGCATTGCCCTAACTTCGGCATCTGTATTTAATTTAGTCATGGCGAAGTTTTATACCTTAGAAAAAGTTGGGAGGAGCAAAATGTTCTGGCTTCATGTCATGTCAATTCTGGTATGACAACAATAAATAAATTTTAATATTAATAATATAATATAATAATGTATTCCCGAAGAAGAAGAAAAAGTAGGCTTGTAACGCCGACCCAAAAAAAAATGTATAAATGAACAAACATGTCCGCCATGTCAAAAAGTGAACTAAGAAATGAAAAACAATGTTTCAGTATTTCACAATCGCGGTTTAATTGAACAATAAGCTATTCGGTACCTACCTTTACATAGTTATCAAACGGAACCACAACGCGTGAACACCGTGAGAGCGTAAAATGCACCGTTGCAGTTTAGGGTGGTCCGTCTGGAATCTTCCATGCATTTTGTCAATTTAGCAGATAAACTGTACCTTTAAGTCCCGCATGTAGCGACTAGGTTTAGTATTGAAGATTACATTGGAGCATGCGCTTCTGCTCATACGTAACTCTACTCTTTTATTTAACACGGAGTGGAAACATTAATGGGCTGAAAATGATGACATAATTCTTGTATAACAAAGCGATCAAATAAATCAAGCGATAAGTTCAAATATCCGTTTCTAGGTGAAGCAAAAACTACATTCTTGTGGTCACCAAACCGTTAGTGTATAACCCCCAAACAATGCAACGCAAAATAATCCTCTTTGAAAATAATGCTCTGAGCTTCAACACCACAAAATACGCACTAGATCCTTTGAGAATAGAATTTTAGGAATTTAGTTTTAGATTAACAGGAAGCTGTATGCTTTAAGACGAAACCTCTTCGGGTCGTGGTTTTGACCAATAGAGATGTTTCCTGACTAAAAAGAATATGATTTTAATTAGTCCGCCTGTAGATTATCGAAAAATATTGGATACTTTATTTTTTGTTTTATCAAATCAATAAAAAATGACGATGATAAAACTCGTCAAAGATTTGAGTGGGGTTTTGTGACGTCACTCACCGGTAAAAAATGTCATACTAGAATGTCTTAGAATATGACGTCAAACGTATTCAAAGCACTGTATCGTCTTCATTGTTTGTTTACGTAAAAAAAAAAAATCTAACGGACTTATTAGATTTTTTTTTGTTGCTGGTGAACCAAGAAAGATGGTTCAGCCATCATTATCTAGTTATAAAAAGCTATTAAACTCCTGTTCCATTCCGAGTTTCCTTCGTATCTCGGCAAGTACCAACGTTATGCCGTTGGTTCCAGCTCTAATTAAAAGATCCTTGATAGTCGTTACAGGCAGTCAGTGCAGTCAGGAGACCTGCAAAGAAAATGATCTACCGAGCTGTCTCCCGACTGCATTAAAACATTTGACTTTCATTTTTAATTTTTGGGATCCATTCACGGTGCCTTGTTCTTATTCATCACTTTTTGACATGGCAGCCGTGTTTTAAAATAAATAGTACATTTTGATACAAGTGCGGAATGTTTGTTATTGCATTCGAGGCGGATTGAACACACGAGCCGTATCGAGGAGTCGAGAATGCAATAACAAATTTCCACGTGTATCAAACGACGTTTTTCAATACACTTTCGAAGAAATTATTAACTAATAACGTCAATTAAGTATTTTTGTCATCAATTCTAAGAGACTATGATTTCATTTGCTTTTTTTCCGCGGTTTGATTTCGCAAGATTGAAAAAGAAGCAAAGGTATGAATCCGGTAAACAGCCTCATAGGAAAAATATAAAAAATAAATAATCAAGAACACAAATAAATGTTTACTTGTTCATAAAAGTAAATAATTGTTTAAAATAATCATGTCTATTTATAGTATTCTTTTTACAAACACAATTTAATATTCATAAAATCTTTATTCTGTAAAGACGCAAATCAAAATGAATAAATTAAAAAAAAAAACAGTGCCGACTTTATAGTCGATGGTGATTTTTTTAATCGATTTGGACGTAAGATAAAGTATCTGTGGTAGTTATCTTTCCCGCCCTAGGTTGCGGAAAAATAAAATTACCGCACGCGTGCGAAATATGTTGCATGTCGAACCTAATCGTAGTGCAATAAGAGCTAGTTTTCGAGGAAGTGTATAGAAAAATTAATACCATTACTACTGTTTGTATTCCCTAGTCAAACAACACAGTAAGACAAACGATATCGTTTGTAGTTCCAGCATTCAAATTCAGCTGTATATTGCAGTTCTTCAAAGCAAACTTAGGTCTAACTCTAAAGACTAGTTTCAGAACTATTCGTCGAATCCTACCGGCGGATATCACAGCCAGATGTGTTATGTGGCATCTTGCCAAACTGCCCAGTTATGGCCGCTTTCACCAGCATAACTGTTGGAATTGAAACTAACGGTCTAACACTAAGAGTTGGAATTCCAATGGTGCTATTACTTTAGGCTTCCATTTAGATGTCCCTTAGTGTTAATGAAAACATAACTTAACTACCATAATTAAATACTGTTAATGTAGTGAATTATAGTGGATATAGTTCTTTACTTTCCTTATAGAAAGTCAACGTTGTTTGCCTGCTTCTTTGGTTTAGTGGTCACAAGCGCGACTGCTGTGCATGAGGTCCTAGGTTCGATTCCCCGGTCGAGCAAAGTTCTATTGGGTTTTTCCATCAGGAATTTCTCAGTAGCAGCCACGGAAACTGGAGTTGTGCCCGGTTGATGGCAATAGGTTCATCCCCTGTTACATGGGACTTAAATATTAACTGGTGAAATGTGGGTGTATTAGAGGGTACACCTCTGCCTAACCCTTCGGCGATAACAGGTGTGATGTTATGTTTATAGAAAGTTCCATGATGGAAAAAATATTTGCTAAAATAATCTGAAATCTAAAATTTCGCAGCTATACAAGAAGACGTATGGCATTTTCTCAGCTCTACGTTGGGTGCGGTCGGCTTCTTTCAGTGTAATAGGCCATACACAATTTCATACTATTTGAATATTGCAAGTAGTACGATTACTCGTATATTTACGGTATCCCGTCTTTCGTTTCTATAATTTTTCGGATTCTACCTCAATTTCAGTACAATGAACAGACTTCCAAACTATCGTAGAACTATAAACTACAGTTGTTAAAATCCAGACCAAGGAGGAAATGACTTGGAAATAATGCTGCATTAAAAATACGTTCGAACTTATCACGGAATATGTGAGAGGATCGAAGAATATTTAATACATTGACAGTCGCTTCACTATCGGTTTGAATAACCTTGAAGTCTTGTGAATTGATTTTTTTTTTAAATTGGGGCGTGCAATGAAACTTTACTATAAGGTACCTGCATCACCATGAAATACAAATAATGTATTTCAAATATTTAATATTATGTTATTTTTGTTGTTTATTTTTGTTTTGTGCCGAGTTAAACTTAAACTCGGAAATGCACTTAGTTATATCTAACTAGCTGACCCACGCCACTTCGTCTGCGTCACATAATATAGCTTATAACCTTTCTCGATAAATCGACTACCCAACATATTAAATTGAGTTAAATCGTACTCGTAACAAACAAAAAATCTTACCTTTCCTCTTTATAATACCTATTAGTTTAGATTGGCTTCGATTATATTATTAGAGTAACAATTACTATAGGTATCTTAGAGAACGGCTTATCGAGTAAACTCAGTAAGTATGTAATGAATGACCCATACACACTACACAGACCAACCTTGGTAAGCGCGGCTTATCCTGCAGATTGTTACCTAGCTACGAGTCTTTGACAAGATCAAAGAATTGTGAGTGTGGGTGTAAAATACAAAAAAAAGGTTGACAAATGTGTCGTTATATTTCAGTGAATTTCCTTACGCAAGTGTCAGTAGTAATGCCAAAAGGTTACGGGTTCACGCCTGCCAGTTATATTTACCTAAGATCCATGAAATAGGGTGGTGAAATACTCGTATATGCAAAGAGAAAGCCTAGTGATGATTCTAATATTTATTGTTTTTGTAACTTTTCAGTGAGGTTATAATAATAATATATAAACGGTTTACTTCCAAATGAATAATTCTATTTACGGTAACCTAGAGTACTAATTCCGTGAAACAATCCTGGTTTAACAATCCTTCCTACTAATATTATAAATGCGAAAGTTTGTGAGAATGTGTGTTTGGATGGATGGATGTTTGTTACTCTTTCACGCAAAAACTACTGAACGGATGTGGGTGAAATTTAGAACACAGATAGTTTATAACCTGGATTAACACATAGGATACCTACTTCTTATCCCGGTAGTATGATCCCGTGGGACAATTATCGAATTCCACGCGGGCGAAGCCGCTGGCACAAGCTAGTATTCTTATAATAATATCACGCAGACATCAGCTAGTTGTACATAAACTGTTACAATTCGAAAATATGTGACATTACCCAACCTGCTCGAGCCCGCGTGGTGTTTTACGACTCAATCCAGCTCTAACAGGCTTCCCACGTGTGGCCCAACAGAGGGAATGATAAAGGTTATAACGTTATAGGTATTTTAATCATAACTTCCCAAGTCATT
The DNA here is from genome assembly GCA_949774965.1 of Diarsia brunnea. NCBI lineage: Eukaryota > Metazoa > Arthropoda > Insecta > Lepidoptera > Noctuidae > Diarsia > Diarsia brunnea. The sequence continues at coordinate 13,564,144 of OX459019.1, read as the reverse complement.
GCGATAAATGAACATTTAATTCGGCAATTGTTTATTTATTTATTTAATTATTTATGTACACACAAAATACAAAAAAAAAGAAAAAAAAAACATACAAAATAGAAGAGCACAAAGGTACTGCTTATTTCATAAGAAATTTCTTCCAGCAGACCTGCGAGAGGAAAGTTGGATAAGAAATATAGACACAGTGTGTAGAAAAGACTAACAGGAAAATTATAATTAGAATTTAGAACAAAATATAAAAATAAGTACTAGTATTATGAATCTATATCTTCTATCTATATCTATGCATATAATAAATCTGTAGAGAAATCGTTTTTGTACATCGAAAATATTTAAAAAAAAAATTGTCAGGGTATTGAAGTATAACCAACAGAACACATTTCCAGCATTTTTGGAATTTTTGTCTGTTTGTCTGTTTGTCTGTTTGTCTGTTTCGATGACTAAGCATCACGTCAAATTTACGAAACGAATGTAGGTAACTTTTATACATAAATATTGTGCGTAACTTGGGCTATTACTTAGTCTTTGTTTCATCGTAATCGGTGCTCTCTATCAAAAGATATATGAATTTATAGTTTTCAAGAAGAACTTATCGTTATGGTCAAGAATGAGACAAGCAACGACATCTATTGAACGAATATGGTACTTATTACTAAATGCCTTCACAAGATAACTTTAAAAAAGTTATGATAGCAAAAGGTACGTAGATATAAGTCTAAATGACGCTGCTTTCAAAATTTACATAGCCTAAACCTTATAGTGTTTGATCGCGCTTTTTAGCAGTTTATCTTCGTCTTCGACAGATGGCGTTATTCATTTGATGTCATTTTCTGATAGTAAACATACACACATTATGTTTCGTGAATAGTCAACAAATAAAAATTTACCAATTACACAGTATTAAAATACTATTTTTTTTTAAACTAAATTAAAATTAGATAAAACCCACGACATATTTTTTTATGTACCGTGTGAGAATCGAACCTGCGACACGCAGTGCTACTGTTAATCGTCCAGCCATTGCGCCAACCATGTCGTCGTATAGATGTGGTGTGTTGTTAGCCCTATGTGTCGAGGCCGCGGTATCTCTTTCGAACAGCCCGCAGCCCCAACGGGTGTCGGTCCTTGGGGGCCCCTTCAATGTTGCTGACATCTCTTTGAGACGCGCGTGGAACACGAACGCGCCTCCATCGTCATAGGATGGACGAACGATTAACTAGCCCGTTACTCACCGTTCACAGGCCTGCGCCTACGGTGGCCGGAAGCCATCACGTGGCCCCCGATGCCCGGAGCGTCTCCCGCGGCGGCTGGGACGAGAGGTTGTCTCCCTCTCACGTTCCGCCACCTCTTTCGCTAGCATTACTGCTTCGCAGAAGGAGGTGACGGCCATTTCAGATTCGATGTCCCAGATTCGGTACAGGTACCCTCTCGAAACACCCTCTAATCCCCCCTTTTTTTTGTGGTTCGTAAATTATCAAATGACTCATCACGGTCTGGGCGGAGCGGAAGAAAGTGTCAGACTTCTACTGACTAAAAACCACCCACGTTCCTTATTAGCCCTTTGTGTTTCGGGGCCGTGGTATCTCTTGCGGACAACCCTCAGCCCCGGCAGACGTCCCTTTGGGGCCCCTTAATTGTTGCTGACATATCTTTGAGGCGCGCGTGGAACACGAACGCGCCACGACAATCTGTCTGCCTGTCGACTATAATGTACCTGTTTCAAATTTCTTCAAGATCCGTTCGGCCGTTCTGACGTGGTTGATTAACAAACACCCATCCATCTAAACTTTAGTATGAGACATAGTCAGTACTTTGCATTACTCTCTTCTTATTTTCTACAGCGTCAGTAAGTTAACGCAGGGCAATGATTAAATGTACTTTTATCTAAGCGACGCATTTTAGTTTCCGACAAGCACGCGAACGAAGTCGCGGGCACAGCTAGTATTATATATACCTATAATTTATAAACATACATATACAGAATATTACAGTATAGAGGAGAGGTAATGTTCTCTGACTTGTTTATTGAAAATATACAAAGATTTAGAGTCTAGAATTTTAGGCGGAAGTGAGTTCCACAAACGTACTGCGTGAACAGAGTAGGAGTTAGAAAAGGATTCAGTATTATGGGATGGGAAATTAAGATGATGCCTAAGGTGGGGAGCTAAGCCCGCCACACTATTCCCAAACCACTGTAACTCATGTAGGCCAGAATCATTGATTCTGGCGACCACAAGAAAAGCACCGAGACAATGAAGCCCGACGAAGTCCCAGAGAAATGATTTAACTGTCTTGGATCCCGCAACGAAATTAATCAGAAAATGGTATTGCTAGATCTTTAGGTAAAACAAGAAACTTGATATAGACAAGAAAACACTAGAGATGAAAAAAGATACACCCAATTTCGTAGATTAATTTACAAGGTAAATTAGTCTGTTGTAATACTTACTTCTCGACTCATTTCCAGTGGGTGCCGAGGAGACAATTAGTAATATAATAGCGACAAAGTGTTGTCTGTACATTTAATTATTTTGCTGAGAAAGCGCCTGTTTTAGTAAACAGGGTGAATATGGTTTCACATGAATTAATTCATATACTAGTCGTTAAAATTAACGAATAGTAATTTAAGTTTAGGCTCAATTAATTATAGGAATTATCTACTCTATCTATTTCTCACAAACTTCATCATTAGCTCTCCCTTATGTTAATTTATTAAGGGTCGGCGCAGCATGTCTTCTTCTTGCGTACTTCTCTATAACTCGTCATCTCATGAGACACCTCCCCCTTCTTGCTATATCATCTATTAGACAGTCCAACCATCGTTTCTTTAGTAAATACCCTCCACATCCATAATCAAAACTTTTCTAACAAACAAAATTAAACCAAGAGAACAAAACCAGGGGCAAAGCAAGCACTTTAATGTATGTAAGTATGTACCAAAGTATTTAAGTTCGGTTGGGTAAAAGACGCTTAGAGCCCCCGGAATCACAATCAAGGCCGGAAAGGTCTTTCTACATTAAAATTACAAATTCTCAAGTACGATTCGCACTGTTAAAGTTGGACCCTATTAGTGGAGAGCTAAAAAGGGACGGATGTGACGTAGGGAAAGCAGCAGGTCGGAAAAAGAGACGCTTTTTATCAAGGACCCTTTGTGTATTTATAAAGTCAGACTGTAAATTAAATTCCTGCTACATTTAGTCACATACGGTGGATAGAAAAAATGGTCCTAATAATAGAAAGACAAATTACTAAATTAAACTAGCTGCCGAATCGAAATCTGCGTGGCTTTCTTCAAAAGACCATCTCAGACATTAATCTACATGGTCGTCGTATTTTATGATTTGGTCAATGCCTGGACTTTAATAGAGACCTTGAATTTTTTTTTTGGCTGTTTCTTCTCAGAGAAGTCAGGTACGCCGCAGTACCTACGCAGGCCGTATCTAACTGATGTTTTGAGGGTTCTGTACCTCGAAAGGAAAAAACGGAACCCTTATTGGATCACTTTGTTGTCCAACCGTCCGTCTGTCCGGCCGTCTATCTATCTGTCAAGACCCTTTTTCTCTGGAACGCGTAGAGGTATCAAGCTGAAATTTATAGCCAACACTCAAGTCTACTGTCCCTTTAAGCTGTGAAAAAATTAAACTTCTAAGCCCACGCAATCAAAAGATACAGCCGTTTATGCCACAAATTTTCGACACTCGCACGGGAATCAAAACCTACAGGGTACTTCCCGTGGACTCAGAATCTTGCGATTTGGTACGAAGCAACGTTTTATAGCACAGACAAAGGAAAAATTGCAAAAACTGTAAATTTTTAGTTACATCATAGTTATAATAAAAATATGTTTTATAATTTTAAATTTTGTTTGTACGGAACCCTCGGTGCTCGAGTCTGACTCGCACTTGGCCGGTTTTTTTAAACCTATATAAGTTGATTTATGATTTTCCTCAAAAGGTTGAAACACCCTGCCTGAAAATATGAAGATAAGGTATATCAAACAAACCTTCTACCCTCATCGTTACAAAACCATATAATGTCCTGCACGTTTCAGTTTCGAATTCGACACGGCAATGGGATGATCGGTTCGTTACCCTCATGTTACTCTACGCTAGTGAGAGCTGATATGACGTCAATACTGCCTTTGATTGTTCATACAGGAACGAGCGCCTGAAGCTTTCGTCATAGCTTTGTTTTGTATAATTTGAAACATTTGCTCTGAGTCACAGGTCAGTGATTAGGAAACTAACTGTAGTAATTAGGAAACTAACTGTAGTTTCCTAATCACTGACCTGTGACTCAGAGCAAATGTTTCAAATTATGCAAAACAAAGCTATGACGAAAGCTTCAGGCGCTCGTTCCTGTACAACATACTGATGTTGGTTGGTTGTAATTTATGTATGTGTGCAGGTATGTGGAGTCTGGTTCTAAAGCTCTTTTTATACACGGCTTAGGACAAATTGATTTCGGAGTGGGAATCAGACAAAATTTTACGCTACCAACATTATGCGTATGGTATTAAGATTTCTGTAACAATGATGTTCGACGCTTACTTATTTTCGCCAGCTTCACGAACACATGACACGCATATTATGACAGCGACAGTGGAGGAAACAAAATATGAATGAAGTTATACCATTATTCATCAGAACTTGACTTGTCGAGCTACGGTAACCTCGCGAGAACATGAGATGAGCACGCGTGTATTTTAACGCAAGCCGTTTCGTCTCTTAGGTCATGAACGAAGCGTAATTTTGCATCACATAAAAAACCTATAATGTTCCCACTGCTGAGACACAAGTCTCCTCTCTATAGGAGGGAATGGGCTATAATCAACCACGCGGGCCCAGTGCGGTTTGTCCACTGCTGGACATAGGCCCAGGTGTGGCACCATTGACCGATCCCATGGGTCTAAATCCAGCGAGTCCCCGCAACTTTCACCAGGTCATCGGTCCACCTAGTAGTAAGCCTTACAACGTAACGTCTTCCGGTTCGCGGTCGCCACTTCAGAACTTTTCGGCACCATCGGCCACTCAACATACTTTGATAAAACTTTCACACGCATTCCAAAAATAATCAAAGCCACCAAAACTCATGTTAACACCTACAACAATGAAACAAACACACAAACTCATTCCAAACGTTTACCCCTTTGCGTTATTTCAAAGCGAGTTTTAAAACGCAATACGGAATGCGACGCGTTCGGGCTCAAAACACCAAATTGTTCGGGATAGCAAAAAGTGTATGAAAATTTGCCCCACTGCAAACTTTTCAGTAAAAATGTTTCGCTGCCCGGTTTTTAGTGTTACTGTGCTAGCGTGATGTTTAAAGGTTTGGCTCTGTTTGTTTGTCCCGGTAACTACTAGGTTCGCGTTTTTGCTCTGGATTTTTTAGCTTGAACTACTAGCCATATAGGTAAATAGTCGAAGCGCACTGTATAAATAGAAGAAAAGATATCCTTTATTCAATTTTTTTGTATAAAATGTTGAAAAATGATACCTACTTCTAAAATACGAGGCAGAGTGGAAATTGTTTTTTTTTTTAAAAAAAAAACGTTGCCCCACACTAGGAATTTCTCCTGTATCGTGGGTGCGTTCACAAACATTTAAACTCACATACACAACCAAACACCCAAACCTGAAACAATTATCTGTAGATCATACAAATATTTGTCTCGTGCGGGGATCGAACCCGCGACACGCAGCGCAGCAGTCCAATTGCTCAGCCACTGTGCCAACCGTGTCGTTTTTATTTTAATCACGACTCTCAAAGGTAGTATGCATAGTATTCATACTATGCATCAAAATGTAACCAAGTAATACTGTTCAGCAGCCGAAATAAATAGGATTCCTACTATAGTAAATAGGGATTACTTGGATGTGCCTTTCGATTAAGTACTTTGCTTCTCTTACTAAATAGCTTACCTCATAGAACATCGCAATCATCATCTGCCAGTCTTTTCCAGGATGCGGCTGAATCTATCTACCAGGTACCGAACTACCAGAGGAATTAATGAATATAATCATGTTAACCCATTTACAGCCCGACCTTGGCAAGCGCAGCATAACCAGAAGATTGATTGAAGCGGCTGTTATTAACTGAATAACACAATATCTGCGGTACTCAGAGATATTTAATAATACTTTTGTATGACAAAACTGTCAAAACCTTTACTAGTTAACGCTCTTAATCATTAACGCTCTTTGAGTGCGGCAGTTAGTCAACTTAATTAATATTACACACACTTTTTTTGAAACTTGGAAACAAAATAGCAACATGGCATAGAACCTGTGTAGGTACACAACTAATCACGTAGGTATGTATATATCCCTGAATAAGAAAACGCAAAAGCTCCTTCGCTGAACTTCACACACCAAACCAATTAAACACTAAACTAGTAAGGCCCATTAAGTACGTAAGCCGTTTTTCTCACAGCACCCAGAATAAGATTCTACACATTCTCGCATTTCCCAAGCACAATTACTTCCACAATTTCATTAAAATTCGTCGAAAGGAACTCCCGTAGGTGAGAAAGGAAACAGAATAAAACATCTTGAAGGATTGTGCGAGAAATCGTGTGAGAAATGTTCTTACTTTACCTACGTTTATTATTTACGTAATAGGCCTCCCTAACTCCCTACTTACTAAATAGGTATCTTGTTTGAGTGTGAATTTAGTTTATTTCTGGTGCTACAAACTAACGGAATATTTAAAAAAAAAAAAAAAAAAAAAAAAAAAAAAATGAAAAGTGTTTATTTGGAACATTAAGTCAAGTTCAGTACATTTTACTTCTGCCAAACTACAGAGCAGTTTGTTGGCAGACGTAGCTCCCACAATACTCTCAATATTATCGTATGGACGTTCACTTTTCCATTAACATACTAAAATTATAAAAATAATCTGACCTATACCTACATAACTGACAACCAAATCACTGCAAAATACTTTTACAAAACAAACATGTTAATATTTAATTTTAAATTACAAAATACTTGCTGAGGTTTTCACTAAAGTTAGACAAAAGATATGATTGAACTTTGTTTTTAAATGTTCTCTTTGTTACATCAGTTTCAAATGGTAAGCTGTTGAAAATACGTGGTACTAAATATTTTTTACATCTTTGCCCAAAGTAATTATTAAAAGTGGGTACTTTTAATTCTACAATACCTCTTCTACGAGACCTATTACTATTAGACACTTGTTTGACTTTAAATTGATCACTACAATATTCTTCTAATGCTATTAACAATGTTACTTTGTCATGGACTGGCAGCATTTTACATTTCAAAAATAATTCTTCGTAATCACTAATTTTACACAACTTTTTCGTTTTTGTATCGACTAATAATTTCATAAATCTTATTTGTAACATTTTTATTTTATCTAAATAGCTTTTAAAACTACGTCCATAACATGCCAGTCCATACGAGATTAAAGAGTCCACCAGCGCATAGTAGACTGTATACAAAGTTGCCCTATCCAGAATATAACTAAGGTGGTGGAATTTTACTAGAACCGATCTTAGTTTGTCAGACACATGATTAATATGATTCTTCCATGAGAAATTGTAGTCTATAACAAGACCTAAGTACCTGTAATGTTTCACCACCTCAATCTCTGCGCACGTACACTGCACAGCGGTGCAAGCGGTTGCATCGCGAGCGCTCATGCCGCTGTGCGCATGCAAGCATTCGTAACTATGGCCCACTATGCGCGGCGCGCGCTCCCTGCCCCGGAGGTAGGGAGATCGTATAGTCATACATTTGGTTTTGCCTAAATTAATTAAGATACCATTATCATGTGACCATTTTATAATGTTTGTGAAATCTTCCTGCATTTTACATTCAATTACATCTATATTTTTATCTGCGTAGACGAAACAAGTGTCATCAGCATACATATATATACGACAGTTTCGTACTGTATTGCACATACTATTGACGTGCATGATATATCCGACGGGGCCGAACACGGAGCCGGTCGGCACTCCGCAAGTGACGGGCCTGGGCTCGCCCACAACACCGTCGACTACAGTACGCAGTGTCCTGCCCGCGAGATACGCACGGAACCACTCATTAAGTGGTCCCGCCACCCCGCACTCCTCCATAGCCAGAAGCAGCTGGTGGTGTTCAAAAGTGTCAAACGCTTTTTTGAAATCAATAAAGACCACCACCACCTGCTTCCGCTGGTCCAGACACTGATTTACATCATCAGTAAACTGTGCCAAGGCAGTCGCCGTGCTACGTCCCCGTCGGAAGCCATGCTGTACGTCACACAATATATTCTGGTTCTCAAGGAAAACGGACAATTGACCCACAATAAATTTTTCAGTAATTTTATTTATTATAGAAAGTATAGCTATTGGCCTATAATTAGTATACTCACAATGCGAGCCCTGCTTGAAAATCGGTCTTATTAAAGCTGCTTTCAATACTTCGGGATATATACCTTCTTTAACACATAAATTAATGAAATGCGCTAATATTGAACTAAGCTTTAATTTTAACAATTTAATTTCCTTTAATCTAATTTTATCCAGCCCTTCCGAGTTATTGCTATCTAAATTATTTATTATTTTAATTATATCTATTGCTTGTGCTTTTTTAAATCGCATTGAAATGTTTTTACAGTTTACATATTCCGACCTATCTAAAAACTTATAGTTACAAACGTGTTTCATATCAAGTATTTCTTGAGAAAATGTTTTAGAAAATTTATTACATAATTATATCTAGTGTGTTGTCAGTCCTTCCTAAATACTTAACAATAATTTGATCTATGCTACTCTTCTCCTTTCCTATCCATGAATTTATTTTAGCCCAAATCTTCCTCATATTTTTATTACAGTTTTTTATTTCCTCTTGATAATATTTATTTTTTGCTTTATTTATGTATTTATTTAATCTATTTCTATATTTATTATATGACATTCTCAAGTTCATATCCTTTGGGTTACTTTTCCAGGCACGAAAAACTTTATCTCTAAAACTAATCATATTTTTTAGTTTTTTTGTGATCCACGGCTTGCTTTTTCTTTTATTACTCAAGGATATTTCAATTTTTGCATCATCATAAGCACTATGGAAAATTGAACATAATCTATTATATAAATCTAATGGACACTTACAATCTAACAACTCTGCCCACGACACTACTTCTAGTTTTTCAATTACTTTTCTATCACTTATAATATATTTTTTAACATGGTCACTACACTTTTTCGTACCACCTTCAAGGGATACACCGATCGCATAATGATCTGACAACTTACATGTAAGTACATAAGCAGATGTTAAACACTGAGTCCGAACCCACACATGGTCGATGCACGTCCGCGTCACTGTGCCGCCGTACACCTCTTCTCGTGTTGCCTCTGTGATAGCACATTCCATTCCCAACTCACTCATGTTGTTTATGTACTGAGTAGTCGCACTACTAAAACCGGTTCCACGCAACAAATCAATGTTTACATCGCCAACCACTATTACTTCGCAGCTTGAATCAATCTCCGATAATAACTTGTGTATGTTGTCGTTGAATCCCTGCTTGTTAGCATTTGGGGGCCTGTATATGACCAAAACATGAGTACTTTTACAGTCCTGGATTAATTTACCATATATTAATTCATAATACTGTGAATTAACTGTAGCTGCATTAAAATTTAATTTATTCTTTACATATAGAAGTATTCCCCCTCCTCTTTTATTTTCTCTGGTATGTATATATGTATTATATCCATCTATAGCGTATAATGGTAATTCCTGCTTTTTTATATTAATCTCCGTTAAGGCAATTAAATCCAATTTATCTTTGCAATTATCTATTAATATTTGTAACTGTGAAATTTTTTTTCTTAATGATCTTATATTCAAATGTATTATATTGACACCATTACTTTGTTGATTCAGTTCTTCCTGCCAGTTCTCAATTGAAATGTACGTTTTGTATTTTATATTTGATCTTATATTTAGGACATCATCATCGAATTTTGATTTTATCTAATAATACGGTGTTAACTATATAGCATGTTTTTAATTATACATGTCTATATCGCTCAACGAACGGATTACTTTAATTTTTGTGTCATTCGGATCATCTTTTCTTATCAAAACTTTGCCATTTTGTACCCAAATATATTTATATATAGGTTTTAGTTCATTTTTCGCCGTCCACAAAAGGCTGCGCGTGTATTTGGTTAGATCCTCATTGATATAAATCCTTTGTTTGTTCCCGTTAGCAAATAAGTCGTCATTAGTTAAGTGATGACTTTTTCTTGTAGCCAACCATTTATCACGTGAAGCGCGGGTGGACAAGGTGACGATGATTGTCCGCTGTTTTTTATTCCTTTTCGTATCAGCTGCTGCACCGCTTTTATTTTCCTCACCTACCTGCTTTATCTCACAAATCATATTGCTGTTCATACCCAGTTTATTGGCTAGCAATGTAATATTGTTGTCTACGTTTTCGCTTTTGCACTCTTCCAAACCTATTATTTCTATTTTTTTTTCTCTCCCTTGTATTTCTAAATATCCAATTCTGTCCTCCAGCGCCTTGTTGCTTGTCTCCTGGTGCACATTCTTATGCTCCAGGGCTTTGATTTTATTATTCATTTTTTCCTTTTCCTCCACCAGCTCCTGATATTTTTCGGCATAAAAGCTAATGTCATTGGACATCGACTCAAGGGTCTTCTTCATGGTGAACACAATGGACAATTTCTCGTTGACCTCTTCCAGAAGTTTCTCTGCACTGGTCTTCGACATGTCCACTTTGATTAGAGGTTCATCTGACGGTGGTGGTGAAATTTGGCATTCATCACACACACCGTTATCGTTAAATCCCTTTATTTTTGATGCACATTTTTTGTGTAGCACACCCTCACAGGGTCCGTTACATTTCACTGTACTTTCACCCTTGACACGGGCCAGAGACAGTTTGCACAGCTTGCACTGAACCATAATTAATGTTTTTTAACTATACTGTGAATAATACACGTCGCAATTATTTAGTTCTTTCCTTCGATATTGAACACGCACACACTCGTTTACCGATTAAAAAACGTTCGCACGGTAGGAGCTCGCGCGACGAACTGTGACAGGGTGGGTGTTACAATGCAGAAGGACATCCCACTTCAATGCCATGTCATCATCATTTTCTGCCTAGCCTTTTCCTAAACTATGTTGGGGTTGGCTTCCCGTCTAACCGGTTGCAGCTGAATACAGTATTTTACATGGAGTGATTGCCTATCTGACCTACACAACCCAGTTTATTCATCATCATCATTTCAGCCATATGACGTCCACTGCTGGACATAGGTCTCCCCCAGAAGGGGGGGATTTGCCATAATCGCCACGCTTGGTAGGCGGGTTGGCGATCGCAGTATGGTTGTTACAAAGGCACAGATAACGCTGCTGCCCATTCTCTGGTTTTAAATCACATTTTCACAGAGTTTTAACAAACAGGCCCTCACACCACACGCTCATGCCTCTTACCACATCCACGAGAAGATATTATGGGATGGCGCTATCCTTTATGTCCGACACCATCGGAACCCAATTAGTACTAGATAATACGATATCCGTTGGTAAGACATATTGTCAGAATTTCGAGCCACTAACTACTCTTAACGGCTGTCACAGATCTACAAAAGACATCTGGGACCACGAGGCATCCACGGACCAACCTCAGTAAGCTCGGCTTACCCTTTTATTTGAGACCAACTCGTGTGGCTGTTATTATCTAGCTACATCCGACTTTAATATAATTATTAAACCTAATAAACGAACTCCTACGTTATATTACGAGTAAATTAGCACGAAATAAAACATTCTTGTGTCCGAAACAGTTTACTTCAATTATCATCTTCCTGCCCTTATCCCACGTTACTTAAGGTCAGCGTAACACGTTTTTTTTTCTTTCATTTTACTCTGTCAACCGTTACCTACGCTAATATTCATTCCTCACACAATCCATCCATCGTTCTCTTGTAACTACCTGAATTTAATATTTATTATACGGTTAATTTGAAGAAAAGGATTCCTGGTGGAAGGATTAGTAAACTTCTCTCTTAACAGTTAATTATCAAAAGCTGTTGAAGTATTTTTGAAAAGTTTAATCTTATTTTCTCCACATAGAGAACTTGCAAGGTTCTTTGCTCTGCAGTGTAAACTACACGTGCTTGACTGCTGATAACCATGATTCACTTTATTCCTAGGTTCATTTAGAACAGCAAACAATCTCGACCAATTTAAATTCTCAACTAACTATATTTGAGTAAAGATATTATACATTTCGACATTCGACGTGTAAAATACGGTACTCCACAGCTCCGCGCCTGCACAAATACTGTTAGCAACGTGTGTTCATTGTGCTAGCGAGCGCCTGCGAGTTTGGTGATGTCATGAGATAACTTCAATGTTATTGGAAAGTTTCATATTGACAATGCTTGGAACTAGTCGTTTAGTAAGTATTATGCGATTTTACAATATATTCTCGAGATGTCATGTGCCAGGTGTGCACCACATTTAAAATAGACAAAGCCAGTTGTTGATGCGGATTCAACTCTCGGCTATTTTATTTTTCATCTAGATATATTTTATGTCTGGTACCGTCAAAGGTCAAAGGGGACCATTGAAATCGTTGGCACCGTTTGGTGTTAAAAATAATATGCCATTGTATGTATTTGTGGACTTACCTGCCTGGGAGCTGTCGTGTTTTGGTACGAGGTTGGGGACAGTTCGGACTGACATAGAGGTGAATGTGACAGCTTTATTTTTGTCCGTCATGACATATTTAACAGAAAACAGAATACATCTGTATTATGTGAAGAGGTAAACAGAAGGTAGGCATAGAACTGATCACCTGCAGTGTGTGAATTTTGATGTTCTTTTTTAAATACTTTTATTCATGACCATAGATAGGAGGCATTCAGTTGAATACAATGTGTTCTAACTTAGATGTTTCAATTTTGATGTTGCTTTTCAGTGTTGCCTGCCCACAGAGTCCAGGCGGGACCCTATTACTAAGCTTTGGTACACTCTGTCTGTCCATCTGTCGATATTATGAATTAGACCTCTCTGACTGAAAGGTACTCATGTATTTTTACAGTAACATGCAAACAATCGCTTTTTTCCGGAATACGTACTAAATAGACCAGCAGGGCTGTTGCGTATCTTTTTAAATGTCAGTGGCTATCATAGTGTCCATCGATTTACTGTCAAATGGTTATGTTTTGGTACAAAATGGAACCATTTGACAGTTAACCGATGGACACTATGATACGATAGCCACTGACATTTAAAAAGATACGCAGTAGCCCTGCTGAAGGCAACAATAAAAAAAATGTTGAAACACTCCCTACCCTGTCATATATAGCATAGCGCTTTCAAGAATTCAAATGTCGTTGAACTTAAAATATCCAAACGGCAATAAAAACACATAAAACAAATAAAGTTTATTATCGTTTATAAGCACTACTTTTTAACATGTGTTCAGTTTTAGCCGACACGTGTTTCAAAAATAGGGTTGGTAATTTTGTATGCTGTAATGCGTAACCTTAGAGCATCTTTTCACTTGCGACTACTTCAGTAGTTCAGTCCTTGTCCAACGTGTTGGTACTTACCATAGCGTTAAAGTTGTTTATACCGCCCATGGGCCCCTGGCTTTGTAACATGCCGTCAAGGAATATCTCTCGGGCTTATTATTATCTGCTGGTTTCCTCATGCTAGAAACAAAAAATCGAATGATGTTACATCTCTCATTTGTACCAACCTGTAATTAACTGGGCACGCGTGGTGGATTTGTTTTAAATCACCAAAGCAAGTGGTACTAAAGGCAACTTAAAATCGTCACCCTACTTTTGGGCTCTGCAGCCACCAGTTAGTGGTAAAAATCGAACAGTTTATTAACTGTTAACAGTTAAATTAACTGTTAGGTATTTGATTAGTTTTTGTAGGTAGATAGTGAGTTCAATCATGGGCTTTCAACATAGGCAACATACGTTAATTGCTGCCTATATTATACCAGACGGTCGTACACACTGCGACACATTTACACACTATATCCAGTACAACGGGTAGTTAACTAAATAAAATCTAATTAGTCCGTCAGATAGATTTCCATAAAATATTGGACACGTATTCATTTTTACTTTTGTTACGTAAACAAACAATGGAGACGATACAGTGCTTTGAAAACTCGTGTGACGTCATATTCTAAGACATTAGTATGACATTTTTTACCGGTGAGTGACGTCACTACCCCCCACTCAAATCTTTGACGCGTTTTATCTTCGTCAATTTTTAATAATTTGATAAAACAAAAAATACGTACCTATCCAATATTTTTCGATAATTTACCAGACGGACTAATTATACTAATATTTTTTTTTAGTCAGTAAACATCCCTAATGTAAATTAGAGATCAGCTTAGTTAAGTTTGAATAGAATGATTGGTTGTCGTGAGGACTCGTGCGTACCGGGTTAGGTGGCTGATCCGCTCAAACCATTCACCACAATGAACCAGCGTTAAAAAGGCTGATTACAGACTAACCCAGTTTGACTAAAATGTGTGCGGGAAGGATAACAATTATTATCACATAAAGTAAACATTGGCTCCGATAAAACCTCTCACATCCATCTCCTACGCGAGCGACAGGATACGATAGTACCGACGCCAGAACATAGAGCTAGGACTACAATCTGTCAAATTTCTTAAAATTTACAACTTTATCACGGAAACATTAGGTTCAAGGTTGATTGGCAAAATTTGACAGTTTCGGATAATGTGCTAGCGCCTGTACAAACAACAAACAACAAATTGGAATAACAACCTTGCCATAGTCGAAACTTATCACTAGAGATAAAAACCGTTATCTACGGTGATATTGTAACTTTTTTACAAAGACTTAATATCGTAATCAATTTCAGATAATATTTATAATATTAAGCCGCCGTCAGATAACCTTTAACGTTTAAAAATTAACTGACGTTTTCTAGACCCTTTCGGATAAGCGTGGTGGATTAAATTTTTAACTGTTTGTAAAACTTGATGATGGTTGATGCGACAAGGTAGACCCGCCAAATTCGAATTTTCTTACGTTTTTTACAATTTGCCGGTCAGTGTCAAGTCGTATGTTAAGAAAAAACGAAATTCGCTTACTTAACTGCTAAGTATTTTATTTATAAAGTTATCGTCATTAGTGAAGTTGAACAAAACAAAATCCGATCTGAATCAAAAATTTCCCATACATTTTTGAAAACAGACACTAAAAAAAAATTGTCAAAAGAGTGTTTTTTATCTGTACTTGTGATTGAATTGCCAGATGCAATATTTAAAATATCAATTGACATGAATAATATTTATATCTTTAAGGTGAATGCTCCAACTAGCCCACGAAATTCAATTTTTTTTACGTTTTTTGGAATTTGCAGGTCAGTGTTAGTTTGTATGTTCATTAGAATATTAATTGCGGCTGTAAGACGTATGTACTTACAGAATTATAATCATCAAACTCATCAATACAAGCCTCCAAGTTCATAGAGGTGCAGGAACTTGCAAAAGTCATTTTTGCACCTTTATGAACTTGGAGGCTTGGCTTTGTTTGGACTCTGGCATATCGACCCACCGCCATTTTGTGTTTTTTTTTAAATCACGGCCCACGGTGAAATTGGTATGTATGGTTAGAGGATACGAAAAATGTCATGTCATGGTCCCCAAAGTGTCACGTTGTCGAGATATTTGAAAGTAAAGATCGACATAATAGTATGAGTACAATGACCACAGAATAGACCTTTTACGTGTCTTTATGTGTGGATTATTACTATTACTGTTTATTGAAAAAGAGCACGATAAAACTATTCTTTGACATATTATTAGCGTTTCATTGCGTTGCGAAACGATTTTCTCGTGCGCCTAATAAAAATCAACCTGGGAACGATTATTTGGATACAATTTAACGGTTAAACACGTAATAAGTCTATTTTTAATGATTGTCGTTGTACTCATTTGTCGATCTTTACCTCCAAATATCTCGGTAACGTGAGACTTTGGGGTACCGTGTTACTGGACATTTTTTGTTAGTCTAATGTCCTCTACCCACACATACCACTTTCATCGTGGGCCGCGATTTCGAAAAAAAATCAAAATGGCGGGCAGGTTGATATGCCAGATCGGTTCTATCCCTTTTAGCTAGTTTCTTAGTAAATTATATTTCTAAAACAGAGAAATGAAGCAAAAATAAGTAAAAATACTAGATAACACAAAAAAACTAAACTTATTTAATCAACAGTAGGTAACCTCTGCAGGATATTCGCAGATCCTCATGCCCATCCCGCACCTTTCAGGATTTACTCGAAGTAAATCTGAATAGAGCTGTGCATGTGGCTGCATACTTGTCTTTTGAGATCATCGACACATAAAGAAGAAGAATTCCATTATATTAAATAATCTTTTCAAACAAATACTATTCTTAAGCATTTCTATTAAATATATAAACATGAAATTCAATAAACAGATATGAATATACGGTTACACGGCCAAGAAAATACTTTAAAGCTACCAACTTAAAATCGATTCATACACTGGCAACACTGCACTCGCTGTCACGCTGGCTGTGTCACAATTTGTCAAATATTGGTTTGTTAAAAATGACGAGCTACACGATTTTTGTTCAATAAAAAAATAATATTTAAATAATCGCGTGTTTATCACAATGACTGTTTGGCGAAAACTCGAAGATGGAGAAGTATACGCCATTGGTGAGTATTTCTGTTTAATTCCCGCTTATTTTTGATGAAAAGTGATGTATTGGTGTCGAATGGTAATCATGAAGTTTGCCTCCCGCTGAGAGAAGATAAATATAAACATTGTATCAGACGTGCTTTGTACTGCCTACAGCTTCACTAACAGTTATCCTGTTAGAAACAGTCAACAATTCACGAGAACTAGGTTGTCTAAATGTCATTTACGTTTACATTCTGTTGTCACTGGCCACTCCCCAAAGTTATGATTAAATAAGTCCATTGCTAACTTATGCATAATGCTTTATCGAACGACGAGGCTGTTATGTTTTATTCGATCCTTTTTTATACAAATAATGTCACTATTGTATTGATTAATGGTTTGTGCTGATTAACTATCAAAGATAAAAGTACTGGGCTTATAAATTCTTTTATTTATGTACCTAGTGTTTATCGTGTTTTCCTTATGTCATAGCAGATAAAGTATCTTACTTGACATTGGTATGAGTTTTTTGATTATAGGAAAATTGGGGATTGTATGTAAACATAAATTTAATCGCTGCAAATTAATATAGCATGGTTTAATTACTTTCATGAACAAGGTTATTTGTTTTAATTGGATTCTTTATAGTTTACTCCACTGTGGCATAATTAATACTCTTTTGTATTGTTTATGTTTTGATCACTCTTAAGAGTTCACTCGACTAGTTTCTGATCATTCTCGGTCACAGCTCTGTCATACTATCTGCTTAATTTTAAATATAATAAATTGCTACAAGCAAAGACACAATAAATAGGAAAACCATAACTTTTAAATAGTTTTCCTATTCATAGCGTCTTTGATTGTAACACTTTCGAAATACTGGTTAGGAACCAAGTTAGTTAGTTTACCAAGAAAGCAGTTTAATATAATTAATCGCAGCACTCCCTTGAATTTTTACTGGCCTACATGGTGTCCCATCGCTGGGCAAAGGCCTCTCTTTTCTCCTTGCATACATGATCACCTCCTCATGGGCTCTGTATGGTGTCGGACGTAAAGAATAGTATCTTCCTGTGGGTGTTGTAAGAGGCGACTAAGGGACTTACCAGAGAATGGACAGGAGCGTTCTCTGTGCCTTCGTAACAACCACACTGCGATCGCCAACCCGCCTGCCAAGCGTGGCGATTATATCAAATACCCCCCTTCTGGGGGAGGCCTATGGCCGGCAGTGGACATCTCATGGCTGAAATGTTGATGATGATACATGATCATATCTCACCAACTTCACCCCAGTCAACCTCGACAGCACAGGCCTTTCTCAAGGGTCTAGTGTGTGATGATATAATTGCCCATCTCACCAGGTACATCCATGGCAAAAATAAATCAAGATTTGCTTTTTATTAAATCAGAATGTCTAAAGAAGCATGCCACAATTGAATCAAGCATTATGAAATTCCAATTTACTCCCCCGTGTAAAATACTTGATTATAATGATGATGCATGTGCATATTAAAACATTGTATGTGCTGTTTATGGTCTAGTAAAATATGGCAAAGATTAGTCACATACTTAGCTACTGTCTTATATGAATACAAATACAAGGTGTAAACCGTTCCTTTACCTAGCCGTCAACTAAGCATTAGAATTTGCCATATGAAGGGTTTATTTATTGGTATTTTCTTTTCTCTGCTGCAGGAACTTTCCATCAGTTACCACTCAGTCGCAGCCCCATTGTTTAAATTTGTGCCTCGTTGATGCAAATAGAGTCCCTCCTATTTTTTTTTGTTTTTCAGAAACTTTGCTCCACAATAGGAATTTCTCCTGTATCGTGGGTGCGTTCACAAACATTTAAACTCACATACACTTCTAATGATGAGGTTCTATTGAAACAGAGATAAGCATAATGAAATGACATGACATGACTGATTCAACCAACCAGAGAGGAGACACAATTTGAATTTCAACCCATGATTCCTGCAAGTCACACTCCGTTCCTTTTCTCTGAAAACTCATATTTACAACCCAGTTTCCAAGTTTTAATTACAATAAAGTATTAAGTGTGTTACGGTTTTATTGAATTCGCCTCATATCACACAACATAATAATACTAATACCATAGAAATTGGATGCTGTAGTATCAGTAAAAACAAGGAAACTTTACAGGGAAATACATAATTATTCTATGTACCCATCCCAGCATAATAACATCCTTTATATAGAGTAATTATAAACTATTTATTAAGTTTAATAGTATGGCAATGTCTGTTATTATTATTCCTTTATTCATCTTCTTACAAATTGTTAACATTATAAATATTTAAAAAAAACATAAATATTAAAAAAATGCTTACCGGCCAACGGGATCAGGGTCCTATCTACCGGCGATTAGACGATTGACAGTGAAATTTGATGAATTGAATGACATACTCAGTTTTGCCAGCAGATTCACACACGTGTTGATCGGAAAATATCCCACGGACTTAATTATCCTTTCAAGATATAAGTCTTATGTCCCAATCTATACGCCAAACATCCAAATCTGTTCACCCGATAAGGCTTTTTAGTATTAGTGGATATCTATGCGGTACACTGCTGGCCAGAAGATCTATCGGGTAGCTGATGGAACTTCCGCACAAGCCGTCATACCCTAATTTGGCTCACTGATGTGTATTATGCCCAAATATGGCAACAACAAATATTCTACCCACGCAATTATGCCGATCTATGTTTGACCTCCAAATCGAAAACCTGTTTAATCTGTAAACAAATTCGACCTTCGTCGCATGCTAACACCTACTAATTGAGAAGCTTTGCTGCACCTGCTATGTTCGTTCAACATTCTGATTAGCTAATCGGAATGTTGAACGAACATAGCAGGCAGGATATCAATTTCTAGAGCACCTTTGACAGCTGCCAAAGGTCCCTAGAAATTGAGACTTGGAAATTGGAAAGCAGAAAGTAATCCTATTTATGCCAAAAGTAACGAAGCATCAGTAGTTTTACTAATGCGTGCCACACAAATTGAATCGGATCGGCCTGATTCGGTATGACGCTGCACAGCCATGAGGCAAAATTATTTGATTTTGCCAACTGGCCTGGGCTTAGTTCATTCCGAATTAGCTACCTAAATAAACGCCTGTAAGTTTACAAAATGAGGGCCCAAAACGCAACATTGCCATCGCCGAACCAAATTATTTGGGGTAGGCGCACCAAAATCGTCCGTTTCTTCTTCGATCTTCTCATGGCCTCCATATCATCTTAATATTGTAACAATATTCGATATTGTGTATGTATTTTATTCGGTGCTCTAGAAAGAAAGAGAGATTTTTTTTAAGTATTAGTAGTTCACATTCACAAACCTATGACCTAATAAGTGACCCTTGATTAAGTAACCTAGCAACCCAAATAGCTAACTAGAACAAACTCGGAGCACGTCGTTACTGAACTATAACTTGCAATTAACACAATATCAATAGAGATAGTTACCGCTAATCTTCGCATTCAATCGTCACAGTAAGTCTTGATAGCGCGGGTCACGCAGTACAATTTAAATCTATTTCTGGTTCGTAAGGAACAAGGAACCGTGTTATTTTGTGGCCTTAATAATACTAGTTCTGTGGATTGCACTGTGATATGAAATATGTCGTGGCAGTGATAAGGAGATTTAGTCTAGAATTGTGGGAAAATTGCGGAGTGGAAAAGATTTGTAAGGTTAGAATAAGTGTCGATCGTCATTTTCTTGCTCTTGTCCCATTCGGGCCATCCCATACTGGGTCGGCGCAACACGTTTTCTTCTTCAATTCTACCCTGTCAGACGTCACGGCTTCATTTATTCCTTTCTCTTTCATATCATTCCTCATACAATCCATCCGTTTTTTCTTTGGCCTTCTTCCCTCTCCATCACATTAATATCCATGACTTCTATCGTCACATGCGTTTCATCCCTCCTCATTACATGTCCAACTCCATACTAAGATAGAGTAAAATAAAATAAGTGTCGATGATGAGGTATCTACTATACTAGGAGGATGCATTGCTGTCCGTTATTGAGTTGTGAAAGTCAGTCGTTTTAAAATAGGTACTTGTATTCAGTTGCATCTGGTCAGACTGGAAGCGGATCAAAACATAGTTGGTAAAAGGTTAGGCAGATGATGACCTCTATGTTACAGACGATTAAAGCTCTGATGGAGGAATGTTCATCATCTGCCTAGCCTTTTCCCAACTATGTTGGGGTCGGCTTCCAGTCTAACCGGATGCAGCTGAGTACCAGTATTTTACATGGAGCGACTGCCTATCTGACCTCCACAACCCAGTTAATACTAGGTAATACGATACTCTTTGGTAAGACTGGATGTCAGAATTTCAGGTCACTGACTACCTGTAACGACTGCCAAAGATCTATATATGGCAGCCGGGACCAACAGCTTAACGTGCTTTCCGAGGCACGGAGGAAACTCGGTATGTCGGGTGGTCACCCATCCACAGACCGACCTAGGCAAGCACAGCTTAACCTAAAGATCGACCCCGAGTGGCAGTTCTTATTAAGCCTGATGGAGGAATGTTGCGCCTACTTAATTGTGATAGACCGGAGCGCTATTGACACTACTGAATGATGATAGCCTTTTGAAATGAAGGTCCTTCTGGATCGTGATATAATAATAGGTATGCTGGCTATTGCAGAACACTAGTAAAGTCGAATACAAGTCTTAAACGATTGATATATTTTTTTTAATTGCAAAATGGGCCTGCTCTTGACCTCGATCACGCCTGATGGGAAGGGATTGATAAGGTCTATGAAAGAACGAGCGTGCCCAGAAGATGCCTGTTCACTCTTGCTTTGAAGGCCACTCATTAATAACTTCTTAATTTGTTCCGTGTAAAGTTAGTGTTATGTTGATAATTGATGGTTGTAATTAATGCACTTGAATTCGATTACAAATTAACTACAAACACTTCTATTCGTTAGCACTCAAACTTCTGCTTAGTGTTATAATTCCACAAATTCCATGAAGCTTCACGTTTTACCCACTTGAATGCATCGCGTCTAGTAGAATTGCGACCTTCTTGCTGAAACACGTCACAATCGATACCCAAATCACTTTGGAACTATCGTATCGGTTGGTTTGGTAGTTCTTTCGCTGTAATCTACAATAAGTACCGACGATAGGCATAATCTTTCTGCCCTTATACTATTTTTTTGGGGATGGCGCAACGGTAAAGTCTATTGCCATACAACTTCATTAACCGTCATCACTTTTCTGTCTACATCGTCTTTTACAAAAACCCACTCTCTTTTCTTTGATCTATCTTGTTTGGGTGCCAAAGCCACGCAGTCTGGAACACTTCCAGTAAAGCTGTCTAGCCAGGTTGATTCTGAGACATACGTTCGATAATGTCGAGGTCAGGTATGATATTAGCAGTGACATCGTCACTTCGTCTGGTCCACTCTCGCATATTCCCGCCCACACTGCGCAAAATCCGCGACACATTTTACGGTAATGCGTGCGAGGATGCCAGATGTACTCAATTACTTAGTAGCCTTATATTATTATATCGGTTTCTCGACTGGTTATATTTACAGACCTTTCCGGTATGTCCTGACATATGTTACCTGCTTATTAATTTTGTCGGAGATTTCGTTTTGAATATCAAACATAAATTTTTGGATTCTCAAAAAGCTGGTTCGGTCTGTCGCTACCAAAACTGGTTAGATTTCAATTTTCAAGAGTTTTCAATGGCACAGAATTTTGGATGTCTGCTGGTCAGAACTCGATAATTACCAGTGAATACAGCAAGGTCCCATACATCATCATTTTCCTGCCCTTATCCTAATTTATTTGGGGTCGGCGCAACATGTCTTCTTCTTTCACACTTTTCTATTTCTCGTCATGTCAGCAATTACCTCTTTTCTAACCATATCATCCTTCACACAGTCCATCCATTGTTTCTTTGGTCTTCCTCTACTCTTATAGCCATCAAGGTCCCATACATTACTTAATAAAAATATTGTAGCTAGAACCGATGGCACAAGTATGTACTCATATTCGCACATGTCCCTACATGCCAATCGACGCATTCGGCCCCCTTCCGTCACCTGAGGAAGTCCAATTATGTCTGTCAAAACATCACTCTGACAATAATGTCCTCCAATCAGCATTTCGCCGTAATAAAAATGATTCAATTGATTTTTGTGCCCATTGCTCATTCGCAAGAGTCCCATGTGAACAACGTCATTATGTTTTTGTTTAACATTTGGGATGCTACTTGCGTTTTTTGGTCTTATGATGACACACATTTAATGGAGTGTTCGCAAAAAGTTTCCGTTACTTCGAGAGCTGTGAAACTAAAAATATCAATCCGGTTTAGTGTTAC
Organism: Diarsia brunnea; assembly: GCA_949774965.1. Taxonomy (NCBI): domain Eukaryota; kingdom Metazoa; phylum Arthropoda; class Insecta; order Lepidoptera; family Noctuidae; genus Diarsia; species Diarsia brunnea. Next base: position 13,541,056 of record OX459019.1, on the reverse strand, counting down.
ATTAGCGACAACAATTGCATCGGATCTCGATAGCCAAAACCGGCAATATTTATATTAAAATCTGGTCCATCAAGTAAACTTCTGGTGGGTTTTTCATCAGGACTACGCCGGTGCTATCTATGTTTTTGATAACGAGGTTATTGTTTGTCTTCACGTTCTAATTACATTGTAATGTAACGCAACTAGCCATTCGAAACTCCCCAAATGATAGGTAAAGTGCACTGAATAGTTTACAACGCAATTCACTATCCATAAATTAACTTCGGCTCGTAAACCAAACACTAATTACACCGAACAATGTGCCCGATGATCCATAAAATGGAACCTGTACCATTTGTACCATTAACGCTGTCATCCGAAAACGCTCTATACCAGGTGGGTCTCTAGTATAGCAGTGTCTCATTACATGAAGTATCGGTGACATATGCATGGATCTGATGTCTGATAGATTTATAAGTCGCTTAGACGCGCCGTTTTATCGACGAGCTCGTAAAATTGATAGATTCAGGGTACCCTAGATAAGTGCTTCCATAGAGATTTACTGTTTTTGCTGGGGTGGAACTTGGGTAAGGAATTTTAAGTCTGAGAGATTTTATTACGGGATCTTAGTTTATTAAAAAGGTTTCTATAAAGTCGAAGTAAGTATCTTCATTTCTTGTTGGATTCTTTGAACTTCGGGCATTTAGGGAAGTTCGCTACTTTTTACACGACTGACCAAAGTTCAGAACTCAATTTAGCAGACTTAATTTGAGCGTATCATCAAATCAAATAGGTTCTTTCACTGCTCATTGAAATCGACGGGTAATCTCAATCACAATAGTCCTTTAGTTATACAATTACTCGAACAAATCTATTTCAATTGTTGCTTGATTAAGTTGGTCGACTGATTTATTAATAAAGCAAATTTTTCATGTAATTCCGTCTGTCATGTTTTCTAGACGATGCGAACTTTTTGGAACTAAGAAATGTTTAAGGAATACACGTTCCAAAACTACAGAAAAGTTGAAAGGGAATCAACTGTCGGAGTATGAGCATATTATTATGATAAGGAGGGACGAATCGCGTAACTAAAATAATGATGAATATAAAATAAATGTTGATGAATGTAGAGAGAGGAAGACCAAAGAAATGATGGATGGATTGTATGAAGAATGATATGAAGGAAAAACGAGTAAATGATAACATGACGATTGACAGGGGAGTGAAAGTAAAAAAACATGTTGAGCCTCAAACAACATGGCATAAGGCTAGGAAGATGATCATGACGTTCCAAAACTAATAAATAACACAAGTTGTGTTATTTATTAGTTTTACACAACACAGAACACAAACACGGAAATACTCGGCTGGTCTACTCTATATGCATCGTCATCAACATCATGTGTTTAAAGACACCCCAATAATTTTATCTAATGTCCAATTGGATACATGATCCTCTTCCATAGATTTCTGTCCTCTGCCAATTTTTTTGTAGGCAAGCAATCAATAAACCGCGTCTATCCCGTCTAAACCGTTGCTAGATCTAACGCCCTCCGCATCAGCATTCATACCGCGCTCAAGTTGCGTTCAAACGCGATTTTGGTGCGCTCGCGCCTGTCTCGTCTTACGTGACTCACGCGCATACCGCCCCTATTGTCCTGGATTAATTGTTTGTGTAAGTACAATGAATGTTAAACATTAACCTTTTCTTCATGTCTTATTAATATGTTTGGTTTTTTGCGCGTTTCTTTGCACCGGATGTCATTTGTTAACTCGGGATCTGGTTAATCTTTATGTCAATTTAATTAATTTGCGACGATTGCTGGTGGATATTTTTAAGACTGTCGCGTAGTCGGGTTACTTAACTATCGTCATCAAGGTTGAAGTTATTTAATGGTTCATTTGGTGTGATGTTATGATCATATTTTCTCATGGTTCAAGGATCTTTTGAGATAAATTGGCTCCCAGTCTCACGTCAATTCTGCGTGTGAGTTTGCTAAAGGGAATGCAACTGCTCCCATGAAGACCGATCAGGGAATTAGGAGTGTTTTTGCCTTCGACTAAACACGTTCTCTTTATTGCTAAATTGTTTGGTATTGGGGAACGCAATTTCTTACATGATACAGGGAATTAGGAGTGTTTTTGCTTTCGACTGTACACATTCTCTTTATAGCTAAATTGTTTGGTATTGTTGTGCCAAATTGGAAAGCATTGCTATTACGCTCCATGTTGTCACAGGATACGTTAGCCATTTTGGCTTCGTTTATTATGTCATAGTATTTGACGTGCCATTAGCATATGTTTTGCGAATAACGGTTTGTTTGAATTTCGCGTTTTGTTTACTTAATTTTATACCTACCAAATTTGCACTGGATTTGGCGTTGCCAGAAATATGGAATCATATAATATTTATTTATTTTTGTCATGTCATGTATCTGGGATATTTTTTTTCTTTCTTTCGTATTTGGCAAATATTTTCCGCAGTGTGGACTATTAAATTATGTGCTGACTTCGATGTATCGCTGTATAGGACTTCAAGTACGTTCTAGGCTTTATAAATAGTTGGCCTTTTGCCAAGTTTTACAAGAGAAAAACTACGTTTAATTGTAATTAAGTACCTTCTGTCCATGATCCAAGACGGCTTTTATAAACTTAGAAATCCACACAGGAAAAAGGTATCATTAAGTAAGTACTTAGGTATACAATGTGCTAGTAGGTATATTACTGTAGGTCATGTCATATGATGATACGCATGGCTGTTGCCATTCAAACACTGTACCTACCAGTTAATAGAACAATTAATATATTGGAAGCAAGTTGTGGCTAAGTATTATCAGCCGCTTCTTTTTTGGCGGCTGGTAAATCATCGAATAACCCCTCCCGCTCTTGGGCAGAGCGAAAGGGAGTGTCGGAGACTTCTACTGACTAAAAACCACCCATGTTCCTTCTTAGCCCTTTATGTCGAGGTCACGGTATCTCTTGCGAACAACCCGCAGCCCCGACGGGAAGCCGCTTGGATCAATCTTCAGGTTAAGCTGCGCTTGCCTAGGTCTGTGGTGACCACCCATAGGTGCCTACTGATTTTTTTTCCGTGCCTCGGAAAGCACGTTTAGCTGATAGTCCCGTCTGTCATTTGAACATCTTTGACAGTCGTTACAGGTAGTCAGTGGCCTGAAAGTCTGACAGCCAGTCTTACCAAAGGGTCATCATATTACCTAGTACTAACTGGTTTTGAAGGTCTGTAAGGAGGTCTTCGACCATCTGCAGGCTATGACCTATCCTAATTCAATTACTCATTCTCTACGACACGGATTCCTCAATTAATTTCAATTGTAGTCTACACAACTGGACTTCACTGTATTAATCTCTGATTCGTAAAAGTAAGATAGTCTATACTATTGTGAAGATATTAAACAGTCAGCAAAGAGGCAGCAGAACCGACCAGCCTGGGAGGTAACGGAAGTTCAGGCATCAGCACGTCAAACTAAGTCCCATGTAACCATAATTTGAAATATTTTATTGGAACGAAGTTTTGGAACGAAGTTCCTTATCGCGCGTTGTGAAAGGGGGCTAGACGGAAAAAATTCTTACGAAAAGTTGTCACGACACTTTTTGCTATAGTAAGCTATTGTAAGCTGTGCGGCGTCGCATGTTTCTCTGTTTGTCTCTCTCTCTCTTATAGAAAGCAAGCCAGATATTTTCATTTCTACATTTTTTTTTTTTTTTTACATAATAAAAAATAATAACAATAACTTCGTTCCATCCGGGTGTTCCTTGACACCTCTCAAGTTTTTTTTTATTTCGAGAGATCCTTACCTGAGTCGACTTCGACAATAGTCACTCGTTAACCGTATTATAGTCCATACGGACATACATATTAACGTCTATTTCTCTTCGCCCACAGCCATATACAACTACACGGCCAAACCAGGATCTCGCCACCTCTCCTTCGACGTCGGCGAGTTGTTACACATCGAGCGAGAGACTGAGTTCTGGTACTGGGGCAACACTCTCACGAGAGATGCAAGCGGTGCCTTCCCTAAGAGCTACGTTCAGATAAGGGACTGTATAGTTGACAGGTAAGATTATTGAACCATTTAGGGTTCCGTACCTCAAAAGGAAAAAAACGGAACCCTTATTACTCGTGTGTCTGCCTGTCTGTCTGTCCGACTAATCCTCCCTCCCCCTTATCACCGAAACTTCTGAGCCTAAAATTCTGACAAAAATACAGAAATTAGTTCAACACTTATAGATTACAGGAAAACCTATTAGAAGTCTATGGTGCTAAAATAACATGGAAAATCTCTCAACGGAACCTTTCATGTGCAAGTCCGACTTGCACTTAGCCAGTTTTTTTTGGTGGGTGGGAAATCATCAAATAACCCCTCCCGGTCTTGGGCAGAGCGAAAGGGAGTGTCAGACTTCTACTGACTAAAAACCACCCATGTTCCTTCTTCGCCCTTCATGTCGAGGCCGCGGTATCTCTTGCGAACAACCCGTAGCCCCGACGGGCAAGAATTCATACCATCACAAACACTTTCCACACCTGCTTGCCACATTACGTTCTGTACTTAGTACTATAAACGAGTAACAGAAACTCAACACCCAAACGTTCAAACACGAGATGAGATTACTCCATATTACATTTCACACAATCAATATAATAAACGGAGTAGCAAATGAGCGCTAACTGATAATATTTCAATTAAAACGGCAGCGGGCACTCATACACACACACTTCCTCACAACCGCTCATACATTACGCATAGTAGTGATTCATTTGACAATGGGCAACGATTATCAATCGCGGTCACTGACCTCGGCAATTAGAATAGTTTTTTATGGTAATTGTGAGTTAGGAGGGCCACCAGGCCCTGGTTCTATGGCTGAGGAAGTCAGGAATCTTGGTTGGGGAGATATGTGTTCTAATCGGAAGTGATATGAGTCATTTCCTTAGGTGACTTGTGTAGACTGATTGTCTAGTAGTATACAGGGTGTAAATTAACCCATCACACAGTTGTTAACCAAGCATTCTGTACAGTGTACCTCAAACTATAAGTACCCCTACGCAAAAATTTTTGCTGGGAAACGACTTTTTTTTGGTTTCACATTTTACGGTAAAACTCAATGTACTCTTAAAACATTGTGCTATTAGATGCTTTGAATAATAAACGGGTCATGAAGGTAAATTAACTAAAGCTATAACCGGAACGATGTCAATAACTATCGCCCCATATCGGTTATATCATGCATCTCGAAAATTTTTGAAAAGTTACTGAATAACAGACTGATTAGCTACCTTAATAAACATAATATTTTATCTTCAACACAATATGGTTTCAGAAGGGGCCTATCTACACAAGACGCTGTCAAGGCATTAACAGGCGATATAGTTAACAATGTCGATAAAGGTCTGAAATGCCTTACAGTATTTTTAGACCTAAAAAAGGCATTTGACACCGTTTCTGTCCCAATCCTTCTGCACAGACTTGAAACAACCGGTATAAGAGGTACGGCTCTCTCTCTTTTTGGTAGTTACCTATCTAATCGAAAACAGCAGGTTAGGGTGGGAAACATAACAAGCGATGAAAAAACTGTATGTTTTGGTGTACCTCAGGGAAGTGTGCTCGCCCCTACGCTGTTCCTGATTTACATAAATGAATTGTGTAATATCAGGAACAGCGGTGGACGGATTTATTCATATGCAGACGACACAGCGGTAGTTTTCGCCGGTGAATCTTGGGCTACCGTACGTGCTTCTGCTGAACGTGGATTGGCGTTAATAGCAAGTTGGTTAAACGCTAACCTTTTAACTCTTAACGTGTCTAAAACTAACTTCATCTGTTTTACTCCGAACCAGAGGACACAGCCTGGTGCTGATTTTGGGATCGTGATCCATGAGTGTGCAAATTCTCATAATATATGTAACTGTCAAAGCATTCAACAAGTTAGATTCACAAAATATCTTGGTATAACAGTTGACCAAAGACTGTCGTGGCACACCCACATTGAAAATACCATGGCCAGGGTCAGAAAACTAATATGGATATTTAAAACGTTGCGACATGTGATGCCGTCATTGTTACTTAACAGAATCTATATTGCTCTGGCACAAACGGTTATTACATACTGTATACCGATTTGGGGAGGGGCCACTAAGACCAAGTTTCTAGACCTAGAAAGGGCTCAAAGGTCTCTCATCAAAGTCATGTACTTCAAACCCTTTCGATATTCTACAGACAACCTTTACAAGGTCAGTAATCTGCTTACTGTTAGGAAATTATATGTATTGAACATAACCATAGATCTGCACAAGTCCCTCGCATTTTATCCATCAAATCTCGACAAAAGACGTAAAGATATTGTGGCGCACTCATCTCGGATCCGTACGGTTTTCGCTAGGCGTCAATATAACACACAATCAACTTACATTTATAATAAATTGAACCTCCTATTGAGTATTTACCCCATGTTGCGGTATAACTGTAAAAATAATCTAACAGAATGGTTAAAATCACAAACGTATGATGGAATCGAAGTTTTATTAACCAGAATATTTTAAAGAGGAACCCTATCATAACGTACTTTCATCATGCAATCATTCACACACATACACTTACTCACGCCGATACTCATCGCACATTCGCTTCTCTAACACACACTTACACACACACACACACACAAACACTACACATACTTGGACATGCCAAAATAATATTGTACTATCCTTGGTATGTAATCTTTTCTTATTCTTTTTAAGTAGGTACCTATGTCTCAACATTGTAGAGAGAAAGATATTCCATGGGAAGTTGCGAGGCAACCCCATCACAAGTATATTTATAACTTACCGGGGCTTGCCTCAATTTTGTGCTGTAAAAATTGTATGAGAATCAATAAAAACTTTTATTATTATTATTATTTTGGCATACATTTAATGTTCTCGGCTTAAAATTTTAGTCGGAGAGAGCTGATAACACGGGCCTAAGCCATGAGATTATCAGTTGAAATAGGTGACGTTAGGTTAAACGCAGGAAATTGCATGGAAGATGGTATCGTGTTTGAGTGTTGATGAAGGTTTTCTGATTCACATTGCAAAAACTTTCTGACGAGTCTGCATGTGTTTAGTATCACTGCCTTTTGTAGCAGATGGTAGGTATTTGGGGGTAAGTTAAGAGAACTAAGGGATTGGTGAAGTTGTTTCGGAATTACTCCTGTTGACGACAAAACTATTGGTACTATTGTAACTTTTTTCAGATGCCAAAGTCTGGTAATTTCATCTTTTAGTTCGATGTATTTGGTTAGTTTTTCTGCTATTGTGGTTTGCAAATTATGGGTATTTGGTACAGCAATATCAATTAAGTATGCAGTTTTATTTATCTTGTTTATAAGTGTAATATCTGGTCTATTGAAGTGAACTGTTCTGTCGGTAAAGATGCCGCGATCAAAATATAGTGTTGTTGAATCATTTTCTAATCTAATCTCTGGATTGTATTTGTAGTATGGTACAACGGAGTCTATGAGTTTATACTGATGAGCTAATTTCTGGTGTATGACGTTGGCTACTTGGTCATGTCTGTGTTTGTAATCTGTTTGGGCTATTGATTTGCACGCGCCTGTGATATGTTGAATTGTCTCAGGGGACCTATTGCATCTTCTACATGTGTCATTATTTAAATTCTTTATAATGTATTTTCTATAATTTTTGGTTTCAATTACCTGGTCCTGTATAGCAAGCATGAAACCTTCAGTCTCTGGGAAGAGTTCACCTCGACTTAACCACTCGTTCGACGCTTCTTTGTCGACATTTATGTGGCATAAGTCTTGGCGGTGTCTTCCATGTAGAGACTTCTGGGTCCATTCTAGGATCTTAGTTCTTTCGTTGGTAATTTTTTCATTTTTCTGTTCAGTCTTATATTTTAGATTTAAGGGTGTTAAATGTTGGTTGTTTTGAGTAACAACTTCGTGAATTACAGAGGTTTCACTTTTTGAAAAAAAGAATTGTCTGAGTGCTTTTATCTGTCTGTTGTGCAGGTTAAGAATGTCAATTAGACCTCTGCCTCCCTCTTTCCGTGGCAGTATTAATCTCTGTATACAGGATCGTGGATGGTGTTTCCGGAATTTGGTCATAGTGGTGTTAATTTTCCGTTGAAGGTTTTTGAGATCGGTTTTGGTCCAATTGATTATCCCGAAAGAATATGTAAGAACCGGTACAGCAAAGGTGTTTATTGCTTTAATTGTATTTCGGGAATATAATTGTGTTTTCAGAATTGTGTTTAGTCTGTGTTGAAATTGTTGTGTTAATTTTTGTTTAGTTTCTTTATAGTGAATCTGTCGTGATTGCGCGTACCCTAAGTATTTATAACTATCTTGCTCACCTAATGGTTGTATCTGTTCTCTAGTTCCTAAAGTGTATTCGTGTTGGTAATTCTGTCCTGCTTTAATTGAATTTATTTTACATTTATCTATGCCGAATTCCATTTTAATATCATTTGAAAATTGTTCTGTTAAGTTTGCTAATTCGTGAAGCTGACCCTCAGTTTTTGCGTAAAGCTTAATATCATCCATATATAGCAAATGATTTAAATCTATTGTTTGTGCATGTCCTTCAGTAGTTGTGTATTTTAATGGGAATCCTAATGTTGAAGCGTTTAGTATATTAGACAGGGGGTTAAGGGCAAGACAAAACCACAGAGGGCTTAGCGCGTCTCCCTGAAAGATCCCTCTCTGAATTTGTATTGGACTAGTATCTACTGTTTCATTGGGAGAACTTAGTCTAAGCACAGTTGTCCAGGTGGTCATCATGGCCTTTAGGAATGCTACTATTGTCGGGTGTATTTTGTATATTTCTAAAATTTTCACAAGCCACGAATGGGGAACAGAGTCGTAGGCTTTTTTATAGTCGATGTACATACTGAACAGATCGGTTTTAGTTTTGTGAACTTTTTTAAGAATGACTGAGTCTATGATTAATTGTTCCTTGCAGCCTTGACTGAACTTTCGGCATCCTTTCTGTTGTTCAGCTAAAATGTTATTAGTGTCGATGTGTTGATAAATTAGTTCAGATATACAGGATGTAATAATTTTGTACAAGGTCTGCAAGCATGTTATAGGTCTATATTTTGCTGGGTTAGTGAGATCATTAGGGTCTTTGGGTATCATAAAAGTTGTACCTAATGTTATGTAGGGTGGTATAGATTCAGGGTCCTGGATGAATAAATTTATGTGATTATATAGGAAACTTTGGACTGCTGTAAATTTTTTGTACCAGTAACTATGAATTTGGTCTGAACCGGGCGTTTTCCAGTTGTGTAACCTAGAAAGTACTCTATGGAAAATATCGGGGGATATACTTTCATATGCCATTGTCTGAATATTGGTGTTGCTGTTTGTCATTTCTGTTTGTATCCAGTTCGCTTGGGCATTATGTACGGTTGGTTGTTCCCAAATCCCTGCCCAGAAGTTTTGTAACGTCTCTGGGTCAGGGGAGTTATGATCAACATTTGGGTTGTTATCTTGAACGTTAGATGTTACCTGTCGAATATTGCGATAAAACAATTTTTCATTGTTAGAGAATTGGGTGTTTTGTAGTTTTCTTTGTGTACATGCTCTGTATCTTTGTAGGCGTCCTGCGACGACTGAAAGTTTTTGTTTAAGTGTGTCTAATGTGTGTGCTGGTTGTGTATTTGGTTTTTCATGAATAGTGTGAATTCTATATTGCTCTACTATCTTATTAACGTGTTTTATTATTTTCCTACTTCTATTACCATTAATGAACTGCGTCATTCTTGCTATTTTAGCTCGTAAATCATTTAGTTTTCGTTCTAGTCGTTTTTCCCAGTTGGGTTTGTATTGTTGTTTTGGCCTTTGGGTGACTACTCTTGGTTGAAGCGTTATCTTTGCTCCGTTAACTTTGGCCGCGGTCCATGCTGCACAATAAATAGTAGTCTGTAATATAGGGAAGTTGGTTTCTTTATTAGCGTATTCAGGTAAAATTATTTTGTTTAGGTAATTAACTATTCGCTATTATTATAACCTGAAAAACTAGTATTTACAAAAAACAGCTGTGAAAAATTTGTAACTTTGAGCCGCAATGTCTCCGTAACTAGGAGGTTCCCTGGTATGGTCTAAAACAAAAAAATCATCGCAGTGGTGGGGAGAAAAAGTGCCTATAGTTTGCGTTAAGCGTACTTTTACACCCTTTATGTGAAAGAATGTATGGACTTGTAATGAGGAGGAATAAAATGCATGTGACTAAAAAAGTAATGGATATAAATGTTGATGGATGGAGAGGGAGAGGAAGGCCAAAGGTTGGATTGTGTGAGGAATGATATGAAAGAGAAAGAAATAAATGATGCTGTGACGTCTGACAAGGAAGAATGGAAGAATAAATAGAAATCGTGGAGAAGAAGAAAACGTGTTGCGCCGACCCCAGGTAGAATGGGATAAGGGCAGGAAGATGATTATAGGTGCAAGCATGTTTTATGTGGTTTGGAATCACAGTTATTATTACCTATAATGTGAAACAGTATTTTATGGAGCAGGAAAAACCCAATACGATAAAATGAAAGCTGTAAACCGATTCGGGCTGAACTGGTCGTTCTGACCTAATTATATATCCTCATCATCTTTTCCCAACTATATTGGGGTCGGCTTCCAGTCTAAACGGATGCAACTGAATACCAGTATTTTACATGAAGCTACCTATCTGACCTCTACAACCCAGTTAATGCTGGGTAATATGAAAACCCTAGGTAAGAATGGGGCCTGTAAAAGATCAAAAATATCGAAGACATGACAACCTCCAACCCGCTCTGGGAATTTGTGGTGGATATGGCCTACATCTCACAGTGAGGAGGCTTTTGACCCAGCACTGGGATTATTATTGGCTAATAATGTGATGGTAGTTATTTCATACAGAGAAGGAACTAACGTTGTATCGTCCTTGTGTACTGCGTAAAAGGAAGTTCGTGTTTATAATAGTATTATGACGTATTTAATTATTTAATTGACAGGGTTTGTCCCATACTGTAATCCTGTCCTTATTACACAGAGTTACCCAGATTAGAGTTTATTAATAATTCATTTATATTTGACTCATATACAATATAGTATTTACCCAGTTTTAAATCAATCAGTATAATAGGGATATTTACTGATTAAATAAAATATGATTTTAATTAGTCCGTCTGTTAGATTACCGAAAAATATTGGATACGTATTTTTTATTTTATTAAATCAATAGAAATTGACGAAGATAAAACGCGTTAAAGATTTGAGTGGGGGGTTGTGACGTCACTCACCGGTAAAAAATGTCATACTGATGGCTAAGAATATGACGTCACACGATTTTTCAACACTTCACTGTATCGTCTTCATTGTTTGTTTACGTGAAAAAAGAAAAAATACGTGTCCAATATTTTTTGGAAATCTATCTGACAGACTAAATAGATTTTTTTTAGTTAACTACCCTATTGTTTATGTAGTTATTTATTTTTTTGGCCAGAGGCTAAATGTCTTTGGCACATTACCAGCGGACAGCGTTGAGGAGGAGTTTTTTGATGCCCTTTTATAGTTTATTGTTAGATTATTAATTATTTTTTATGAATAATTTAATACCTTATTATTTAATGACTCAAATAAAATTTGGGCATTGATAACTTCTACAACTTCCAAAAAAAACTTTCAACAAAATTTTGGTTTGGACAATATATATGTAGTTAATAGTTTTTGAGATATAGCACATTTAAAAAACCGCAAATATATCTTTGTCATTCATACAAACACTGAAAAACATACTTATCACAAAATATGTTTTTCTGTTGCCTACAGCGATGATACGGGACCCTTCACGTGCAAGTCCGACTTGCACTTGGCCAGTTTTTTAAAATAATTTTATCTTTTACTGTCTAGGTGTCTCCTTGTGTAAGTCACAACGCACATCTTTTGATTTTAACATCCTCATTACACCATACCTGTAATTCCCGAAGGATTACGCAAAGGTGTACAGTGTGTACACCTACATTTTGCCAGTTATGTTTAAGTCCCTTGTAATAGTGAGCCTATTGCCATCAACCGGGTACAAATCCAGACTCCGTGGCTGCTACTGAGAAAGTCCTGATGGAAAAATCCAATAACACTTTGCCCGACCCGGGAATCGAACCCAGGACCTCGTGCTCAGCAGTCGCGCTTGCGGCTACTAGACCAACGAGACAATAAAACGTATTGTTGACATAGAGCTGCGGGTTGTGACATCAGGTTAGGTTAGAACGTTAGGTTGTTATGATTCAATAACTTCAGTATCCAGGTAAAAGCCAATTATTGTTTTGTTTAATATCAAACTTCTACAATTTTCCTTTTTTCGTATATTTCGCCTGCCAAGGTCTGTTACAACTATTGTTTGACAAACAATAGCTAAGAATAAAACTTAGCTACTATTCAGTTTATATATTTTTACTTAAATTGTAAGTAGATTTACAGTATAAGTTTATATTGCTTTGCTTAAATTGTAAGTAGATTTACAGTATAAGTTTTGAAACTGACATGGTAAATGTACCGTATTCAGTGTTAATGATAGATTTTGAGTTTGTTTAACAAAAATTATTGTGTGAAATATTAAACTGTTGGGACCCGTTAATTTTATGTCTGGGTTAATAAAATAAATCATTTGGTCTGCTTAAAATATCCAAATTTTGATTTTAACCTGAATTAACCTGAAACATATTATTCGGCTTTTATATTTTGATAAAAGATTGGGAATGTATGAACCCATTAGTAGGACTTTTTCACGAAATGGTCATTAAATGGGATTAAATGAACTTCGAGGGTTGATCATTTTCCCGTCGGGGTTTCGGGTGGTTCGAAAGAGATACCGCTGTTTCGGCACAAGGGCTAAGAAGGAACATGGGTGGTTTTTAGTCAGAAGAAGTCTGACACTCCCTTTCGCTCTGAGCGGGAGGGGTTATTTGATGATTTCCCACCGCCCCCCCCAAAATAAAAAAGGATTGATCATTTTAAAAATAACTCTGCAAAGCCATATGTTTAACGGTACTGAATCATATTTTAATCAGAATACAACCCGACACTGACTTGCAAATTGCAAAAAATAGAACCATTTGAAGGAAAATTAATTTCGCGGGCTAACATGGCGGCCTTTTTTTTTTGGCGGGTGTAAAATCATCAAGTAGGTAACCCCTCCCGCTCTTGGGCAGAGCGAAAGTGAGTGTCGGACCTTAACCTGACTTCTATCTAAACCACCCATGTTCCTTCTTAGCCCTTCATGTCGAGGCCGCGGTATCTCTTGCAAACAACCTGCAGGCCCGACGGGCTAACATGGCGGCCTTAAGAGCATTACCTACCTTCTTTAGATAAAATTCTCAAAATATTAACAAATATTATCATCATCATCATTCTCCTGCCCTTATCCCAATCTATTCGGGGTTGGCGCAACATGTCTTCTTCTTCCATACTTCTCTATTACTCAGTCGTTTCTGCTATATAGGGTGTAAATCAACCCATCACACAGCCGTCAACCAAGCATTCTGTATGTACATCAAACTACGCAAAATTTTTTGCTGGGAAACAACTTTTTTTGGGTCAAAAATCACATTTTACGGTAAAACTCAATGTAGCACTGTTAAAACATTGTGCTAGTGGATGCTTTGAATAGTAAACGGATCATGGAGGTAATTTAAGTACACTTAAAACCTGAAAAACTAGTATTTACAAAAACAGCTGTGAAAACTTTGACCCCCAATATCTCCGTAACTAGGAGGTTCCCAGGTATGGTCTAGAACAATGAGATGGGGATGGGAAATCATCAAATAACCCCTCCCGCTCTTGGGCAGAGCGAAAGGGAGTGACAGACTTCTACTGACTAAAAACCATCCATGTTCCTTCTTAGCCCTTCATGTCGAGGCCGCGGTATCTCTTGCGAACAACCCGCAGCCAGAACAAGTGCCCTTCGTTTGCGTTAAGGGTACTTTTACACCCTATATATCATGCTTCAAAAAAAATTAACATTTTATATTTGATTATTCTTTCAGATGCGGAGGCACAGTGGTCGCTTCGGCTGGTGGCAACGGCGTGGTACACGACATAGCTGTCACTCTCCGAGAATGGTTGACGCATTGCAAGAAACTATACATCGTAAGTAGACAACCATCTTTAAATACAACTAAATATTTATTTTATTTATTTATTACTAGCTGTTCCCGGCATGCGTTGCAATGCCCTTTTTCCTACCTACTACCTGCCTGTGTACCAACTACCTACCTACCTACTACCTCCCTACTACCCTACCTACCTACTACCCTACCTACCTACTACCCTACCTACCTACTACCCTACCTACCGACTACCCTACCTACCTACTTACCCTACCTACCTACTACCCTACCTACCTATCTACTACCCTACCTACCTACCTACTACCCTACCTACCTACCTACTACCCGACCTACCTACTACCCTACCTACTTACTACCCTACCTACTACTCTACCGACTACCCTACCTACTCTACTATCCTACTTACTACCCTACCTACTACTCTACCTACTACCCTGCCTACCTACCTACCACTTTCTCACCTTTAAAACCTTCCCTGGACTTCCACGAATAATTCAACACTATAATTAGCCAAATCGGTCCAGCCGTTCTCGAGTTTTAGCGAGACTAACGAACAGCAATTAATTTTTATATTATACGCAAACACCATTTGAAAAATCGTTTTTCTATTGGGAAAGAAACAGTAATTATTTGTGATTATTGTGATAATGTCGTATGGTCTGTTTGAAGTTGTCATTCGTTGACTGAACAACTGAACGTCACTCAATTGTTTTGCCTTCCCGGAACCTCTCCACTAACACTTGAACTTTATGGGTACGGTATTAAAGCTCAAATTGATTTTACGTTTTAGTTAGAAAACGTTTGTATGGGAAAAAGAAAAGGGCTGTTTTTAGGGCTTTTCCGGCCATTATTCGAATTTTTCTCGCCGTAAGAACCATCCTTGAACTTCAACGAACATTTAAAAAAAAAAATCAGCCAAATCGGTCAAGCCGATTTCATGCCAAGTCGTTTCATTTTTATATATATAGATATATATTCACAAAATCCACAGCTCTTTGAAAGAAAAAAAAAGTATAAGTCTCACACAGGACAGAGCTAAATGTAAAAAAAAAATAACAATAAACCAAAGAATTTAAAAAGTAAACATAAGAAAAGCTCAAAAATAAGACGTATGTACACTAAACTAAAATTTGTTCTGTACGCGACCAAAATCTATCTCGGCATGGTAGTTTTACTTAATACAAAATTAAATGTCACAACGCTGATAGGGCCCAATATAACATAATACCTGTTATCCCCGATGGGTTAGGCAGAGGTTAAACCTATGTGTGATGATTCCGCAGTCATGAAACTTGGCGTTATTACTTCTTGTTGTTTTTAAAATAGGATATATTGTGTTATTTTTTAACTTTGGAAGGGGGTAATCCCATTCCATAAAAGATACGGGGAAACACTGTACAACAGCGTGATAACGCGCCAGTCGGTTAGAGGATGGGGATATTTGACCAAAAAAATCTAATTAGTCCGTCTGTTAGATTATCGAAAAATATTGGATACGGGTTTTTGTTTTATCAAATTAATAAAAATCGACGAAAATAAAACGTGTCCAAGATCATGAGTGGGGGCTTGTGACGTCACTTTCTGGGTAAAAAACGACTAATCTGTGACGTCACACGACTTGACACGACTTTTCGAAGCACTGTATCGTCTTCATCTTTTGTTTACGTGAAAAAAAACTGTGTCCATTATTTGACGGACTAATTAGATTTTTTTTGGTGAAATACGCTATTAATCAAAGATGCATTTTTTTTTCTAATGAATGTCTATTTTAACCATGCACTGCTAATCACCACATGATGTAATAACCAGTGATACATTACTATCACTTGTCCCAATTTATAATTGAATTACATAAACATGAGTGCCATCGTTGCATAATTATTCGGCCAATGATTGAATATTCATTTGCACGTTCCGTTTGTAAATAATTAATTAGTCATGTGTCCGGGGAAAGGCGCGATGTGGATTGTGCATTTTCACAAGTACAAGGGTGTATTACGGGGGTCAGGTTTTGTTCTATTTTTTTATGTGTTTGATATCAACCCGCACTGGGCCCGCGTGGTGGATTATAGCCCATCACTCTCCTAGAGAGGAGGCCTGAGTCCCTGCAGTGGCAACATTATAGGCTGATGATGATGATCAACTAATTCGCCCTTTCTCTTCTTCTTCAGAATAACGATGAACGCCTCAAGTTCATGGAAGTAAGCATGCGAGCGCTACTCGAGTTGAGAGCTCAAGCTGCTTCCGGCGCCTTGCCTCAGGACCAGCTGCGCAGAGTCGCCAGGACTGCTGTCTTCACCATCGATAAAGGGAACAGGTATTTGTCCACAGATGATGATTTCCCACACTCCAATAAAGAAGGTATTTGTCCACCCGAAAATTGTACACTTTTTTTTTGGAGAGTGGGAAATCATCAAATGACTCCTTCCGCTCTGGGTGGAGCGGAAGGGAATGACAGACTTCTACTGACTAAACACCACCCATGTTCCTTCTTAGCCCTGTGTGTCCGGGGCCGCGGTATCTCTTTGCAACAATCCGCAGATCATTGTGACCCTTGTTATTTTGCCGGCGGGAAAATATCCAGGGTTGCGGAATTTGTTCGATAGTCATCGCGGCCCTGGAAAGCAAGGGGCATTAGTAGGAACCCGGATGGGTTTTAGTCAGAGTCTGATAATCCATTCTGCTCCGCCCAGAGCGTGAGGAGTCATTTACATGATTTACAAAAAAAAAAAACATAGATAAAGATAAACATACAAAAATGTACCGAGTTTGATAAAAGTAAAATTAATTTCTCATCATCCTCCGGCCCTTTTCCATTGTTCCAAGGCAAGATAATTTCAAGACAATAGATTCTCTTAATTCTGTAAATGGCAAAAGTCGTTTCCCAGTAATAACTTGTCTGTAAATCTGTTGTTGTTCATGAAATCACTGTTAATCTGTTTTGAATGGTGTTTTGTGTAATATTTTTTGCTACATCAATATAGATGTAAATAATGAGTAGGGTAAATATTATATAGGGTGTAAAAGTACCCTTAACGCAAACGAAGGGCACTTGTTCTCCCCACCACTGCGATCATTTTTTTGTTCTAGACCATACATGGGAACCTCCTAGTTACGGAGATATTGGGGGTCAAAGTTCCAAATTTTTTCACAGCTGTTTTTGTAAATACTAGATTTTCAGGTTATAACTTTACTTAAATTACCTCCATTACCCGTTTACTATTCAAAGCATCCACTAGCACAATGTTTTAACAGTGCTACATTCAGTTACCGTAAAATGTGATTGTGACCAGTGACCCAAAAAAAAGTCGTTTTCCAGCCAAAAATTTTGTGTAGAGGGACTAAGTTTGATGTACAGAATGCTTGGTTGATGGCTGTGTGATGGGTTAATTTGATGGACCAGACAGCGGGCAGGCCTCTTTTTGAAGGCATTGGCGAATAATGATCGTTTTTTAATGTAATACTTTGTCCACAGAACCTTAGGTATGGAGTTGGCAGTGAGAACAGCAAACGGTCAGCTGGTCGATCCGTTGAAGGTGTCGACGTACAAACTCAATGCGTTACACGATGAAGCTAATTCTCGCATTGAGAAGAATATGGTGAGCTAAACTTTGTTTAAGATTTTATTTGTAGAAACAACTGGCTTCTTAATAAGTGCTTGTGAATAAGGGGACCGATCGGTTATATGCATAGTTGTAGTGAAATATTTGTAAAAAATATCACTTCCATATTTGAATCGAATTTTGTTAAGAATTTCAAGGGTTTTGTGCACGGTCCCGTGCACAAAACCCTTGAAATTCTAACCTAACCTAACCTAACTGCATGGTGTTGTTAGTCGTGCACTGAACTTGAGTCAGACTTGAGACGCTGAAATTAGACATATTGACAGGAGCAATTTGTTTATAATTTCACACAAACGCCTACTTTTCAATATAGGCATCTTTGGCATTAATTAAAGCAGAACGCAACTATAGATTTGACAAGGATGGCTTGTGTAGTAAGCAATGTCCCTACATACCCGCCAATAGTTGATATCTCCCTGTTGTCATGAAAACGACAGCCGACCACGTTCAAAATGGTCACGTTCAAACTTGAGTCGGCACTATAAATATGATTGTTACTCTTTTACTAAAACAAAAGTAGCCTACGTTACTAATGCTTCTGAGGAATCACTGAATGGCGTTCGTTTTGAGGGAATAACTATTTATTCTACAGTTTAATAGTTACAGTTTTACACAAATCTTTTTACTTTTCACTAGGAAACAACACCATCGACCCCACCCCCCACCACCCCACCAGGCGCCCGAACATACACGATCGCAGTTCGGGTGCACAACTTCGTGTGCCGAATGAGCGAGCCGGCCGAACTAGCGTTGGCTTTACACGATACGTCGGGCGCTAAGCTGACGGAACATTTGCTGCTGAGGTGGCCTACCAACCATATTAGCTCAGCTTTGGTTGTGTTTACTGTGAGTATCATTAGTTTATAAATTACTAGCTGATGCCCGCGGCTTGGTCGCGTGGATGTCGGTAATCGCGAACGATGTTGGTTCTCGCGACCAAAAGTAATCTTTTCATCCCACCCTTTTTTTGAGGTTGGGAAACCATCAAATGACTCCTCCCGCTCTGAGCAGAGCGGTAGGGAGTATCAGACTTCTACTTACTGAAAACCACCCATGTTCCTTATTAGGCCTTTGTGTCGAGGCCGCGATATCTCTTCCGAACAACCCGCAGCCCCGCCGGGCCCTTTCAACCCCCTACAACCCTTTTTTCGCATAAAAAATGCCTATGTCCTTTCTTAGGCTCTAAACTATCTGTGTACCAAATTTCATTGAAATCGGTTCAGTAGTTTTGGCGTGAAAGCGCGACAGACAGACAGAGTTACTTTTGCATTTATAATATTAAGTAAGGACTAGGTGGCCAGTCCCGGCTTCGCACGGGTGGACATTTATTTTACAGTTTGTCGAGACAATACTTTCGCATTTTGTAATCTTCATTTTGATCCTTCGAGCCGGATCCAATATATCAAAATAATACGTGTAAATGGATTCAAGATGTAATTTAATTCTGCTTTTTGTTTCAGGATTTCGGTAGCGATATATTAAAGAGTGAGAAAATATATTTGGTGGCCAACATATACAGAATAGGAAATATGGACGCGCATAATATTGACAATAGGTAAGTTTCTTTCAAAAAATGTGTTTATAACTTTAACTACGCAGAAAAACTACCTTCCAATATTAAAACGTAAAACTCACAAATAAGAATGCCTCGTTGGTCTAGTGGTCGCAAGCGCGACTGCTGCGCATGAGATCCTGGGTTCGATACCTAGGTCAGGCAAAGAGATTTTGGGTTTCTGTAGCAGCCACAGAGCCTGAATTTTTTGCTCTTTTGATGGCAATAATAAGCTCGCCCCCTATTTGATAGAACTTAAACAAAACTGGCATAATGTGGGTGTACTATAAGGTCCTCTGCCTAACGTTTCGGGGATTACAGGCGTGAAGTGATGATTGTTGAAATTCTGTTGTTACATATTTTGCCACTTTTATTGTATATTTCGAGCATTTTTTTTTGCATAATTCGAAGATTTAATATCAGGTCTCTCTCAACAACCATTGCATCCACAGACGCAGTTCCGTAGCCCAAACCCCGCCTGTACCGACATCAGGTCGCTCCATGCGACGTCCGTTCGGCGTGGCGTGCGCCGACATCAAACGGTTCGTCACCGCCGACTGTCCCGACAAACATATACAAGTGCCTTTCTATGCGTAAGTATTGGGAATAATCATCATCATCATCATCACCAGCCTATAATGCTCCCACTGCAGGGACTCAAGCCTCCTCTCTAGGATAGGGATGGGCTATGAACCACCACGCGGGCCCAGTGCGGATTGGTAGATGTCACATGTCGTCTTCGAATTTTTTTGTTCTAAGACATGCCGGTATCCTTCACCGTTTTGAGAGCAGTGGTGATGAAATAAATTACACAATATCACAATAGAATAGCCATATTTTAATGTATTTTTTGTGCTGGTACACCATCTTAGGCACAGATAACCGTTTATGCGTCGGTGTGTGTCTCTTTCTCTCATCTTCAAACGAGTAACAGAAGTTTTACATTTGCTTATCGGTGATTTGTGGAGCAAATTAGCCAAAAACTAAAAAAACAATAAAAAAAAAATCAAAGTGTAATGCGTGTAAGATGTTGCCATGAACATGTTTAGTGTTGGGATGTATTGCTATGATGGATAGTCGATATTTTGACAAGACAACGTCTAATAAATCGATGAACGCCGGCTGCATGCACGAAAATGTCCCGTTACGCTCATTGTACGCTTGCACCGCATCTATCAAATCTATCTTTGTATATGCAATCATTTCATCAATGTTTTGTTATGACGTTGTCACGTTAAACTATCGCCTTCCTACAACGATAGGAATATCTTTCTAGCACAAAATAAATATAAGCTTCTGCCTACAATTCCAAGGCTTCAAACCATGTACAAATCATGATACTAAGTCACATTCCAGATATGAAACTAATTACAGATATGAGAAGGAGAACCTGGACTGTTTACTGAAGAAAGTGATCGCTAACCGAGATATCAAGGACGCTAAGCATTCGCAAGGGATGTGGGTGTCTGTGCGACTGGTCGAGGGAGATTTGAAACAGGTATGTTTGGATACTTTGGATATAATATTATTAATATTGATTTCTTGCTGTCGACGTTTTTAAAGTTTTGTGTGGGAAATAGTCATCATCATCATCAGCCTATAATGTTCCCACTGCAGGGACTCAGGCCTCCTCTCTAGGAGAGGGATGGGCTATAATCCACCACGCGGGCCCAGTGCGGGTTGGTAGATGTCACATGTCTTCGATTTTTTTGGTTCTAAGACATGCGGGTTTCCTTCACCGTTTTAAGAGCAGTGGTGATGAAATATATTACACAAAGTAATGTGCCTGTCTGGGTTCGAACCTACGACTTACTGCTCGTAAGTCGGAGCGGCCACCGCTGCTCTCTGAACATGATTCAGCAATAGTATATTCGAAAAGTTTGCCGATCGGTATTAGCCGTTGAATTTGACAGCAGTTTCGATACAATCACTCGTATGTTGCGCAGCATCTAATCGTGCTCGCTTAAACTGAAGTATACAATATACATATAAATAAAATAATAAAAAAATAAAAAAATACGCCCACTAGACACTTACTTAGACATTTGCTTTTATAAAATTAATGATTATCTGGTGATGTGGTCGTCGGACTGCCAAGTCATAAGTCTCGGCTTCGAACCCAAGACTGCTGATTCCCGGGGTCATGTGCGTATTGTATAATTATCACTTCCTTCGGTGAAGGAAAACATCGTGAGGAAACTAGCATGCGTGAGAGATATTTCTCGACGGCATATAAAACCAAGTCAGAGGTCCAGAAAAACTCTGGCATCAGGTTAAACACTAACCACACAATAAAGAAGAATATTTAAACTTTTACCTCAATTTCAGATACGCGAAGAAAACCCTCACATCGTAGTCGGAAAACCAGCCGTAGCGCGCAAGATGGGCTTCCCCGAAGTGATCCTACCGGGCGACGCACGCAACGATCTGTACGTCACTGTGTGCGGGGGGGCCTTCTCTAAGGGAGGGGGGAAGTCCTCGGAGAGGAACATTGAACTGATCGCGAAGGTCGTCGATAAAAAAGGACAGACGCTGCCTGTAAGTTTGTCTGTATTATTTGTCTGAGAATTTCGTTCGCAGCAGTTTTTCCTTTTTTTAAAACTTTGCCCCACACTAGGATTTTCTCCTGTATCGTGGGTGCGTTCACAAACATATAAAGTCACATACACAAATACCCAGACCCGAAACAACTATCTGCAGGTCATACAAATATTTGTTCCGTGCGGGGATCGAACCCGCGACACGCAGCGCAGCAGTCCAATCGCTTAGCCACTGCGCCAACCGTGCCGTCGATAGTGACCTTCAATCAAATCCAATTCAATGTTTAGAAAATAGATTCCTAATTCCATGGCAACGTCTCTTAAAATACAGGTCTCCTAGTTTAAGAGGCAGGATTCAGGGTGGGATTATTATTTTGTGTACAGAGACTATTATTGTAGACTCAAACATTTTGAGCTCAAAGCTAAATTATTATGTTCATTGTACTATTTCTGTCATTTTCTTTCTTACTGTGTCTGTGTGTTTTATTTGGATAAATAAACAATTTTTTATTTAAAAAATTTCATATTTATAAAGTCGATAATCGAGTAAGTAATATCTGAGACGAGATCCGGGTGATGCGCGCAAAGATATGTTTCTACGTCTCCGTGTGCGCCCCCCGCACGCAGACGTAGAAAGGTTTTTCTCAGGGAGGCGGAAAGTGCACCAAGCTCCACAACTTAAAAATTCAACTCATAAAATCCCCAAATAAAAATGTTTTTTTTTTTTTAATTAGTGGTTCAATATTTTGACAGTGTAGGTATTGCGTTCCGTATGGTGTCGCGTACGTAAATAATAGCACCATCCCATATCTTCCCGTGGGTGTCGTAAGAGGCGACTAAGAGCCTTACCAGAGAATGGGCAGCAGCGTTCTCTGTGCCTTCGTAACAACCATATTGCGATCGCCAACCCGCCTGCCAAGCGTGGCGATTATGGCAAATCCCCCCCTTCTGGGGGAGGCCTATGTCCAGCAGTGGACGTCTTATGGCTGAAATGATAAATGATGTAGGTATCGCACTTTTGTAGGGAACAATAGATAGTACCACCTGCATAAAGTTCACTATACTGTGTTTAAAATAAATAACTTCATCGTCAACCACATCTCTGTCCTCTGGCCAATATCGAGTCAACAGTAGGCACATCTCATACAAAAATAAAATATAATTACAAATTTTAATGTTTAACTTAATTTCCAGGGTGTAATATCGATCGGCGCTGGCGTTCCTTTAACTAACGAGTACACGTCCGTAGTGTATTACCACGACGATCGACCGAGATGGCAAGAAGTTTTTAAGGTAAGATGGTCTGGTTAACTGATTTTTAACGTCCGCTAACATTGCTTGAATGTCTTATGATCCACCGGGTGCTCATAAGGACGCTCGAAGACTTAAAGCAGGTTATGATTACATTTTTTTTTCAGCTACATACTTGAAATTCTTTTTTTGTTTAGCGGCTTCATAGTCATACATTTGCTTCTCCTTCAACCTGGCGAAAGCAAAGCGCGAAAAAAAAACATATTTTTTTTGTTTTTCCTAATAAAACGACAAAAATACTTTTCGTTTTATTATTTTCTTTTTTTCGAAAGTGTATTGAAAAATGTCGTTTGATATACGAAGGCATTTGTTGCTGCAGTCCTCGGCGCCATAACATCCTCATCTGCGGCTCGGTTGTTAATTCTGCTTCGAATGCAATAATAAAGTTTCCCCACTATCAGAATGTACTATTTCGCGCGACATAAGACAGTGAGGGCACATCTAAGTGTTTCAATCTCATCTATACAAATAAATAAAATAACAATAATTTTGATTTAAAAAGGGTGTCTATGGAGTTCCTTACCCTTTTTTTTTGTTGTTTTTTTCTCTTTTTTTTGGGCTGGTGGAAAATCATCAAATAACCCCTCGCGCTCTTGGGCGGAGCGAAAGGGAGTGTCAGACTTCTACTGACTAAAAACCACTCATGTTCCTTCTTAGCCCTTCATGTCGAGGCCGCGGTATCTCTTGCGAACAACCCGCAGCCCCGACGGGAGTTTCTTACCCTTTCTTCTTGATAGAGATCTACGCTAGAGAATGAGCAACTACAGTACTTTCACAAGTTATTATGCCTTAATGACTGTAGCTTCGTTTTATTTGTTTTTCTGACATTCAAAGTGCCTGTAATGATTTAATTGAAATAAATGCTTTGAGTTTGAGTGCATAGAACGCAAAATAAGATGACTGACTAGTGATGTTTCTTTCAGGTGTGTCTAAACATCGAAGAATTCAAAGAAGCCCACCTAGTGTTCATGTGCCGCCATCGATCCTCAAACGAGGCAAAAGACAGGGCGGAGAGACACTTTGCACTCTCTTACTTACGACTGATGCAACGCGAGGGAACTACCACACCGGATACACAGCACAACTTGTGTGTTTATAAAGTAAGTCATGATGCCTACTGCATTATATTTCCACTACTTACTGTTTTTTTTTATATTAACTAGCTCACTCACACAACTTCGTCTGCATAGCTTATAACCTTCCTTGATAAATGAAGTATCCAACGCATACATTTTTTTTCAATTCCAACCACTAGTTCCTGAGATTAGCGCGTTCAACCAAACGTAATTTTTTTTTATCTTTATAATTTTAAAATAAATACTCATGTCCAAGGATAGAGATAAGGTCGTGACTTAAATAGATTGGTCGTATGAACTTAGGAACACCGGTGCATGCAGGTGTGTCTAAATATGGAAAATTTTAAAGGGGAAATCACATTTGCACGCACAGATTTTCGAGTATTTCTATGCCGTTCTGCCACGTAAAGGCGTCATTTGGTGGAGCGAGAAGTCTGCTCATAAGCATTCGCAATTATTTGTATCATAAGCACTTTAAAGAGCAACAAACACAGGCAACGGGTTAAGGACGAGAGCGCGAATACGTCATCATCATCCACAGCCCGAGTTCACCCACTGCTGGGTATAGGCTTCCCTTTGCTTGTGCCAAGCTCCACGCTCTTGTGCCAGCCCCATCCAGAATATTCCTGCAATAGTAACAATGTCGTCTGCCGGGCGACCAAGACTTCTCTTCTCATTCCTTGACGTCACTTGGTCACCACCTGCCATCTCTGTGTCTTGCTAGGTGTCCGGCCGAACTCCATTTGACTTCCATAATGCCATTTCCAATATCGACGATCGTTGCGAATATCGCGCGTGTAAATTCATAAAGCATGCGCGTGGCGGTGCCACACACAGCACGCGGTTGAGCGTGTTAGAAGCGGGTGTAGCGTCGCCGCGTCGTTACATTGCGTCATAATTCCGTTCCCATTGAGATGGGCGTGACTTTTCTTTGACCTTGAATTTTCGCAACTTAAAGCCTGATTCCATAAGTTACAGGATCATATCTCCGTATTAACATGAAACATGACCTCTAGATCGACAAACGCGCCAACCCGGGCGAGGCCGAAGAGGCGTGCCTGAGCCTGCCCGCGCGACGCGACGAGCTGCCCGCGGGCGCGGAGCACGGGCTGGCGCGCGGCGCGCTGCAGCTGGTGCACCGCGACGCGCTCACCGTGCACACCAAGCTGTGCTCCACCAAGCTCACGCAGAGAGGTAATGTACCGCACGTGTCGGTGCGACGAGCTGCCCGCGGGCGCGGAGCACGGGCTGGCGCGCGGCGCGCTGCAGCTGGTGCACCGCGACGCGCTCACCGTGCACACCAAGCTGTGCTCCACCAAGCTCACGCAGAGAGGTAATGTACCGCACGTGTCGGTGCGACGAGCTGCCCGCGGGCGCGGAGCACGGGCTGGCGCGCGGCGCGCTGCAGCTGGTGCACCGCGACGCGCTCACCGTGCACACCAAGCTGTGCTCCACCAAGCTCACGCAGAGAGGTAATGTACCGCACGTGTCGGTGCGACGAGCTGCCCGCGGGCGCGGAGCACGGGCTGGCGCGCGGCGCGCTGCAGCTGGTGCACCGCGACGCGCTCACCGTGCACACCAAGCTGTGCTCCACCAAGCTCACGCAGAGAGGTAATGTACCGCACGTGTCGGTGCGACGAGCTGCCCGCGGGCGCGGAGCACGGGCTGGCGCGCGGCGCGCTGCAGCTGGTGCACCGCGACGCGCTCACCGTGCACACCAAGCTGTGCTCCACCAAGCTCACGCAGAGAGGTAATGTACCGCACGTGTCGGTGCGACGAGCTGCCCGCGGGCGCGGAGCACGGGCTGGCGCGCGGCGCGCTGCAGCTGGTGCACCGCGACGCGCTCACCGTGCACACCAAGCTGTGCTCCACCAAGCTCACGCAGAGAGGTAATGTACCGCACGTGTCGGTGCGACGAGCTGCCCGCGGGCGCGGAGCACGGGCTGGCGCGCGGCGCGCTGCAGCTGGTGCACCGCGACGCGCTCACCGTGCACACCAAGCTGTGCTCCACCAAGCTCACGCAGAGAGGTAATGTACCGCACGTGTCGGTGCGACGAGCTGCCCGCGGGCGCGGAGCACGGGCTGGCGCGCGGCGCGCTGCAGCTGGTGCACCGCGACGCGCTCACCGTGCACACCAAGCTGTGCTCCACCAAGCTCACGCAGAGAGGTAATGTACCGCACGTGTCGGTGCGACGAGCTGCCCGCGGGCGCGGAGCACGGGCTGGCGCGCGGCGCGCTGCAGCTGGTGCACCGCGACGCGCTCACCGTGCACACCAAGCTGTGCTCCACCAAGCTCACGCAGAGAGGTAATGTACCGCACGTGTCGGTGCGACGAGCTGCCCGCGGGCGCGGAGCACGGGCTGGCGCGCGGCGCGCTGCAGCTGGTGCACCGCGACGCGCTCACCGTGCACACCAAGCTGTGCTCCACCAAGCTCACGCAGAGAGGTAATGTACCGCACGTGTCGGTGCGTCGAGTTGCCAAGGGTGCGGCTTTAGGTTGAACCTCGGCCAAAAATCGACCTTCGTTTGGCCTTTATCTTTTCGGGGGTTACGTATCAGTGTCAGTGCAGGCACAGGGGTACGGTGCACGTCTTGCTCTTTTGCTCTCATAGTCTAAAGGGCCGGCAACCCTATGCTTATGGAGATACATAAGTTGTAGGAATAGCTGCGCCTTCTTTTCGATGCACACGAGTAACACACGACCAACTTCTGAACCAGAGTTTGGAAGTAGTCGTGTGACTGTGGCTGTGACTTATTTTAGGTTTTTCCTTATGCAATTTTGTATATATGCGATACAAATCCAGGAATCAAACTCAAAACTCCTCGCTCAGCAGACATCTTTTGTAAACACGAGAGCAAGTCAGTGGCACCTAAGGAGTTTTTTTTTTAAATTAAAATCAGCATCACAATTTAATTTATAATTTTTATTTTCCATGACATACCAGAGGAGATCTTGGGCGTTTTAAAATGGAACAGTCATCACGCTGAGGGTACACTTCGCAATGCACTGATGCAACTACTAGTTGTTCCCAGCGAAGAACTTGTCAAGTTTCTGCAGGATATACTTGACGCTTTGTTTAGTATACTCACACAGGTAATATAAATGACTACATATATGGATGTTAACTGACTAAAAAAATATGATTCTAATTAGTCCGTCTGTTAGATTATTGAAAAATATGGGATACGTGTTTTTTGTTTTATCAAATCAATAAAAATTGACGAAGATAAAACGCGTCAAAGATTTGAGTGGGGGGTTGTGACGTCACTCACCGTAATAAAAATTAACGAAGATAAAACGCGTCAAAGATTTGAGTGGGGGGTTGTGACGTCACTCACCGTTAAAAAAAAATCATACTAATGTCTTTGAATATGAGGTCACACGAGTTTTCAAAGCCCTGTATCGTCTTCATTGTTTGTTTACGTGAAAAAGAAAAAATACGTGTCTAATATTTTTTGGAAATCTATCTGACGGACTAATTAGATTTTTTTTCTTAACTACCCTATTTCATACTGTTGACTATAGGCAGTTACCATTGTTTGCTATCGCTGGTAAAACTTGTACGAGGAACATTGACCTTCGGATTTGGCATAACCAAAGAAAACTACTACAGTAGTGGGTGAAATCGGGTTTCCTTCTAATTACGGAGATATTGATGGTCAACGTTCCGACTTTTTCACAAGTTTTTATTTTTTATTTATATACTAGTTTATAAGGTTATAGCTAAATTTTAAATATATCTATGACCTGTTTGTTATTCAATGCATCTACCAGTACAATATGTTGAGTACTTCACATTGACTTTTACCGTACCGTAATTTTTTTGGGGTTAAAAATTGTTTCACAGCAATAATTTTTGCATAAGGTTACTTAGTTTGCTGAACAGAATTCTTGGTGTACGGCTTTCTGAAAGGTCCGTTTACTTCTTGTTTGTGATTAACTTGAACAGCTGTCCAAAACAGGACCCCGTCAAATATGCAACGGAGTATAGATTAAAAAGAACTATTATTTTAAATACAAAACTAATACATTTAATTTTATGGCTATAAGAGTAGAGGAAGACCAAAGAAACGATGGATAGACTGTGTGAAGGATGATATGGCTAGAAAGGAGGTGACTGCTGACATGACGAGAAATAGAGAAGTATGGAAGAAGAAGACATGTTGCGCCGACCCCAAATAAATTGGGATAAGGGCAGGAGAATGATGATGACTAATACATTTTATGCCTCCATTCTCAGGTACAAGAAGACCACAGAGAGAACGAGTACACAGACAACAGTTATGGTGTCCTAGTACTCGAGTGCTTACTGCGGGTTATTTCTTTAGTTGCTGACCACAAGTACCAACACTTCCAACCGGTGTTACACGTTTATATTGATGACAGCTTCTGCGACGCGCTGGCTTATGAGTAAGTTTTCTCTTCTGTTAAGTTGTATACTCTTGGTACTTTGCCTTTCCGTTGTTATCATATAAAAATGGTTGATAATAATGATGAAGAAATACAATAATGATAATATCGACAAAAACCAACAACATATTTGAGGCCTGATTTTAGCATATTTCCAACTCTAAAACCGATTTAACCACACTTAAATGGGACTGGGCAGGACATGTCTGTCGCATGCCGAACGAGCTGTAAAGCTCAGGATTGGTGCCCTGAAACAGTTACACGAGGTCGTGGCAGACCACGAAGGAGATGGCAGGACGAACTGGATGTCTTCCTTGAGAATTGGAGAGACGTTGCACAGAATCGTGACCGTTGAAAGGAATGGAGGGAGGCCTTTGCTCAGCAGTGGGACAACATAGGCTAGCTATAATATAAAAATAATAATATAATATAATAAACCGATTTGTCCTTTTTTAACTCCGTACCAAAAAACAGAAGTGTTATAAGTTTTAAGTGTGTATCCGTGCCTGTCTATGGCAGCTCTTGAACGAACGAACTGACTTAAAAAAAAACGTACCGATCGAATTGAGAACCCCCTCCTTTTGGGAAGTCGGTTAAAAAAGAAGAACACCTATGGGTAAAATTAAAAACTTTTTGCAAAAAAAAGCTTAAAATAGTTTTATTTCGATGGAAAAAATAAAGTCACTGACTTCCGAAAGTAAAGTTACTTTAGGCATTTTAGTGCTTTTTTGGAAGCCGATTTTTTTTACTCGATTGCGGAAGCCCTAAAGGAGGGTTATTTTACAATTTTTTTTTTGACAAAGCATGTTTTTCCTCAGGAAACTAATCTCTGTGATGGTATGGGTGATATCAGCTGCAAACGCAGGCGACGCCGCGTTAAAGCGACTACTCATGTGCATGAAGTGTATAGAGAGCCTCATACGACTTATTGTGCGGAGCCGGCAGTTGAGACGGGCGCTGGGGGATCGGACATCGGATAATGATTTCTGTGGATATTTCGAGGTTAGTTTTTTTGTGTGTCATTGTTTGATGTTGAGGCGATTAAAAATTGTTTCAGTGAATTTGTTGTCAAGTCTCATAATAGTTGGTCTAATGGATTGATTAGCGATATAACAGTTTCTGGGGAGTTTGTGTTGCTGGGGAGTTTGTTCCGCCACTTCTTCTTACCAGCAAAAACACTAGGAAGTGTCGAAGGGTGGGCGTTTTGGGGGACTTTCACTTTTAAATAAATAAAGTAAATTTTGACGTACGAAAAGTGCTCGAAATGACTTTTCTGTTTTTGATTAAATATTTTCCTCTTTCCAAAGTTCTATATCTTGTACCATCTCTGGCCTTGTTTGATCCGAAAACAAGATCAAATCGACACATTTATTTAATTTAATTAACTAATTTCGACTTGATATAATGGATGTCATAGATTGTACTTTCGTTTTGTAAAACCGGTGAAGTTACAGCATGAGGAAACCGGGTTCCCATCGGCGTCGAGTGTACTTTGAAGTACCTAGGACTCGTCCTCGACAGCCGGTGGAACTTCGTGGAGCACTTCCGACGTTTGGCTCCCAGACTGGAGCGGGCGGCGGCTGCCTTCAGGTGGCTACTGCCCAATCTGGGGGGGCCAAACGCCTCCTGCCGGAGGCTCTATGCGGGGATCGTGCGGTCCATGGCCCTTTATGGGGCCCCGGTGTGGGCGAGTGCTTTGAGAAAGCGGGCCGCCCATTACCTGAACGCGCCCCAAAAGGTGATGGCCGTGAGGCTAGTCCGTGGGTACCGCACGATCTCCCGCGAGGCGGCGAACCTCCTTGCCGGATTGCCGCCATGGGATCTGGAGGCGATAGTCCTCGCGCGCCTGCATGAATGGCGCGCGGAGGCGTTGCACCGGGGGGTCACTCCGTTGCCGCGGCTAATTGCTGCGCAGCGGACAGACCTCCGGTGCGATCTCATGGCGGCATGGAGACAGCGACTGTCGCAACCCCGTGCAGGGCACGCCACGATAGTGGCGGTAAGTCCCCTCTTTGAGGAGTGGCTGGAGAGGCGCCACGGCGCCCTCACCTTCCGTCTGACGCAGGTACTCACCGGACACGGTTGTTTCGGGAGGTACCTGCACCGAATCAGGCGGGAGGAAACGCCCGGTTGTCACCATTGTGAGGATCGGCCGGAGGACACGGTGGAGCACACCGTGGAGGTGTGTCCCGCTTGGGCGGAGCCCCGCCGTGTTCTCGTAGCGGCGATCGGCGGCGGCGACCTCTCGCGTCCGGCCCTGGTGCAAGCCATGGTCCGGGGCGAGGAGGAATGGGACGCCGTCGCCTCCTTCTGCGAAGCAGTGATGCTAGCGAAGGAGGTGGCGGAACGTGAGAGGGAGAGAACCTCTCGTCCCAGCCGCCGCGGGAGGCGCTCCGGGCGTCGGGGGCCACGTGATGGCTTCCGGCCACCGTAGACGCGGGCCTGTGGACGGTGAGTGATGGGTAAGCTCGCCGTCCGTCCGTCTTATGACGACAACAGGCCGTGTCGACGGCGCGTTCGTGTTCCACGCGCGCCTCAAAGAGATGTCAGCAACATGGAAGGGGCCCGCAAGGGCCGACGCCTGTCGAGGCTGCGGGTTGTCCGCAAGGGATACCGAGGCCTCGACATGAAGGGCGAAGAAGGAACATGGGTGGTTTTTAGTCAGTAGAAGTCTGACACTCCCTTTCGCTCTGCCCAAGAGCGGGAGGGGTTATTTGATGATTTCCCACCCCCCAAAAAAAAAAAAAAAAAAAAAAAAAAAAAAAGGAAACCGGGTCCTTGAAACAAAAAATCGAAGACATGTGACATCTAACAAGCTGCACTAGGCCCGCGTGATGGATTGTGGCCCACTGTCTCTCACAGGAATCGTATCCCGGCTGTTACATAGATGTTTGAGTTACCGTAACTAAAAGGCCTACTGTAACACCAAAAATCACACCACTAAATACTTAGTGCACCTTTTTTTGTCGACGTTTCACAAGTGCCCATGTGAAATAAAATATTTTGATTTTGAATTCATTTGAAAATGTATGTAGGTATCATAAAGTCAACATATTTCTGTAAAACACTCTGTAAAACTCTCACTTCTGTAAAACTGTTCCAGAATCTCCTAAACAAGCTAGTGTGGCTGATGCGCTGCGGAGACCACGCACTCACATGTCAGGGCTCTGCGCTCAAATACCTCCCACACGCAGTACCGCACATCATTAAAGTTTACCCCGATACGGAACTCAGGTTTGTTGCTGTTTTCATATCTATTTGTAAGTATTTTGATCTGTTGTACTAATAACTATAAAAGATAAAATGTTTTGTGCTGAAACATTTCGGTTAAGCGCTTTTGGGTTGCTCCATCAGGAATTTGTCCAACCACTGAGTATTCGAGCACGGTGGATGGCAACAGGATCGCTCCCTGTTGCTGGGTGAAATGTGGTTGTACTGTATATTATAATGCACTTCTGCTGAACTCTTTGTAAATAACGGGCGTTTTAATATACAATATTGGCCAATTTATTGATTTATTTTTATTTTTATTGGCTTTTTCCATCAGGAATTTATCAGTAACAGCCACGAAGTCTGGGTTTGTGCCTGGTTGATGGCAATAGGCTCGCCCCCTATTACATGGGACTTAAGCATAACTGGCGAAATGTGGGTGTACTATTATTAGGTACACCTCTGCCTAACCCTTCGGGGATTACAGGCGTGATGTTATGTTATTGGCCAATTTACAGTGCCTCATTGGTCTAGTGGTCATAACCGCCACTACCGAGCATGAGGTCCTGGGTTCGATTCCTGGGTAGGACAAACTATTATTAGGAAGCCAATAGATGACAATAGGCCCGCGCCCTATTACAAGAACTTTAACATAACTGAAAAAATTTCATCATCATCTCCCTAGCCTTTTCCCAACAATGTTGGGGTCGGCTTCCAGTCTAACCGGATGCAGCTGAATACCAGTATTTTACATGGAGCGACTGCCTATCTGACTCCAACAACCCAATTAATACTAGGTAATATGATACTCTTTGGTAAGACTGGATGTCAGAATTTCAGGTCACTGACTACCTGTAACGACTGCCAAAGATCTATATAATTATGGCAGCCGGGACCAACAGCTTAACGTGCTTTCCGAGGCACGGAGGAAACTCGGTATGTCGGGCGGTCACCCATCCAGAGACCGACCTAGGCAAGCACAGCTTTATCTTAAGATCGACCCGAGTGGCAGTTCTTATTAAGCCACGAGCTCCTCTAGTTTGTAGTATAAAGTACACCTCTGCAAAACTCTTCGAGGATTACAGACGTGATGTTATATACATGTTACAGTGCCTACGTAGTCCGCGCACTAGAAGCCCTCCCTCTGGGCCGTCTCAGCAAACAACGCATGCTAGCGCTACTGGAACTGGTCCGCGGTCCGCTCTGCTCGCAGGCGTCGGCACGAGCTTTGTTGTTGCCACATCTGGCTGCCACCACGCGAGCGTTGCTACGGGATAAGGCTGAGGTGATTGTTGTATTGTAAAGCTTGATGTACACGCGTGATTTTTTGTGTGGTGCGAACTACATTGTAAGGTTCTTTTTTGAGGAAAAATGCCATCTGTTATAACAGTAATAATAACAGCACAAAACTATGCTGTATCTATTTCAACTGTTTTAACACAGCTCAAAACCACATGGCTTAGGCCCCCGTGCTACCAGTACTTTGCGGCTACCCGGATAGTGGAGCAAAATAAACGCATAAATAAAAAATTTGTCATGTGAAATTAGCATGGAAATTATCTCTGGTTTAGCTCTCCTGATATCTATTGATTACTTTATGCAAATCAACAGTAACCCATCAAAAATATACAGAAGAAATCTTCGACAATATGCCTTGTGACTGGGACTGTAGCTTCTTTTAAGCTATTGCATAGCTTCTATCGCGGGCCTTGAGCGTGGGGACCGAATCCAGAAATTCCGTAACGAAAAAAACCTAACACACATTTATTTAATAAAAGAAAAAAAATGATTTTTTATCGTTCACCACGCTCAAAGTGTAACTTGAATTAATATCAAAGAAAAAAAAACAAAGGAAAAAAAATACTGCATTAAAAATAAATAAATAATTATAATTGCATAAGTTGATAAAAAATGCTATGCAATAGCTTTACCGCGGCGGTCTCCAGTTGCCATACGTCTTTTTTATTTTGTATTTGTTTCGACTATTCAAAAGACTATTGAAATAAATGCTTTGATTTTGAGTATAAACAAAAGAAATTAGAGACGGGTCTAGTACGCACCACACAAAGGTCATTTACATACACTAAACACGAACATATGAAAACAAAAGTCAGTGTTACACATATAAATCAACACTTAAATGAAAATATACGTCCTATAGACAAGTGACGTAAACATTTTAAATGACAGTTCTATCCCAAATACTCAAAAGCACAAGAGAAAAATAATCTAATTATTTCATACATTTTTGCGATTGTATGGAATATGGAAAATAATTTAAAAAAACTTATAATCTATGGTTTCTTTTTTATTTTTATGAAAAGAAATGCAATAGTATCAAGATTCCTTTGTACACAATTTAATGGGACACATCACACGCCATACATTCCATGCAAATGGTAACAATATCATTCGATAGGCGATGTTAGCTTTCTATATTTTCCGTGACATCTAATTAATCCGTGTATATGATTGACATAACGTCAAAAGTAACGTCGCCTATCGAAATAAAATATAGCTAATAATTAGGTAAGTATTTTATTTTTTTGCACTGGCTATACTTATGAGTGTTGCCATGACAGACTAGTATAAAAGTATTCGACGCTGAACACCTTTAATTTCGTAATTGCGATTTATCTATCATGTATTGTCGACAAATAATATTTTTTTCTTTTTCTTTCTAACAATAAAGTATAGTGAGCCCAAAGTATTTTTATCATGGCAACACTGAAAAGTCCTAACGTTAAGTAAAACGATATCGTTAATAACCATGTGTACGTCTAGTGAATAAACCCCACCGGTACGTGTGAATGTGAGCACCGCACTGTTGTATAGGTAATGTAATCATTTTGTGTTCGTGTATTGTGGAATCTGTTGTCTGTACCGTGACCTGACCGTGTTCTACGCTATAAAGGATGGGGGAGGGGGAGACGAATGACGGGAGTATGGTTTACTTTGTGTTTTTTTGAATGGTTCCTAGCTATTTTTTGTATTTAAAACAGTATCAATGGAGTTTCTTGACAGTTTTTCTGAAGGAGATTATCGAAATAAAGCACAGTAGCATTAGTTTATGTATTTTAAAAAGTTTTTACAAAAAACAAATCGGTTGGTGGTTAAAAAAAGCTTTTTGTCAGGGACATAGACAGCTATGCCAAGAAAAAGCGGCAAACTATGACGTTTGTTGCGTTCCATTTCTTACATCCGGCCCGGAACACAACCCCAGATTATTCACGCAATAGTTATACATTCTTATATTTCTCCATAGATTTTGAATTGAAAAACTAGTTTATTCTTTTTGTTTAAAAATGGCATGGCTGGAATGACACTTTGACTGTTAACACCTACTTGTAACCGGCTACCTTCGAAATCTGTTTTATTTTGTTTCTTTGAAAATTGTAAAACTATTATTTAACTGATCTAGATTATAGAAACCTAGTATTACATCATTCGTCTCCCACAAACTCTATTGGAGCCAGTCAGGTATGTGTGTGTCCATATGGCGCGTCGCGGAATTACCGAGGTAAGCACGCACGCCGATGCATGCAGCCCGTTTTGCACCCTGTGTTGTATGCGGTAGAGGTTATTATTGTGTGGGTTTTCACTGCAAAAAGTTTAATGTTTTGAAAATGCTCTAGTCACTTACTGGTCATATTTCTCGTCAAATTTAAAAATAAATCATGACGTCGTATTAATGGCTTGTCATGATAGCATGACAAGGCATTAACACAAATTAAAGTCAATTTTATGAATGACGTTGGGTTGTATACGGGAATAAAGGGATATGGTATTCAAAACCGGTTTAAAAAAGATTGTTGTATTGTGTTTTGCAGTGAAAACTCTTCTAACTAATCTGTATAGTAGAAGTGTATGAAAGAACGACAGAGTAGGATAAACCTTAACTCATTATTTTACCAAAAACCTAAACCCAGAAATCTTTCTACATCAATAACAAGTATAAAGATAGAGAGCTATACAGGGTGTAAACGAACGCTTTACGAAGCCGCAAACCAAGCATTACGTACATGTACCCTACGCAAAAATTATTGCTGGGAAACGACTTTTTTTTTCGGGTTAAAAATTACATTTTACGGTAAAGCTCAATGTAGCACTCCTAAAATACTGTGCTTGTGGATGCTTTACATAGTAAACGGGTCATGGAGATAATTTAAGTAAAGTTATAGCCTGATGAACTAGTATTTACAAAAACAGCTATGAAAAGTTTGGAACATTGACCCCCAATATCTCCGTAACTAGAAGGTTCCCAGGTAAGGTTTAGAAAAAAAAAACGCAGTGATGGGGAGAACTAATGCCCTTCGGCTTTGTTAAGCTTACTTTTACACCCTTTATTAAACGCGAATAATATCAACCTAACCTCTTATCTCAAATTAACTTTGCAAATCATACTGCCACTACGTTAGTCGAATTAAAAGTAAAAGTATTCAATAACTTAAAAAAAAAAACTTCTTTCATATTTTATTTCCAAGATAGCTTGTCTAATCACATTATTAACCAACTGTCAAACTAACAACATTATTTAGAGTCATGTATACTCATATATTTAGCATGCACCTAACATATGGATCGCACTGCATAGTAACACTGCATATATTAAATATATATATACGTAACTTTGATATAAGCCTCATCTACTTAGTTTCCTTACAAAAAATTATAACAAACATCAACAGGATAAAACTCGGCACACCGTTATCGATAAATCACTATATTTTATCGATAACTGCGTATCGCTACATCACGTGTGTCGTGGTATGGTACGTTTGCAGTGAGCATACCCCTTTAATCGCATTTTATAGTACTGTGCCATTGTGCACATCGCTCTGAGGATTTTTTTACATATAATTGTCTGAGTCGATGAGGCTAAATACACACTTCATTTATTTCTTCAAAATATATTGCGCAGTACAGTACAGCCTTGCATGAAAATGTGAAAGCGTGTTTACTGCTCTCGCATACTAAAAGAACATGCATCTCTCTCTCTCTTCAACAATATTGTATGTGTCAGACAAAAGACGACTCTAATGATCTATTTTATGAGCCGATTTTTGATCAGCAAGCCGCGATCGTTGTGCTTTTGTTTTGTTAGTTAAAACGTTACTGTAAGTAGGGTAAGGCCAAGTTAAGGTACAAAGTATTTGGACGTAACTGGGGCGTATCATATATTCGTCAGAGTTGCATAGGCCAACACTTCGTCTTTTGTCAGACTTACAAATACAACTATACTTATCACTCTACGCAAACCTATACTATAACAAACTACCGTGCCATCGTCGCACCCGCATCTTGAGATATGCACACAAATCGTGATTCAGTAACATCACTTGATCAAATAATACATTAATTAATTAAATTATTACACTCAAATATTATACAGTAAGTACCTACCACTCCACCACCTACCTTTCTAAAGATATTAATTATGTATTTACTAACATTCACTTTTTATGTTTGTGTGTGTGCATGTAGTGTTGAACACTGTGTGTGTAGTTGTGTGCCGCACAATTTTTGTCGGTTAAAAAGGCTTAAGATGGTTCATTTTTAAAACTTGTTAATGATGAAGGGCTATCGTTAAAGTGAGGTAGTGCCTGAGGTAGATGCGTAGTGCGGGGGGAGTTTCCTAACGTGTCGAGATTACTGTGCCAACAGCCCTTTTGCACCACGCATACTCCATGCCTCGTCTCAATTAAACACTAAAACTGTAAATCGACTGCAATATATTTAGCATAATTTGGGGGACTTAAATGCGACTATCGATATTGTTCATTAGAATAAAAGCTAGATCATTGTACCTATTGTGTATTATTTTAATAAAATAATACACAATAGGTTATTTTAATAAAATATTTGTTCCCTCCTACATTTAACCCGTCTGCCTTCAAAGCAAGAGTGAACAGGCATCTTCTGGGCACACTCGTTCCATCATAGACCTCATCCATCGCTTTCCATCAGGCGTGATCGAGGTCAATAGCAGGTCCAGTTTCCAATAAAAAAATAATATTTGGGATATTTACTCTGAAAGCGTGCATTAAGTTCAGATACCTTATTTTACTAAAGACTAAAAGTATTTCTATGGCCATTATGCCCATATTGGAGTAAACAATAAGTAGAGGTTCCATGATTAAATAATACATACAATAGAAAAGTAATAGAATCCTTATAGGTTAGTTTATCTGTTCAGTTTCTCTGCCTTGTTATTACAAGGCAGAGAAACTGACAGCTGACAAAATAATGTCTCAGTATCTCTTTGATTCACTATATTTGAACCATGCTTAAGCCATTTAGATCTGTGTGTCTGTCTGTGTGAACACCTTTACTAATATTCTGTAACTTCTCTCACAATATGTATGGAAAATATTTCTGCACTATTTAATTTTTACCTATAATTTATTATATTATTTTTTATCTATATATTATAAGTATCCATACATATATACAACCTCATTTACACTTACGACTTCTTTTTTTCAAAATAATATTGCAACATTTTTTTGATGTTGGTGTTTAAAAGATAAATTAGCCGAATAATAATAATAATAACAAGCGCCTTCGATGTCGCTTGAAGACTAAATTGTGTGCAAACTCTTGATGTGTTGCATGTTTTGCTCTTGCGAGTCGTCAAATGACAGCTGTCAAAATGACACATGTCATCCGTCTGTATCAGTTGTTATTTGACAGCTCGTTAGTGTTGCGACTGACCGTTATAAATCCAAAATTATTCGTTGATATTATTGATCAGACATAAGACATAATAAACATATTTGATTCTAAGTAATATATTGGTTTATAACGATCAGTCAATTGGTGTACGCTTAAGACGAATTCCCGATCCGACCTATTTATTGGCCTTTAGACTAGAATTTTCATATTACGATGCATCTAAAAAAGGATTGTATAAGAATAATCAAGACAAATTAACAAAAAAAAAACACATATGTTGGAGTTAACAATAAAAAATCAAATCTTAAAAACAAAATTTTTGGTGCACTAAGATTTCATCCTAATATGACACTAGCAAAACCCTAGCCTCCCAAATCTGCCTTGAGTTGAGTAATTCGGGAATAAGTCAGCGTACGCTAGCAATGTGGGTGTGGCAGTGGGATCGCGAGGCCGCCCACAAGTCGCGCTCGGTGGGCAAGGCAGCGAGGCTCCTCGGCGCAGACACGGCCCGGCTGAACGACCACACGCATCACCAGCAGATCGTATGTATACGCCTTTAGAGTTAAGTGTGAGAGCTGCGCCTCGTTTTGAGCAATTTTTCTTTTTGCGAGGCGTGGTGTGTGCCTCGTTTGAAGTTTACGCTACATGTAGTGCTGTTTTTACTTCCTCTTATTGAGCAAGATTTTACGTCATTTCAATTGCTTAAAACGAGGCATAGTCAATCGTTTAACTTTTAATAATAATATGTCGAAGATCGTGCAACCCTTATAGCATACCTACAATCGAATTTATGACTTATAACAGTTGCCGTAAACAACAAATTAATAATTGGTTTTTATTTCAGCTTTACGTAATAGTAATTCAACTGAAATTATGATTCATATCGTGTAACATCCTTATCATGTGTTCTAAAAATACTTCATGCTTTTAACATGTACATAAATATAAACTGGAATGCCATAAAAAATCAGTATTGTCATGTGCTAGTAACCTGCTTTATCTTACGTATTAAATTTAAAGTGCGTCTTGCTTATTAAAATATACTAGTGTGTTATGAAATGCCAAAGAAAAGATGGTATAATTATATTCTGATTTCATGCAGCTGTGTTCACGCCAAAGAGGATAGTGTAAGTATGAACTTAGGGTCGTAAATACAAGAATAACTATTGTACTAAAGATGTATTTCCTACAATATAATCGAACTTTTTCAAGGACACAAAATGTCTCAATAGCTTTACCCTCGAATTAATGCTTATAATTTATACTGTGTACAGTTTACTTACTATATAGAAAAATGCTTGATACAGCTTATAACAATATTTGTGTGTATGTCATTTATTATGTAGATATCAAGTTCATGTCTCATTCATTCCACATAAGGAGACTCCGGTTTGAATAGGAATAAGTCCCTATATATTGTGTTTAGTGATGAATATACAATTGTTGGATAGTATCACCAGTTTCGTCTTGACTAGGTGTTGTCTCTAAAACTGAGTACCCACGGGCGGTCCAAATCAAACTGAATTTTAAAGAATACGTAAGCGTAGTACCGAATACAGAACAACAGCATCAAATACGTATTCACTAACTAAAAACGTCTACTTGCAACCCCTGGTTTCTGAAAGCTAAAACCTTAAAAAATATGTTGTCTATTATTCTGTGTTTTGACTACCACAGCACCCAACATGATGCTTCCTTCCTTCTTCTTTTTCTTTCTATCTTTTTCTGTCTTTATATTCCTTCTTTTCTTCCTAACCTTTCAGAAACCGAGGCAATATTACTTCAGTTCAATTTATAAATCATGAACTAATAAATCTCCCGTATTAGGTGGAGCTTTGCGTGGAAACACTAGGAGAGGTGATGTCTCTCCTTGCTCGCGATGACGTCGGTCCAGTGGAGGCCGATCGAGGGGAACTGGCTCGAAGGTTACTGCCGACTGTGCTGAAGACTGCTGCGACCATGCTGAGGGATCGCAAGAGTGTGGGACAGACTACAAGTGCTGATGATGCGTTGTTGGTGAGTTGACGGTCTTTTAATTTTTGTCGAGTCTAGATCTTCGCTGAAATGAGATTGTGACTAGATTTTTAACGATTTAAATTAAATCCTTGGTTGCTGAAGAACAGTTTATTAATTACTATTATTGATATTGAAAACGGGGTATTTACCATGTTAATAATAGTGTTAGTGACCATGTCAGTTTAAAGTTTATTAATTGTTTATCTTGACACTGCATATCTGAACTCTCGACTAATAAACAGTTTAGCTTCAATAGATAAAGCTGGAATTTTAACTGTGAACTTCAGAAACATTTATATTTCGTTATCACACTTCCCGGGATATTCCCGTACTATCATTACAATATTGAAAGTGCGTCATGATTTTTAATGAATAATTCTATTGAACATCATGACATCACATCATGCCAGCAATCCCCGAAGGGTAAGGCAGAAATGTACCTAATATGATACCCTTTTTTGGCAATTTTTTTTTTTTTTTTAAATTCTTTTTTGTATTTTTGCTATTGATCGTTAAACGAGGACAATACTCAAAGAGTGTGTAGTATTCATAAAAAATATCAATGACTAGCTTTTTGCCCGCGACTTCGCCCGCGTGTATGTTGGAGATTTTCCATACAAACTTTCATCCCCTTATTTAATCCCTTGGGGGGTTGAATTTTGAAAAATCCTTCCTTAGTAGATGCCTACGTCGAGGAATTCGTGTGCGAAATTTTAAGTTTAAAATTAATTCTCAGTTTGCTTTGTCTTTAAATATACGGATTGTACCCGGCTTAATCAGAACACTAAATAAGAATACATTGTTTTTCATTTCAGAGACGAATCCTATCAGTCCTTCTCGACATGGTACGTCAAATGTCCCAGCACCAATACGCCATGATAGTTCGTGCGTTAGAAGCTGAGAACGTCGGTGGTGCGGGCTCTCTAGTGACCGACGCGCTTTCCTTGTTCCTGGCGATACTGCAGAGACCCGTGTTCAGGCCTCATTGGGCTGACATGCTGCATCTACAGCATTATGTTATGCTGCATGCTTTGAGGTAAGGGTTTGAAGTAATACCTAATAGATTTGAAGAACTTTTAGCTAATAGTAATACATAAAACGAAGAGCAGCGGTGGCACAGCGGTAGCGGCCCCGACTTACGAACAGTAATTCTTGGGTTCGATCCCAGGTAGGCGCATCACTTTGTGTAATTTATTTCGTCACTGCTCTCAAAACGGTCAAGGAAAACATCGTGAGGAAACCGGCATGTCTTAGAGCCAAAAAAAATCGAAGACGTGACATCTACCAACCCGCACTGAACACGCGTGGTAGATCATAGCCCATCCCTCTCATAAAGAGGAGGCCTGAGTCCCTGCAGTGGGAACATTATAGGCTGATGACGATGATTAATACATAAATAAACAAGGTTTTATATACATGTGCGACTCGCTACGTTTGATAAATTATACCCATACAATTAGGGGTGCATAAAACAACCAGTTTGCGAGCTTTGGGAGTTCGCCATATTGGATTTTTACCCTGTTCTTTAACCCTTTCAGTCACGCATTTCAACTAGCACTTGTATGAAAGTGCAAATATACGCTTTTCGAATCAGTCATAATATAAAAAAAATAAAAATTATATTCAATTCATATTATGCAATTTTTTATAAAAAAAATTGCAACCTGATTTCGCAAATCGGGTCGCTTCGTGAGTGTCTTTGGAATTTAATTTCAAACATTTCTGTGCAAACATGGTTTAATTTTGTTAATATTTGAGGTCTCTAGGTGGTTTTGAACATTCTGTACCCAATCTGGGGGGGCGTCGCTAGGTAAAAAAAGCTGATTTGAGTGGAAACTGCCACAGCTAAACGGTAGATCTATAATTCCACCACCTTCATTCCAGATTACTGGCCACAACGCTCCGCGACCGACTCCTCGCAGCCGACGAAACCGACACAGAAACACTGACAGGCCTCCACTCCCTCTGCCGGACGTGGTTCGAAGCCGGAGCGACGTTAGCCACGTCATCACCACTTCAACTAGAAACGTTACCTGCGGCCAGGAAACAGAGACTCAGCGCGTTGTATGGAGATGTTAGGAGAGGCGTCGCTGAGTGTCTTAGCGAGATGTGGTACAGTTTGGGTAAGAAATATGAGATTTCATTTAAATTAGTTCGAAGCCGGAGCGACGTTAGCCACGTCATCACCACTTCAACTAGAAACGTTACCTGCGGCCAGGAAACAGAGACTCAGCGCGTTGTATGGAGATGTTAGGAGAGGCGTCGCTGAGTGTCTTAGCGAGATGTGGTACAGTTTGGGTAAGAAATATGAGATTTCATTTAAATTAGTTCGAAGCCGGAGCGACGTTAGCCACGTCATCACCACTTCAACTAGAAACGTTACCTGCGGCCAGGAAACAGAGACTCAGCGCGTTGTATGGAGATGTTAGGAGAGGCGTCGCTGAGTGTCTTAGCGAGATGTGGTACAGTTTGGGTAAGAAATATGAGATTTCATTTAAATTAGTTCGAAGCCGGAGCGACGTTAGCCACGTCATCACCACTTCAACTAGAAACGTTACCTGCGGCCAGGAAACAGAGACTCAGCGCGTTGTATGGAGATGTTAGGAGAGGCGTCGCTGAGTGTCTTAGCGAGATGTGGTACAGTTTGGGTAAGAAATATGAGATTTCATTTAAATTAGTTCGAAGCCGGAGCGACGTTAGCCACGTCATCACCACTTCAACTAGAAACGTTACCTGCGGCCAGGAAACAGAGACTCAGCGCGTTGTATGGAGATGTTAGGAGAGGCGTCGCTGAGTGTCTTAGCGAGATGTGGTACAGTTTGGGTAAGAAATATGAGATTTCATTTAAATTAGTTCGAAGCCGGAGCGACGTTAGCCACGTCATCACCACTTCAACTAGAAACGTTACCTGCGGACAGGAAACAGAGACTCAGCGCGTTGTATGGAGATGTTAGGA
This sequence comes from Diarsia brunnea, assembly GCA_949774965.1. NCBI lineage: Eukaryota > Metazoa > Arthropoda > Insecta > Lepidoptera > Noctuidae > Diarsia > Diarsia brunnea. The sequence continues at coordinate 13,497,581 of OX459019.1, read as the reverse complement.
GAGGCGTCGCTGAGTGTCTTAGCGAGATGTGGTACAGTTTGGGTAAGAAATATGAGATTTCATTTAAATTAGTTCGAAGCCGGAGCGACGTTAGCCACGTCATCACCACTTCAACTAGAAACGTTACCTGCGGCCAGGAAACAGAGACTCAGCGCGTTGTATGGAGATGTTAGGAGAGGCGTCGCTGAGTGTCTTAGCGAGATGTGGTACAGTTTGGGTAAGAAATATGAGATTTCATTTAAATTAGTTCGAAGCCGGAGCGACGTTAGCCACGTCATCACCACTTCTGGAGTCTGGAATTATGCCCGGTTGATGGCAATAGGCTCGACTTGGTGAAATTACAGTACCCGGCGAAAAATATTGCACATCGACCTTTGGAAAGAGACAATCGGCTAATTTCGGCTTCGTAGAGCGTTATCTCTGTCGCACGAAATACAAACAGTCCGGTATCCATTAGGAGCTGATAAAACAATTATGATTTGCTTCTTTTGATAATTCTTTGTATAAAATTTACCAATTTCCAAAGGTCGATGTGCAATATTTATCGCCGGGTACTGTACGTGGGTGTACTAATGAAATGTGGTTACCTATTACTTACTTGGTGAAATGTGGATACCTCTGCCTAAGGTTTCGAGGATTATGGATGTCTCATCTACAAGGAATATCAAAACTACCGCTCAAAACTACAGTATCTAAAAATTAAACAAACTGAAAATTGTCTACAGATCATCACAAGCGGTCGTTCATCCCGTGGTTAGTGGGGCCGTTCCTCGAAGTGTCCTTCCTACGCGACGAAGAAGTTCGCAACACCACCATACCGCTGTTCTTCGATATGATGCAGACGGAGTACAGCCATAGTGTCCTACTTGGAGAAACTAGTGAGTATATGTTTTATGTGTTTTTGATGTGAAACATCTGTAGGCGTGGGTATACCTGTTCGTTGGCGTGGCGATACAGGACGTGGCGACGCATCGCCACGCTATAATAATATGATGGTATATACGGTCATACGTAGTAGTGTCTGAAATGTGGCGACGCGATGCCATGTGCAAGCTTTATTTTTTCATTATGCCAAATCTGATTCCTGTCGTAATCTGTTCTTTTATGTAAATAAGTTATACAAAACAATTTCGATGTTTCACATCTGCCAAGCGTCCGGGCTCACTTATTTTTTTATGATTGTGAAATACTGGTATTCAGCTGCATCCGGTTAGACTGGAAGCCGACCTGAACAAAGTTAGGAAAAGGCTAAGCAGATGATGATGGTGTGTAGTTGAATAGTATGTGGAGTATAGTTTTGTGTGGTAAGTGCCTAACCGGGTGTCGAGTGTTCATGGCGTCCGTGGGCCTTTGACTTAATTTTACATGCCGTCGAGTAATATTTCTCAAGCGTGTTTGCGATTGTGTTGTTTAATTTCACCTTCAAAACGAATAAATAGAGAGCACTCATGAATTTTCTTTTGGTGAAATAAATAGTGTTACAACACTATCTAAAATACTGTTTTAAACATTTGTCGCGTCAGCTAGAATGTTTTTGTAAATAGCATTTACTCGTTGCATAAAATAATAAAGTACCAAAACACATTTGACGCAATTTACTTCTACATCCTCTAATTACTTCTTTCCATCCACAGACGAGAGTCCCCTAAAAGAGCTGGAAAGCGAGATGATAGACAAAGTGGACGTGTTAGTGGAGCTGGGGTACGGCGACACCGTGTGGCGCGCGCGCTTCGTGTCGCTGTGCGGTGCGCTGTGCGGCGCCGCGCCGCCGGGCCTGCGGTGCGGCGCCGCGGCGCTGGTGGCGGCGGCGGCGCGGCAGCTGGACGCGCTGCTGCAGTACCGCGCCGCCGCGCAGCGCTCCGCCAGCCCGCACCGCATGCACCTCACCACCTGCGTGCTGCACTTCTATCAGCAGATTGAGCGCCCGCACATGTATATACGGTCAGTTTGTCTTATTTATTTATCTGAATATGACACATTACATGGTTTTAAATGAAAAAATGGTCTCATCACATTCTTCCATGTTTATAGCGAAAATAGGAACACAGAAAATTGATTACATTACAAAAATAATAGTATATTATTACTACTATTTTATAAAAAACTACGAATTATAATAAATTATGAAGCATGTCAGTTAATAGTACATTTTCATAAAAGTCTATAAATGCATTCGAGGCGAAATTCACAACCAAACTACAAGCGACGTTATAAGACGTTTCAATACGGAGATTTTACTTTGCTAAGTTTCATAATTATGTTCGTTCGTTAATCTTATGCGATTGAGAAAGAGAAAACGAACATTATTTGAAAGTTGTTTTATGTAAATCTACTTAAAAACTACACACCATTTAACATTTTCGGTGGCAAGCACTCAGTATATGAGTCCAACAAAAAATAGCTGATGACAATGACAATGACACTGTCTTGCCTAAAAACCTAAGCCTTATTCTATCTCTAAACTAACTTTTGACGGCACGGTTCGCGCAGTGCCTCAGCGATTAGACTCCTGCGCTGCGTGTCGCGGGTTCATTCCGCGCACGGAACAAATATTCGTATGGCCTACATATAGTTGTTCCGGGTTTGGGTATTTGTGAATGTGAGTTTAAATGTTTGTGAACGCACCCACGATACAGGACGAATTTTATTCCTAGTGTGGGGCAACGTTTTGAAAAAAAAAAACTAACCATAACCTATAACTTCGTTCCAGCTACGTCCACAAGCTCGCTAAGATGCACCGCCAAGCCAACCAGTGGGCCGAGGCAGGTCTCTCGCTGCGCCTTCACGCCAAGCTGTTGGCGTGGAGCCACGACACACTGCCGCCGCGACTGAGGCATCCCAACAGGGAACTTGATGGTCACACTACGCATAGAGAACTCAAGGTATGCAGGAATCCCCGTCGGGGCTGCGGGTTGTTCGAAAGAGATACCGCGGCCTCGACACAAAGGGCTAAGAAGGAACATGGGTGGTTTTTAGTCAGTAGAAGTCTGACACTCCCTTCAGCTCTGTCCAGAGCGGGAGGAGTCATTTTGATGATTTCCCACCCTCTAAATGTATGCAGGAATAGGGTAGTTGAATGCTGTTAAAAATTTACGAAAACTTTACGTTATTTCAAAGAACTAATAAAAATAATACGATGTGTAAAAAAAGTAATAAAATCGATCAAAAATTGGAGTAGCTACACGCTTTAGAAGTTTGTGGTGGGGGCGTTTTATGTCCTTGCCGCGCGAAACGATCATTTGTACTACGTAAGTATGGGGCGGTATGAAAATTTGCCGTCATGTCTTCATAACTCTGTCTTTGTCTAACTAGCAAGTAATTTTTAAATCAGTTAAAACTAAGCCATTTTTGAAGAAAGTACACTAGTTTTTTTTACTTTCTCTATCTTTTCGTTTACTGTTTCCAAATCACTAGTAAAAAAGAAAATTCAAGTACCCAATTCTTCTCACACTAAATCCTTGTAAATATTTCGTTGGTGTACCTTAATAAATAAATAAAGGGTCCCACAGGAAGACCTTTACCTCCAAATAGCCGAACTCTTGAACCGAGGCCGGCAATGGGAGCTAGCCGTGGAGGTAATCAAAGAGTTAGTGACGGTGTACGAGGAGGAAGCGCTCGGGTACGCGCCGCTAGCGGACCTGCACACGCAGCTTGCGGGCTTGTACGGCGGGATGCTGCGGACGCCCCGCTCGCATCCAGGGTATTATAGGGTGGTGTATCATGGGAAGGGATTCCCTGAACTGCTGAGGACGCCTTATGTGAGTTGTGTTTTGTTGTTTTTAATGGCTTCTTTTTGTTTAACGAATTGTCTTTTTTTTAAGTATCGTAATGAAATTTTTAACCCTGGTACATATAGTGAAGGATGTAACTATACTCTTAATTAAACCGAACGGCACTTAACTTGTTCTCGCTGTCATTGCGATTTTTTCTTGTTCTGTACCATATCTAAGAACCTTTAAGTTACGGAGATATTGAGAGGTCAAAGTTCCAAACTTGTCATAAGTTTTTTTTTTATTACCTCCAAGTTTTTCATTAATTACCTCCATGACCCGTTTAATATTCAAAGCATCCATCAGCACAAAGTTATGAGTGGTTCTGCACCTTTTTGTCGACGTTTTACAAGTGCCCTTGTAGGCTTATGTGAAAAAAAATATTTTGATTTCGTTAAGCTCTTACCGTAAATCGTGATTTTTCACCTCAAACAAAGTCGTATCCCAGAAAAAAAAAATACTAGTTTACACAGTACAGAATTACTGGTTGACGGCAAACAACGTGAATGCTCCGTTTACACCCTGTATTTGCTTATGGTTAAAGAAAGGAGTTAGGAAAGAGAGATAAAGGAAGTAATATATATTAATTTCCAGGGCTACATATACCGCGGCAACGAATACGAGCAACTCCAAGACTTCAGGGACCGCCTTCTAGACGAGTGGCCCGATGCCGAAGTACTGCCCAAGTTGGACCCGCCCGGACCGGAGATTACCGAGTCTGATGGACAATGTATCCTTTTTGCATTACATCACGACCATTTAGCGAAATGGTTAGGCAGGCATGTAATTCTTGTGGCGATAGCGACATCTATCGCAACACATGCGAACTAAATTGTCAAATCCACATCGCGCTATCAACTTTATCCGCGACATTAGCCTGTATAGAAAATCCCGACTTACATATGTCGTGCAGTTAGTCCAGCAGACACAACACCCGTCTGGTCGGAGGATCCTAACTTTTCTATGGGGGATGACGAACTTTACACCCTGTGCCTCATACCCCCAAACATTCTTCTCCATTGGAAACGACCAACCCGAACTAAGCACGCACGTTTTCTCGATGTTTTGCCTATGAGAAATAAAATATTTTGATTGACAATCGACCACTGGTTTGGCGGCATGGTTGGCGCAGTGACTGAGTGATTAAACCTGCAAATTGCAATAAAACCCTGAAGTATTCACCATAAGACATGATAGGCCATCTAAAGCTTCACCCGAGTTATGACACGGCGCAGTGGCGGAGCGATTGGACTGCTGCGCTGCGTGTTAGCTTGTTCGAATCCCGCATAGAACAAATATTTGGCCTACTTGTAGTTGTTCCGGGTCTTGCTGTTCGTAAATGTGACTTTCAATGTTTATAAACGCACCCAGGATACCGGGGCGTCTCAACTCCGCTGCGATCAGCCACTGAATGTCATTATCACTGAGAGATCAAAATGTGCCACGACTTTGTAGAATCTCGCTGTGATGTAGGTAGACTTGTAAGCAGGTCGTCAGTGGCGCGCTTACGATTCATTTTACGTCCGTACTAATGACCGGGTCCGACATATTATGTATCTAGCTGATGCCCGCGGCTTCGCCCGCGTGGATGTCAATCAAATAATATACTAAAACCTTCCTCTTGAATCAGTCTATCTATTAAAAAAAACCGCATCGAAATCCGTTGCGTAGTTTGATGTAGTGATTTTAAAATATTGCTTTACAACCATAAAATTCTTAACAAAAAAAAACAACAGACCTACAAATAAACGCAGTGGAACCAGTGATGGGTGACAACAAATTAAAACGTCTCTCCGGCAAACCGATAGCTGAACAAATTCTACAGTACTACAAGCATAATAACGTCGAGAAGTTCGAGTTCTCCAGGCCTTTTCATAGAGCAGGTAAATATTGTATTTATTTGAATATGCATAATATTTATTGATGGATGCAGAGGGAGAGGAAGACCAAAGGAAAGATGGAGTGTGTGAGGAATGATATGAATGAGAAAGGAGTAAATTATGGCATGACGTCTGACTAGAGAATGGAAGAAGAAAACGTGTTGCGCCGACCCTAACCCGAGGGCCACGAAATGCGACGCTCCAAACAAAATTCGCCTTGTGCTGCAAGCGTCAGCGTCGAGCGTCTAATAGTAGATTATGCACCGAGGGGCTAAAGTTGTGTCTTATGTCACGGGCGTCATATTGAATCTCGAGCGCAATGAAGGATTCGGGATTTAACTCCCGAGCGCAGGGAGGGAGTTAAGAGTTTAACTCACGAGCGAAGCGAGGGAGTTAATACAAGAATCCTGAATGCAGCGAGGGATTCAAGCTAGCCCAAGGCAAAGACACCTTTAGCCCAAAGGAGGATACTCTACTTTTTACACCTACTGTGAGAAAATAATAGCCATAGTACGAAAAACAAAGTATTTATTAAATAAACAAACAGTAAGAATAACATATTTAGAACTAGTTAGTTATATGCACAAACGGGTTAATGGTAACATTATCACAAACAACTTTTAACTATGTTACAGCCAAGTACTATAACGGTATTACGGCGCGTACGGTATTTGTTATTATTAATGCCAGTTTTAATGTTATTCCATTCCTTTTAAAAAATGGTTCGTAGTTATCTAATTATTCTTACAATATTATGTCTTCGAAAACATGGCAACGATATGAAGAAGCAGTCGTTATGTTTTGTAGGAAATCGAGAATATCATCCACGCGTAGTAAGGGTATCGAGAATAGCTTTCCTCTTTCTGGGTGTTTGTTAGTACTATACTGCCAATTTAGCTGAGCATGTGAGATTCCAAATTCAAATCACATTATTGACCAGCGGGTCATAATGAAATCCAGTACAACATTATTGACCGGTTGTGCCCCCCGGCCACTAATGACTCACTTTAGGTTAAGGTTGCTTGACATATAATTTGACATTTTCGAGCAGGTGGTGTGAAAAACAATTAATGTATGTCTATTATCTACAATGCCAAAAGTTTTAGCCAATTAACGCCACAAGTGTGGCGTTATTTTCTTGGCCGAGACACATTCGTTTTTGACGCTTGCAGCTTTAAGTAGAATGGGACAAGGACAGAAAGATGATGATTTAAATATGCAGAAGCACTTAATTCTTCATTAATAGTAAGGTGATTGCGAATGCGACCTCTGGTTTCTTCATCTGGCATCTACTTAAACAAATAAATAAATGGTTAAACGTGTTTGTTCACAGAAGAGGCCCTAGATGGTTCAACGGATGATCTGTCGAATCAAAACGAATTCGCTACACGATGGCTCGAGAGGACGGAACTTGAAATTAGTGAAAAGTTACCAGGTAAATAATAATTGATCAATTATATATTATTATGTACTGAGCAATACTATTATTATAGACTAGCTGTTCCCAGCATGCTTTGCAATGCCATTTTTTGTACCTACATACCTACTACGTTGTATATTATTGACATTATGACGTATGGTCTGTTTAAAGTTGGGGGCAAAGTTTAAAAAAAAAAATATTTTTCGATCGCTAGTAAGCATAATCAGCCTATATTTTTCCCATTGCTGGGACACAGGCCTCCTCTCAATGAGAAGGAATCGGTTCCTAGTATTTCACTAAAATACCTCTTCTTTCGCAGGCATTCTGCGCTGGTTCCCAGTACGATCTCAGCGCACATACGAGGTGTCACCGATCACGGCCGCAGTGGAAGCGCTGAAGGACACCAACAGAAGACTGCGGTCACTCATCATTGAAGCCAGGGCTCCTGATGCGCCCTTACATCCTCTCACCATGAGGCTTAGTGGTGAGTTACTTACTCCTGCACATAGTATCACGCCTGTATGCCCCGAAGGGTTAGGTAGAGAGGTACGGAGTAGACCTACATTTCACCAGTTATGTTTAAGTTGAATGTAATAGGGGGCGAGCATATTACCATCAACCGAGCACAAATCCAGACTCAGTTTCTTTTTTTTATTGATTTATTGAAAACCCAATAGTACTTTGCCCGACCAGCACGCGTAGTATGGCGATTCTACCTGTATTCTACCAAGAATAGACAAAGCTTTTTCCAATTTGATATGAAATTTTGCTACAATCTGTCATTTTGTCGATTCTTCCGTCGACAAAACCCGTTTCTACTGTGGCATGCTACGCGTGCTGGGAACTGGACCTAGGACTTTATGGACAGCAGTCGCGCTTGCGACCACTAGACACACGAGGCAGTCACCTCACAGGAACATGGCTCGAAACTAACATACAAATAAACAAATCATCGATAATACGAAGAAAAGATAAGTGGATTGGAGATCTAGTATTCTCAAACTTGCTTCTTCATTATTGTGTGGAGTGTCTAAGTTGGTGTCAGATTTTTATACCACCCATCATCATCATCATCTGCCTAGCCTTTCCCCAACTATGTTGGGGTCGGCTTCCAGTCTAACCAGATGCAGCTGAATACCAGTATTGTACATGGAACGACTGCCTATCTGACCTCCACAACCCAGTTAATACTAAGTAATACGATACTCTTTGGTAAGACTGCATGTCAGAATTTCAGGTCACTGACTACCTGTAACGACTGCCAAAGATCTATATATGGCAGCCGGGACCAACAGCTTAACGTGCTTTCCGAGGCACGAAGGAAATTCAGTATGTTGGGCGGTAACCCATCCACAGACCGACCTAGGCAAGCACAGCGTTACCTAAAGATCGACCCGAGTGGCAGTTCTTATTAAGGTGAATGCTCCAACCACCCCGCGAAATTCAAATATTCTTACGTTTTTTGCAATTTGCAGGTCAGTGTTAGTTTGTATGTTGATTAGAATTTTAATTGCGGCTGTAAGACGTATGTACTTACAGAATTATAATCATCAAAATCATCAATACAAGCCTCCAAGTTCATAAAGGTGCAGGAACTTGAAAAAGTCATTTTTGCACCTTACAGCCGCAATTAATATTCTAATCAACATACAAACTAACACTGACCTGCAAATTGCAAAAAACGTAAAAAAAATTGAATTTCGCGGGCTAGTTGGAGCATTCACCTTAAGCCACGAGCTTTTATACCACCCATGGACATCTTTTTTTTGGAGGGGGGGAATCATCAAACAACCCCTCCCGCTCTAGGGGCCGTTCAAGTATTACGTAAGCACTAATGGGGGGCGGGGGGTCTCTGCTTCGCTTATTTTTGATTGCTTGCAAACGAAACGCATTGTCGGGGATTTTGTCAATAAAGTTGGTTGTAATGAATATGTACGTTTAAGTCCTCTATCCTAGGTGTATTTTCTTATTTAATAAAAAAAAACAGAATACAGTAAGTAACATAAAAATGCATAAGTATTCCATTGTTTACGTAAGCATGAGGGGGAGGGGTGAAAGCTTTAATTACTTTTGCTGACAAGGGGGAAGGGGGGTAAATAATTGCAGTAAATCTGCTTACGTAATACTTGAACGGCCCCCTAGGCAGAGTGGAAGGGAGTGTCAGACTTCTACTGACTAAAAACCACCCATGTTCCTTCTTAGCCCTTTGCGTCGAGGCCGCGGTATCTCTTTCGATCAACCCGCAGCCCCGACGGGACCCATGGACCTCTGACTTAGGTTTGCGTGCCGTCGATACATCATACACACACACACTGAGCTGGTGAAGGTTGTGGGAGCCGCTGGATGCAACACGCACGGGACCAGTCAATGTGGCCACACCTAGGGAGGCCTATGTCGAACAGTAACTGAAATAATGATGTTTACACACTTGTTTCATACACATTTTATTAAATCAACAGGTATCCTGGACCCGGCAGTGCAAGGCGGTATAGTGAACTACGAGCGTGCGTTCCTAACGCCGGCGTACGAAGCCAGACATCCCGATCACGCGCCCTTACTCGCTGAACTGAAGGACCTCATTGCTGACCAGATACCGCTGCTGAAGTTTGGTAAGCTATACACTATATAGGGTGTTAATCAACCCATCACACAGCCGTCAACCAAGCATTCTGTACATCAAACTAAGTACCCCTACGCAAAAAATTTTGCTGGGAAACGAATTTTTTGTCACAATCACATTTTACGGTAAAACTCAATGTAGCACTGTTAAAAAAATGTGCTAGTGGATGCTTTGAATAGTAAACGGGTCATGGAGGTAATTTAAGTAAAGTTATAACCTGAAAAACTACTATTTACAAAAAGAGCTGTGAAAAATTTGGAACTTTGACCCCCAATATCTCCGTAACTAGGAAGTTCCCAGGTATTGTCTAAAACAAAAGCATGATCGCAGTGGTGGAGAGAACAAGTGCCCTTCGTTTGCGTTAAAGGTACTTTTACACCCTATATAGGTTAGTATACTGCACGGGATAAAAGCAGAAGCAATGCTGATCCTATGCAAAGCGGCCATGTTCTACTAGACACCGTAAATCGACAAACGTATAGTCACTACATAGTATAAAACAAAGTCGCTTTCTCTGTCCCTATATCCCTATGTATGCTTAAATCTTTAAAACTACGCAACGGATTTTGAAGCGGTTTTTTTTAATAGATAGAGTGATTCAAGAGGAAGGTTTTAGTATATAATTTGACCGACATCCACGCGGGTGAAGCCGCGGGCATCAGCTAGTAAGTCATTTGAACGATTTAACTGAGCGGTGCTTTACCGGCGTCGCTGGGCATTATACGCCTTCTCGTCTTTTTTTTGGGTTGTGGGAAATCATCAAATAACCCCTGCCGCTCTTGGGGAGAGCGGAAGGGAGTGTCAGACTTCTACTGACTAAAAACCACCCATGTTCCTTCTTAGGCCTTGCGTCGAGGCCGCGGTATCTCTTTTGAACAACCCGCAGCCCCGACGGGTTCCCGTCTCCTCTTGCGGGTAGAGTAGCGCGTAAATAGTCTTCAAATATTTGAAAATACATACTCACGCCTTATTCCTATTGGGGTAGGCAGAAACCACAGAACGCCACTTTTTTTTTGGGACAATCCCACCACACTATTCTCTGCCCACTGCAACTCCTGTGCGTCAGAATGAACAGTGCCGACCACAAGAAAAGCGCCGAGACAATGCAGCTTGACGAAGAAGTAACTATTAACTGTCTTGGATCCCGCAACGAAATTAATCAGAAAAGAACAGCGGAGGAGTAGGAAAAACATAATTTCCACTCCATACACCCATCATCAGCAGACCACCTGCTATGATCCATACACACTACAGCTCGCGTCAAATAACTGCCCCTCTGAAGTTGGCTACGAGTGGCTGCGCAGCAGTCAAAATTACGAACAAAACTGCAACTGCGCATGCGCGAGTCATGGGGGCGGGCATTATGGCGGCGCGATTTTATGTCTCTGTCGCTCCTTTACGTTCGATGCATGCTTGCGTCCCGCTTGCTCCGTACGATAGACATTCGATGCCACAAGTGTTGCATTATTGTACGTGTTGTTATTTGTTATTAGTCGTTTTTGTTTTGTTATCTTATTTCTTGTTGACATTCACATTGTTTTCTTTCTTCTTTCTTTCAATTCACCTGAGTTCAAAACTATGTTTTCTTTTAAGAATATGTATGTAGGGTGTTGGATGACCGAAATAATATACTTCTTTTCTTCTTTAATCTTCTTTTATTAATTATAACACGTAAAAATACTTGGAGTCCGTCTTTCGTCTTAGGTTAGCTCGCCATACTCCCTTTCTCCCTCACACACATGCTCTCTCCTTCATTCACCGCTGCGTTCATACTATCTAACTTATTTAATATTTTGCTGCGTTCCGAATTAACATCCTACAACTCGGCCATTCTGCTTTCAGTCTGCCCTCAGACTGACTCTACTACAAAAAAATAAACTAAGCTGAATAAAGTTTACACACTAAGTTTGCTAACAATCTAGAAGGTTTAGAACTAAATTAACAACACAATGCTTGTTCCTAAATGAAAATAAACTTAACATTATATTACTCCTTACTTATAATTATAATACACTCAAAAAGCCATTCACTCCTTTAACAATACTCCAGCAGCTAAGTATCATCTAATACAATCTAAAATCTTACTTACTACTTAAATGTTTAGGTACATTTGTTACACAGAATTACTATTATGGTTTTTTACACATTAGGTATTTTAATTCTTTGTTTATTACATAGTCTTATTAAGTTACACTTCCTTAAACTTTAACTTTACACAGAATTACAGATATTATGCAGTTTATTAGTACTCACTTAAATTTTACACTGATATAAAATAACTGATACCATGAATTAGTTGCTAGTTATGATACAACAACCTATCAACATTACTCATCCTATTAACCAAAATAGCATGGAAAGTCAGCTGTGCTCAATGGTAAGTATGAAATATTAAGTAGGCATTATTTTATGAATGAAATAAATTGAAATGATAACAAGATATCTTTGAATTAAGGCCATCTTTTCATAAAGTCTACTCCTGTTGTGGTGTGTTTTGGTCCCTCCTTACTATTATCTAATTTTCTTACTTCGTACCTATCTTTTCCTAAATCTTTTACTACTTTATAGGGTCCAAAGAATTTTTGTTTTAATTTTAATGCATTTCCAAATTGAGTTCTTTGTATTGCTATGATATCCCCCATTTTATATTTCTGTCCTTCCCTTCTTTTACTATTAAAATTTCTTCTGTTTTCTTCTTGAATTTTTAATATCTGAGCTTTTGCTTCTTTCCTTAAATCATCTCTTTTGTCTATGAATTCTTTTCTGTTTTCTTCTTCCAAATATTCTAAAATTTTCATGTCTTCTTTAAGTTTAATTTTAGTCCCTGTTAACAATTCAAAAGGCGATGTTTGGATGGATCTTTGATATGAACTGTTTATTACCCTCTGAACTTTACTAACATGTTTGTACCACAATGCAGGTTCTTCAATACACATCTTGGTCAATACAGAGATAATGATCCGATTCATCCTTTCAGCTTGACCATTTCCACGAGGTATTCCTGTTGTTATTGTAATATGCTCTATCTCCTCTTCCTGACAATAATCTTCAAATTCTTTTCCTGTGAATGCTGTTCCTCTGTCAGTCACTATACGTCTGGGGTTTCCATAATCCTTTTGATGTATTTTTAATTTATCCACCGTTTCCTTTGCTGTTACAGTCTTAACTGGGTATATCCATACAAACTTTGTATATCCATCTATGACAGTTAAGATATAGTTATACATCTTCTTGGTAGCATCCAAAGGTCCTAAATGATCACAATGAAGCGTATCAAATGGCAGTTCTCCTTTTGGTATTGGGTTTAAAAATCCTTCCTTCCTTCCTGTATTCCTGCTAGCTAGTAGGCAGGGCACACATGTAGATATTACCTTTTCAATTTTATTATCTAACTTAGAAATGTAATATTCTTGTTCTATTATGTCTCTTATTTTCTTTTTTCCAAAATGTCCAATACAATGAGCTCTTCTAATAATTTCAAGATCCATTACTTCTGGAACAACCAATTTCTTTTCTTCACCTTTATAGATAACGTCATTTTCAAGCATATAGTCTTCATACTTATTTCCCTTGAGAACTTCTTTAATTGCCTTCAGTCCTGCATCTTCTTCTTGAGCGTTCTGTATGCGAAAATGGAGTTCATTTTGAATAACGCATATATTTCGACTTAAAGCGTCGACATGTTGCATCTTCTCACCAGGTCTGTGCATAATAGTATAATTAAAATCTTGCAGGTACATAATCCATCGGGCTACTTTAGCTGAAACATCTTTTTTTGTTAAAGTCTTCTGAAAAGCTTGACAATCAGTGATTATGGTAAATGGAATTCCTATTAGGTATCTACGAAACTTTTTCACGCCTTCTATCACTGCCAGTGCTTCCAGTTCATAACTGCACCACTTTTGCTGAGTTTCACCAGTCTTTCTGCTCATGTAATGAACAGGGTGCATGCTACCATCTGTAGAATCCTTTTGCATCAGCACTGCAGCATATCCGTACTTGCAGGCATCTGTGTGTAGTTCCGTCTTTAATTGTGGATCAAATATCTTTAAAACAGGTTCACAACATAGACATTGTTTTAACTTCAAAAATGCATTTCTTTGATCTTCTTCAAAATAAAATTCTTTCTTCTTTAACAGGTCACTTAGAGGTCGTGCTACCATAGCATAATTGGGAACAAATTTCCTAAAGTATGAGGTTAACCCAATGAAGCTTTGAACTTCTTTAAGATTTTTTGGCACAGGAAACTTTTGCACTGCTTCCGTTTTCTCCTTTGAAGGCTGCACTGTTCCATTGCATACCACATGACCAAGGTATTCTACTGACCTTTGTAGTAACTGTGTCTTCTTCCAATTGATCTCGAGACCATACTCTGCAGCTACCTTCAGTACCTCTTGAAGTCTTTGAACTGCCTGGTGTTCGTCTTCAGCCAGGATAATTAAGTCATCAATAAAAATAAGTAGAACTCCTCTTCTTACAAAGTCGGTGAAAATAATGTTGATATATCTGGTAAAAAATTTGGGACAAATTGATAAACCAAAGGGTGCTCGTAGGAATTCAAACTGACCTTCTGGGTTGCTGGTCACAAACGCAGTATATTTTATTGAGTCCTCGTCTACTGGTAAATGGAAAAATCCATTCTTTAAATCTAAAGTGCTAAAAACCCTAGCTGTACACAATTTATCTATGTGATCATTAATTACTGGCAAGGGATATTCGTCTCTCACCATCTTCTGATTTATCTTCCTGTAATCCACACAGATTCTCGTACTTCCATCTTTCTTCTTCACCAAAACGAGGGGACTGGCATATTCCGAATAGCTAGGACGTATGATGCCATTAGCCAACCACTCTTCTATTTGATGTTTTACAATGTCTTCTTCTTGCAAAGCTAGACGCCGTGGACGCTGTACTACTGGTATGTCATCTTTCAATACTATTTTTAATTTTATTGGAGCTTCTTTAATCTTTAAGGGTTTGTAATTATCTACTATATTTTTAACTTGCATTGGTACTTCACTTTCATCAGTGTAACTGGAAAGTAAACACTGTAAATACGAACTATCATAACACTGAGGCCTTATCTCAATGATACCTTTGTTGATCATGGTAATAGTATTAACCAGGAAAGTTTGCCCAAGAATAACTGCGTACGGTATGACACCTTTAGGCACTACATGAAAACAAACTTCATAACAATGACAATCTATTATCAAATTAATTTTAAACTTACCCATCGAATACACCTTACTTGAACCAAGACCGGTTAGCAACATTGTTTCAGCTTCACATTTAACAGATAGCATCTCGTACACATCGTGAGATATTAAATTTAGGTCGCTGCCCGTATCTATTAAACAATGTACTGTGATACCGCCTATAATAACACTTTTAACCGATTTATTCACTGCACTTTTATTGTTTACATTCAGAACACTGAGGTTACTATTTTGACACTGACATTGACAACCACTTTCTTTCCCGTTTGACATCAGCGTGCTATCTCGTTCACTCTCCGTTCCGTTATCCGGTGATTGATTTTGAGCGAACATGGAACGCGCCTTGTTAGCTCCACTTCCGCCATCATTCCGACACGTCGATGGTTCGCACTTCCCCTTCCCGCTTCCGCTGGCGCCTCCTTCTTGACATTCGGTACCAATATGGCCGAATTGGTTACATTTGAAGCACTTGGTACCTTTTTTGCATGAACTCGCCACATGACCTTTTTCTCCGCACTTGAAACAGCGATACACTTTATCACTTGCGTTTTCCTTGACGTTAGTGTCATCTGCTTTAGCTTGCTTTGAGGATTCGCGACACTCGCGCTGCTTGTCCGCCGTACCGCGTGGATTTCCTCGTTTCTGCATCTTCTGCTTCATAGCTTCGTATTGTGCCAATTTTTCCTTAAGAACCGCATAAGTTGTAACACCATACAGACCAATTTTATTCTGCTCGTAATCGGCAATCCCGTCTATTATATATTGGATGGAAACGTAATCGGCGAACTTAGCCCTTTTTCCGAGCTCCTTCATGGTGAGCATGTATTGGTAATAGCTCTCATTGTTACGTTTTTTACGAGCCGCCATGATTTCATGCATTTGCTTGGTATTTACCGAATCTGGAAATTCCTTTATCAGGGCGTTCCTCAATTCCTCGTACGATTTGAATGGCTTTTCCGTTCGTAACCATAACTCAGCAGTTCCGGTAAGCGATCTTCTGGCTATGATGAGCTTTTGTTGAGCCGTCCAACTGAAGATTTCGGCATTGTCTTCGATGTCTTGTGACCACTTCGAAGACGAGTAGGTCATGTCTTCACCATCAAATTTAACTATGGTGTCTACCATGCCATATTGTAAGGGTTGAATTTTTGTTTCCATGGTATTGTCATTGGCCATGATGTCTTCCGTCGTAAAATAATAATTTTCCACCGGCGCGAGCACACGTTTTTTCGTAATGGCCGCCGTCGTTGTGCCGGTGTTTTTTTTTCTTCGTGACTTTCTTCGTTAAAATACACCTTTTATTATTACGGTCGATCCCGGACGAGGCTGTAGGGTGTTGGATGACCGAAATAATATACTTCTTTTCTTCTTTAATCTTCTTTTATTAATTATAACACGTAAAAATACTTGGAGTCCGTCTTTCGTCTTAGGTTAGCTCGCCATACTCCCTTTCTCCCTCACACACATGCTCTCTCCTTCATTCACCGCTGCGTTCATACTATCTAACTTATTTAATATTTTGCTGCGTTCCGAATTAACATCCTACATGTATTTATTTTGTTCAAATAATTTTCTAGGTGACTGCACTTGCGCGATCTTTGCAAATGGCTAACTTCAGAGGGGCAAAGTTATTTGACGTGAACTGTACTTTGAACACTAATCTATTTATCCTTTAGGTCTGGACGTGCACGGCAGTCGCGCGCCGTCGGAGCTGGAGGAGTTGCACGCACACTTGTTGCGTTGCTTCCGTGGAGTGCAGCAACATGTGCATCAGCGATATGGACGGAAGGTTAGTTGTGACGTAACTAGTGCCACTGATCACCGTTTAGCTCTGAATCGCACAATGTTTTTTGATTTAGTACGACAGTCTCAGTAGCAAACGATGAACCGTCAAAACTGGATTTGTATCCATTTAATACATACATATTTTAATGGAGTTGCCCTATTTGGCTTTATTTATTTCTGCCTAACTTGGATGAGTTTGAAAAAACTTGAAAAATAATTTTATTGTCATTTATTAATTTCTTTTAACTACCTCGTTAGACTCAAACGGAACTGCTGACATGAGGTCCTGGATTCGGGCAAAATTGTATAGAATTTTTCCGTTAGGAATTTCTCAGTAGCTGCCTTGGAGTTTGAATTTGTGCCCGGTTGATGGCAATAGGTCCAAATACGTGGAACTTAAACTTCCAAACCTTCGGGGATTACAATAATTATATTGGTTTATTTCCAGAACTGTGACATAGAGGTGGGCTCACCCGAGGTCCAGCTACGCATGCATCCATTCCGCGACAGTTTCCACGTAGACTCCAACAACTCCTCAAGCAATAGGATATCAGATATATCTACTGGCACTGAGTAAGTATTTTTAATGGTTTTAAACTGACATGGTCACTAACATCTTCATTAACGTGCCGTAAAGTTTTTCTGTAACCCCGTCCCCCTAGTAAAACGTTACACCAAGCGACCATTTTAAACTAAAATTTTGAAAAAAAAATGTTATAAAAAATGCGTGAGAGAATCTCTCTACGCGTCCGTTCTGAAGAGTTAAAAAAAAGCAATGTTACGTAACGCATAGTTCAAACCCGCCCCTTCTGCCCTTGTAACGCATCGTAACGTTTTACAAGGCCCCCCGCTCCCCCCAAATTCGTTACGTAATACTTGAACGCTCCCATTCCTACTGTTACAAGAAAGAGGGTGGACCGATTGGACTGCATCCACCCGCAATAGCTAGTAACAACCTGACGCTGATTTTCAGCTGCAGCCATACATACCATACGCTCGAAAACTAAACCACATAGTAAAAGTCTTCCAAAGTCTTTAAATAAATAAAAATGAGATATAAATAACAATTTAGTGACAAAAGTAATATTTTTTTCCAGAACCTCATCTAAAGGGCGGTTCTTCAGTTTCAACGCTGCGGCGATCAACCCATTAGCAAGGTAAAGTTAATTTATTATATTAAATGGGCTTATCTTGACTTCAATATTGTCCTGTGGACAGATAGATGAGGTTGACGATAAAACGAGCTAACTCAATATAATTTTATTAATGAAGAGTGTCTCGAAGATAGTAATACAGTGGGTGCCTGAAGACGGCCGACGTAACCGAGGCAGGCCCAAGAAACGCTAGAGTGACGATCTGGACTCATTCTCAACGGATTGGACGGAGAAGGCAAATTGTAAAAAAACTTTGAAAGCCATGGGGGAGGCCTTTGCCCAGCAGTAGGACAGTGTAAAGAGGACAGGCTAAAGAGAGAGAAAAAAAAGAGTGTCTTGAATATTTTTTATATTAATTCCTATTTTGGAAGACCACCCATTACATATCGAGTTTCTTCCGTCCCTCCGAAAGTCTGTACTAACTGGGTTGTGTAGGTCAGATAAATAAATTGGTTAAAATGTTTTCAGGAATAGTAGCACAGGTGTCGTCAGCCGCTTCGCAACGCTACAAAATTCGCCTGGTCGACGGAATAAAAGGAATTTGAGAAAGGTAAGCTTCGTTATTTTGTATAAATACGAGGTTGGTTTATTACCGTGGACTCAATGCCTGATATTGCTGTCGTATATTTCCGTAATGGGATATTATATTTTTTGTACCTGCCCGAGTTAAGGACTTGTTCCAATTTCACTCGTGTCTACCTGTTACCCGTCTAGCAACGTTTCCACCGCCACCTGAAGAGGGGATCGGACAAAAAAAAAGTAATTAGTCCGTCAGATAGATTTCCAAAAAATATTGAACACGTATATTTTTATTTTTCACTTAAACAAAAAATTAAGACGATAGAGTGCTTCGTAAACTCGTGTGACGTCACATGTCAGTACATTTTTTACCTACAAGTGACTTAACAAGCCCCCACTCATGATCATTGACGCGTTTTATCTTCGTCAATATTTTATTAATTTGATAAAACTAAAAAACACGTATCCAATATTTTTCGATAATCTAACTGACGGACTAAACAGAATCATATTTTTAACCGACTTCGCAAAAAGGAGGAGGTTCTCAATTCGATCGGTACGTTTTTTTTTTTATTTTGAGTCAGTCCGATCCCCTATTATGCCTTATTTTTTTAACCGACTTCGAAAATACTTTTTCAGACTAAAACCGACTTCAACAACACAAAAAAAAACTTTAGTTTGTTTGATTCAGTTTTTTGTCACCGACTTCTGAAACTAAAGTTATTCTGTGCTTTTCTGAAAGTTGGTTGTTTTTTTCTACCTAGACTTTTTATTGATTGTTCAACAGAGCGAAGTCGGCACCCAAGCGAGCGGCAGCCAATGGTACACCTCCCACTCCACGCCCAACGGCTCCGCCAACAACAACAGCTCAACAACAACACTCAGCAACAGCAACAACAACAACAGCGTCACCAGCATCAACACAACCATAGACACGCCCTCCGCGTCCCCTCTGAGGGAGTTGAGGCAAGAGGTGAGACACGTTTCTAAGGTCAGTCGATATGGTTATCTTTTGAGTGTTGAAATTAACGGATATTGTGCCTAATGTAAGTTAACCTTGATTGGCTTTGACACTGTAATAACCTAAAGTTAATTAATTATTAAGAAGAAATCCGTATAACGTTCAACAGAAAGAGTAAAAGATCAAAATATTGTAGCTCAAAGGTAAGATATACAAGATGTTACATCTAATTCATACAAATATACAGTGTGTTACGTTAAACGAGGGACTTATTGAGGGGTATTCAGTATTCGATTCTCGTCCCAAATATGTAAAAAAAAATATTACCTTAATTTGTAACGTAATATGGATGTTTACTGACATAAAAAAATATGGTTCTAATTAGTCCGTCTGTTAGATCATCGAAAAATATTGAATACGTATTTTTTGTTTTATCAAATCAATAAAAATTGGCGTAGATAAAACGCGTCAAAGATTTGAGTGAGGGGTTGTGACGTCACTCACCGGTAAAAAATGTCATACTAATGTCTTAGATAATGACGTCACATGTGTTTTCAAAGCACTGTATCGTGTTCATTGTTTGTTCCACCTGCTGAACATCTCCCACCTGGACAAGAGTGGCCGTGGCTGACCTGGAAGTCTTTAAACAGGCTCCGGACCCAGGTTGGTCGCAGCAAAGAAAACTTGCTGAGGTGGGGACACATAAATGACTCTGCACTGGAGTGTAAATGTGGTGCTATTCCTCAAACAAAGGGGCACTTAATATCGTGCCCTGCCTGTCCTGCTAGTTGTTCACTACAGGAACTGATGGACGCTACTGAAAGCGCCAAACTAGTAGCTCAATTCTGGGCCAACACAATTTAGATTGCCATCGACACGCTAAGAAGAAGATTGTTTGTTTACGTGAGAAAAGAAAAAATACGTGTCATTTTTTAGAAATCTATCTGACTGACTAATTATATTTTTTAGTTAACTACCCTATTGTGCCATGGCCCCCGCACGCTCTCCAGATCTCACTTTATTAGGCGTTTCTTTTTCACCATTGTCTTACGCCAGTTTTAAAATATGAAGGGAAAATGGATTATACCTAAAAGTCATTGACCAGCGCACATTTTCTATGATAAGCGCGAGACTAAGTTGCGAGACTTTTCCGTAATATTTAGAATGGTTTTGTCTGTAATGTATCAGTGTTTTTTTATTTTTGTTAGTATCATGTAAGCATGCCCTATTGCGTGTTTCAATATGACCCTCGTTTAAACTAACATACTGTATAGCATCAAATAATTTTAAATTCATCCGTAAAAAAAAGCTAAAACACACTTTAGAGTAAAGTCATTTTATTTCTCATTTACATCTCAGCATACCCTTTTGATGATACCCATTTCACTAAATATATTGAATTTCAATGACGTCACTGAACTAACCATGCATTGTCATCAAAACTTAACACATATTATGCAAAATTTCAGCTCAATCTGAAACCGGGAAGTTGATCAAATATAACTTCTAAGTGAAGCTAATAAAGGCGGTTTTTAAATTAAAAACGATGCCAAAATTTAAAGTCTAACCTCTAACATACACGAATCAGTGAAACAATAATGTTCAATGTGATCAAAATAAGAATAGAACTCTTCTTCCGCGGTTACACGGTTAAAGTTTTGAAATTGGCTACTTTCCTGACTAAAAAAAAAATTAATTTGTTTAGTCTGTCAGTTTGATTATTGAAAAATATTGGATACGTGTTTTTTGTTTTATCAAATTAATAAAAAAATACGAAGATAAAACTTGTCAAAGATCATGAGTGAGACTTGGGACGTCACACGAGTTTTCGAAGCTCTGTATCGTCGTCATTTTTTGTTTACACGAAAAAAGGAAAAATAATAGGATTTTCTTATGTCATTGAATAATACAGATTATTATAAGTAGCACAAAGTACTAAATGGTACGAACATTCAGGCAGTCTTCAAACAGTCTTCGTGACGCTTTTATAATTAAGGTCCGTTCCCAAAAAAGGGGCGCTTTTGTACTTTAACGCACTCATAAAAAGATTTAATATTCAGCGCCTCAACACTTTATTTAGTATCTGCTTAACCGTTGGCCTGTTGCTACCATAATCTCCGCTCAATCGAAATAAAAATTAATAAAACAATTCAATTTTTCCCAGGTTGAGTGTATCCACGAGGAGACCCCCACGAAAAAAAAGGGGCGAATGTGGGTAAAAAAAGGCAATTCTATGCTTATTTTGATTGCATTGTATTTATGTAGCTGACACTTGGTAACTCAAAATGTTTCTAACTTTTGTTCGAAAGGCAGATATGGACAAGCGTAGAGCCTCTTGTCCACACGTTTTCTCACAGATACAGATAAATCTAGATAAGGCAAGTATCACGATCCGTATGAAAATCAAGCGTGCCAGTTTTTGACTACCTATTATGACGTCATAACAACTTTTTAGTTACTATAGAAACAAATTAGTTTTTGTTCTTTAAATGTCTAAAATTAAGTTCTTGAGTGGTAACAGTGTTGTTTTACCAAATTAACTCGGTTAAGTATAAAATACTTAGCCGGCTACGCGAAGTAGGTGCTCTGGCGTTATCTAGGTTTATGTATATCTGTGGTCTATTTCTGCTAAGACGATGTATTCGATATATTCGCCTCGCTGATATTGATGCATTCAACCTAATATTATTGTCTAAAATATTAAGTAAATCAGTCAAATTAACACATTTACTAATACGAAATATGCTGATTTTGCTTTGCTTCATGCAGCTATAAGATTATTGTAGTTATAAGGTTTATTTTCATTTAAGTTTTATATTTGGTTAGATACTCGACATGTTTTTTTTAGGTTTAATAAATATACTTTTCAGCGGTAACCGTATTTGCACTTTTCTTCTTGGACGGACTGCACCAAATAAAGTAATTTACCTATGTTCTATAATTTTTGGGTATCGCTTTTGGGAATCATGCAAGTACTAAAGTAGTATTCACGTAGACATTTCCAGTATAACATGGCCAGTGAGGCCATGTTATGTAGGTTTTGTAATTCGACCGGTTTGTTTTGTCATCAAGAATAATAGTAAAATTACGGTGATATTTTTATAAAATTGCATAATTGCAGTGTAGAGGATTTAACTAAGGTAAGGTACTACAGAGTTCACTGACGGTCTACCAATTCTACCTTATTACTGACGGTGAATGCATAAAGGTAACCCGCGATTTTTTTTTTTTTTTAACTAACCCTCTTAATTCATATTTGCCTATATGGTAAAATTGGGTTGTATTGGTGATTTTAATCATTATTAATGGGAAATAATAAATCGAGACGACTGATTTTAGACCACAGATTTTTTAATTGGCGACGTGATCAAACTTTTAATTTAATAACTAAGCCACGGGAAAATGAGATAGCCTCTAATAAACTAATTTGTCTTTTTTACAATGCCAACTAAATATGTTACAGAAACCATCAAATAAAGATCATCAATTTTACTATCGTAACTTGTCCTTCTTATTTATACATAGCCACCTAATTTACTAACTCAGCCACGGAATTTATATCTCCTCACCATTTTACGTTTTATAGCTTCAACATTAGGTCCTCAAAAAATACAATTTAAGCGACCATATACAATATCATTTATTATGACTTAGCATCAGAAATAATACATCATATTCTTTTATCATGAAAATAGCAACTGCAAGACATGACCGCGCGAGACGACAGCGACCGGTATTTTGCACCAATCAGAGAGCGCCATTCGATTTATGTACTGATGAGTTAATCACGTGTATTTATTTTTATATTTTAGTGCAATTGTTTCGGGTACATATTTTAATGTTAAGCATGAAAATACATAAAATTGTTATACCCAACTTCAAAATGTCAACTTCTAATACACTTTAGATTATTATATTTACGTTAAAAATACGTACTAGTTACAGGAATGTTTTTACCATTGTCTAAATGACTAGTCACAGGCAGATTGTAGGATTCGTCATTGTAAACTTGGTTAGGTTAGGTTAAAACAGCGGAGCGAGCGGTGCTGCGGCAGCGGCCGGCGAGCGCTAATTTAGAGTTGCTCGCAGAAATGCTTTCACCATTGTCTAATTATCCGATAAAAATAAAGTTTTGCAGCGATTCTGTCGATAACATGTAAATAAATATCGATGTTTAGGACATTCGATACACTGAACTTCGATTTTTAAGCCTTTTTCGATGTCACGACAGTAGTTTCTACGTACTATTAGTGACCATTATTTACTATTTGATGACAATTTTAGAAAAATATTGACTATGTATTAGTTGGGGATGAGTTACATTTTAAACATACTGAGTTAAAAAATTAGAAGCTATAGAATATTTTTTCTGATGCCAAATGTGAATATTTTATTAGTTTACTGTTTGAATGCATGTTAGAAATTTAGATGCTAAAAAATAACCACCATGCTGAGTTATATTTACAGTGGATCACATAGAAGATAACTAGTGGCTAAGATAGTAATATTTAGACGCTCGTTAATTGTGGCTAAGTTAGTAATTTAGAAGACAACGTAGATTTTTAGAGGCGAATAATGCTATTAAAAAGAAGCCGGTTTAATTAGCACCCATTATTAATCAGTAAACACTTTTGATACGGTTGCGTATCCTAATTTATTTAACACTAGCTGTTGCCAGCGGCTTCGCCCGCTACAACTCGAAAATCATCCCACGGGAAGATACAATCGGGATAAAAACTATCCTATGTGTTAATCCAGGTTATAAACTATCTGTGTACCAAATTTTATCCAAATCCGTTCAGTAGTTTTTGCGTGAAAGAGTAACAAACATATACACACTCACACTCAAAACTTTCGCCTTTATAATATTTGTGTGATAAAACCTGACACTGATCGGCAAATTGCAAAATGCAAAAAACGTAAAAAAAAGAAAAAATTGCGGGCTACCTTGAAACATTCACCTTAAGGCATACCGTCTCAGTCTGCAATTTAATGTTATGTTCGTTACCATTGGTACATTGGTTTTTGTTTGCCTTTGGCCACTGAGAATCCGCCAAAAAACGGCACGGAAAGTACCTTTGATTTTGTTTTACTCTCAAAATTTTCAATAACGTTTGACCCTTAACACTAAACTGGCTATAACGTATGATGATACACACCATAGTCTACCATTCGATTGTAATATTACCTTATTACTTCAACACGTCATTCAATAATCAACTTTCTCTGCATATCGGTGAAGTAGACAGTTAAGTGACAATAGAGTGTCTATAGTCTCAAATTCGCTTGTCAGCTGGTGACTGAAAGACCGCTACGCGCTGAGGTTGAGCGAGAGAGGCGTCTGTCACAACGAACTAGTCTCATCACCTCTTCCGCACCACCCTCGAATCGAGACTCTATGGGTGAGTGTTTTAGTCTTATTTTCCTTTAAATTTAAGTATAGAAAAATAAATAATACCTTCTTTATATAGCATTCCGGTTGAATACTGTATCTACCGTCCTAATAGTAATAATAAATGAGCGTTGCGCAAATAATCGATCATTAAAGTTCGTTCTCAGTTTGATTACTAAAGTCAGTAGCATTGATCAATAAAGTCAGTTAAATTGATAATTAAAGTCAGTTGCATTGATCATAAAAGTCAGTTGCGTTGATCATTAAAGTAATTTGCATTGTCACGCCAACAAAGGGCGCATTACGAACAAAATATTACAAGACGATCGCATTTGCGCTAAAAATCCGCTTATAATTTTATAATAAGCTTACAGCTACGGGCGTATGATACGCCCACTCGTTTTGCTATACAAAGTATTACTTATTTTTCTATGTTAAGCTTTCGCTTTTCTCTGTTGATTTTATGACGATTTCCTAACACATTTTAACACTTATGCTATATGCTTATTATGTAGCATCGCATTTTTCCAGGATTTTACATAAAGTTTGGCAAGTTTACGAAGAAACATGCAAGTGAAGGTAAATTATCATTGAATGAACAGAGTTAAAGTTACAGGACTATTGAAGAAACAAACCCAGCTCTCTAAATAATAATCGCGAAACAAAAGTTGCTGTATTTCAGTTCAAACTTTATGACGGTTCGGATGTTAGCTGCAAGTGTCGGTCTGCGCATTATACTGTCAAGACGATGCGTCTGATGCGACTGATATCTAAAATTACCTGCGCAGACCGTCACTCGCAACTGTCTTCCGAGTCGCCATAAAGCTTGAATTGAACACTGAATATTCGAAAAAAAAAACAAATTTAGACTGGTTGTAACCTGAATCCACGTTTATTAAGGGTTGAAGTCTACCACTATCTGTTTATCATGATGTCCAAAACGTTAAACGTGAACAGCAGATAAGTATGGCTTTGTGATGCCATTGTGTGAACCTTCCTTACTATTTGTATACGTAGTAATTGCTATGTAGAACTTCACCTTTTTTTTTCAGGATGTAGTAGTAAAATAACAAGATAATAGATATTATGTTTATTAATGCAAGTAGAGACTGAAAGCCTTACTTAGAGCTATGTCTATATCTTTTTTGGACATTTTTTTGGTGTACTTAAATAACGATCTCTTGCTTTCTAGCCAGTACTACTACGCCTTAGCCTTAATCTATGTTTTGCTGTCACTGTTATATCATTCTGTCTATATACCCGTCACTGAAGCAGAAAGACATGCTAATAAAGTAATATTCAGTTTTTGAACGCACTGTATTTTCTGTCAAAAGTGAGCTGATTAAATTGATTTTAAAAAAATACAATCACTCGACTAGAAATTTGTCAGCTATTACTACATTTTAAGTCCTACCAGGACCCGTGTGTCAATAAATATCAACAATAAAAAAATCAATCTGTTTCGCCGATCCCCAGGAACAACAGACTCCAATCAAGAAGAAGAGGAACCTCCCCCCCTACCAAAGAAATACGCCCACCGAAGCATGGAGCTTGACAGCGACACTAACAACAACGGGGACTCGAACCCACTCCCTCCTCGACACAACTACGACACCGTCTGGGCGCCGCGAGGATCATTCTTGTACAACTCTATAGCTAGACGGACCACCAGCGAGAAGGCTCCTACGCCGCCTCCTAAAAAGAGGAATGCACAGACTTAAAGTTCAAAATGTCTATCGATAATAAGTTTAACATCCTCCGTATCGTGTATGGCGTACGCTAAAACGGACGCGATTGTGTGCGGGTGTGCACGCTTAGTCTAGGGCATGTGGAGCTGGGTTTCGGTCCCCATAGTATAACCGGTTTTCTCAGATTTTACTATGGGACTGAAACCGGGCTTTGCGTACCCGTTTCACGTGTCTGTATTAAAAATAGTATAGGCTACAAAATTTTAAAGATATTATGACAGCGTGCCTCTCGCACTCGATTGTTCGTTGCACGATCTTGTTATGGCGTCGCGACTGTTAATTGTTTTTTCCAGTCGAACACGTCTACTGGTCTCTACATAATCTAGTGTAGGGAGGCCACCTAAACGCGCCCTCTACCGCTCATTGGAAAATTAATGCAGTAAAATATAAATAATTAATAAAAAGCGTTTATATTCACTACCGCTGATTTAGCATCATATTTAAAAGTATTTGTTACAAGTCACTACAATCATAATAAATAAATAGTAATTTGTTTTATATGAATTTTGCAGGTACTTTTAGCAGTTTATTCATTTAAATTGAGATTTTTAATAACCAATATGATTTTTTTTTAATAATTAAAAATTACTTTAAACTGTCTAACTTGACCACACCCTAATTCAGGGCAGTTATTAAAAAATGTTACCGTTGATAGTAAAGTGTTGCTCTGTTTTATGTTAGCAATATTGTTTTGAAAAATATTTTACAAGGTTTAAAGTAGCTTATGAACTAATGAACTATGGAAAAGGGAGTTGTCTGTGGCATATTGTAGTTCCAAGCGACGTCATTAGTTGAAAAATATGTTAACGTATTATTATAATTCAAAACGGCTTTATCTTACTGGTGAGATTGGGATTTAGCAACCGACCTACCCCATTAAAATATAATAATGGCGGACGAATCATATTTCAGCATCTTAAGGATATTACAGAATTGAAGATACGCCTGTAGCTCATTTTTAACCAAAGTAGAGGTAAGTGTGCTTAAAAAATACATAATAATGCTTTTAAATTGAAAATACCTTTTAAATTAATAAGTATGGGAAAAATATGATTATAAGTATTCGATCCAGTGAATAAGTAATTGCTTAAAATAATATTATGAAAATTAGCCATTCAAAATTATACTGACTAAAAAGCCACCGAGAAATTTTAGAATATTATATTGTATTAAAAGTTAAATGTGTTATCTAAATGTATAATATTTTATACATACTTATTTTAAATTATAACAAATGATATTTTTGTGATATTAAAATTCAATAGATGCCATTAATCCAAAGTTTTACATTGATATTTGAAATGTTACCGAAACAGATATTTTAAGAACTTATTAAAGATTTTGTTCAATTGATATTTAGCTTTATTAAGTAGATGTTAAAGTACTTTATCTAGAATCATTGTGTCATTGAATCAAAATAATAATGTATTAAAATCACGACCGTTTAGGCTAAGAAATTCAGTATTTTTATTTATACGTAAATGTTATTTAAGTTAGAAAAAGTGTTTTGGATAATAAATCGTTATTGGTTTTCATACTCATTATCGTCGCCGTATTTATAAATCATTTAACTTTACCAGCACTGTTTTTGAATGTATTTAACCTGTGCCAATCCAAATCGTTTTAAGGCAAAGTTTTAACCAAAATTGGAATAAAAAAACATTTTTAATGAAAATTACATCAAGTAAAGGTAAAAACAAGCCAGGCAGTTAGTGCCCGGTTGATGACAATAGGCTCGCCCCCTATTACATGGGACTTGACTTAAACTTAACATAACTGGCGAAATGTGGGTGTACCATTAGTTACACCTCTGCCTTACCTTTCTGGGATTCCAGGCGTGATGTTTTCTTATGTTATAAGTAAAAAAACACACACAATTACTTATTTTTTCGTTTAAAAGCTTGTATGACCAACATACAAAATTTATGTTTAATCCTTCAAGTAAGTAAAACTAAAGTGAACGGAACAAAAGTTTCCACTATACCATTTCGTGGCCATACGTAGCACCAAATATACAAAATACGAGTTTTGTATATAAATATTATTATTGTATATTATTAGACATTGAAGTCGAGTTATTTGAAAATAATGTATAAGTTAAAATAATAGCAATAGTTTTTAAACATTGTTCAAGTACTTTTAGCCTCATAAATGTCAGAAAAGGTGAAGAACTTATGCGGTTGACTGTATACAGACGCCAGCACATCAAACTACTACAATTGTCAAATTTCTTTAATAGATTTTCAACTTTACCGCTACAACATAGGTTGATTGGGATTTTTTTTCAGTTTCGGGTAGCTTCATGTACTGGTCTCTGTACATCTTTTTGTTATTTATTAATTGAATAAATAAACAGATCAAACTAGAATAAGCGAAATGTTTATTTATATATTTTGTAGCACTTTAATTATTATGTCATTTAGTTTTGATATTAAGTTATTGTTGATTTTTCTTTCGTAAATCGCGGGGCTTTTTTTTTCATAGACATGTAAGCTGTTGCGTTTCAATCAAAGAAATTCTCGTAATAGGCAGAATGATCCTTATTTCTGTCCTCAGGACAAGATTGAAATGGAATCAGGAATATGCCTAATTAAATAATAAAATAAATAAAAAAGATTGAGGGTCGTTAAAAATATACTAGACAAATATCGCTTTGAGGTTAAAAAAAATCGTTTTTAACTATAATAATAATAAGTTTATTATTATTATTATAAATAAAACGATTTTTTATCTAAAATACAACATTAGAAAAATAATTTACTTAATCGAGTCTTCCAGTTTTTTTTCTAACTCTTTTGTAAAAATCCTCATTCCGCGGCCATACCACACCAAATATACGATTGTTGTGTTTTTGTATATTGTATTGTATATTATTAGATACATAAGTATACCGATATTATTGTGTACTCGAGTCGCAATAGTTTATAATTATTACCAACAAATAAATAGATATTTTATAGATGAAGTTGTTTTATTTTGCGTAAATTTTTATATAAGAAGAACTGAGAACAATTTACGTTACATACCTACTTTATCATGACCATCTCTTCTAGAAGATGAAAGAATCTCCTTAATCGGTCTATAATTAAAGGAAACTCAAGAAGTATTTTCTGTTTTGATGTCTGTTAAAAATTACCGAGTGACGTAGATTTCTTAATATCTTTTCTTTCGAAATGAAGTAAATATTGTAGTCAATTTATTTTGAGCTGTAGCCTAATTTAGCAATTTCTCTGTAGGTATGTTGTCTTTATGACATCGTATTTTTGTCCCATAAGCTCTTCACAGGCACTTTTACACGTAATTGTTGGTGCTAATTAAACCGGCTTCTTTTTATTCGCCTTCAAAAAACCTACTTTGCCTTCTAAATTACTAAGTCAGCCACAATTAACGACCGTCTAAATATTACTATCTCAGCCACTAGTTATCTTCTTTATGAGCCACTCTAAATATAACTCAGCATGGTGGTTATTTTTTAGCATCATCATAACATGCATTCAAACGATAAACTTCTAAAATATTAACATTTGGCATCAGAAAAGATATTCTATAGCTTTTATTTTTTTAACTCAGTATGTTTAAAATGTAACTCGTCCCCAATTATTTCATCGTCAATTTTTTTTTAAATTGTCGTCAAATAGTAAATATTGGCCACTGATAGTGGGTACGTACAAACTACTGTCGTGACATCAAAAGGTTCAAATGTCAAAGTCCAGAGTATCTAATGACCTAAATATCGAAGTTCAGAGTATCGAATGTCCCAAACATCGATATTTGAACTTAAAACCAAACAAATCGCAGGTTGGCGCAGTGGCTGAGTGATTGGACTGATGCGCTGCGCTGCGTGTCGCGGGTTCGATCACCGCACGGAATATTTTTCCTCTCTCAAGAGCCCTGACCACCGGTAGCTCGGACCCTGTTCCCAATGCCAGTGGGCTACTATTTTTTATATTTTAAATGTTATTTAATATTATGTTGTATAGGAATATGTAAAAATGCAAATAGATGAATAAAGAAATTAATAATAATAAGACGTTTATTTCGGACGTAGGTATATAGTCCATATACTGTTAGTAACACAAAAACCTTACAAAACTGTTGTTAGTACATACAAAAAAACTACAAAAATAACGGCAAGTCCCACCGGCCCACGAACACGCTCAGAAGGCTGTTCGTAAATTATTATTTACACAGGTTTGTAAATAATTTTCTCAATAATTTTGGCGTCGATGTCCGCTACACTTTGCATGACGTGGCTTACAACAGCAGGTGTTCGTTACACCTTGTTTGTGTACAATATGAAGAGAAATTAATTTTTCTAAAGAAATATGAAACACGATTTTTTCCGAGAAACAAAACAGTGTTGCATTTGTCTGCAGCATCACTAATTATGTAAATAACGAAATACTCATCAAGTTAACCTTTTCACCGCCAGCGTACACAGAACGCGATGCCTCGCCTAGCGCCAAGCTATACATCTATAACGAAATGTATAGTAAAAAGTAGTGATGAGGGTAGCGTCATATCGATGAATGAGAATTATACAGATTAAGTTATGTTTTATTTATAATTTTACCGATATAAATAAAAACTGATTAAATATTTCCATATTTATTTTATTTCACAGTATCCATATTAAGAAAAAACAATATAAATTATAAGAATCAAAGAAACAAATACATAACTCAATTAGAGCCATAAGAAATGAGGTACATCTCTAATTGTTTCATGACGTCATTCTTTGACTTCATTTCAAGTCCTTGGCGCTCAGAACACGTTAAATTCAATTCTGATTAGGGATGTGGTCTATGGTCTTTTTTCTGTTTGTCTACTCCCGTGTTTTTTAACTACTTCTGTCAATATTTTTTATCGTAGGTATCTAAGCGGTGATGACTGCCGCACATTTACCTCGTCGGTCGATGACTGAAAATAAACAAAGCAATTATTTTATTTTAAGCAATCCATTATTGAGATGAGAAGATCTGCTGTGCCTATATGGGGACGCGCTGGTAAAAGGACAGTTATTATATAATACTAGCTGTTCCCGGCATGCGTTGCAATGCCCTTTTTCCTACCTACTACCTGCCTGTGTACCAACTACCTACCTACCTACTACCTCCTACCCTACCTACCTACTACCCTACCTGCCTGTGTACCAACTACCTACCTACCTACTACCTCCTACCCTACCTACCTACTACCCTACCTACCGACTACCCTACCTACCTACTACCCTACCTACCTACTATCCTACCTACCTACTACCCTACCTACCTACCTACTACCCTACCTACCTACCTACTACCCTACCTACCTACCTACTACCCGACCTACCTACTACCCTACCTACTTACTACCCTACCTACTACTCTACCGACTACCCTACCTACTCTACTATCCTACTTACTACCCTACCTACTACCCTGCCTACCTACCTACCACTTTCTCACCTTTAAAACCTTCCCTGGACTTCCACGAATAATTCAACACTATAATTAGCCAAATCGGTCCAGCCGTTCTCTAGTTTTAGCGCGACTAACTAACAGCAATTAATTTTTATATTATACGCAAACACCATTTGAAAAATCGTTTTTTCTATTGGGAAAGAAACAGTAATTATTTGTGATTATTGTGATAATGTCGTATGGTCTGTTTGAAGTTGTCATTCGTTGACTGAACAACTGAACGTCACTCAATTGTTTTGCCTTCCCGGAACCTCTCCACTAACACTTGAACTTTATGGGTACGGTATTAAAGCTCAAATTGATTTTACGTTTTAGTTAGAAAACGTTTGTATGGGAAAAAGAAAAGGGCTGTTTTTAGGGCTTTTCCGGCCATTATTCGAATTTTTCTCGCCGTAAGAACCATCCTTGAACTTCAACGAACATTTAAAAAAAAAAATCAGCCAAATCGGTCAAGCCGTTTTCATGCCAAGTCGTGACAACGGAAAACGGGTTTCATTTTTATATATATAGATTACGCTAGAGATATCGGTTATGATCAAAGTTACACTAAAAAAACCATTCCGGTAGAAATACCTATTTTATCTTTTTCTCCAAGCAACGCTTAAATACCGTATAGCAATAAAAGCCTGGCCTGGCGCGATCAGGCAAGTGAGAAAGCGGGCCGTATGACCACAGCATAATACCTACACACACACACAATGTGATGATCTGTGTAGGTACAAGCACAAGATTACTGAGCCATTATTTTTTATTTTTCATTCAGATTATTGAATCTCACAAATAGGTACCTACAATGTAATCATTTGAATAAACGTTATTATTATTATCAAGTTGGACATACCTCAGAATCATCGTCTTCTGGTGCAACATTCTCCACAAAATACTCCGAGTCCGATTCCACACCTTGTAGAAAGCTTAAAAGCTCATCCGTATCCAGTTCTTCGTTCATGCCAATAACTTACATATTTCTTTACATACCTAGTAACAAATATTGCTGCAGACTGCACCATGACAAAGTGGCCTTGACAGCCATACGTTTATGACGTCACAGAACGTCTTCTATAATAGTCCGTGGCGCCCGGGGTACTGACAACCAATTATTTTGTAGAGATGGGAATATAATTATCGATAAGGATTGCCAACAACTATTTAATTCCGGTTCGGCACATATCCAACGGTCGAAATTCATCTAGTTTCCCTTTGTTATAAAGTAGTTATCTAAGTTCATATTTTACTGACCTCAAATTGTTTTCGATTATAATATTTCTAAATATTTCAACGGGTGAAATCAAACAGTTTTAACTTTCGCGTCACATCACTGGCCGACTACATATAAAGTCCATGGCGTTCTGGGGATATTAAAAATGTTCGGAGTTTTTGTTTTTACCAATTTTAAGACAATTAAGGGCTTCTTTTGTGTGGGAAAATAAAAAAAACAGGGTATTAGACAGTGCTTTTAAATAATAAAATGAAAAAAAGCCTGTTAAATACGGTAAATTAATTTTTATAACATAGTTAAAATGAAGAGCTTCTAATGAAGTCGTGGCGCTGGTGGCACGAAAATCTGGAACTTCTATTGATGTCCGTGGCGGTGAAAAGATTAATAGCTACATACTTTATATGTTGTAATTTACAGGTGTACTCATTCTTATTGTTTATAGCACACAAATTGCAATAATATAGCTTTTGTAAAGGTTTGTAGTCCTTTTTTTTTTGGGGGGTAGAAAATCATCAAGTAACCCCTCCCTCTCTTGGGCAGAGCGGAAGGGAGTGTCAGACTTCTTCTGGCTAAAAACCACCCATGTTCCTTCTTAGCCCTTGCGCCGCCTCTGCGGTATCTTTTTCGAACAACCCGCAGCCCGGACGGGAAGGTTTGTAGTCCTGGCAGTTAATCGGCGCGGGATATTATTATGGTGCACAAGTGTATGCGCAGGCACAGATGCAATCTCTGTTCCTTTTCTCTCATAGTCCGATGGGACGTCAATCATACACGACCGGAGGGAGATCATGCGCCGGACCAACGGCTTAACGTGCTTCCAAAGGCACGGTTGTATTTATAAGGTACTTACTGCCAACTTCCAAACTCCTGAGTATGGGCTACTACTGAGAATTTTTTAATGGAAAACCATTCTTTGCCCGACCCGAGAGAATAGGGATGTTTACTGACTAAAAAAATATGATTCTAATTAGTCCGTCTGTTAGATTATCGAAAAATATTGGATACGTATTTATATATCAAATCAATAAAAATTTACGAAGATAAAACGCGTCAAAGATTTGAGGGGGGGTTGTGATTCCGGTAAAAAATGTCATACCACTCTAATGTCTTAGAATATGACGTCACACGAGTTTTCAAAGCACTGTAACGTCTTCATTGTTTGTTTACGTGCCATGTAAAAAGAAAAAATACGTGTCCAATATTTTTTGAAAATCTATCTGACGGACTTATTAGATTTTTTTTAGTAACTACCCTATTAAACCGCTTGTGACCATGAAACCAATGGGGCAGTTACACAACATTTACAAGGGTTTACGAGGGCAATAACCGTCGTAATATCACAGTTTCGTAAAGAAACGATGTCAACAGAACACCAAATGTTTACACCCGTTGTATAATGTATGGCCTGCAAATAAAAACTGAATTGTTTGCCTACTGAAATTAAACTACTTACCCACATGGTTTACGCGTGATGGTTGTTTACATAAATATAACATTATGCTTGTATTGCCCGATAAGGGTTGTCAGAGGTTTATATTTTGTCCCCAGGAATGAGGGCGAGCTGATTGCTATCATCAAACATAACGCCTGTAATCCCCGAAGGACAAGGCAGCAATATACCTAAATTAAGACGAGCTCAGTGGAAAGAGCTAGAGGTAACCTTTGCCAGAAAGCACAATGAATTTAGAGACTTTTTGTCAATACATCCAAGAACGAAAGCAATAGGGTAGTTGACTGACTAAAAAAAATATGATTCTGCTTAGTCCGTCTGTTAGATTATCGAAAAATATTGGATACGTGTTTTTTAATTTATCAAATTAATAAACGTGTCAATGATCGTCAGTGGGGGACTGATGACGTCACTTTCTGGTAAAAAAATTACCAAATTGAGATGTCGCGCCACTTTACGAAGCACTGTTTCGTCTTCATTGTTTGTTTACGTGAAAAAAGAAAAAATACGTGTCCGATATTTTTTGGAAATCTATCTGACGGACTAATTAGATTTTTTTTTCAATTACCCCATTCAGGATAACAAGGGCATTACTATTATCAAAAGGATGCGAGCCCATTGACATCAATCAGGCACAAATCTAGACACCGTGGCTGCTTTTCGAAATTCCTTATTGAAAAACTTAAGAGCGCCTTTCCGACCAAGGAATCGAACGCAGGACATAATGCACAGCAGTCGCGATGCATGCGACCACAAGACCAACGGGGCAGTCTCTATTAGTAATGGCTTTTATCCGCACAAATACTGCTACGGATGGACACACCCAACCCCTGATCTGGGAATAGTATTACTCGAAAAAACCCAAATCCTCAAATTCAGTAAATAATCGCTCTAGTAACCACTTTTTTAATTTTATTTATTTATTTAGCTTTATTCCAAAAAGCTAAGTAACTTATAAGCTAAGCCCCACAAAACTGTTGCAATGGTTTGACTGTGGGGTCGACGACATACTTAAATGAGACTCAATATTATTTAATTAAACTTACACTTATATAAAACTTAAAACGTTCCTAAATAATCTAATTTTAATTTACGTCTAAATCTAATTGTGTTTGTTTCACTCTTTATGTCTGCCGGCTTTAATAGGTATGGTACATATTATTATTACCTATCTTGTTTAGTGTTCTCTCACCAAAGTATTTTTTTTTTTTAAAACGTTGCCCCACACTAGGAATTTCTCATGTATCGTGGGTGCGTTACAAACATTTAAACTCACATACACAGAACACCCAGACCCGAAACAACTATCTGTAGGCCATACAAATATTTGATTCGTGCGGGGATCGAACCCGCGACACGCAGCGCAGCAATCCAATCGCTCAGCCACTGCGCCGACCGTGCCGTCTTGGTAACTCTGGGTACATTGAATCTGCCAGCAGCCATAGATCGTGTAATATGGTTGTTGTATACGTGAGTTAATAGCTGTGCTCTTGGGTACTGTGGTGGTTTACTAATAACCACCACGGTTTAAAAGAAGATGTAGTGACAAAAATTGAAAAGAGTATGCTAAGGTGGTTCGGTCATGTGGAGAGGATGAATGAAAGTCAAAAGGTACCAAAAGGTATTTACAAGGCAAATGTGAGTGGTAATGCCGGGAGGGGACGCCCTAGAAAGACATACACTGATCTTATTGGTGCAGTTCTTCAGAAAGGACAGGTGCGTACCTACGTAGTACGTAATAACCGGCGTGCGTGTATGACCAGATGTATGAATGTGGACGAGGCAAAAGGAGTATGTAAGGATCGTAGCAAGTGGCGTTCTGTGTTTCTGCCTACCCTCATGGGAAAAGGGCGTGAGTTTATGTATGTATGTATTAAAGTGATCGGTAGATTTTTGCATAGTTTAAATAATTTTCTATAATCTCGCCTACATCAAAGACTTAGGAATCTTCGAAATATTATCTTTTTTCCTACGCACCATATGCGTGATAATTAAACTACTTAATTATTTTCAAACCACACATAATAGACCTTCACCTACATTGATAAGGAATGGTAAACAAAAGTGTCAACTTTTCCATGATTGCTAAAAAAACATTTTATTAATGAGATCATCAGCCTAATATTGCCTCGTTGGTCTAGTGGTCGCAACCGCGACTGCTGAGCATGAGGTCCTGGGTTCGATTCCCGGGTCGGGCAAAGTGTTATTGGCTTTTTCCATCAGGAATTTACCAGTAATAGCTACGGAGTCTGGATTTGTGCCCGGTTGATGGCAATAGGCTCGCCCCCTATTACATGGGACTTAAACATAACTGGCGAAATGTGGGTGTACTATTAGGTACACCTCTGCCTAACCCTTCGGGGATTACAGGCGTGATGTTATGTTATGTGGATTCTGAATTTGTGGCCGGTTGATGGCAATAAGCTCGCCCTCTGTTACATGGGACTTAAACATGACTGGCAAAATGTGGGTGTACTAATGATTACATCTTTGCCTAATACTTTGGGGTTTACATGCGTGATGTTATATTCGGGTTCTAAGTACTGATGTAGCTGAAACCAAACTTTAACATGGAGCGACTGTCTAACGTGTAATAGACACGTGTCTATTGACCTCCAACTTAGTTAGTACAGGTCCCTTAGCGAAGGGAACTTGTTCTTCCTGTCACTACGATAATATTTTGGTCCTAGACCATACCTGAGAACCCCCTAGTTACGGAGATATTGAGGGTCAAAGTTCAAAATTTTACACGGCTGTGTTTTGTTTATAGCTTACTAGTTTTTCAGGTTATAACTTTTCATAAATTACCTCCATGACCCTTTTATTATTCAAAGCATCCACACGCACAATGTTTTAACAGTGCTACATTGAGTTTTAACGTAAAAAGTAATTTCCCTGCAATATTTTTTGGTACATAGTTTGATGTAGGTACATAGTCCTTGGAAATATTTTTGGCCCACAGGCTATTAGCAACGACTTAAAAAAAAAAAAAAAAAAAGAGAACGGACGAGACACACAAAAAAAAAGACACAAACAAAGAAAAAACAAAGACACAAATAAAGAGGACGGTAACACTGTCTATTTCATTTCTAAGCAATCACGTGTCAAGCGCCGCGCCGTGAAT
The DNA here is from genome assembly GCA_949774965.1 of Diarsia brunnea. Classification (NCBI taxonomy): domain Eukaryota; kingdom Metazoa; phylum Arthropoda; class Insecta; order Lepidoptera; family Noctuidae; genus Diarsia; species Diarsia brunnea. The sequence continues at coordinate 13,459,858 of OX459019.1, read as the reverse complement.
CATTTCGTAGACGCAACGTTAATAAATACCTTCGCACCTATAATTACCACGTCCATATGATAAGAACTAATTTATTTTGTTATTATACTTAATTAAGTTAATTTTAAAGCAACCTCGTTTGTACTTATTCCTACTTATCTTCGTCAATACCAGTTACCCGACTGTGACAAAGCCCAAAATGAGGATTATTTTAGGCAGTGAGGCTCTCGTGGTGTGATCTTCAGACTGGCAAGTTATTGGACTCTAGTTTAAACCCAAGGCACCTCTTATTTCCCGTCGGGGCTGCGGGTTGTTCGAAAGAGATTTTTATTTATTTCTTTTATTTTTTATTATTAAGCTATTGCATAGCTTCTATCGCGGGCCTTGAGCGTGGGGACCGAATCCAGAAATTCCGTAACGAAAATAAAAACCTAACAAACTGACACTTGACAAATTGACACTTGACAATTTCTTGAAATCAAAAATTGTGAGTTGCCTGTATTTAAAACGGCCTGTATTATTCAGTCAAAAACTTCCTCAAAGAATTTCTGTGAGCGTGTTAATTAATTTTATAAGCGTAAGATAAAATACTATTAATAGAAATTATCAATAAATTACATTATTTGAGCTAACATATTAATAAAAATAAATTAAATTATATAAATCAAATGTAACCTTCATAGCTCTAACCACTAAGAAAAACTATGACACAAAATAAAAGAAAAAGTAAATGACATCTTGACAACTGACGTAATGTCAGATGAAAAGTAAACATTGAAAAATTATTAGATTTAATATTTTAAAACAGCAAAATCAAAGTTAATAAATCGAATAAGATCGATTATAAGGCTGCCAACAAAAATAGTTGTCGCCAAGGCGCGACATGAGACGTAAAAGGACATTTTATAAAAGATGAGGATGATTAGTAAAACTGTAAGTATAAATACTATATTTAAATACTGCATTAATAAAATAAATAAATAATTATAATTGCATGAGTTAATAAAAATTGCTATGCAATAGCTTTACCGCGGCAGTCTCCGAGTGCCACACGTCTTTTTTATTTATTTATCTATCAACTTACATCTATCATTACAGGGCAACCCCAATGCGATAAATGCGCCTTAATTACTTAATCATAACTTGATGAGTTATAAATATTAGTTATAAGTATAGCCTTTTCCCAACTATATTGCGGTCGGCTTCCAGTCTAACCGGATGCAGCTCAGTACCAGTATTTTACATGGAGAGACTGCCTATCTGACCTCCACAACCCAGTTAATACTAGGTAATACGATACTCTTTGGTAAGACTGGATGTCAGAATTTCAGGTCACTGACTACCTGTAACGACTGCCAAAGCTCTTTAGGTATATGGCAGGCGGGACCAACAGCTTAAGTCCGTGTCACTGGCTATGAGATTAAGCGTTCGGAGTGCACGCGTCCGCGGCGCCTTCTGTAAAAGGTTGGCCGAGAGATACCGCGGCCTCGGCGCAAGGGTTAAGAAGGAACATGGGTGGTTTTTAGTCAGTAGAAGTCTGACACTCCCTTGCGCTCTGCCCAAGAGGGGGAGAGGTTTTTTGATCAAAAAAGGCACCTCTTATTTTTCGGATTCATGACAGTACTGTATAATTTTATCAGTTTTTTCGGTGAAGGAAAACAATGTAAGCAAACCAGAATGCTTGAGAGATATATTTCTCGACGCCATGTTAAGCCAAGCCAGAGGGCATAAAGCTCTGACACTGGGTTAGGGACTATATAACCACGATAAAGTGAGACTATAATTTAAGCGAAGTCTTGATTCTAATTTTATGAGTGGTGATCTGAAAAATAATTATTATTGACATAGGTAGTAATTCCCTTACGACGTATTAACACCTTATTATTAAAGATTAAAATCTCGTGATAAAAATAGCATTTATTTATAACTAATAATTTGAGGCATCTCAGAAACGGTAATATTGTTAATGTGTTCCTAACGAGTTATACAATTTAGATATTTAACCAAGAGGAAAAATCCATGCGTTTAAAAACCTCAAAATGCAGTTAGCTAATTGTTTTTTGACGGTAAAAACATGATGAATCTGGAATTCGGAGAAGTGGGAAGAATACTTTTACGCACAACATGTTACCTGAAATTGTAAAAATTTCCCATTCAATCTTTAACCTAATACTTAAGTGAAAAGATTCAAAATCAAATCATTTATTCGCGTATAATACAACGATAAGAATCCTTATATTAACCACTTCTGGTATGCAAAACTTGAAATACTTAAAAGTTTATAAAAAAACTAGCTGATGCCCGCGGCTTCACCCGCGTGGATGTCGGTCAAATTATATACTAAAACCTTCTTCTTGAATCACTCTATCTATTAAAAAAACCGCTTCAAAATCCGTTGCGTAGTTTTAAAGATTTAAGCATACATAGGGACGGACAGACAGCGACAGCGACTTTGTTTTACACTAAGTAGTGATCTGAATCTCGAAAATAGCTCCTACGATTTTCATGAAATTTAGTAGGTAGGGGGTTTTGGGGGCGATAAATCGGTATAACTCGAAGAAATAAACACGAGGAGCTCGTGGTTTAATTAGAACTGCCACTCGGGTCGACCTTTAGGTAAAGCTGTGCTTGCCTAGGTCGGTCTGTGGATGGGTGACCACCCGACATACCGAATTTCCTCCGTGCCTCGGAAAGCACGTTAAGCGGTTGGTCCCGGCTGCCATATATAGATCTTTGGCAGTCGTTACAGGTAGTCAGTGACCTGAAATTCTGACATCCAGTCTTACCAAAGAGTATCGTATTACCTAGTATTAACTGGGTTGTGGAGGTCAGATAGGCAGTCGCTCCATGTAAAATACTGGTATTCAGCTGCATCCGGTTAGACTGGAAGCCGACCCTAACACAGTTGGGAAAAGGCTAGGCAGATGAAATCGGTATAACTAGGTTTCATTTTTAGAAAACGTCGCCAAAGAAAAAAGCTCGGTCATCCAGGTACAAATTAATGAATTCGCAAAATGGCGCGGTCAGCTGATAGGAAATGCATAGCTTATTGATATTACCGAACATCACTATCTAAATAAATCTCAGTTCTTCCAAGGCAGGAAATCGATACACTTATGAAACATTACGTAGTGTTGTGATAAAGCCATGACCGGAACACTCTCCAACATAATCTCTTTGAATGTATTTCGGTAACATCTTACTCAAACTGTTATCTAGATTTTGAGAGTAGCGCGGGCACTATCAGACGTCCTTATCTTGCTGACAGAGATCACACATCAATTGGAAACACAAACTCGAGTATCATACTTCCGGAGACTCATCTGTTGACACATTCCTTATATCGAGTACGGAAGGCTTGGATTAGGATAACGGTTGTGATTGTTTTTAAATTTCTGTTTATTTCTTTGACAATAATGGACGGTGAGTAATGGACTAGCTCGCCGTCTTTCATGGACCACGCGTGTCAAAGATATATCAGCAATATAATATCAGCGGGGCTGCGGGTTGTTTGAAAAAGATACCGCGGCCCTGGAACACAAAGGGCTAATAAGGAACTTGGATGGGTTTTAGGCAGTATACGTCTGACACTTCCTACCGCTCCGCCCAGAGCGGGAGGGGGTCGTTCGAGATTTCCCATACTTACCTACGAAAAAGAAAAACAATAGGGGATCGGACAAAAAAAATCTAATTAGTCCGTCAGATAGATTTCCAAAAAATGTTGGACACATATTTTTTCATTTTTCACGTAAACAAAAAATGAAGACGATACGGTGCTTCAAAAACTCTTGAACTCCTCGAAAACCTCACAAATTGTCAGTACAATTTTTTACCTACAAATGACGTCACAACCCCCCACTCATGATCTTTGACGCGTTTTATCTTCGTCAATTTTTATTAATTTGATAAAACAAAAAACACGTATCCAATATTTTTCGAAAATCTAACTGGCGGAGTAATTAGAATCATATTTTTTTGACTCAGTCAGTCCGATCGCCTATTAAATTGCTCACACTGATAGCAGTGCCTTACATTCTTAAAATTAAGTTAAAGCAAAACAGTAAATTCGGAAAATCGAATAAAAATAAAAGAAAGAATCATGAGTATTCATTCAAGTCTTTTCATATAAAGTTTTTATTTTTAATATTTAGGAGGGAAGGGAGGCATTTGCCCTGCGGTGGGACAGTACGTATAGGCTTATAATAATACTAGCTGATGCCCGCGGTTTTACCCGCGTGGATGTCGGTCAAATTGTACACGAAAACCTTCCTCTTGAATCACTCTATCTATTAAAAAAAAAAGACGTGTGGCACTCGAAGACTGCCGCGGTAAAGCTATTGCATAGCAATTTTTATTAACTTATGCAATTATAATTATTTATTTATTTTATTAATGCAGTATTTAAATATAGTATTTATACTTACAGTTTTACTAATCATCCTCATCTTTTATAAAATGTCCTTTTACGTCTCATGTCGCGCCTTGGCGACAACTATTTTTGTTGGCAGCCTTATAATCGATCTTATTCGATTTATTAACTTTGATTTTGCTGTTTTAAAATATTAAATCTAATAATTTTTCAATGTTTACTTTTCATCTGACATTACGTCAGTTGTCAAGATGTCATTTACTTTTTCTTTTATTTTGTGTCATAGTTTTTCTTAGTGGTTAGAGCTATGAAGGTTACATTTGATTTATATAATTTAATTTATTTTTATTAATATGTTAGCTCAAATAATGTAATTTATTGATAATTTCTATTAATAGTATCTTATCTTACGCTTATAAAATTAATTAACACGCTCACAGAAATTCTTTGAGGAAGTTTTTGACTGAATAATACAGGCCGTTTTAAATACAGGCAACTCACAATTTTTGATTTCAAGAAATTGTCAAGTGTCAATTTGTCAAGTGTCAGTTTGTTAGGTTTTTATTTTCGTTACGGAATTTCTGGATTCGGTCCCCACGCTCAAGGCCCGCGATAGAAGCTATGCAATAGCTTAAAAACCGCATCAAAATCCGTTGCGTAGTTTTAAAGATTTAAGCATACATACGGATATAGGGACAGAAAGCGACTTTGTTTTATACTATGTAGTGATAGTGATTAATTTACAATTTGAAATTAACTGTTTTAGTTAAGATCATCCTAAGTAATTAGATTTAATTTTATTAAGCTAACTTACTGCCGCACTCAGAGACGTTTAATGATTACTTAAGCCGTCACCTATAGGTTTTGTATGTCAAATCTTATCTAATTGACGGCTTAATATAGTAATCATTAAACGTTTCTGAGTGCGGCCTATTAAGTAATCATCATCTGCCTTGCTTTGTGTCTTGCCATAACTCGAACTATCAATTAAATTAAAATTGGAAATAGTGAACTGAAAAAGTATTTATAAAATTGATTCCGAATTTTAAAATGCCATTAGCGACTTAGTGTTGTTTAATTTGTAACGTTCGGCTCTGCAATGTAAACTCAAAATTCAATAGCACGCCAATCTCTTACGACATTTCGGGACGGAACATGAGTAGGTAAGGTATACATGGTAAATAGTAGCAAAGTTCTTACAGAATATGTTAAGTGGTCTACAATCGAGTGGGTGAAGCACTGTCCTCCTAGCTAGGTCACAAAATAACCTGTGTTAAGGAGAAACAGTCTCGGTCCCCTATGCTTAATGGTACAGTGATAAATACATAACATAATACAATTTGAATGGCGTTACATATTAGTGAGTGAGTGTGTTGTAGGAACAAGTGCACATTGGTGTTATGGTGTGATACTGCTGGGGTCAAAGACAGCCAAGATCCACTGTGCCGGTTATTCCAGATGCTCTACTCCGTAGTTCACACATAAATATACTCACTCCCTTTTTCCATGGGGGTAGGCAGAAACCACAGAACGTCACTTGCTACGATCCTTACATACTCCTTTTGCCTTGTCCACATTCATACATCTGGTCATACACGCACGCCGGTTACGAGTACTACGCACCTGTCCTTTCTGAAGAACGGCACCAATAAGATCAGTGTGAGTGTGAGTTTTTTATACCTCTTCGATCGCATTAACATAAATTAGAACCGTCTGGTGATAATGATGGTAATTGGACCCAGTGCTGTACCTATCGTAGATGTCACGTGTCCTCGATTTTTGGTTTCAAGTTCAGTGTGCAATGTTCTCATTCATAATTTTGAGAATTCTGTGATGAAAAATTGCTTAAATGTTAACTTCTTGATTGAGTTAGAATACATGATAAATATGGTCCCCGCCTACAATCCCCGAAGGGTTAGGCAGAGGTGTTCCTAATAGTACACCCACATTTCGCCAGTAATGTTTAAACCCCATATACTAGGGGGCAGCTTATTGCCAACAAAGCGGCACAAATCACCCGTCGGGGCTGCGGGTTGTTCAAAGGGATACCGCGGCCTTGGCGCAAGGGCTAAGAAGGAACATGCGTGGTTTTTAGACAGTAGAAGTCTGACATTCCCTTCCGCTTTGCCCAAGAGCGGGAGGGGTTATTTCCAGTATTGTCCAGTAGGGTAGGTAGGGGGGTTTGTCCAGTATAATAACGCGCTCAGGATATTGTTGGGGCTGCCATGGCGATGTAGTGCGTCAGGGATGTTTGCGGAAAGGCATATTGATGGTTTTGCGGCCATCATACGTAAAAGAAGCGCTTCCCTGCTTGCTCGTCTCCGTGGCAGTACCAACACTATCTTGAGTTTATTCGCAGATAGATGGGAGTCTCCAATGCTGCGTCATTGGATGAAACTCCATACTGTTTAATTTGTGTATTTTGTCTACTAACACTAGCTTTTAAGATCATTGTTACTAACACTGTGGGCGCTGCCCGAAATAAATGCTATTATTATTATTTGATGATTTTCCACCCGCCAAAAAAAAGGGGCACAAATCTAGATTCCGTGGCTGGTACTGAGACAGTCCTGATGAAAAATTCCAATAACACTTTGGATCTTATGCACAGCAGTTGCGCTTGCGACCACTGGACCAACGAAGCAATAATAACATGTTCTAACTCCAGTTGTAGTTGTCAGCCAAAATCTGTCAATAAACGCAGTCTATTCCAGTTCACTTCAGGAAATAGGCTTCCCCAAACCTCCACCTTAGCCCGGCCCTCCCCGTTTTGTGCATCCAGTCAAGACTCACTCATTTCTCACTCCCATATTTTCCAGCAGCCACGTTATTCCGTGGTCTGACACCGCGTCTGGTAGTTACCAGAGCAGGTGGCAACATAACTCTACCATAATAGGGGATGTTTACTGACTAAAAAAAATATGATTCTAATTAGTCCGTCAGTTAGATTATCGAAAAATATTGGATACGTGTTTTTTGTTTTATCAAATTAATAAAAAAATACGAAGATAAGCGTCAAAGATCATGAGTGGGGGGTTGTGACGTCATTTGTAGGTAAAAAATGTACTGACATGTGACGTTTACGAGGAGTTCACGAGTTTTCGAAGCACTGTATCGTCTTCATTTTTTGTTTATGTGAAAAAAGAAAAAATATGTGTTCAATATTTTTTGGAAATCTATCTGATGGACTAATTAGTTTTTTTTTGTCCGATCCCCTATTTGGCGATTTCAACGCCAGAATCGGAAAATCACTGAGTAACTAACATTCCGGACAAAAAGGCGTCCAAGGCTGCGTTATTATAGTCTCCACTCCGGAACTTGCATCCAGGTAAGTAGGGTAGGTATGTATATCATCTTCAGCGTGCATATTAATTAATCCCGCCACGACACACTGTGACAGACTTAAAACTAGTTTTCATCTCTTATCGTAACGACCTTTTATGGAAATAAAATGCAAAACAAATATTTTTTGTAAATATCTGTTCTTGAAACGGAAAATTTATGAAAATTTGGCTTAGTAACACTAATTATGATGATAAAGAAGTGTCTACCTTGCCATCGTTTGTTTTTCGCTGAACTACACACATTGCCCTACTTGCTAAGCTATCTGCATTATGATGAGTCAAACGGTAGTTAATAGCTAACGGTCGTATTTAGTTGGTGATAAGTTATGAAGCAAAGCTAAACAAGGAGGTACCTAACCAGTTTCAGGCGGTTGATAATTATCTTTGTGTAATAGGGTAGTTACAAAAAAAATCTAATTAGTCCGTCAGATAGATTTCCAAAAACTATTGGACACGTATTTTTTCATTTTTCACGTAAACAAACAATGAAGACGATACAATGCTTTGAAAACTCGTGTGACGTCATAATTCTAAGACATTAGTATGACATTTTTTACCGGTGAGTGACGTCACAACCCGACTCAAATCTTTGACGCGTTTTATGTTCGTCAATTTTTATTGATTTGATAAAACAAAAAATAGGTATCCAATATTTTTCGATAATCTAACAGACGGACTAATTAGAATCATATTTTTTTTAGTCAGTAAACATCCCTATTATACCAGGATTAAATTACAGCTGGAACGACTGCCATTTGTTGATCTTCATCAGTCATTGACAGGTACTCAGTGGCCTGTAAGTCTGACAGCCATCAGTCTTAGGAGGGGGTATCGTATTACCAGGATGGATGACCGCCCGACATACCGAGTTTCCTCCGTGCCTCGCAAAGCACGTTAAGCTGTTGGTCCCGGCTGCCATATTTTATATTGATCTTTGGCAGTTGGTACAGGTAGTGAGTGACCTGAAATTCTGACATCCAGTCTTATAGTATCGTATTACCTAGTATTACCTGGGTTGTGGAGGTCAGATAGGCAGTCGCTCCATGTAAAATACTGGTATTCAGCTGCATCCGGTTAGACTGGAAGCCGACTCTAACATAGTTGCGAAAAGGCTAGGCAGATGAGGTTCAAGTATTTGAGCTGTTTCCTCGTTGTCATACCAGTATGACCACGAGGATATTATTATACATGTCCTCATGGTCCTACTATAATTTTTGATTTGTGAGACAATTGCACCAGGTTTAATATGGTTCTGGATGTGCGTGGTGACCCTGGTATATGAAAACGTATTGCACACACATCGTAATAGGTACCTACGATCAGCACATCGATCTACTACAATCTATCAATTTTCTTTTAAAATCGCAAAAGCAATTAGGTTCAAAGTCGAGCACTAGTAATAATTAAAACATGAAATTTTCTCTACCATTGGTTACCGCATTATCAAACTCGCTCAGACATACCTACCAGCTATTTATTTACGTAGATACCTATGCATGCATGAATGGTTCAACGAAGACAATGAAATTATAGAAACCTTTTTTTCTTTCTTGTGAAATCGCAATATTTCATCTATATTATGTTACATCATCATTATCTGCCAAACCTTTTTCCAACTATGTTGGGGTCGGCTTCCAGTCTAACTGAATGCAGCTGAATACCAGTATTTTACACGTAGCTTTAGCGTCTGTAGCTGTACTTACGTACCAAGCGCTGATTAAGTAAAACAAGAAATTTTCTCTCAACTCAACTTATTATCAAAAAAAAAATAAAAAACCTGCACAGGTATACCTACCAGCTCTTTAATTATGGAGATACCTGTGCATGCATGAATGATAGAAACCTTTTTCTTGTAAATTCGCAACAACGTCTACCTATGGTACATCATCATCATCATCTGCCTAACCTTTTTCCAACCATGTTGGGGTCGGCTTCCAGTCTAACTGAATGCAGCTGAATACCATTATTTTACATGAAGCGGGGAGCTTATCAGCAGGGCTATTGTGTATCTTTTTAAATGGCAGTGGCTATCATAGTGTCCATCGATTAACTATCAAATGGTTATGGTTTACAAAATGGAACCATTTGACAGTTAATCGATGGACACCATGATAGCCACTGACATTTAAAAAGATACGCAATAGCCCTACTGAACTCCACAATATATTTGGTACTTGTGAATACGATTTCTCTCGGTAAGATAAGTTGTCCACATATTAATTAGTCCCTATAAAATGGAACTTAGGTAAACCTAACTGGTGAAATTTCGGTGTTATTACTTACCCCATTTCTGTGTAGTCATCAAATTACTCCTCCTGTTCTGGGCGGAGCGGAAGGGAGTTTCATACTTCTACAGACTAAAAACCTCCATGTTCCTTCATAGCTATAATAATAATAATAATAATAAAAGAAAGAATGAAAGAAAAGAAATGATGGTAGATTGACCCTTCATTAGTAGACGCATTAAGTAACGAATTAGAATCAAATATAGTAAAATACAACGGCATGGATCCTGCGTGTAGACCATTATTACCAAAAATTAGACCATCTCGACAATTATCAGAAATCATCAGTATATTCAATCAAAAGATTATCCCTCCCTGTTATATTTGGTAGGGAGACGTAAGGATGGGCGCACGAATTGACAACACGGTAGCTAGTTGCACACTGACACTTTATTAACTTTAAACGCGCGCCGGCGCAGCGGCGCGTAGATATATATCTAACTCCACATACATAACAATCCCTCCCCCATATATTTATGACAATAATAAAAAGATTGATTAAAAATAAGGCTTATAATTAACTCTGACGCGTTCACGCCTAGACCTAGTGTTCTGATGGATCGACGTGTGATCGCATTTACTCTGCTCAGAAGCGTCGTTCATTTGTGAATGTGCACCAGCGTCAGTTGGTGTCTCCAAAGGGTTCTCGAACCCACTCGTCCCCTCTCCGATGTCAACGTAATCATTTGATGACGTCATGTCGTCTTCTGGCTCCGAATCAACGCCTGCGGAGACCGGTGGTGTCGGCTGTGTTGACGAAACGCTGTCTATATCTGGTACTATATCTGGTTCCCATATATGTCCTTGGGATTCTGAATTTGGTACATCCTTCCCGCTGCGAGGCCATAGTTGGTCTATGTGCCTATTCACCTCTAAATTATACTCTGGTAGGTATACTGTATACATAACGGCTCCATTTTTTTTTACAATAACGCCTTGCGTCCAGATAAATTTCTGGTTGGTTAAATACTTCTTTATCCACACACAATCTTGTGCTTCAAAATTAGGTCTAGACTTCCCACGGTAATGTTTAACCTGTGAACACTGATTGCGCGCCACATGGTCAATGAGGTCTGTGGATGGCGGAGTGACTCGAGTGGGATTCAACAGGTCTAATCTAGTTCGTAGGGATCGGCCGAATAACAGCTCAGCCGGTGATTTACCTGTCGTGCTGTTTTTAGAATTACGGTAGTCGAACAAAAATTTTGAAATCTTTTCTTGACCTATTTTGCTAACTGTAGTGCTTATTAATATTCCTCGCAACCCTTTTTTAATGATTTTAACAAAACTTTCAGCCTGGCCATTACTAGAAGGGTGGTAGACTGGTGAAAACGCTTGCGTAATGCCATTTAATTTACAAAAGGTCGAGAATTCTTGGGACGTAAACGATGTACCATTATCAGTGACCACAGTATGCGGAACCCCAAACCTAGACATTACATCTATCAGTTTTTCAATAACCGTTTTAGACCCGTAAGACGAACTCACGTTGTAACATTCTACCCATTTGGAATATGCATCAACAATAATTAAGTACATTTGATTATTAAATGGTCCCAGAAAATCTAAGTGAATCCTATAGAAAGGATGCGGCGGGTAAGGCCACGGTGCGAGCGGGGCGTGCGGCGGGGAAGGGCGCAGCTGTGCGCACGCGACGCAGTCTGCCGCGAGCCGCTCTAAGTACCTATCTATACCTGGGAACCATATACGTTGACGAGCCTCCGCTTTCATTTTGACTATTCCGAAGTGTGAGCTATGTAAATCAATACAAACTTGTTCTCGTAGCGACGATGGAATTACTACCTTATGTCCACGCATTAGACACCCATTTTCGACTGACAAGTCTGACCGACACAAAAAATATGCTTTTAATTGAATATCTTTTACGCTCCGCGGCCAGCCCGTCATTACGTAATGGGTTACTTTACATAAGAGCGGATCCTTCGTAGTCTCGTCGCGCAGCTGAGAAAGAGTGACGGGTAGGCTGCCCTCCACCACGAAGTTGACGTATGCCGCTCGTTCATCGTAATCGCATTCCCCCGTGCTCGTGCGGCTATCGTTTTCGCTTACCGGTGCGCGCGAAAAATAATCAGCGACATTGTCAGCACTACGCACATATTCTATTATGTAATTATAAGCTGACAAAAGCATTGCGTACCGCTGTAACCGGTTCGCTGATACCTCTGGAATGCCACGGCTAGGGTTAAATATTGCCAACAAGGGTTTGTGATCAGTTTTCAAAATAAATGGATCGGCTCTGCCGTACAAGTATTGGTGGAAACGCCTCACGCCAAAAATAATGGCAGTAGCCTCCTTCTGAATCTGTGAATAGTTTTTTTCTGCTGAAGTTAACGTTCTTGATGCGTACGATATAGGCCTCTCCACACTGTCATCACTAATCTGAGATAGTACTGCCCCCAAGCCCGTGGGGGACGCGTCTACCGTTAAAATTATCCTTGCATCTGGGTCGAAGTGTGTGAGTACCTGATCAGTAGCTAAAATATTCTTTATTTTAGTGAAAGCTTGTTGATGTTCCGATGTCCATTCCCATTTCCATTTTTTCTGTAATAATACGTATAATGGACTTAAAATGGAAGAAGCGTCGGGAACAAAATTACGATAATAGTTAATAAGACCCAGAAATGATTGTAATTGTAATACATTCGTTGGTATTTGAGCTTCTAATATTGCTTTGACTTTTTCAGGGCATTTCCTTATTCCATTTTTGTCTATTACATGACCTAGGTATTGAATCTCATCTTTAAAAAAATCGCACTTACTTGCTTGTACTGTCAACCCAGCTGATTCTAACCTGTCTAATACAGCAATTAATCTTTCTCTATGCTGAGCCCTGGTACCCCCTATCAGAATATCGTCTAGGAAACAGACTGTGCCCTCTATGCCTGCCAAGATGCATTCCATGGCCCGCTGAAAGATAGCTGGTGCGCTGGCTAACCCGAACACTAATCTGGTATATTTAAACAAGCCGCGGTGCGTATTTATGCAAGTTAGGTCTTGCGCGTCCTCTGATAAAACAAATTGTCCGTAAGCCATCGAGAGATCGAGCTTAGTAAACTGCTCCCCGCCGTGCAGTGTGGCGAACAACTCCTGCACTGTTGGCAAGGGGTATTTATCAACAATCAGCTGTTTGTTTATTGATACTGAGTAATCGACACAAAGCCTAACTCCGCCATCTTTTTTTAGCACTGGAACCACAGGTGAAGCGTATTCCGAGTGTTCCACCGGTTTTATCACTCCCAGGTCTAACAGACGATCAATCTCTTTATGTATCTTATCTTTCAAGGCAAATGCAACCGGGCGGGGCTTGAAAAATACTGGCTTTGAACCAGGTTTGAGATGAAGTTTAATCGCGTATTTATTGAAACAGCCTAATTTGCCAGAAAACAACTTAGGAAATTTGTAAAACAAACTTTGCTTAAATGAGTCGTCTGTCTCGGTGGAAAGGTACTGAATTGCAGGCGCGAGCTCGAGGCCGAACTCGTGAATGAAGTCGCGGCCCAGCAGTGGCGGCCCGCCGCCCGCCACCACGAATACGTCCAGCGGGCGCGCACGACCTTCGTACGTCACACTCAGTCGCGCCAGCCCGCGGCTGGCTATTTTGCCACCCGTGTAACTAATAAGCTGCCTGTTCGTCGCTGATAATGGTACATTACTGAAATACGCGTCGTAAGTTTTGCTCGAAATCACACTAACAGCCGCGCCGCTATCTATTTCGAATTCCAAAAACTGACCGTTAACCAATACCCGCGCTGTCATCGGCCTACCCCTCGCACAACGAATGTTGAAAAACGACTCACCGTCATCTCCTTCATCCACAGACTTCTCATCTACGTACTGTACTTTATTGGACGTGCACATACGACGCAAATGACCCTTTTTGCCGCACTTTTTGCACTTGTAACTTTTAAAACGACACTTGTCGGCTTTATGATTGTTATAACCGCACACACTGCACTTTTCGCCGTTGGTGATGCTGAATACTGGCGCTGGCGCGCCGCCTGCGACGTCCGCTGCCGCTGGCGCGGGGCGGGTGCTGCCCAGCGTAGCCGCTGCCGCCGCCTCGCGCGCGCACCGCACGCTCTCCGCCAGCTCCACCGCGCGGCTGAGGGTTAAATCCTTCAGGCTTTGTGCGAATAGCTTGTCCTTCTCGTGGCCCGCTACCATACCCATGACAAACCTGTCTAGTACGGCCTCCTCGAGACTTTTAAAACTGCAGTGTGCTGCCAAACCTTTGACTCTGGCCGCCCACATTGAGTGATTCTCACCTGGCCTTTGTACCGCTGAATAAAAATGGAACCTCTCCGCAAACCCGCACTTTTTAGGGGTGAAATGCTCATCTAATATTTGGATGATATCGTCGAATTCCACTTCTTCTAATTCCTTTGGTAATACCAGGTTACTAGCCAACTTGTACGTCGCTTCCGAAAACGCGCTGAGCAGTATTGCCCTTCGCTTGACCTTGCTCTTGTCCTTAACGTCGTCCACGTCATTTGCGATGAACCACTGGTTCAAACGGGATTTATAACTATTCCACTCTTGTGTTGAGTGGTCAAAACCCGAAAAAAGTCCGAAAGATACGGCCGCAGACATTATTCGCGAGAGTTCGTCGTCGCCACGTGTTATATTTGGTAGGGAGACGTAAGGATGGGCGCACGAATTGACAACACGGTAGCTAGTTGCACACTGACACTTTATTAACTTTAAACGCGCGCCGGCGCAGCGGCGCGTAGATATATATCTAACTCCACATACATAACACTCCCAAATTATCATCAATAGAAAACTTAAGCGACACACATTCACTAATATACTCCATAGCTATTACAGTTGCAATTCACTTCAAATTAAAAATAAACATAGAGCGATCAAGCAGAGATAATAGAATAAAAAAACGATCCACCATGGAAACAAAGATTAGAGATAGACATAGAGCAACTAAGAAAAGATATAAATAGACTAACTCAATATAAAAACGGTAATACATCAAGAAAACTAGAAATTAGGGTGAGGCAGATAATTAAAAATACTAGACAACACAGTACGTATAATGTTAATAAGAGAATTGAAGATCATTTAGACACGTTAAAACAGAAACTTTTAGTAAAAAGCCATAGGCTAAAAAGATACAAAAAAGCGAAAGAAAGGAAAGACAATAATAGATTATTTAAAACAAACGAGAAACAATTTTATAGAAAACTTAAAGGTAACGATACCACAATTACCAACCCTCCATCTCAAGACTCTTTAAAAGAATTCTGCCAAGGAATCTGGTCAGATAGTACTGAGCATAACAAAGAATCTGGGTGGATACAAGAAGAAATAGCTAGGTCAGAAATAATAGATGAAATGCCGTTCGAAGATATAGATACGCTTGAAATAAACACTATTATAAATAAAACGCATAATTGGAAGGCAGCAGGAATAGATGGTATTCATAATTTTTGGATTAAACGGCTCTATTCTCTTCATAGTACTTTAGCAGAACAAATAAATGATATTTTAAAAGGTAACCAAAATATACCAGAGTTTTTAACTAAAGGAATTACATACATGATCCCTAAGTCAAATAGCACACATGATCCGTCACAGTATAGGCCAATAACTTGCTTACCAACCTTATATAAAATCATCACGTCATGTATCACTAACAAAATTATCAAACACACTGAGCAATACAAATCTTAGCCGAAGAGCAAAAAGGATGTAGGCGTGGTCATATGGGATGTAAAGAGCAATTAATTATCGATTCCACTATTTTAAAATACGTCCAGAGGTCTAGAAAAAACTTATACATAGCATACATAGATTATAAAAAAGCATTTGACAGCGTCCCCCATTCATGGTTAATTGAAGTATTAAACATCTATAAAATAAACCCATTAATTATAAATTTTCTTAAGAATACCATGGAATCCTGGAGAACTACACTTAAATTACAAACTAAAACGGCAAACATATCTGTAGAAGAAATAGCTATTAAAAAAGGTATTTTTCAAGGGGACTCATTAAGCCCTCTTTGGTTTTGTCTAGCCCTGAATCCACTCTCCCGAGCATTAATTGAGTCCAGATTAGGTTTTGACATAAAGAACGGTAGGTCAACATTGCACCAAATTACACATCTACTTTATATGGATGACTTAAAACTATATGCCAATAAAAATACAGATTTACACGGTTTATTAAACATAACAACAACATTTTCGAAAGACATAAGAATGGATTTTGGACTAGATAAATGCCGAAAATTAAATATCGAGAAAGGTAAGATTAAAGATGGAAACTACTCAACAGACACCGAGCAAGTAATAGAAGCAATGAAAGACGAAGAACTATATAAATATTTAGGATACAACCAAGCGCGACTGCTAGAACATAGGGCTATTAAAGATAAACTAAAAAAAGAATACACTAGTAGAATACATTCGTTATGCAAGATGCATCTGTCTAGTAAACATTTATTTAAATCCATAAATACTTACGCAGTACCCATACTCACTTATTCCTTTGGTGTAATAAAATGGTCTAACACTGAATTACATGCCCTTGAAGTCAAAACAAGAACCACTCTGACACAACATAGATATCACCATCCCAAATCCGCAATAGAGAGAGTCATAATGTCCAGAAAAGAAGGAGGCAGAGGCTTAATCGAAATATCACATCTTCATAAAAGACAAGTAATAAACCTAAAGCAATTTTTCATGCGGAAGAAAAACAGTAGTCAGTTACACAAAGCAGTTACAGAAATTGACAAACAGTACACACCTCTAAATCTTAGCGATAGCAATATTGAGACAATAGATAAAACGAGACATATCGAAGAGTTACATAGAAAGTGGAGGCAGAAAGAATTGCATGGACGACATCCCAACGACCTACACCAAACATATATAGATAAAGAAGCTTCTAACAAATGGTTGGAGTTAAGTGGGCTTTTTCCGGAAACGGAAGGGTTTATGTTGGCCATCCAAGACCAGGTCATTAACACAAAAAATTATAGAAAATTTATAATTAAAGATAGTACAGTAAGAAATGATCTATGCAGAAAATGCCACAGCAAACCTGAAACAATACAACACATCACAGGCGCTTGTATCACATTAACTCAAAATGACTATACACACAGACATAATCAGCTAGTTAATATTATACACCAAAAACTCGCAACTAAACTTAATCTCATGAAGGACCCATACACACCATATTACAAATATTCACCTAGAGATACTTTAGAAAACCAATTTTATAAAATATATTATGACCGTGCTATAGTTACAGATCACACTATATATAACAACAGACCCGACATAACGCTTGTAGACAAAGAAAACAAACACACATACATAATTGATATTGCAGTCCCTAATACTAATAACATACAAAAAACAATCTCAGAGAAAATCAGGAAATATACAGAGTTACAAGAGGAAATTAGGCGAGTTTGGAAAATGAATAGAGTCACTATAGTTCCAATTGTAATATCAACCACAGGTGTTATCCCAAAACAAATATTCAACAGTTTTAGCGCACTCAATCTATCTAAATACACATATCTAACACTACAAAAAGCTGCCATACTAAACACTTGCCGAACAGTTAGAAAATTTTTACAATTAGACTTAGATAATAATTTCGCTGCAGTGCAGAATAATTTGAATGCACAGACAAATAACTAGAATCTCGCCTTGGTTCACACCCGTGAGATTCTTAAAATACCAGGTATTAGCCTGAGAAAACGAAAGTTTAAAACCATAATAATAATAATTTATTTGACACCAACAAAAGTAACATTTATACAGATATATAGTACCATTTCTTATTTTCTTAATTTTATGTTGAAGGCATCTTCTGTGTCTGAACTAGATAAAAATATCTGTACCTCAGACATCAGCGCTCTTCCTTAAAGTGACCATTACATTACTGGCTTAAAAATACATAAAAATATTAGGAGTATATCTTTAGACAGGAATAAATTTAATACTAAAACAAACCGAAAAAGTGTAGAGTGTAAACCTCTCGGTGAGTAGAGTGCGAAAGTGTGTGAAAGAGTGTGAGAGGGTGTGATAAAAGCTTGCTATTTATATAATATCTTTAATAAATTTTCTGTATCTTCATATGTAAGTTTTCCTATATATTTAAAGAGTTCACTTTTACAGATTTTTTTATTTAGCGGGTATATATCTAGAACATCGTTTATTTTAATATATAGGTACGGTCCCAAGAAGCAAAAATAATTGTTTACGTATATATGTCTGAAAGAGGGTCGATTAATATTAGTAATGACAGTTCGTCTTCTAGATAGATCACTTTTTGAGAACTGTAGTAAAGAGTGTTGCTTCAAAACTACAAGAACAATAAACAACTGTCGCACTGTCAGGACCCCACATGATTGATAAAGGAGATGGGTTGGGTACAAATATGGACGAAAAGTACTAACTTTGTGTTCCGGGGCCGCGGTATCTCTTTCGAACAACCCGCAGTATCGGATTACGTGCCCCACTACCTATCCCTGCGGTGAATACAGCGTGATATCTGTTTATATGTAATTTCTTCAATTGGAATCGAAATCACCCTAAAGGACTTGAATGACTCAGGCCTCCTCTCTAGGAGAGGGGTGGGCCATAATCCACCACGCGGGTCCAGTGCGGGTTGGTAGATGTCACATGTCTTCGAAGTTTTTGATTCGAAGACATGCCGGTTTCCTCACGATGCTTTCCTTCACCGTTTTGAGAGCAGCGGTGATGAAAAAAATTACACAAAGCAATGCGCCTGCCTGGGTTCGAACCCACGACCTACCGTTCGTAAGTCGGGGCCGACATCACTGGGCCACCGCTGCTCTAGTTGCTACGTACTGGCCGGACAAAATCTGATTCATCGATTCGAGAAGAAGATGGAAGATACTTACATATTTTGTTTGTATCTATCCGGATCGTACAAAACAATACGATTCTAAGATCGTATCGAATGGCTTGTCGTGATCGTTAATTGTGCATCACTACTTCTATGTAGGTAGGTTAGTTATACGTCTATCAAGTATTCTTGATAGACATGATCCTTAAACAAATGAAGTTCATACATAAAATGGTGGTGGTCACGTTCGTTTGTCTGCAAAGTGATCAGTCTGTGAATGAATGACTAACATTGCATTATCGGGACACCTTATACCTCTGCCTTGCCCCTCAAGGATTACAGACGTGATGTTATGATGTATGTTTAGAAGAGCTGTGTAAAATATCTGCACCTTTTTACCTAAAACTGGAAGCCAACTTCAACAGTTCGGAAAAGGCAATTTATTAAGTACACGACTGCCCAAAAACAAGGTGTAATTTTATTATGCCATTTACTAAGCCCGTATGAACTCTTATCCGACCAGTGGTTGAAAATACCACGAAGGTAGACATTATTTTCCAAAATCATCCTCACATTATAGAAGGAAAGAATGAAAATTGAGCTTTTTTGACATCATTTGTTTTTCAACAAAATCAAACACAATCCTCCTTTTGGGCTTCGACGCAGTCGAACAAAACTAAGAATGCCTATAGAGCCTCCGCTCAGCATAATGCAGATGACAACTCAAGTTGTACCACCTGACCCGTCGGGGCTGCGAGTTGTTCGCAAGAGATACCGTGGCCTTGAAACAAAGAGCTTAGAAGGAACATGGGTGGTTAGTGGTTTTAGTCAGTAGAAGTCTGACACTCCCTTCCGCTCCGCCCAGAGTTCAGGACTCATTTGCTGATTTCCCACCACCCAAAAAAAAAAAGATGCACGGTTCCGGTTGGTCATTTCTTTTAAAAAGATTTAGTAACAGTAAATGATGAATGATGTTGATGATACTGGGGGAAGACGGGTGGCATTAATCATTACGACTTATCACCAAGGAGAGGCTATTTAAAAGTTATCTTAAAACCGCACGCGATTAAAGGTGGCCCCTGAATCTACAACGGAAACTACAACCTAATCTTTGCTTCCTCACATGTTTGTGAAAACATCTAAAAACAGCGTGCACATTCAGAAGTATCTAAGTTAACAGATAAAGCCAAAAGTACACTCGACAATGTCACAAACAAAAACGGCAGAAGATCTATCAGGCACAGGATACGTGGTTCAGCTCTTGACTGCCTCGTGTTAGTCTAGCGGTCGCAAGAGCGACTGATGTGCATGAGGTTCTGGGTGCAATTCTCGGGTTGGGTAAAGTGTCATTGGGTGTTTCCATCAGAAATTTCTCAATAGCATCCTAGTGATCGTGTCCTGCCCGGTCGATGGCAATAGGCTCGCCCCCTATTTAATACATGGAGCTGAAACATGATACGTTAACTGTTGTAAACTGTTGCGCTTCGGCTTGGTATGGATTCAATTCGATCTTGAATACGAAAAATATTATTAGGTTTCTCTTTGGGTTTTTTTTAGTAGCACGTGAAGGTTTTTACATGTTTAATCTGCCCGATTTATATTATGGTAACGGAGTGGTTCTCGGGCAAGCCGGACAGATTGTGGGCTGACTGGAAATACCATGAATGTATGACATTGTCAGTCACGAGTCCAGTGTTAGGAACCGCAACTGCAGTCTGTTGTTCTTCATTACGACTTGACGGAACCTTTACATAAACTTATTTTGTCTGACGACAGCAATAGACGTCGGCGTCGTACGAACGTATATTGCGGTCTATTGCGCTTGGAGCAAACCTACACACTTATTCAAATACAAACTCAAAGCATTCATTTCATTTAGATAATTACAAGCACTTTTAATTGCCAGAAAATGATAAAAAGCGAAGCTAAAGTCATAGTCACAAGGCCTAATAACTTGTGAAAGTACTGTAGCTGCCCATTCCAAGCTTAGATCTCTAAGTAGAAGAATGGGCACGAAACTGCATGAACAATTAATTTTACCAGAATTAGGTTCACCGGGACAGGCGCAAGAAACTTAAGGCTAAATAAAAACTTTTTTATTTAGTCACTACATCATCACTTCACTATCATTACATTACATAGTACAAAACAAAGTCGCTTTCTCTGTCCCTATATCCCTATGTATGCTTAAATCTTGAAAACTACGCCACGGATTTTGATGCGGTTTATTTTTAATAGATAGAGTGATTCAAGAGGAAGGTTTTAGTATATAATTTGACCGACATCCACACGGGTGAAGCCGCGGGCATCAGCTAGTAATCTATAAAACAAAGTCCTCCCCCGCGTCTATCTGTCTGTTCGCGATAAACTCAAAAACTGCTGGATCGATTTTCATGCTGTTTTCATCAATGGATAGAAGGGTTCTCGAGAAAGGTTTAAATATAGATATTGACGTGGTCGAAGCCGCGGGCATCAGCTAGTAATTCTACATTCTACATCTAATAAAACAAAGTCCTCCGCCGCGTCTGTCTGTCTGTTCGCGACAAACTCAAAAACTACTGCACCGATTTTCATGTTTATTTCACCGATGGATACAGTGGTTCCCAAGGATGGTTTTAGCGTATAAATTAACCGACATCCACGCGGGCGAAGCCGAAGCCGCGAGCATCAGCTAGTTTAAAATAAAAGAAAGTTCTATGAACTGTATCTTCTATCACTATCTTAACTCATTGATGTGACTCGTGAGTGTGAGTCACTCAAGCGGACGACTAGACAGATTTCTGATAAACTCAGTGTCTACGGTCTCATCACTTCACTGAATAAACAGACCGACGTGACGTCAGACCTTATCACATGACTGTATTGACAGATGATGTTTCTTCAGATTCAATTTTATTATCTCTTGATGATGATGATGCATTGTATGCGTCATATGTAGGGGCTCGTTCCTAAATAATAACATACGCTTGGGGTCAATGTTCAGGTTAAGCGACGCTTGGTTAGGTTGGTCACTAGATGGGTGACCACCCAGTATATAACGAGTTACCTCCGTTGCCTCGGGAAGCACGTTAAGCTATTGATCACGGCTGTCATTAGTAGATTTAATTAAATTTTATTTTATTTTCCGTGTTGTGTTAGTTTTAATGTTTCGATACAATGTAAAAATTGTTTGTGAAATAAATGATATGAATATGATATAGATCTTTGACACTCATAATAAAAAAAAAAATATTGTGTCAAATAATTGGTTTACAATATTGTTGTGTTCGGAATCTTCTTTTAGACAAATAATGCCTGTAGTAGAAGAGTCCGCCCCTCCCTATTTTGTAAAGCATGATAATTAACACAATATTTTTAAAATGTTCAAGTTTAGGTTAGAATACTAAGTCTAGTCTAACAAAAATAAGAAATTAAAAAGAGAGTGTACTTAAAGATTGTGTGTGTGTGTGTGCAAAAGAGCGTGTCTGTCAGTATAAGTGGGTGTGTGGGTACGGGTAGTCAGTAACCCAAAAATCTGACATGCAGTCTAACCAAGGAACATCGTATACTAATTGGGATGTGAAGGTCAGATAGGCAGTCGCTCCAATCTCCAATGTAGTAGATATTCAGCTGCATCCGGTAAGACTAGAGACCGATCCCAAAATGGTTGCGAATAGGCATGTAGAAAGTGACAAGGTCTGGAATACATCGAAATTGGTTTGGCCGTTTAGAAGTTATGGTGGAATAAAGAAACACACATACATAAATTAACCCTAAAAACATAAAAACGTCGTGTAAAATGACCTGCTTTTATGAGTACCTATGTGTAAATGAAAAAACTTTTTTGCAAAAAAAAAAAACAACCGACTTGAAAAACACCAAAAAGTGAAAAATAAACTTCAGAAGAAAAATCAGCGCCTGAAGTCAGTGACATTTGTTTTGACTCCTAACCGTTGAGGAGTTCTTCCATCATCAGCTTATCAACATGAAGTGATGACTGCTAGATGCACAAAAACGAAAAATGTTCATAAAATGAAAAGTACTGGGCCAAACAATGTTAAATTTTTATGGGACCAAATGCCAACTATTCCGCATCAAACTAAATAAGAATCATGTAAATCGGTATACATACAAAAAAAAAACATACCAATCGAATTGAGAACCTCCTTCTTTTTGGGAAGTCGGTTAAAAACCATAAAACTTAGGTCCTTCTTTAAATTCATTTTGACAATATCTTTTGACGACTACACCGTAAAGGTTTTTATACTGAAAACCCCCTTTTTATTTTATTAACAAAAACTATAAAAGTCATAAACACAAAGTAAGTAATTCATTTAAAATTAAGGTTAAAAAGGTTCTGTTTTTATTTGAAATATGGACACTTAAAAAAACAAAAAACATCAAGACGATAATTCAATTCATAAAAATTAAAAGAGTAATGTTATTATAATGAGTACAATTTAATGCAATTAGGCACGTTCGTGAACCCTACGCTGCGTTAGCGCATACGTAGTTGTGACGCAGCATCGCGTGAGTGACGTGACGTCACGTCATTATGCAGATGTTTTTGTCTACCTCGTTGGTCTAGTGGTTGGAAACGCGACTGCTGGGCATGACATCCTATAAGTTTGAATCCCAGGCAAAGAGTTATGCCGTGTCGACGGCGCGTTTGTTCCACGCGCGCCTCAAAGAGATGTCAGCAACATAGAAGGGGCCCGCAAGGGCCGACGCCTGTCGAGGCTGCGGGTTGTCCGCAAGGGATACCGCGGCCTCGACATGAAGGGCGAAGAAGGAACATGGGTGGTTTTTAGTCAGTAGAAGTCTGACACTCCCTTTCGCTCTGCCCAAGAGCGGGAGGGGTTATTTGATGATTTCCCACCCCACAAAAAAAAAAAAAAGGCAAAGAGTTTTTTGTGGCCCTATCAGAAATTTCTCAGTAGCAGCGATTGAGTCTGGATTTGTGCCCGGTTGATGACAATAGGCTCGTCCCCTATTACATGGGACTAAAACATAAATTAATGGCGAAATGTGGGTATACACCTCTGCCTAACCCTTCGGGGATTACAGGCGTAATGTTATGTTATGTTACGTCTACGGGTAGACTTAGTCCGTAAATCTAACAACAAGTCTTTGAAAGGCGTATCGTATTTTTTTTAACTTGGCCCCTTACTAGGAATTTCTCCTGTATCGTGGGTGCGTTTACAAACATTTAAACTCACATACACAAATTCCCAGACCCGGAACAACTATCTGTAGGCCATATAAATATTTGTTCCCCGTGCGGGGATAGAACCCGCAACACGGATTACGGGACCAGTACGACAGTTAAATCTATTATGTTTCACGACGCGCTTCAGTGCTGCCCCGCACGCAAGTGGAGAACCGAGTGCTTAACCGTCCTTGTGTTGTTCATGTTGTTGTGTCCTTCTACATCGATTTCGATGGCGTAGTATTAGGTGCAACAACACACGTCATTTTCTATTAATTTTATTTAAGTAATAAGATTCAACAACCTCCGCAGTCCAATCGCTCAGTCACTGCGCCCACCGCGCCGTCAAATCACCAAATCGCCGTATCGATTTGGTTGTAGAGGTCTGATAAGCAGTTCATCATCATCATCATCAGCTTATTGCAATCCACTGCTAGATATAGGCTTCTTTAATCTTACGCCACTCAGCTCGATTTTCGGCAACTCATCCAGTTGCTACCAGCCACTCTGCGAAGATCATCGCTCTACCGAGCCAAAGGGCGTCCCACCTTACGCTTGCCGATTCGCGGTCTCCACTCAAGAACACGTCTACTCCAACGGTCTTCGCTTCCGCGGCTAATATGACTGCCACTTCAGCAGTTGAACCACGTTAATGCTGCTTCCGGTAAGACTAGGAGCTGACACACTAGGGTTAAAGGAAATAGGCAATTTGAAGTACTTAGCTATGTTTTCCTATATTTCTACCTACTCAATAAATGCGGGTATACGTATTATTAATACGCATCTACCTAACCATTTGACGCATACAAGATACAATTTGTTGTGTTTGTTTTTCCTTAACAACAACGCAAATGTAATTATATTTTTTTTCATCCCAGTATAAGGGTGCGATTGTTATAAACTATTCGATCGCGTTAAATCAATTTGTACTGAAATTGAGGTTTAGTACAATATTTATGTTTAGTGTTTAGTATAGTGGGTGAAAACGGAAGCTTCCTTCAGGAAGCCGTCAACCAATCATTCTGTACAACTAACTAAGTAACCTGTTTTTGGGGTTGGGAATCATCAAATGACTTCTCCCGCTCTGGGCAGAGCGGTAGGGAGTGTCAGACTTCTACTGACTAAAAACCATCCATGTTCCTTCGTAGCCCTTGTGCCGAGGCCGTGGTATCTCTTTCGAACAACCCGTAGTCCCGACGCACGACGTACGCAAAACTCATTGCTAGGATGAAACTCAATGTACCTAGCACACTTAAAACATTGTGTCGATGGATGTTTTGAATAGTAACAAACAACCTTAGAACTAGTAAAGTTTTGGAACTTTGACCTCTAATATCTCCGTAAATAGGAGGTTCCCAGGTATGGTCCAGAACAAAAAAAAAACCGCAAAGATAGCGAAAACAAGTTAAGGGTATTTTTACATCCTGTATAGCCACCCCGTTACAAAAAAATTGTAACAAAATTCCAGACAAATTAAGGTAGGTCAGTGATCCCGTCGGGGCTGCGGGTTGTTCGAAAGAGATACCGCGGCCTCGGCACAAGGGCTAAGAAGGAACTTTGGTGGTTTTTACTCAGTAGAAGTCTGACACTCCCTTCCGCTCTGCCCAAGAGCGGGAGGGGTTATTTGATGATTTCCCACCACCCAAAAAAAAAAGTTAGGTCAGTGATGAAACCTCTCTCTGCCTCATCAAGTTTCTATGCCCATAGCTCCAAATACATAGCTCTCACAATACAATGCAAGTAATTTAATGGCTGAAGCAATTTTTATGTCAATTAAGTTGTAATTACAGTGACCGCGTGGTTGTCGATACGGATCCTCACGATTTGTTTAGTAGTGTGGGTTCTACTGTGTATGAAGTAATTCCCCGGTGTCTGTTAAACTAAATGACTAATGAAAAGCAGAGGGATAGTTAAGTTCTTCAAAGAATTTTGACTTTGGGCAATTTCATAAGATGTTCTTGTCATTTTCGTTCCAGTATAAAAACTTCTTGATGAATTTAATTTATCAACGGATACTTCTAATCCCGCGGGAGTCTTGTGGTGGTAGAATAAAATGAAAGCACCGAATCGGGAATGCGGTTTTTAAAAAAAAAATTGTTAAGTTTTTAAATAAACAGTAAGTCGGTCGAACCCAGGCAGGCGCATTAATTTGTGAAACTCATTTCATCACCACAGCCCTCAAAAACGGTGAAGGAATACATCCTGATGAAACCATAAAATCGAAAACTTGTGACATCTACGAGCCCGCGCTGGGCCCATGTGGTGGATTATAGCCCACTCCCTCTTACAGAGGGGAGGCCTACCCCAGCATGGGAAATATAATATTATAGGGAGATGATGATGATGACATTTTTTGCATAAATGCATTACTGTTTTCCCAAAACAAAAACCTGAGACACGTAACATAACATCACGCCTGTAATTTTGCGAGACTAGACCAACGATGCAGTCAAGCCAGTTTTCCTGAAAAAATAAAACTATTTACCACCAAAATCACCTAAAAATCATGAATTTCAACATTCTCATTTCTTACATGTACGACAGATGCAACTAAACCGAAAACCCGCGACCTACACCAGCCCTCGATCCTAATCACATGAGACCCATTAACGGAGTACAAGACACATGTTTACAACTCCTATCAAACAACACCACAACATAAAAAGACGCTAATACGCGTCAACACATTAGTTCGGTAGCGTCCACCGTCTGAATTGAACGCATTCGTGCGTGGTACGCGCTTGTGAACGGACGCGAGTGACTGAAGTGGCTGAAAGCCAATATATTGTGTATTTTCGGATCGTGTTTTATATTCGTGAGTATTGTTTAATTCATGCATTGTTATTGTTGTTTGTGTATGTAGCGTATGTCGTTTCAGGAAATCGATTTATGCGAAAATCGGGAAAGGTAAAAAGCGTTAAGATTTCGGGTTTTGAAAAGGGTTTGGTTTTTAAAAAGGGTTGTTTTAATTAAATATATTTCGGTTTCGTCTGTTGTAGTCTTGTTAAAGAGATAGGTAAATGCGTGACAAAATAGGAAAATTTTAGAAAAAAATAAAAAATTAGAACCAGAAACATTTTTATAAGTAATTTTTTTGTTGTTGATTTATTTGCTGCTCATAGTGCCCCTAGGCGTGTACGGTCAGCATCAGAAGTAGCTAAACATTTTGGAATTTTAATTATTTGATGTACTGGACTCCAGCTATTATTTTCAATGTTTCAGAATGTTTTTTCTTTAAAGTATTCCTTACTCTTCAGTAACTTGTTAGTAACGAGTAATATAGGACAAGTTTTATTAAAAAACCTGCTTTGAAACTTTGAGTAGTATTAATCTACTTCTGATGCTGACTGTACTATAACTAAAACTACAAATGCGCCTTTAAGACGCCCTACTGAGCAAACATTTTAATAACATCTATTTAACTCGAAAAAAAAACATCATTTATATTTTAAATGAAACTCAAAAAAATAGTAAACATAAATTTTATAACTTTCAACTTTTCTGAAAACAATAACTACTAGTAGTTTTCTCCATGTAATGAAATATTATGTAATACGTGTTTCACATTTTGGTTGCTCTGGAAACCGTATAGCCTTTTGCTCTTTTAAAAGGAACATAGTGAAGTATAATTAGATTTTAACAAAATAATCAGTAAATCACTAAACTACATGATAAATGAAGCATAAAATCTTCCCTTAATGTTATTTTCAAGGAAATAATTATATTTATATTCGAGTAATTATATCAATTAATGAACCCATTACCACTTTAACTTAACATGTATGTAATACTATCATTTGTACACATTGCTGACAAAAATGACCATTGCACAATTTTCCCACTATTGGGACACAGGCATCCTCTCCTTATGTGGAAGTGGGGTGTAACCAAACGAACCCAGTACGGGTTGATAATTATCTTTTGAAACAGTGAAAGAGTGTTTGATCGCGAGAAAATTTCATGTAAAAAAAATGTACATGTTTGTGAAATAAAATACATAGCCTATGTCCTTTCCTGGAATATAATGTATCTTCTTGTGAAATTTCATTACGATCCGATCAGCCGTTTAGTCGTGAAATGGTAACAAACAAACAGACACTTTCGCATTCACAATAAATATGGATGTTATAGTTTCGTCATAGCACACAAAGGGCCATTAGTGTCAAAGCAATGTTAATTACCAGTAGGTATTTCTGAAGACAAAATCCTCCTTGGTCAAAGAAAAGTCGTTTGGTCTCTCGATTCCTTGAACTTAGATTTGCGAGTTTGCCGTTTGGCACTCTGCCTGACCATGAGGAGTTCATTCGTTCATTCCGCATTGATTTTTTGGCGAAAGTTTTATGACAATACTTTTTTGGTCAACGTTTTGAAGGTACGTGGTGAAGATGAAGTGGGTCGATGATTAAGGCTCGCTTGCAACAGAAATCACTCAATCTTATTTCCATTTCTTCCCAGGCGTCTTCAAATTATTGAGAAATGGCTGTTTTGATTATCCACGGAACCATCTAGGAAAATATGTTTACTAAAGAAAATGTGAAAATTTTCCAGAAGGAATCTAAATGTCATGAGTAGGCATGTTTTGTTTATAATTATGTCTGGGGATTGGAATGATGTGGCTATATTGATATCTTATTAATGAATGGAATAGGTATTCACAGCATAATTATTGAGTTTTTTTCCACGTTTCCACAATTACTAAAAAAATCTACCTGCGGTACTCAGAGATATTTAATGATTACTTTAGCAGTCACTTAGTAAAGATTTGACATACTTTTGTATGACAAAACTGTCAAAACCATTACTAAGTGATGGCCTAAGTAATCATTAAAGCTCTCTGAGTGCGGCAGTAAGTTATTTCAGTGAAATACCGAGTTTTTCCTATACGTACGGCATGCCCGTAAACCTAATACAGCTCTTTATAATTTAGAAGAGGTTACTAAATTGTCTGTTTGTCTATTGACTAGCTTAGTAGCTTGCCCTAGCTTGTCGTAATGTTGAGCCTTAGGCACTCCACTGTCTTAACATTATTGAGTACAAACAATTTAGTTTCATACTTTTCTGAAATGTAATTATTATTTGACAAAATTAAAAATCAATCAAAATACTTTATTTCATTATCAGTAAGTATTTATAAAATATTGAGAAAAAGTGGTTCGGCCTAGTCCGGGTGGTTCTTATGGAAAAGAACTGATAAGAAAAACGATGTTAACCCTTATAAAATGATTTGGTTTTGCAATATTTTGCTGTAACTTAGGTATGGGGAAAAACGTATGCCCGACAATAAGTCTAGTTCTGTCCGCCATCGGCCGACAAAATCGGTTTTAGTGTACGCGTTCCAAATACGTGAAACAAAATTAAAGTTATCAAACAACAAGGACACTGCGTAGAAGGTAGAAAAGTTCTGATGAAACCTCTTTAATATTTTTTATGTCGTTGTGAAAGGCAATAGGTAGGTATCGTTATGTCCTATAACAAAGTAGTGAAGCATTACTAATCGTTCAAAGAAACACAATATTAACATAATAAAAGCACTCCTTTACAATAATGTATCAAATGAATGCGGTTTACTGAATTTATTTAAACACCATTGTTTGGTTTTCATAACTTCTTTATATATTTTTTATAATCTTTTTTTTTTTAAAACGTTGCCCCACACTAGGATTTTTTCCTGTATCGTGGGTGCGTTTACAAACATTTAAACTCACATACACAAACACCCAGACCCGGAACAACCGTCTGCAGGCTATACAAATATTTATTCCGTACGGGGATCGAACCCGCGACACGCAGCGCAGCTGGTCAATCGCTCAGCTACTGCGCCAACAGTGTCATCATCTTCATTTTGTGCTTTACTTCTCTATTACTTCAGACGCCAATATCTGATAAAGGATGTCTAACACACAATGAGTACAATTTGCCTCAAAAACTTACCAGCAACATTGTAGCAAGGGCCACTCTGGCGAGGCTTCGGGTTGTTCGCAAAAGATACCGCGGCCCCGGAACACAAAGGGCTAAGAAGGAACATGGGCGGTTTTTAGTCAATAGAAGTCTAACACTCCCTTCTGCTCCGCCTAGAGTGGGAGGAGTGATTTGAAAATTTTGCACCCACCATAAGAAATGAGTACAATTTTCTAATTTATACAATGACAATTATACGGGCCTAATTTTCAGTGCAGCCAGTTTATTACGCGAGGAGGAATGACTTGAGGAGTACATAGTTTTCGGTAGCATAAGTCAGTAAATCGCGATGTTACCGTCGTCTTTATCGCTTTACGGTCTAAGAAAATACATGACATACATAAATTTACGCGTTTTCCCATGGGGGTGGGTAGAAACCACAGAAGGCCATTTGCTACAATCCATAATACTCATTTTGCCCCGTCCACGTTCTTACGCTCAGTTATACATGCACGCCGGTGGCAAGTACTAGGGACCTGACCTTTCTGAAGAACCTCACCTACCAAAGACCTGTAACGACTGCCAAAGATCTATATATGGCAGCCGGGACCAACAGCTTAACGTGGTTTCCGAGGCACGGAGGGAACTCGGTATGTCGGGCGGTCACCCATCCACGGACCGACCTAGGCAAGCACAGCTTTACCTAAAGATCTCCCCGAGTGGCAGTTCTTATTAAGCCACGAGCTTCTTAAAGGTTTAAAAATCGATAGTGTCTAAAATATATTTCGAGCAGAACGGTGACGTAAAATCGATTGAATATTCATGACAACTTCAAGGCGTGTGAGTCAGTGGCGTTGCTAAGTCTAATACTTTTCAAACTAACATAACATTACACTTGTAATCCCCAAAGGCTTAAGCAGAGATGTATTTAATAGTACACTGAGAACACCGAGGCAGTTAAGTTTACACACAAAAAAACTGGCCAAGTGCAAGTCGGACTTGCACATGAAGAGTTCCGTACCATTGTAGTAGATATTGAGAGATTTTCCATGTTATTTTAGCACCATAGACTTCTCATAGGTTTTCTTGTAATCTACCTACTCGTATAAGTGTTGAACTAATTTCTGTATTTTTTGTTTCAAAATTTTAGGCTCAGTAGTTTCGGTGATAAGGAATGGTCGGACAGACAGACACACACGAGTGATCCTATAAGGGTTCCGTTTTTTCCTTTTGACGTACGGAACCCTAAAAAAACTTATAATAACAATAAATGGAAAACGAATTGCCAACAATTGAGCGCAGTTGATGCGAGAATCTTGAAAATTCTTTGCATTCAAATGTAATTAAGACATTAAAAATTTGAACCATAACTTTTTGCAAAGTGTGCTAATTGAACCTCACAAAAACAGGAAATAGCTCCCATTCCAAAAGTACAGTCTTAATACGTATCCATATTTTTATGTACTGTCTCGTTGGTCAAGTGGTTGCAAACGCGACAGCTGAGCACGAGGTCTTGGGGTTCGATTCCCGGGTCGGAAAAAGTGTTATTGGATTTTTCCATCAGGAATTTCTCAGTAGCAGCCACGGAGACTGGATTAGTGCTCGGTTGATGGCAATAGGCTCAACCATTATTACATGAAACTTAAACATCACTGGCGAAATGTCGGTGTTCTATTACCTACACCACTCTACCTAACCTTTTATGGATTACAGTCGTGATGTTATATTATGTTCCATTTCTATTTATATACCTACTGTCTATAATTGTAATTGTAAGAATAAACAATTGACAAATGATTGTGTCGCACGTGTTTCTACAAAATCGGGTGAAAAACGTGCCGATGAATGTATTGTGTGTGATGTACACTATGGCTTATGTTGGTCTTTACTTGTTTCGTTACTAAGTCGGCAAGATGAAAAAAATCATTTCTAATTATGTTTTTCATAGTTGAGAGCAGTGGTAGCCCAGTGGTCAAACCCAGGCAAGCGCATTACTTTGTGTAATTTATTTCATCACCACTGCTCTCAAAAGCGGTGAAGGAAAACATCGTGAGGAAACCGGCATGTCTTAGAACCAAGAAATTCGAAGACATGTGACATCTAACAACCCGCACTGGGCCCGCATGGTGGATTATAGCCCATCCCTCTCCTAGAGAGGAGGCCTGAGTCCCTGCGGTGGGAAAATTGTAGGCTGATGATGATGATGATGTTTTTCATAGTCCTCCGCTATTCTTTTCTGATTATATCCTTTTCGGAGTCCAAGACAAGTAAACTGTGCACGTATGACTAGATGATTTTTTTTTTTTAATAAAACGTTACCCCACACTTGGAATTTCTCCTGTATCGTGGACCAGTGCATTTACAAACATTTACCAAACACGCAGACCCAAACGGCACGACACAGCAGACGGCACGGTTGGTGCAGTGGCTAAGCGATTGGACTGCTGCGCTGCGTGTCGCGGGTTCGATCCCCGCATGGAACCAATATTTGTATGGCCTGCAGACAGTTGTTTCGGGTCTGTGTATTTGTGTATGTGATTCGGCGTGGTGGCTTTCGGGATGACATATTGCACTCGTAGTTTAGTTTTGTGAATTGTTCTTCTGACATTCAAAAGTACCTGGTAATGGTTTAATTGAAATAAATGCTTTGACTTTGACTTTGTGACTTTATATGTTTGCGAACGCACCCACGATACAGGAGAAAATCCTAGTGTGGGGCAACGTTTTTTTTTTTAAAAAAAACAACTATCTGTAGGCCATACAAATATTTGTTCCGTGCGGGGATCGAACCCGCGACACACTGCGCAGCAGTTTGATCGTTAAGCCACTGCGCCAAACGTGCTGATCTCTGTATTAAAGGCGGATAAGGCAGAAGGAAAGGATCGTAGCAGGTGGCGTTTTGTGGTTGCTGCCTTTCGCCATGGGGGTATGCAGAAACTACAGAACGGCAACTGCTACGATCCTTACTTACTCCTTTTGCCTCGTCCACATTCATACACCTGGTCATACACACACGCCGGTTACGAGTACTACACACCTGTCCTTTCTTCAGAACCACACCAATAAGGTCAGATTATGTCTTTCTAGCGTTCACTCCCGGCGTTGCCACTCACATCTGCATTGTAAATGTATGTATGTACAATACCCGGCGATAAATATTGCACATCGACCTTTGGAGAAACTATATACGAAATGACTGTTCGAGACATCTCTTTTCCGCTGTGCTTTTATATATAACTGCCGCAAGCTAGGTCGGTTCGAAAATGTTTCACGGCAAGCTAAATACAAAATAAGAACTTAATTAACTAATAAATTGCATTGATTTTTCCAAAAGTCGATGTGCAATATTTATTGCCGGGTAGGTACTGTATAGTTGAGTAAAATAGACATTTTACCGCAACAAATAGAATTTATCAGATCTGGCTCAAATGGACATAAATCATGCCATTAGCACGTAACATAACGGACATATATAATAGTATATAGATAAATAGACTTGTCATAGATACTACAACTATTGTTGGCAGTGAACTTGTATCGTATTCATCACATGTATTGAACAAACGATGTATATCTAGACAGTAGCAATGATTTATACTATGTACAAACCATCATCTGCCTAGCCTTTTCCCAACTATGTTGGGGTCCGCTCCCAGTCTAACCAAATGTAGCTGAATACCAGTATTTTACATAGAGCGACTGCCTATCTGACCTCCACAACCCAGTTAATACTGGGTGATACAATTTTTGGTAAGACTGGTTGTCGGACTTTTAGGCCTCTGGATTACCTGTAAAGACTCAAAGATTTGGAAATGACAGCCGGGATTAACGACTTAACGTGCTTTCCGAGGCACGGAGGAAACTCTGTATGTAATGGTCGGTCCCCTATCCACAGATTAACCTTGGTAAGCGCAGCTTAACCTAAAGATTGAACCAAATGACTGTTTTTTTCTAGACACGAGCTCCTAACTATCTATTAACCACAATAGGGAAATACCTCACCCAATCAACAATCAGAAAAACTAGTATTCTTCATGTTAACTTGTCACTTATACCACAGACACCTAGAAATCCTAGTGTAGGTGTTATAAGTGTCTGCTTCCCCTCATTAGTACAGCAGCGCTATAGTATGACAGAACAATGACACAAATGACTGTTTATGTTGATTTTTCTATTGCATGCTGCTGAAGTGGGCTAAAAATAGCTAAGTGTGCAGATGTCCGTGTGTTTTTGGCTGATTTTGGCTCTAACGCAAATTTCGCACGCACTAATACTCAGATAGAACTGGAAATAAGAATTGTTTGGTACTTGTAAAACCTAATATTGTGAGAGACATGACGCACCTAACTGTAGCTTTTGGGACCCCATCAGTAAATGAGCGCTAGAAGCCTGCGACATTTATTGTTTAACATGCAATGCAGCAACGAGATGAGATAACCGCTATCGAAAATATCATCATAATTATGCCCAGCCTTTTGCCAACTATGTTGGGTTCGGCTCGTCTTATCGGATGCAGCTGAATACCAGTATTTTATATGGAGCCACTGCCTATCTGACCTCCCCAGCTAGTACTGTATAATTTGATATCCTGTTAAGACTGAAATTCTGTTTGAAAAACATACAGACGAATTGAAAACCGTCTCCTTTTTGGAAGTCGGTGAAAATAGAATTTGTTTGTTGTTGGTGAAAAACCAATATTATGATGATTATATTTACAGTTGTTACGGGATATTACAAGTGTTTAATAATGTTAGTGACAATGCCAGTTTAAAAACCAATATGATGATTAGTAAATAGCTTAGCCTTGCCTAATAATGTTCCCGGCCCAAGCTGTGGTGAATTTATCAATCGGATTCAACAATGGTGATTTGATCAGCGAGTTAAAGAAACTCATGTTCTATGCCATGAATCCATTACAATTTCAAGGCCAGGCCATTAATGCTACCAAATACGCGATTATACTGATGCTCGTTTTCGCTAAAACTTTTTTTTTTTTTTTTTTTTTTTTTTCTCTCTTGTTATTGCAATCTGTCCAGGAGACATTCAACAATATTTAAGTGGTGATGAATGGTATGTGAGGTACAGGTCCAGTGACATGCCCTCTTATAAAAATATGTTATATTAAGTCTTGAGGGACTCT
This sequence comes from Diarsia brunnea, assembly GCA_949774965.1. Classification (NCBI taxonomy): domain Eukaryota; kingdom Metazoa; phylum Arthropoda; class Insecta; order Lepidoptera; family Noctuidae; genus Diarsia; species Diarsia brunnea. The sequence goes on along the minus strand of OX459019.1, from coordinate 13,424,784 downwards.
TTTCTTCAGTCTCCTCACGCTTGGAAATATTTCGTCCATAAGGTGGTGTGCCAATATGTTTGGGTGCAGCTGCAGTCTGTCTTTATATGTTGTGACTCTCTCCTTTATTTCCTCTTTTACGGTTTTGATGCCAAGCTCTCGATGCAGTCTTTCATTAGTGACATACCATGGTGCGTCAACTATCACCCTTAGCATTTTTGACTGAAACCTTTGCAGAATTTCTAGGTTGGAGTTGGCAGCCGTACCCCATAGCTGTATTCCGTATGTCCATATTGGTTTTATTATACTCTTGTATAACAAAAGTTTGTTTTCCATTGAGAGTTGGCTGTTTTTATTCATCAACCAATACATCTTGCGCACTTGTTGTCCCATTGCTAGGCGTTTGGTAAAAATATGCTTTCTCCATGTCAGGCGTCGGTCTAGGTACATTCCAAGATATTTCGCTTCGTCAGATTGTGGAAGCTGAACAGCGTTTAGTGTAACTGGAGGACAAGTCTCTCGCCGGGTTGTAAATGTTACCTGGACAGATTTTGTTTCATTGGCTTTGATGCGCCAGTCTTTTAGCCATGTTGTAATTTCATCTAGGCTATTCTGTAGCTTGTGAGAAGCTTGAATTGGTGAGTCATCTGATGCCATAATAGCTGTGTCATCAGCAAATGTGCCCATAACAACGTCGTCAGATATTGGCAGGTCTGCTGTATAAAGAAGATACAGAGTAGGTCCCATTACACTACCCTGTGGCACTCCAGCTTGGATTTCTTTAAGCTCAGTATTTGCTTCACCTTGACTCACAAAAAAGTGTCTACCAAGCAGGTAAGATCGTATTAGTCTGTAAAAGTTGGTGGGCAGTGTCTTTTTTATTTTGTACAGAAGTCCATCATGCCAGACTCTGTCAAATGCTTGTGATATGTCAAGGAAAGAAGCTGTACAGTATTCTTTCTGTTCAAATGATTTAGCAATACCATCAACGAGTCTATGAATTTGCTCAATTGTACCGTGCTTTTCCCTGAATCCAAATTGATGGTCGGGTATTAGTTTGTTCTCCTTAATAATTGGATTTAATCTTCCGAGTATCAATGTCTCCATTACTTTGGATGTAATTGGGAGCAGGCTAATTGGTCGATAAGATTTAGCTTCTTCGAGACTTTTGCCTGGTTTTGGGATCATTATGATTTTGGCCACTTTCCATTGTGGAGGTACATATTCCCTTCGTAGGATGGCATTATATAATTGCGTCAAGAAAGTTATGCCCTTCTCTGGAAGCTCTTTTAGGATAGTTGATGTAATTAAGTCATATCCAGGTGCTTTCCCTACACTCAGTTTTCTGATTGCAGATTTGACCTCAGCTTTGCTAAGTTTCTGAATAGGCAACTCTAGTTGGAGCGTCTGGTCCATCAATTCTGCAACCGTTTCCGTCTTTGTGGAGCCATTATTGGGATTTGGTTGGAAGACTTCTTGCAGATGCTCCATGAATACTTTGGCTTTCTCAACATCATTCCTAGCCCATGAATTGTCGGCTTTGAGCAAAGGTGGTTGGTGAGTTATTGGCCGTTTGACTCCTTTTGTCGCTTTCCATAATGAATAGTCTGTTGAGGGTTTAGCATCCAGGTGTTGAAGATATGAAGCAATTTTCTGATTTCTGTCATCGCTCAGCAGTTGCTTAAGTTGTGCAGCAAGTCTGTTATATACCGTTTTGTCACCTGGGTAACGTGTGGTTTGCCATCTCTTTCTAGCTTTGCGCTTCTCATCTAGAAGTTTTTTGATGGATGGTGAGCATTGAGGTCCATCTCGATTAGTGAGGCTTGGTGGAGGCGTGGCTTCCCATGCGGCCTGCTGGACTGTGAGGTTAAAATGCTCAACTGCGCTTATAATATCTTCATCCTTTTGTAATGGTATTTTTACATCAAGAGATTTGGTCATTAATTTTCGAAAGTATTCCCAGTTAGTTCTACGAGTATGTAGTCGGCAAGGTCTTTCCTTTTGCAGAATTCTTCGACTTAATAATACTTCAACAGGAGAATGGTCAGAGGATAGGTCAGTACTAGATTTGCAGCTGAAGTCGGTACTGCTAATACCTTTAGTGACGCAGAAGTCAATAAGATCTGGCTTCCTATTTCGGTCAGTGGGCCAATATGTTGGTTCTCCTGTTGTGATAACGCCTAGTCGGAGTTTATTTATAGTTAGTATTAACTGTCGACCTTTCGTATTTATGGTCCGAGAACCCCAAAACGTGTGCTTGGCATTAAAGTCGCCACCAGACACAAACCGCGGTCCCAATGTTTTAAGGTAGTCATCGTACTCCTCTTGCTTTATGACATGCTTTGGTGGGCTGTATATAGCTGATATTGTGACAGGCCCCGACCAGTCCTCTATCACAATGTTTGTAGCCTGAATTTTTTCAGTACAGTAGCTATGAACCATGTGATGTCTGACGTTGTTCTTAATCAGAACTGCACTGCCTCCATGGCCTTTACCATCAGGGTGCATGGTGTGGTAAAATTTGTATCCTGGTATGTTAAAATGGCTCTTCCTTGTAAAATGCGTTTCAGAGATTAACATGGTGTCGATGTTATTTAATTTTATGTATTTTTTAACCTCTAGGGTATGTTGTGACAGCCCATTGGCGTTCCAGAGCACCATTTTTATGGAGTCCAGTGTGCAGTTAATTTGGTCGTGAGATTCAAAATTAGATTTGTCATTGCTGTTAATTGTTCCATCATTTGTTTCATTGTTATCATTAGTTCTTTTATGTCACAGTTCTGGTCATTGCTCGTTTTATTGTTAGGTTCATTGACTGGCGGTGGTGTTTTATCTTGCACCACTTCGGCATACGTCGTTGCAGTTGTTAATGGGTTGTATGATTGTTTTGTCCTGTCATATGATCGTCTGTATTTTTGAACCTGTGCAGGTGCTGGTGGAAATTTGATTTTTTGTAGCTCCCTGTATACTTTGCAGCCTTTATAATTAGCTGGATGGTTGCCTTCACACAGCACGCACTTGACGCTATCGGATCTAGTTTTTCGTAGGCAATCAGCCGACAAATGATCCCCTGCACACTTTATACATTTTGGACTTCTCTTACAGTAAGTTTTTGTGTGTCCATATTGGAGACAATTTCCACATTGGGGGATTTCCCGCTTGGGTCTTGGCGGTTCTACTACTACCTTACAGTGCAGTAGATATTTTATGTCGAATACAGTTTTATTATTTTCTTTTTGTTTTAATTCCACTATAAACATTGGTAGTGCTTTTTTAGTGGTGCGCTGTTTGATGTTCCAGATGTTAGTGCATTCATGATCAAGCTCGTCTAGAGCATCTTTTATATCGTCTATGTTGGTGGAGGGGTGAATGTTTTTTAGGACCACTTTAAAGCTCCTGTCTTGTTTTTGTTTGTATGTATAGAATTCCGTTTTCTTTTTTTCTAATTCTTTAACCACTGCTGTGTAAGTTTCCGATGATTTAGTTTGGATTTTTACCTGTTCATTACGGAGCACTTTCAGGTCATAGTTGTTGTATGCGTATGTTTCCATGAGTTCTATAAGTGGCTGGATGTTACTTACTCTATCAACGAAAATTGGGGGTGGCTTATCTGCTTTTGGTTTTAATATTGGAGGCTTATTTGTCTCCTGCGACTGCTCACTTTCCAACACAGCAAAGCTGTTGGAAGTTGAAATTGGTGTGGGTTGGGATAGCCAATATGTGTCCAGTTTGCTTTGCTTTTGCGACTTAAGTGGTTCTGGGCTTGATCGCTGCCGTTTTTTGTTCGTGGCTTGCATCCATTCTTTCTCATTATTTGTTGGCGTTGTTGGTTTAGTAGGCGAATCTTCTATAATTTCTACCTCAGTGTTTGTGCTGGTGCTTGGTAGAGTCTCATAATTGGATGTTGATTGTTGGGGGTCTTGTAGTTTCCTGTTGGTGGCATGAGATGCGCTTCCAACTGAGGCACTTCTTGGTCTTTGGAGAAGGCTTGGGTGAAAGGCTTGCTGCACATATCGTTTGGTTTGACCAGTAGCATTTACTGTCACGGGGGCCTGGGTACCTACCCACGTGGAGTCTTCGGTAGCAAATTTCACACCTTCCAGCCCGGATACTGGAAGGCGCCGGGGGTTAGCCGGATCGCATGACATATCACATTCTCTATTATTCGACATTTCCATTTTAAAAAAGGTAGGAGGAATACAAATAGTGTTTTCCCAGGACACTATTGCCACAACTTTTAGGGGGTATTTAGGTTCCCTTGGCCTGTGGTTGCCAGTATCAGGTTATTTGACCGCCGCCTGTTGCTCGGCGTTGTTGCTCGTTTAGCACCACCCGGGGGGAACGTGTAGGGTGGGCCTAGGACAGGTGGTAAATCCTACGGACGTGAGCAACTCCTCCCCCCTTTCGCTAAAACTGGCTCTATTCCCATTTTCAACGTTCAGCTTAGGTATGAAAGCTCAAATTTCAACAATGCAATAATATGGAGCCGTCGCCTTGTGATACTGAACATGAATAAATGCTTAGACTTTAGTCATACAATATGTGGGTTCTAATGATGACATTATGTTTAAATTACACTTCCTGTAGTGTAAGCATTTGTGGTGTTTGTAAATATTATTCTTAAAAATTGCACGGTTTTAATGCATAGTTTACAAATATAAACAATGCGCGTGCATATTGTTGCTTTAACACATAAGCTGACTGAATATAATGTAGTCGTGAGTGAAAACAAAAGACACCCAAAGGATTTTTGCCCTTTTCGGAAGACGTTACTACATACGAGTTTAAACAGGGTACATTTTGGCCTGTTCGTCGACTTTTTTTCAACATACTTATAACCATTAGCCATAGTATAAGAATCCAACTGCGACACTGATTTTGATGAAATTTTTATGAAACCAATCGGAAAGTATATCCTTTCTGATAAAAAATGTTTCAAACCGCTCCATAATAGGGTAGTTAACAAAAAAAAACTAATTAGTCCGACAGATAGACTTCCAAAAACTTTTGGATACGTATTTTTTCTTTTTTCACGTATAAAACAAACAATGAAGACGACACAGTGCTTTGAAAACTCGTGTGACGTCATATCCTAAGACATTAGTATGACATTTTTTGCCGGTGAGTGACGTCACAACCCCCCGCTCAAATCTTTGACGCGTTTTATCTTCGTCAATTTTTATTGATTTGATAAAACAAAAACGTACGTATCCAATATTTTTCGATAATCTAACAGACGGACTAATTAGAATCATATTTTTTTTAGTTAGTGTACATCCCTATTGACGGAGTTATGATGTAAAATACATAATAAAACTCTTCCTTTTTTGACGTCGGTTAAAAATAACACTGATTATGAGTTAACTTGTCAGTGGCAGCAATTCAACGGCAACTTTATGCTGAAGATAATAAAGAACAGTGTTATCTGACAGCGATGAAAAATCACAGATAAAATAAATATGGTTTGCTTGCCACCACAATCGTATAAACAACGAACTAATTTCACTCTAAGCGCAAATCTTAATTTGCGTAAATGAAAACAACTAAGAAAATCGATTAGCATCATCACAACGCAAGTCAATTAATTTTTTAATAGCTTAAGAATTCTCGGATTTGCACTGCGCAGTGGTTTGTTGAAAAACACTATCTATTTGGTGCGTAGAATGTGTATAAAGTTTGATGAAAACGAGGATGTTTTGTAATTCTGTGAGAACAGCCACATCCACAGCATTAGACGGTCACAACGATTCTCATTAGAAGAATGAATAGATTTTTTTTCTCTAGCCTTCACTGTTCCACTACTCGGCAAAGGCCTCCCCGAATTCCTTCCACGGTCTCTTTTCCTGAGCCACCTCGAACCAGCCCTCGTGGTGCGCGTCCAGATCGTCTCGCCGTCTTTCTGGGCCGGCCTCGGCGGCGCCGTCCGTCTTCCGGTAACCATCGTGTGGAGACTTTTGGCCAGCGGTCATCGTACATGCGGCTGACGTGACCCGCCCAATCCCATTACTGAATAGATTATTCAGAGGAAATTTAAAACGCTGTGGTCCAAGTTCCTTGTATGATCAAAGCAGCAAAAGATGAGTCCGAGGTACACAGTGATTCTCTTCCACGTTTACTATGCGCAAAATGATGAGCTGACCTATTCGTATGCTCCCGACATAAGCGAAAAATGTAGCCAGGTCACATTGCTTATTGCGGAACGGATGGCCGATGAGGGCGATTTGTGTCTCATCCTCATCTGCCTAGCCTATTCCCAACTATGTCGGAGTCGGCTTCCAGTCTAACCGAATGCAGCTGAATACCAGTATTTTACATGGAGCGACTGCTTTCTTGACCTCCACAACCCAGTTAGTACCGGGTAATACTTTGGATGGGCCTTTGGTAAGACTGGTTGTCAAAGGTTTACAAATGACAGTCGGGTCCACGATCTTACGAATGGGTAAATATATCTTGGAAGATTAGTTAAAAGAAGATATATGGTTTCTTATATTAATCCTAGTAAAAACAGAAAGTTAAGCAAAGCACGAAAATTTGTGCTGACGCGCTACGATTACCATTTTAATTGATGTTTTTTTTTTGGAGGGTAAGAAAATCATTAAATGACTCCTCCCGCTCTGGGTGGAGCGGAATGGAGTGTCAGACTTCTACTGACTAAAAACCACCATACTGGATCAATGCAGTACTTACACGTGTGTGCTGACCTAAATAAGTCTTTACAAACAAAGAAGGTTAAGTTTAATGAGAAATCATAAATTATACTCTTTACTGACCTACGGTCGCTTTCACCTAAATAAAAATTTATAGTAATTATAGTATTGAATGTTGGCTAATGGCCATAAGTGTAATGATCTTGAAATTATAAATACTTAATTAGTAAATGTATCACTAAGTTGAAACAAACGCAGAGAAAGATAATAATATTATGTAAAATTACTATCCGTATTAATTCGATTTAATGACATAACATCACGCCTATAATCCCCGAATAATTAGGCAGAGGTGTACCCATAAGTGCACGGGTGCATCCACATTTCGCTGTATCCCATGTTATACCGGGTGAACCTATTGCCATCAACTTAGCACAAATCTAGACTCTGTGGCTGCTACTAAGGAAAAAACTAATAAAAAATTGCCTGACCCGAGAGTCAAACCCAGGACCACATGCTAAGCAGTCGCGATTGCAAATTTACATATGATCACATTTGTCTGAAACCCGCTGTAATAATAAATGTGTGTAAACTCGAAGTAACAGTGCTAAATGCAAATTTCCAACTACATAAAACTGTTCCTTTAGCAATACCCATTATAGCGTATCTTAGAGCCTAACAAGTGACAAGCATCATGATTTAATCCGCAACTTCTAAACATACCAACTTAAACTAGCCTCTCACAACTTGACCACGTCTACCGTTATAAACTGAGCTCTATAAGGCGTGGTTCACATAGAAGCTTCGCGTGTTGTCTACGTAAATCAGCAAGTTATTTATAGAAATGGAGGCGATCTCGATAAGTCAGTGTAACGGCACAGGTGACGGGTTATACAGGTTGGGTGGCGTTCCTGGAGGTTGTTAGTACGCGTAGGGCTAGGTCCGTGTCCTAGCGGTGAGCGGGTATTAGAACGGAGCTCCTTATCGCATGTTATCGTTAATGTTAGTGATATGCTTCTCCTTAGCGTGTTGATGGTAATCTAATTGAATTTAAAATTAAATTCAGAACTGAGGTTCTAGTTTGGCGCTTTCGGTAGCGTCCATCAGTTACAAGACACACAGAACACTATATTAAATGTCGCATAGTTTCATATACTATCTACTATTACCATTTTTGCATGCGCGGTTTCTTTTTAAAGCTGGATTTTCTGAAAATTGCAGCAAAATATATAGTTTATTTTTGACATAGTTAGAAGATATACTCAGAAAGACTTTGATGATTCTGACAATCCATACAGTTGCCGTTACAAATGAAAACGACAAAATACTCGGAAGATGATACATTGAGAATTGTCTTTGTTTTCTAATAATTCTCCACAAACAACTAGCGTAAGAATGACTGTTTCAAAAAACAGACTTTATTTTATAAACAAATACCACGTTCAGTGAAAACTGGAAGTTGACCGCTACAGTGGTGAGAAAAGGCTATGCAGAGAATGATGATGACCGCGTTCCGGGAACATTTTATCTAACAATAACTTATTATTCAATAACATTGTTTTTTTACTGGTAAATTGGCACGAAACGAAGTTTTAACAACAAGCAAACCAAAATACACATAAATAACAAGCAAACAAGAAAATTCGTAATTATGTTAGAATCATTTTGTCTCCCCGACAGCAAAATATTGTAGAATTGTCAAAATGAGATTCTGGGAATCTCTCGTATTACGCAATCATTCCGCTGACTATACTTTCGAATCGTTTGCAGTATTACCTAGTCTTTATGACTTCTTTGACAGATGAAGCAAAAGTAGAAACAAATCGAATGTATCTCTGTGCTAGACGATGATTGCTTTCTTACTTATAAGTCTTGGAATATATCTAGATCTTACCAAGTAACGGCAGAAGCTAGAATATAGAGCTTAGAAATACTCGCGCCAGCTTTTCTCAAAACGGTATAAAAACATTGTGAGGAGCTAAAACTACTCCTCTGGGACTTCGTCGAGATTCATTGTGTTGGCGCTTTTCTGTTGGCCGCCAGTGTCAATTCTGGCTTTCAGGAGTTACAGTGCTTTGGGAATGGTGTGTCGGACTTGTAAAAAAAATAATTAACAAAAAGTATTGGAACAAAAAAAATATCATCAACGGTGGGAACGTTATAGCCAGACAATTAATTACACAATGAGTAAATGCAAAGAGAAATTGACGACAGTACAGTCAGTACCTATTGTTTTTGGCACAAATGGACCATTACCATGTTCCGTCATTTTGTACTTCGATAAAACATTTTAAACTGCTTCATATAATTAACAAAAAAACCAGTTGCCTATTCCAAAGCGAAGATCTCTACGGAGAAGAATGGGCAAACTACATGGACACTCTTTTATATCGAATGGACAAGAAAATCCATGACAGTTACACCTATTTATATAAAAACATTGTTACAAAATCTTGGTTACATCATGTTGAGATTTTAATACTCGTCGATCCGATTACAAAAAATATCATAACATTCACTGATATCAAGATATACTATTTCCGATGTTTTCAATATAAACAGAAACTACTTTGGTCTTGAAATCGGGAATTTATATTAAAAACAAACTCATTTTTCGCTGTATTTGAGAACATTCTTACCACATTTGGCAAAGATTCGACGTATTTACCACGAACTTCAATAAAAGTAAGTTAGTATCTATTGTTTTTGGTACAAATGTACCATTACCATGTTCCGTCATTTTTTACTTCGATAAAACATTTTAAGTGCTTCATAAACTCCTATATCCGGTGTTTGTTTTAGCTACATGGAATACTCAACAGTGAAGACGCATTTTAATCGAACGAAGCTAAACTGATCTATAAAGGATGTAAAAGTACCCTTAACGCAAGCGAAGGGCACTTGTTCTCCCCACCACTGCGATCATATTTTTGTTCTAGACCATACCTGGGAACTCCCTAGTTACGGAGATATTGGGGGTCAAAGTTCCAAATTTTTCACAGTTGTTTATGTAAATACTAGTTTTTCAGGTCATAACTTTACTTAAATTACCTCCATGACCCGTTTACTATTCAAAGCATCCACTAGCACAATGTTTTAAGAGTGCTACATTGAGTTTTACCGTATAATGTGATTTTTGACACAAAAAAAAAGGGGTTTCCCAGCAAAAATTTTTGCGTAGAGGTAGCTTGTACATAATGCTTGGTTGACGGCTATGTGAAAGGTTAATTTACACCCTGTATACGAGTATTTTATCAATAAGAATGAAGAAATTCCATTTGCTTTTGGTTCTCCTGCTGTTAATATAATCTAGTTTTACGTAATTTTATTGTGTTTATTGTGATAATATCTATATTATCATTTCCATCAGATGACAATACAATAATTCTACTGTAATACAATGACCTTTTCAATCGTATTGTAAACGAGTGCATGCTCTTCCGTATATTTCCTAACATCTATATATAGTAGAAATGAGGATAACTTTTTCCATTCATATTCATGAGTTGAGGTATTTCTTTGTACAAAGCGTGAGGTTTTATGAAAGAAAACTGTTGCTCCACACTGGGAACTTCTCCTGTATCGTGGGCCGTTTACGTACATTTAAACCCACGTATAGAAACACTAGGACAGCAGCGGTGGCCCATCGGTAGCGGCCACGACTTACGAACAGTAAGTCGTGGGTTAGAACCCAGGCAGGCGTATTACTTTGTGTAATTTATTTCATCACTGTTATAGAGAGTCGCCTGTGTCTCGGTACAACTAAGCAAGCAAATAAGCCATTCAAATATTTGTACCATTTAGGGATGGAACCCGCGACACGCAGCGCAGCAGCTAATCGCTCAGGTACTGCGCCAACCGTCAATCTTTAAAAGAATAAGTTAGGTAACCATTGGTTGTCATAAGAAAACCTAAAGTTACAGTGAGTTTTGAATCACTGTTGTAAGATTTATTTTTACGTGTTCACTTCTTTTGTTCTTGAGCGTGTATGTAAATTAAAAGTGCTTCCTTTCTCCTAACTCACTTACTTTGCTGTGGCGGACATGTGATCTAATTATAAGTTTACCACCTAACTTTACATGTGGAAGGCAATGAAGTATTGGGTATTGAAAAATAAATCGTATTACAATGATTCAAAACTCTATTTTAAACGTGATAAAAATCTGCTCGCCTCTCCGAGCCGGTCTGTGTACACGGACCCTAAGAATCTAGCACACCAGCACCACGTGTACCAAGACGTCCACTGCTCGACCTCTCCCAACTATCGTCATCAAATGGAAAATGGTATTGGAAAATGTATGGGTCATACATATTCATATTATGCCTCTTTCATTTCCATGTTGCTTGCTTTCATCTATTAATGGTGCGTGTCTATATAATAAACTAGCGGACGTCACGCGGTTTCACCCGCGTAGTTCCCGTTCCCGTGGGAATACAGGGATAAAAAGTAGCCTATGTCACCCGCGGATAGTGTAGTTTACCAACGGTGAAAGAATTTTAGAAATCGGTCCGGTAGTTTCGGAGCCTATTCGTTATAAACAAACAAACAAATCTTTCCTCTATAAAATATTAGTATAAGATTGAATAGGTCTAGTATGTACCTATTAAAATTGATCACGACTGGTCGGAGGTAATAAATGGTTATCGGTATAAAGGGTGTAAAAATACCCTTCAGGCGAGGATATACATGAATTGGCCTTTTTTAGGAAACATTAGAACCTTTTTTTTTGCGCAACCATCTCCGGATTTTTTTCCAATTAATCTACACAATCTAGAGCATGTCCTCTTAGCTTCAAAAAAAATATCAGACTTCTACTGACTAAAAACCACCCATGTTCCTTCTTAGCCCTTGTGCCGAGGCCGCGGGATCTCGTTCGAACAACCCGCAGCCCAGTATAACACGCCTGGCTTAGTATCGATTTTCCGTACAGTGAAAGATCCGCATAAACTGGTTTTGTGTAGCTTGCTAGTCGTATACAAGTTTAACAAAGAAGGAAGAAGCAAGAAGGTAGAAAGTGCTCTTACTGTGCTAGAATGAATAGTAGAAGGACATTATAATTTGTATCTATATTATAATATGTATGTACTTTCACCCTTAGTAATAAGGTTGAAAAATGATCGAATGTCAGTGAACTCAGTATCTAGAACCTAGTTATACGTATATAATATATACTATTAGCGTCATAGCTAGGTGTTTCTGGTCTAAGAAGGAAAATGTTAGCTGAGTGTGAATTAAATTAGAACAATAGGGGCTAAGTGTGAGTTTGAACCATAATATTGATTGTTGTGACTTATCATAGTATTTAGAATATATACAGAGGGCATAAAACTACTTCAAAGGGGTTTGCACTTTTGTATGAACGCTGGCATATCGACCCACCGCCATTTTGATTTTTTTTCGAAATTGCGGCCCCCGATGAAAGTGATATGTATGGATAGAGGACATATACACGAACAAACAATGTTATGTTACATGGTACCCCAAAGTGTCACGTTATCGAGATATTTGAAGGTAAAGATCGACATATGAGTACAATGACCACATAAAAAATAGACCAGAGAGAGATAGAGAATAGATTTTTACGTGTCTATAGGCGTTGTTTATTATTATTAGTGTTTATTGAAAGAGAATAGGAATAACATTACATACTACTAGGAGCACAAGAAAACTATTCTTTGACATAACATAGAGTTTCATTTCGATGCGAAGCGATTTTCTCGTGCGCATAATAATAATCACCCTGGGAACTGTTACTTGGATACAATTTAACGCTTAAACACGTAATAAGTCTATTTTTAATGATTGTCGTTGTACTCATTAGTCGATCTTTACCTTCAAATATCTCGGTAACGTGACACTTTGGGTACCGTGCTACATTTTCTGTTCGTCTAAATTATTATGTCCTCTATCCATACATGCCACTTTCATCGTGGGCCGCGATTTCGAAAAAAACGATTCCCAGGCCATGCAAAGCGTTTTTGTATTTCTTTCGTTCGGAATTTCTTAGTCCCGGAGCGTGAAATTGTGCCCGGTTAATAATAATAGGTTCGCCCCATGTTACATGGGACTTAAACATAACTGGCGAAATGTGGGTGCAGTATTAGCAACGCCTCTGCGTAACTCTTCAGAGATAGTACTCGTGATGTAATGTAACGTATGGGAAGTTCTTTTCCCTACAAATAAATAAACACATCAACAGCACGTTGTACGTAAATACGATAATCCGGACACAAGTTTGTTCAAAACATATAATTATGACAATAATCTTTGTACATACCCATTACAGAGGGCGCCGTAATTACTATTGTGCAATTACATGTACAGAAACTCCGCCATCTTTGATATTTGAATTAGACACAAATGTGCATTACATTGCACAGCTGTTTCGGGTGGAGGTGACCGGTGTTAAAAGTCGACAAATGCATGTAAATAGTAATAAATAGTAGTATGTAATAAATGATGTTTATTTTGCGAACAGGTTTTAACAAACAATTATTATACTTACATACATGTCGGTATTTATATATATATATATTTTGAGAGCAGTGGTGGCCCAGTGCTTGCGGCCTCGACTTACGAACAGTGATTAAAACAACACAATCGGTGTGCTATCCCTTTAACCGGGTTTAGCTCTAAAGGTCAGCACATAAAAACCCTTTTTTTTTTGGAATTTGGAAAATCATCAAATGACTTCTCCCGCTCTGGGCGGAGCGGATGGAAGTGTCAGACTTCTACTGACTAAAAACGCCCTTTCGTGTCCGGGACCGCGGTATCTCTTTCGAACAACCCCCAGAGAAAAACTTTTTTTTTTTGGTTGGTGGAAAATCATCAAATAACCCCTCCCGCTCTTGGGCAGAGCGAAAGGGAGTGTCAGACTTCTACTGACTAAAAACCACCCATGTTCCTTCTTAGCCCTTCATGTCGAGACCGCGGTATCTCTTGCGAACAACCCGCACCCCCGACGGGCGCAGAGATACACTTCATGTTACGTTTATGTTAGTTTCAGTCCGGCTGGATTATCAAAAATACTCCTCAACATTTCCTAATCTTCTATTATCTCTTTCTTTCCAGAACCATGAACGGCGGGTGGTTAGCATGGGAGTGCATAGTGTTCGGTATCTTCGTTTGTGCCTCGTCTTGTGCCCCCCTATGGAGGCGGCGCAAAGACGTCAATGCTGCAGGGGGAAGCGCCAAGCAAGCGTATATCTTCGCGGGGGGCGGCGTCTCAACCCTGGCTATGATACTGTCGGTTGCCAGGGGAACTTTGGGAGTTCGCTCGTTTTTGGGTAAGTTTTAGCTTTAAAAATAAATATTATCAGATAATATTTATTTTGTCATAGACATATTATGTCTATTAATATCATTATTATATACGACGGTATGGCACGGTTGGCGCAGTGTCGCGGGTTCGATCCCCGGACGGAATAAATATTTGTATGGCCTACAGATAGTTGTTTTGGGTCTGGGTATTTGTGTTTATAAATTTAAATGTTTATGAACGCACCATACAGGAGAAATTCGAAGGGTGGTGCAACGTTTAAAAAAAAAATTAAGTATGCTAAAACAGTAAAACATGGTAAATATCCCGATTTCAGTGTAAATAATAATGTTAGTGACCATGTCGGTTTAGAAACTTAAAATGGATATATTGATTGCTTTCTCATTGTCTAACCTTAAAATAGTTTGCGTTAAGTTAGAAAACTGCACTGATAAACAAAATCGATAATTATTATCCATAAAATGAGTATGACGTAAAAACTACACAAAGGTCCTCCGAAGGGCATTCGTGACCTTTTGGTGATTCAGTACTACCGACATATTTCTTATACCTACATTAAAACTTTTCAACAAAATAAAAAAAGCCAATTTCTGTTACATATAAGTACATAAGCACGAAGGAACGATAATAACGTCGTTATTGAAGATGATAATATCGATTGTCTAATTAAAAATCAATAATGAGGCAATAAATAAAATATTATGAAGATTCTAAGAATACATTCATTGAAGGCTTTAATGTTATTTAAATTATCGACCACGCGCCACTATCTATTTAATAATTAACTTTTTCATTAAGAAAATGAATGCTATTATTAAATTAACATTAGCTAGTATCTATTTCATTAAGACATGTGATCGATTTGTTATCACTATTTGTGGGTATAAGGAACAGGGTGTAAAGTTCCTCATCCCCATAGAAAAGGGGGGATCCTCCGACCAGACGGGTGTTGTGTCTGGTGGGCTAACTGCCTGACATATGTAAGTCGGGATTTTCTATATAGCCTAACGTCGCGGATAAAGTTGATAGCGCGATGTAGGATTTGCCAAATTAGTTCGCATGTGTTGCGATAGATGTCGCTATCGCCACAACTAATAATATTCTCTTGGCCATCATCATCACCATCACCATTCACTTCACTTATCCCAACTCATTTTTTGTGAGAAGATTCCAAGACTGTGTTCAATAAATAGGGGATCGGACAAAAAAAAACGAATTAGTCCGTCAGATAGATTTCCAAAAAATATTGAACACATATTTTTTTTTTTCACATAAACAAAAAATTAAGACGACACAGTGCTTCGAAAACTCGTGAACTGCTCGAAAACGTCACATGTCAGTACATTTTTTACCTACAAATGACGTCACAACCCCCCATTCATGATATTTGACGCGTTTTATCTTCGTCAATTTTTATTAATTCGTTAGAACAAAAAACACGTATTCAATATTTTTCGATAATCTAACTGACGGACTAATTAGAATCATATTCTTAGTAGTAGAAGTCTGACACTCCCTAGTGTCAGACTTCTACTGACTAAAAACCACCCATGTTCTCTCTTAGCCCTTCATGTCGAGGCCGCGGTATCTCTTGCGAACAACCCGCAGCCCCGACGGGAGTCACTGAATCCTTAATTCATTATTGAATAGGTTTCAAAACTATTTTTGTCAGTGTTCACTTATTTGTAAACGCGACCTAAAATCGACCCGAAACCAAGTCATTAGGAAAAACCCCTTTTGAGTGACTAACGATGATTTTCATTAATAACAATAGGTAACCGTTAAAAGCGATAAGTAGGTTACTGACACATTAAGTGACACATTCACTAGCAATAGGGTTCAAGGGTTCAAATGTACATGCCTAACCCTTCAATCGATTACGTTGTGGCAGTGATACCCTTTTTTTTGGCGGGTGAAAAACATCAATTAACCCCTCCCGCTCTTGAGCGAAGGGGAGTGTCAGACTTACTGACTAAAAACCACCCATGTTCCTTCTTTGTCCTTTATGTCGAGGCCACAGTATCTCTTGCGAACAACCGGCAGCCCCGACAGGACCCGCAGCCCCGACGAGGGCAGAGATAGCCTAGTGATGTGACCGTAGGACTGCCAAGTCATAGAATTCGAGTTCGAACCCAAGAAACGCACGTCTGATTTATTAACCGACTTCCCAAAAAGGAGGAGTTTTCAATTCGATCGGTATGTTTTTTAGATTCATTTGCGCCTTGTACAATATAAGTAATTAAAGGAAAATATCGTGTGGAAACCAGTCGGGTTTTTCCATCAAGAATTTCTCAGTAGCAGCCACGGAGTGGTGGATTTGTGCCCAGTTGATTGGGAATAGGCTCGGCCCGTGCAACTTATATAGGGTGTAAAAGTACCCGCAAACGAAGGGCACTTGTTCTGCGTCCGGCCACTGTGATATTTTTTTTGTTCTAGACCATACCTGGGAACCTCCTAGTTACGGAGATGTTGGGGGTCAAAGTTATCAATTTTTACAGCTGTTTTTGTAAATACTAGTTTTTCATTTGACTCGTTTACTATTCAAAGCATCCACTAGCACGATGTTTTAAGAGTGCTGCATTGAGTTTTACCGTAAAATGTGATTTTTGACCTAAAAAAGTCGTTTCCCAGCAAATTTTTTTGCGTAGGGGTACTTAGTTTGATGTACAGAATGCTTGGTTGACGGCTGTGTGATGGGTTGATTTACACCCTGTATATAATTGTCGGAATGTGAGAGTACTAATAAGTTAGCTCTGCCTTACCTTTCGTGGACTACAGGAGTGATGTTATGTTATGTTCTACCTTTCTTTCACAAACATAATGACTCTTTTAAAATAAAAACTCAAACGACAGTCAACGAACAATTACTTCAAATAAATAAATAATGGACATTATTAAAATAATGCCGTCATATTAAAAGCATATAGGTACTATTACCGTGGACACTGGACTGTGAAACACACATACTTATTTACCTATGTATAATATTATGTTTACATAAAAAAACGGGGCATTTGTGAAAAGTGTTCCGTAGGCAATTTTCCCGATTTTTTTTTCATCATTATCGCATGTGTGTTGGAACAGATGTATGAACGTGGACGAGGCAAAGTAATAATGTAAGGATTGTAGCCGCGGCCTCGGACATAAAGGGCTAAGAAGGAGCATGGGTGGTTTTTAGTCAGTAGAAGTCTGACACTCCCTTTCGCTCTGCCCCAGGATCGTAGCCGCGACCTCAGACATAAAGGGCTAAGAAGGAGCATGGGTGGTTTTTAGTTAGTAGAAGTCTGACACTCCCTTTCGCTCTGCCCAGAGCGGGAGGGGTTATTTGATGATTTCCCAACCGCCAAAAAAAAAAGGATCTTAGCAGGTGACATTCTGTGACTTCTAGTTTACCCCTATGGGCAAAAGACGTGAGTTTAAGTATGCATGAATGTCATCATTTTTCATCTGCCCGTATACCCATTTATAGGGTAGTTAATTAAAAAAATCTAATTATTCCGTCAGATAGATTTCCAAAAAATATTGTACACGTAATTTTTTCTTTTTTCACGTAAACAAACAATGAAGACGATACGGTGCTTTGAAAACTCGTGTGATGTCATATTCTAAGACATTAGTATGTCATTCTTTATTGGTGAGTAACGTCACAACCCCCGACTCAAATCTTTCTTGATTTGATAAACCAAAAAATACGTATCCAATATTTTTCGATAATCTAACAGACGGACTTATTAGAATCATATTTTTTTTAGTCAGTAAACTTCCCTATTGGGGTTTATTTATTTATTTTTTTTTTTTTTTTTTTTTTTTTATTTAATTTGGCTCCTCAACAATGAGTACACTGTTACATTTACAAAAAAAAAAACATTTCAAATTTAAGTCTAAGTGCCCCATCACTTAAAGAAGAGCACTACATGCAACATAATTATGCGCCTTAACACCCAAAACACGAGATAAAAATAAAGAAAATATATAAATATATAAATACAACATAATGAAAGCGACAATAATAATCAATCAAAATATTCACTAAAATAATCAATAAAACAATCAATAAAATAATCAATAAAATAATCAATAAAATAATCAATAAATTACTCAATAAAATTATCAACAATCTTAAGTTAAGTTAGGCCAAACAGAATCAGACATAGTATTAGATAAATTACAGTTTAACATTTTCTTAATAGAAGGCACAGATGTATTACATAAATCGATGTGTTCATCGTGTTCCTTGTACACAGCATACATTCTGTACAGAGCGCAATGCTGCCTCAAATTTGTATTGCTTTTGGGCAAGCAAAACAGTTTCCTATTCGATTTTCTTGGTAGATTTCGTGGCACATGGAAGGATACTTTACTGAGCAACTCGGGACAGTTCAAAGAGCCTGTTACCAGTTTTTTAAGGAAAATCAAATCAAACATATCTCTTCGCTTCTCCAAAGAGACGATCCTGAAATATTTTAATCTTTCCTGGTAAGATTTCAGGTTTTTACCCATATTACAACGGTAAGTCAGATGCCATAGAAATCGTTTCTGCAATCTTTCGATACGCTTGATATGCACATTATACTTAGGGGACCAGACAACACTACAATACTCTAGGTGACTTCTGACTAGCGAGTTGTACATAATTTTTTTAGTTTTAACATTTTTAAAGCTTTTGCACTCTCTCATAACGAAACCTAGTAGCCTTGTTGCCTTTAGTGTAATTTGGTCGATATGCTCAACAAAGCTTAATTTTTTATCAAAATGAACGCCCAGGTCTCGAATAGATGCCACTTCTTCAAGCTGTTGTTTATTAAAGCTATATGTAGTGGGTGCAACATATTTTTTTTTAGTAAATTTAATGTGCTTACATTTCTTGATATTTAAAGACATTTTATTGAGCTCACACCACTCACTCAGTCTATCCAAGTCGCTCTGAAACTGTACCGAATCAGCAGGCTTTCTAATTTCTTTTATGGCTTTGAGATCGTCAGCGAATAGATAAATGTTTGAATTATGAAAGCACTTGTATATATCGTTGATAAAAAGGATGAATAATGGTGGTCCTACATGAGATCCCTGGGGAATACCTGAAGTGGCTATGTATGAGTCTGAATTGCAACCATTCACCACAACCCTAAGCGTCCGCTCTGAAAGATATGACTTGAACCAGCTCAGCAAGGGATCCGACACACCATACATTTTCAGCTTTCCAACAAGCAAATTATGATCGACTGTGTCGAATGCCTTGCTGAAGTCGGTGTAGACTGCATCAACCTGAATACGCGCATCAACTGCTTCAGTAATATATTCAGCATAAGTAACCAAATTAGTAGTAGTTGATTTACCCTTCATAAACCCATGTTGGTTATGTATTATTAGTTGGGACATATGTCTGGACAATATAGGGCATATAAGTGCTTCAAAAACTTTTGCCAGTACAGAGAGAATAGCTATGGGTCTATAGTTGGCAACATCAGACTGATCACCGCTCTTGAAAACGGGGACAATTCTAGTCTCCTTCCATATGCTTGGAAAGGTACCCTGAAGTAATGAACTATTGAATATTATACTTAATGGCAACGAGATACTATCTGATAATTTATATAAAAGCAAGGAAGGGATATTATCCGGGCCAGCGCCCTTGTTAACGTCTAATCTCTTTAATTCTCTGAGGATCTGGTTTTGTGATATGGTCATTTCACTCAAAACAGTATTACTCAGGCAGCCAGCCAGCGTTAAAGGAGCATCACTTTGATCAGTACGATACACTTTAGAAAAATGAGCTGCAAAAAAGTTACAAATGTCATGAATGTTTTCAGAACTGTTCATACCATCAGTCATAGAACTGGGGTAGCTACTGGCTCCACCTCTTTTCATCTTTAAATAACTCCAAAAATACTTTGGGTTCGATGTAATTTTAGCCTCTATATCTGCAATGTACATATTATAGCAGGAAGTAGCCATACGGTCGCATCTTTTTTTTAGTGTCTCCAAAGTAACAATGTCTAAGGGATTTTTGTATTTTTTAATTCTAAGTCGTAGGCGGTTTTTTTCGTTGAGTCTTTTAATGAGGTCTTTAGAGAACCAGTACGGATACTTCCTTTCCCTAATTACAACTTGTGGTACGTATCTCTGTATTAGTTCATACAATATTTTATAGAATTTGTCCACCATCTCATCGACAGCCATGGAAAACAATTCCCCAGTCCAATCTACGTCCTTTAGTGCTGAATTAATGGCTACATAATCCGCCTTAAAATAATTTAACCTTGTTCTAGGAATACATTTCTGTGGCTTTAAAACATGGAGAAATGAGAGCTCACACAATACAGGGGGGTGGTGTGGATCGACTTTAGAGAGAACATCCACTGGTGAACTTACAATAACATTTTCTAAATTCGTAAATATCAAATCAAGAGTTCTATTATTATGATTGCACAAATAGTTACACTGAGACAGATTGTTAAGCAAAATAAAATCCCAAAGAGTCTGCTCTAAACTGGAACAGGTTCTCTGAGGTACCCTTATCACTGTACCATCGGCTCCGAGCCAGTTAATAGATTTCATATTAAAGTCACCTATTATTAAACAGTCGCCAACATGCTCCAACATCTTGTTTGTATTGTCAACAAAATGTTCCAACAATCTGGGCTGTATTGGTGACGGTAGATATACAGTACAAAGATAAATATTTTTCGCCTTTCCACCCATCCCAAGCGATAACTTTACCCAGAGATCATCGCATGAACTTTCAAAGTTGATCAATCTATGTGATTTAAGTTTTTTAGTAATAGCAATAAGGACCCCGCCACCGTCGGTTTTGTTATTAAAAATATTGATGGTCCGGTCACGCCTATAAATGGTATATCGCCCGTCCATGATCTCTGAGTCAAAGATACCACTCAGTAACCATGTTTCAGTAAACATAATAATGTCGTATGAACAGCAAGCGACCTGCTGATAAATATCATTTAATTTTGTTCTGATGCCCCTGACATTCTGATAATAAATCTTTAACTGATCGAAATTTACAATATTATTCTAATACGATACCTTATAAAAAAAAAACTTAACTTCGGTCTATTGTAGTTTGTCTAATGTTTCGATATCCTTAATATATTTGTAGTCAGCGCCATCCACTTTCCTCACAAAAATCCTTCCACCGCGCACCCAAACATACTGATAACCCAAACTCTTGGCTTTTATTCTAGTTGCAGCATGCAGGGCTTTATTCGCAGGAGACAGATGTTCCACAATGAAAACATTTTCCTTTTTACCACCAATTCCAAGAAGAGCAGTGTTGAGCTTCTCCTCTGTAGTTTTGTTCTTGTTGAACTTAATAGAAGCAGCTAGAAAGCTGTCTCTCACTCGTGGACAGCTGAATTGGACAACAATGGATTTTGGGCGTTTGCTAGAGGGGGTTAATTTAGAAATTCTAGTGACATGGTGTATGCTGCTCTCTGTTAAATCTCCTGATATAACTCTGTTAATATTCATAACAGTGGACACTAGATTTTCATTGTTGTGCTCAGGCAAACACTGAATTTCTAAATTAGAGGAACGAGCTTGCTGTTCCATCTGGTTCACTCGACCGCTCAAGTCCTTGACGGTGGCTTTGAGTTGCTCATTTTCCTTCTTAATGTCACAGACCACTCTGGTGTTCAGTGAAAACTCCGTCTTCATTTCCTCAAACTTCTCGTTCATGAATCCCATCGACGCTTTAAGTCCCTCAATTTTGTCCGTTATAGCCTTCAGTTCTTTGTTAACATAGTTAGCCAAGGTTTCGTTGAGATGCCGCATAAGATCGTCTATCTGCTTTTTCATGATGCAATTAACTTCCGTGGACGTAACGGGCGCTTCTTTGGGCGTTACATCGATTGACATATTTGTCGATGCACCTTTTTTCCTTAGCGTGATGTTCGGATCACCACCTTGACTGTTACGTACGGGAGTGTTATCCGCATTTCGCATCTTTGGCTTGCAGGTCGGGCACATCCAGTTACACTGTTCACTCAGTGGGAAGTCGGAACCCAGCAAACTTGCAAGACATGAAGAATGGTAGGGTTTCTGGCACGAAGAACATTTGAAAACAGAAGTTCCTTCGGCAATAATTTCTGAACAACAATCGCAGTTCATATTGACGATCGGGCAAAAAACGCCACTCAAAAAAAAGTAGTAAATAAAGTCTTGTTCACGTTAGTAAATCGTACACTAATAAGGCCCTCGACGAGTCGACGCGACGTGTGTCGGCGAGAAGAACGTCGTAAGCGCCGTGGTATTCGCGTCACTTACGCGTTTCACTCACTCGGCTGGTATAAACACTTAATGTCGGTATATTAAAGTTACTTGCCAATTGTTTTTTGTCATTACGTTGTTGTTTACACTTTACAGCACATAATTAACACCAAAACGTCAGTAATAATCTTAATGCTTACGGTTATTATCGAGCTCAAATCACTGAAATCACTCTTTGCAAGGATATCGTTTTTTTTTCGTCGGAACAAATGAACATAGGTGTTTACGCGCACTCGACAATGTTAACTCTTTATTACTAGTCATCACAGCAGTCATCTCCTTTCTAGCCATATCATCCTTCACACAGTCTGTACATCGTTTCTTTGGTCTTCCACCACTCGTATAGCTCCTATAGGGGATACCATAAATGAAAAACTGTTTTCCAATGTCTTAGTGAGGGCATAATTAGCAATGACTAATTATTTGCCAAGGTTGACACGTCTTACCGATACCGAACAGTTGGTTTCTGCAAGTACATTAGGTTGTTGTTCGCTTTGTCCCTTCTATTTTGTATATTCAAATGTCTTTGTGGCCGCGTAAAACCCCGAATCCTTTACATAAAAAAATTTAACATAAAAGAATAATTTTCCCATCACTGGTACATTGAACGACTACTGGATCACTACATTAGTTTTTATGAAAATACTGTTAATTAGTACTGTTATTCGGTTTTTCGATCAGGAAATTCCCTGGACTTCTGCTGGGTTGACGGCAATAGGTTTGCTCCCTCATCATCATCTGCCTAGCCTTTTCCCAACTATGTTAGGGTCGGCTTCCAGTCTAACCGGATGCAACTGAATACCAGTATTTTACATGGAGCGACTGTCTATCTGACCTCCACAACCCAGTTAATACTAGGTAATATGGATACTCTTTGGTAAGACTGGATGTCAGAATTTCAGGTCACTGACTACCTGTAACGACTGCCAAAGATCTATATATGACAGCCGGGACCAACAGCTTAACGTGCTTTCCGAGGCACGGAGGAAACTCGGTATGTCGGGTGGTCACCCATCCACAGACCGACCTAGGCAAGCACAGCTTTACCCTTAAGATCGACCCGAGTCTCAGTTCTTATTAAGCCACGAGCTCAAAGAGGTTTGCTCCCTATTGTCAGATTTAAACAACTTATGAAATGTGGATGTATATATTTGGTACATCTTTGCCCTGCCCTTCGGCGATGATAGGCGTAATGTTACGTTATTACTTTCTTTTCAAGATAGTTTTGGTTCAAATTAAATAATTTTTTTCTAAATACAAATCATGAATATTAAATAGACAAACATTTACCTGACCAACATATTCCTAGAAATCATGAGTTTTCCGTATTTGTCATTTTCCACAGAACTCTAAAATTGTAATGACAAACTTTATACTATAACGTTACTGTAATTGTAGAAAAACTACAATAATCATAAATAAATATAGTCATGGTGTCTGTAAATATACGTATGTCTGCTGTAGATCATAGGTTTCGTCAGGTAAATGTATGTATGTCTGTAGTCGTTGCTATATGTATGTCTCTTGAGGTTTTCGTCATAAAAAAATAAACTAATTCCGACTTTTTAATCATCATCATCATCGTTCACAACGTAACTTCACCCTGTCTCAGCCTCATCCAGGTATTTCCCCGGATGTCAACTATGTCATCTGCCCTTCTCACCGTTGTGCCGGACGACCCTCATTCATCTTTTCTTGAAGCCATTTGGTGACAGCCTTTATAGTCTACGTTTGATCACTGCACCTTGCTAGGTGCTCTTTGCATCTCCATTTGAGTTCCGTAACGCGATTTCGAATATCGGAAACCTTTGTACGTCTTCGGATTTTGACGTTAGGAACTCGATCTACCACCTTTATGCCGAGCATGGAACGCTCCATGACTCTCTGTGCAAATCTCAATCTGTACACAAACAGCCTTCTGAGTGCGCGTCCATGTTTCAGCTTCGTACGAAATTGTGGGCAGAACAAACTCAACAACATACGGTAACAGATTAATTTATCATCATCAGCCTATAATGTTTCCACTGCAGGGACTCAGGCCTCCTCTCTAGGAGAGAGATGGGCATAATAATGATAATAATAGCTTGGACCCTGCTCCCGACACCGGCGGACTACTATTTTTTTATATTTTTAAAGGTTTTTTGTTTTTTTTTTAAGAAATATTTAAAAATGTAAATTAGTATGTAAGAACAATGAATAAAGAGAATAATAATAATGATAATGATAATCCACCACACGTGCCCAGTGCTGGTTGGTAGATGTCACAATGTCGGATTTTTTGGTTCTAAGACATGCCGGTTTCCTCACGTATTTTCCTTAACCGTTTTGAGACCAGTGGTGATGAAATAAATTATACTAAGTAATGCGCCTGCCTGGTTTCGGACCCACGATTTGGTGTTCGTAAGTCGGGGCCATAACCACTGGGCCAGGTTAATTATGAAAAGATAACAACGTGACAGATAGTTCTCTTGACCTAAGAACCACTAAAAACAAAACTAGGTCTACGTCAGTTATCAAAATCAGTCCTCATGGTCAGTATGTCAACTGCTTAATGTGCTATCAAAATTATCTTCTTAACTAAATTTACTTATTACTTTCGCAAACAAACAGCAAACGAACCTTTTCTTATTTAGTTTACGGACTGTCAGTCATAATTTTCATTAATGAAGGCAGGTTAAATTAAACAAAAAATAATGCTTTAATATGAACAAAAAGTCTTACAAAAGGAAGATGACATGTCATGTTATTTAATATTTAATACATTAATGACATCACTCAACTTACAAAAAGATAAAAAATGGTATGTTTATATATTTTTTTAACAAACCTAAAGAAGATCGTGCGAAATTGAAAGAATGACTGTACTAATGTACATAACGGGGTGGTACAGACAGTCCTGAAACTCAAACCCTTTATTTCCAATTAGTTACCGTAGATAAAAGAACTCACACATACTAAAATGAACTACACAAATGCACAAACACACATGAAGTCTAAAACAAAACACTCATTTTTTGTGAAGTCGTGTAAAAAAGCAGTGACGTATGATTGTGGTTTTTTGTTAATTTTTATGATCTTTGCTATTGTTTGGAAAAGGTTTCAAGTTTTCATCGTTACAAAAGAGTTACTTAAAAAGGCGATTTAATTTAATGTTTTGCTTGATGAAACATTGGGTTAGCACTACCTAAAATAATCACGCTCAAAGTACCTACACGTGTTTTTCATTAAATGTACAATGTAGATTTGTTAATGTACAACGTACATTTTGTTTAAAGCAATAACTAGAATAGCCCAATTTGAGATGTTATTGTTGTTGGCTACTACCAGAGCGTCTCAATTGACTATGATTTCTGATAGAAGACTTTTAGAATTTGGTCAAAACTTCAATATTTAACTGACCTTTAAAAACAGGAGTTTGGCAGGACACCTAGCGTCTGAACGCTGGGAAAAGACATGTTTTTCGTCTGGCGGCAAGATGGGCAGACGACATTGTTTCCATCGAGGAAAAAACTTTGATGAGACTCGGAACAGGAACGTGGAGTTTGGCTGTAGATGGTGATGATGATTAAGCCATAGCCGCTAAACTGTTAAAGTTCTCATACGAACGATGCTCTACCACCTTTGAGTTAAATCCATGTTGAGGCTCTCGTTTTGTTAAATACTTGTTTCTTAAGACTAAACCGGTTCAATGACCGCTAAAGACAGAGGATAATCAGACTATTTGTTCAAATACTTGTTCATACTAGTGCTAATTGGATCAGTCAAGATTTTTTGGAGAAAGCAAAAAAATCCTCCAATATAAATATTTGTTTTCCAACGTTTTCTTAGCTAGAGAATAAAGAGTGTTTTCTTTTCTGCAATGAGATATCTTACATCCCGTCGGTGCTGCGAGTTGTTCGAAAGAAATACCGCGGCCTCGGTACAAGGGCTAAGAAGGAACTTGGGTGGTTTTTAGTCAGCAGAAGTCTGACACTCCCTTCTGCTCTACCCAGAGCGGGAGGGGTTATTTGATAATTTCCCACACCCAAAAAAAAAAAGATATCTTACTTAACATCACGTCTGTAATCCCCGAAGGGTTAGGCAGAGGTGTACATAACTGTGTACAAGTGTACAGTACTGCGGCGTAGTAGTCAGGTTATTATGTAAGTAAATTGTTTAATTTTTCTCCTTTGCGGATCGGTGCATTGTGTGAATTTATTTTAATTTGGAATGAATTCCTGTAAATTAATTGCTTGAACCTAATTTTGGAATACATATTACAAACTTAATATTATGCATTTTATGGCTGACCTCGAAATACCTTTTATGTTACCTACGTTTGATGTAAAATATTTTGGGTACTTGGATTAATAGAACTAAATAATATTATTAATACCTAACGACTAGGAATTAAGTAACATATTATGAGAAACAAAAGATGGTAACAGAAACACACACACATGCAGAGGTGAACCTTTTTTTTGGATGTTGGTTAAATTATTAAATGACTCCTCCCGCTCTGGGCAGAGCGGTAGGGAGTGTCACACATCTACTGACTAAAAACCATCCATGTTCCTTCTTAGCCCTTTGTGCCAAGGCCGCGGTATCTCTTTCAAACAACCCGCAGCCTCAACGGGATGCAGACGTATACCTGACAGTACATCTACGTTTTGCCAGTAATTTTGAAGTCCCATGTAGTAGGGGGCTTCTTTATAGGAGGCCTTTGTCGGAAGACAAGTTGAAACCGAACAACCGTTTGCCGATATTACATAGTAATAAAAAGTTAATATTATAATAGTTACATTTTAGTTAATAGTCAATATGTTTTATTACTTAATGGTCAATAAGTAAATTAGTTTTAGGCACACAAAACGTATGTAAAACTTGTAAATTCAACAATAAAGGCTTTTATTTTATTTATTATATAGTAGGGGGCGAGCCTATTGCCATCAACTGGGCACAAATACAGACTCCACGATTGCTATTGAGAAATTCTTGATGGAAAATCCAATAACAATTTACCCGAGCCGGAAAAAACAATATCAATAACTGGTCAAACGGCATAAATTAGCCAGTTTCCTCTAAATAGATTTATCTGACGCAAATATGACTTTACTTCGCTAAGTAAACTGGAAAACTGTTTTTAAAATCATCATCGTTTGAACCTAAAAATAAGTAGTACGGAACGTTATTTATTATTAGAGTTTTTGTTAGGAACGGTACATCCAATCACTGGGCTTTGTTAACAGTCAAAAACAGTAATAGGTATTCATTGTATTTGAAAGTCCTAGATTGAATTTTTCACGCACTAAGTATGTGATTTTTGAAAAGGATTCATCGAAAGCTCCTAAAATATCCGCTTTAGTAGAATAGTAATAAAGGAGTTAAACTCAACCAATTTATTTTAATTAGACTATTACAGGCACTTTTGAATGACAAAACAAAACGAAGCTACAGTCACAGTCACAATTTAAGGCATAATGACTTGTGAAAGTACTGTAATTGCTAATTTTTATAGCGTAGTTCTCTATGGAGAAAAATGGGCACAAAACTCCATAGACACTCTTTTCCACGAAACTAAGTCACCATTAGGAGACAAATTGTCCCGTCGGGGCTGCGGGTTGTTCGCGTGAGATACTGCGGCCTCGACATAAAGGGCTACGAAGAAACATGGGTAGTTTTTAGTCAGTAGAAGTCTAACACTCTCTACGCTCTGCCCAAGAGCGGAGGGGTTATTTGATGATTTCCCACCGCACCCCAAAAAAAAAGGCATAATAACTTGTGAAAGTACTATAATTGCTAATTTCGTAGTTCTCTATGGAGAAAAATGGCTACAAAACTCCATGGACACTTTTTCCACGAAACTAAGTCACCATTAGGAGACAAATTGTGAAAGAGAGTATGGGACATTACCAAAAATAGCTCCTTTGAGATCATATTTTAAAACATTGCCGGCAAAGCGACGTAAGAGGCGCCCTTTGTCATCTCAGGTATTTGCCGGCGTGACATTAAGATTGCCAACAAATGACTTCAATGACTGACATTCGAATAGTATCGATAGGTAGGTACTTAGGACGATGTTTACAAAATGTTTCCTGATTATATCATAGAATTTCTGTATCTACATAAACTGCCTCGTTGGTCTATTGGTTGTAATCGCGACAGCTGAGTAATACGTCCTTTTTTTTTGTTTTTGGCGGGTGGAAAATCATCAAATAACCCCCCCTCCCACTCTTGGGCAAAGTGGAAGGGAGTGTCAGACTTCTACTGACTAAAAACCACCCATGTTCCTTCTTAGCCCTTGCGCCGAGGCCGCGGTATCTCTTTAGAACAACCCGCAGCCCCGACGGGAGAGTATGAGGTTCTTGGTTGTATTCCCGGGCCGAGCTAATTATTATTTGGTTTTTCCATTGAAAATTTCTCAGCAACAGCCACGGATTGTGCCCTCTTGATGGTGATAGGCTCGTCCCCTATTACGTGGGACTTAAACAGAACTGGCGAAATGCGTGGGTGTATAACTGGGTATCGTAATGTTATGTATCTACATTTTAAAGGTACCCATAACTATTAGGTATCACTTACCTACCTATGTTACGGAAATGTATATGCGTATATACATACGTTTAACACAAAATAATTAAAACTATCTTTTGAGTACGGTAGCTACAAATTCTAGGTAATTTGAAAATGTAGTCACATGTTTTTGTTTTACATCCTGTCAATGTATCCGCAATACATATTGATACGTAGGTAGGTATATGAGCTAATTACGAGAATATAATGTGAGTGCGAATAACACCCGCGCGGGTTATTCAAGGTTAAGTAACTCTTGGCGAGGTCGATCTGTGGATGGGTGGTAAAAATCATGGTGGCAAAAATCCAAATTCCGTGGCTGCTACTGCGAAATTCCTGATGGAAATACCCAATGACAATTTACCTCCGAGGCAATTTTAGTAATTTACTAGCTGATGCCCGCGGCTGGATGTCGGTTATCGCGACCGATGTCGGTTCATCATCGTCATCATGTTAGCCATAAGACGTCCACTGTTGGACATAGACCTCCCCAAGAAGGGGGAGATTTGCCATAATCGCCACGCTTGGCAGGCGGGTTGGCGATCGCAGTATGGTTGTTACGAAGGCACAGAGAACGCTGCTGCCCATTCTCTGGTAAGTCCCTTAGTCGCCTCTTACGACATCTCGATTACCGCGACCAAAAGTAGTATTTTCATGCCCCCCTTTCAACCTCTCACAACCCTTTTTTCGCATTAAAAAGTAGCCTATGCCCTTTTTCAGGCGCTAGCGTATCTGTGTACCGAATTTCATTTAAATCAGTTCAGTAGTTTTGGCGTGAAAGCGCGAAATATAGAGAGACAGAATTACTTTCGCATTGTTATAATATTAGTAATGATTAGGCTGGCTAGCTTTTCCTAGGTACTACTTAAGGTTCAGTAACGATCAGCGATAACCCATTCACGATATTACTTATAATAATTATTGTTTACAGAAACTAAAAATGACTCATGTTTTTATATGCAAATCGTGCGTGCGATATCTTTAAACTAGTTAAAATTATTAGTCATTTTATATCCTGAAGTAGACGCAAGTTAAAATATTCCGCTGTAAGTGACTCTAAAAGTCACGATTAGTGATTTCGTTAAATTTATTACACACAGGAGTTAATTACAAGAGTGTCCATGGAGTTTCTTGCCCATTTTTCTCCATTATAATAGAGATCTACGCTTTGGAATGAGCAACTACCTAAAATAATATGTCTAGTGATTGTAGTTTTGCTTTTTCTATTTTTTACATTCAATACTGCCTGTAATGGTCTAATTAAAAATGCTTTGAGTTTTAGTTTACAATGTTCTAATTGTGATCTTTTCTACAAATGTTTTTTTTTTCTTTAAACGAATAACCGAAGTTAATATACGCAGTTGTGCGTTATGGGTGAATTAACACCAAATAGTTTGACATTAAGGCAGTGACGTCTTGGTATTCATTGGAAAACATGAAATAACATTACGCCTGTAATCCCCGAAGGGTTAGGCAGATGTATATTCAGAGTATATCCACATTTCGTCGGTTCTGTTTAATAGGGGCGAGTCTAATGCCATCAAATGGTCACAGATCCAGACTCCGTTGCTGCTACTGAGAAATTCCTGATGGATAAAACTAATAACACTTTGTCCGGCCTTGGGAATCGAACCTAGAACCTCATGCAGAGCAGTCACTGTGGATGATACTAATTATGCTTTTTGCCAAAAAAAAAAATGTTCACTAGGGCCTCTAACGTTAAAATTGTTCAATTCAAATTAATTGTCTTCACTATACAGATTACAAAGCAAAAAAAAAACTGAAAAACCCTGTGACCGGTTTTGAATGACTAAGGAAGGTACCTACTGAAAACCACGACAAAAACTTTGAATTCTAATCGATAATTTACAAATAAAAACAGCGCACCGAAACTCAAAATCGACGCACAAAAATCCTTGGTGTAATAATGAAGAACCTGATACACAAGAGCTAGTAGTTTAATAATATAATTCATTCCGGGATTACCCTCGAACGCATATAGGGGCCATTAAAATTTTAACTGCAGTCTGTTTTGAACACTGTTTTAAGGTATCACGGTTTATAATTTACTTAATTACGTTGCAACTATCGTAACTGGTCTTAAATTAATTCGATAGTGTAAGCGTCAACTGGTATGACTAACACATGTTTGTAACAAAATAATGTACGTCTAAAACAATACGTCATCATCTGCGTGGTGGATTATAGTCCATCCCTCTCCTAGAGAGGAGGCCTGAGTCCCAGCAGTGGGAACATTATAGGCTGATGATGATGATGATCTATTAAACAGGTACTTACCCACGTAACTATTCTACTACATCGTTGAATAAACTAGTTCCTTAAATAAATAAAATAAACTAAACTGAGTTTAACAGAACTATTTGGAATTCGCTCACATTTCACAAAAAAATATCGACTCTTTCATGGACCTTTTTTTTTTTGGCGGGTGGAAAATCATCGAATCGATACCGCGTCCTCGACATGAAGGGCTAAGAAGGAACATGGGTGGTTTTTAGTCAGTAGAAGTCTGACACTCCCTTTCGCTCTGTCCAAGAGCGGGAGGGGTTATTTGATGATTTTCCACCAGCCAAAAAAAAAAAAGGTTTGGGTAAAGTGTTATTAGGATTTCCCATCAGAAATTCTTTAGTAGCAACCGCGGAATCTGGATTTTTACCTAGATATATATATATAGATGATGGAAAAAGGCTCGCCCCTATTACATTGGGTTTAAACATAACTGGCGACGTCATGTTACGTGGGTGGGTGCACCTCCGCCTAACATTTATATTATTTCTTTCTTTTTAAAAAAAAAACGTTGCCCCACACTAGGAATTTCTCCTGTAACGTGGGTGCGTTCACTAACATATAAAGTCACATATGTTTATAATGATCGATTATTTATTAGCTTTCCAAATAAATTTTCAAGACAGAACCAGTTTTCAGTGTAAAACTAGAAAACTGGGAAGATAATTTTCACTAATCGCATTTACGAATTCAGTGACAAACGAAAGTAGAGAAAATTAAATTAGAAAATAGATAAAGCAATATAAAATAGGGGATCCGACTAATAGAGTAAAAAAAAATATGATTTTAATTAGTCCGTCAGTTAGATTATCGAAAAATATTGGATACGTATTTTTTGTTTTATCAAATTAATAAAAATTGACGAAGGTAAAACGCGTCAAAGATCATGAGTGGGGGGTTGTGACGTCATTTGTAGGTAAAAAACGACGAATTAGTTTTTTTTTGTCCGATCCCCTATTGTATGATGTTTTACTAACTTTACAAAAATACTGTTTTGAGACCGATTAAATGTCTCAAATACCCTTTAAACTCAATATTCAATAAATCACTAGTTGAAAAATGTCTTGAGACAAGATACGGGTTATTTGCACTTTTAAAACCAAGCAAATACTTATAAACTGCTGTAACTTTTATTTGAATCGGGCTGGTTAACAAGTTTTATTTTTTTGCACGAAACCTTACTTCTCTTTCTAAACTAAAAGAAATCTAAGCTACTCCTCATTACATCAACTATTTGCCAGTAAAGTTCCGCCAAAATTGGGCCAGTATTTTTAAGGATTACCCAAAACATTTTTTTTTGTTTTAAGTATTTATGTTTATATGCATTTAGTAAATAAAAAATAAATAATTAAAAAAATTAAAAAACACGCCTGCCATGACAAAAAGTAAACTAAAAAATAAAAAACAAGTCAAACGAATTCAGTGATGAATGGGAGCAAGGTCCCGTAAATGTATTCGAAAATGGAAAACTGTAAACTAAAACTTTTATTGCAGTCGGGGGACCTGTAAAGAATTGTTCCACCGAACTGTCCCCCGACTGCAATAAAAGTTTTAGTTTACAGTTTTCCATTTTCGAATACATTTACGGGACCTTGCTCCCATTCATCACTGAATTCGTTTGACTTGTTTTTTATTTTTTAGTTTACTTTTTGTCATGGCAGGCGTGTTTTTTAATTTTTTTAATTATTTATTTTTTATTTCATATCTTTTAGTGATAATAATAGGTATTTATGATGCTCGTGGCTTAATAAGAACTGCCACTCGGGTCGATCTTTAGGTAAAGCTGTGCTTGCCTAGGTCGGTCTGTGGATGGGTGACCGCCCGACATACCGAGTTTCCTCCGTGCCTCGGAAAGCACGTTAAGCTGTTGGTCCCGGCTGCCATATATAGATCTTCGGCAGTCGTTACAGGTAGTCAGTGACCTGAAATTCTGACATCCAGCCTTACCAAAGAGTATCGCATTACCTAGATTAACTGGGTTGTGGAGGTCAGATAGGCAGTCGCTCCATGTAAAATACTGGTATTCAGCTGCATCCGGTTAGACTGGAAGCCGACCCCAACATAGTTGGGAAAAGGCTAGGCAGATGATGATGATATCGGTATTTTGACCTATAACCAATCATTTAAGCCATAAGACGTCCACTGCTGGACATAGGCCTCCCCCAGATTTTTTTTAAATTGTTTTTATAGATTGGGGGGGGGGGGTGAATTGTTCATAAAGGTTACTGAGTTTGTTGTATGTATTAAAATGTGTTTTTTTCATTTCTCAGGATTTCGGTCGGCAAAATCGGAATAACACACGTAATGCTTTATTCATTTGTGTTAGTAATGAGTTTTAAGTTGAATCTCGCAGTCAGATTTTTCCATACCAAAATCTACCCTGATCTTCTTTTTCTACCCTTTAAGGGGTGATTTTGAAAATTCTATGATTGCAAATATTATTATTTCCTTAAATTGATATTTTTGCCATGTTTCAAGTAAATTGATTCACGCATACTGACTTTTCATACAAACTTAAAAACCAATTTAGGTGCCGTCGTAGATGGATTTGGGAGTTGTAACCTAGCCAGTTTTATTTCTTTCATTACAGAGAATCTGTTGATATGTAGTTTATTCGTATCGAATCCCGGGTTTAAAATGTCACCATATCATTTGTTGAGTAGTATTACTAGTAAACAATAGGTATTGAATACTACTGTGGTATATTTTTGTAATCTACTTAATAAGTTCTAGACGATGATCATATTTTTAATTGAAATTTCAATAAAAACAAATTAAAAGTTCTTTTTATTTCTAAACCATGGCCACCCTATTACGTTTTTTGATAATTTATCTAGCCTATGTTACCCGGGGTGACGCAATAAATCTAACGATACCATATACATCAAAATCGGTTCAGGCGTTTAGAAGTTATGGTGGAATAAAGAAACTCACAAACAAACATACATACATACATACATACATACATACATACATACATACATGAACGTTAAAAACATAACACTCTTTTTTTTGGGGCAGTCGTGTAAAAAACTGTTATTTTGAAATTTCTTTCTTTCTTCTTTTATTTTTATTTTTAAAAAACGTTGCCCCATACTAGGAATTTCTCCTGTATCGTGGGTGCGTTTACAAACATTTAAACTCACATACACAAACACAGACCCGAAACAACTACCTGTAGGTACAAATATTTGTTCCGTGCTGGGATCGAACCCGTGACACGCAGCAGTCCAATCCCTTAGCCACTACGCCAACCGTGCCGTCAGAAATTATAGACACTTCAATTTTATTTATTTGTACTCATAAATATTCTTCCTTCTATTCCAGGCTTCCCATCTGAGCTGGTGTACTATGGGTCTGCGATGTGGGAGACGCTGTACGGCATCATCATAGCCTTCCCACTGGTCTGCTGGATCTTCGTGCCAGTCTACTACAGGCTGCATACTAACTCCGTGTATGAGTACTTACAGGTTAGTCTGAAGTTTTATCATATAAAAAAATATTTAGGTAGGTTTCAGAAACCAAAATGGAATGGGTAAATGATTACAAAAAAATGTAAGTTACGCTGCACTAGCGGCACTACAAAAAGTAATAGAGCGACATGGTACAAAAAGTACTACAGCGCCATCTATCATACGAATGAAAAACTAATGTCAAAATCCTTAATCGCGCAAGAAAAGTTATCCGCGTACTGCACTGGTTGACCTGTCCAGTTGGGATTGGGACAGGTCGTTATCAAAATGAAATATCTATATAGCTATTGGAAAATGTATGGGTCACAAACATTCATATAATTATTATATCTCTTTTTTTTTTGGGGGGGTGGGAAATCATCAAATAACACCTCCCGCTCTTGGGAGAGCCGATCTCTTTCATTTCCATGTAACTGGCTTTCATCTATTAATATTGCATATCTGTATAAATTAAATAGATCTATCTAGATCTATTCAATTTATTATACAGATTTATTCAGACGTTCGCTGTCATAAAATCTTTTTTTCATAAAAAAAACACACATGTTCCTAATTACACTTACTTTCACTTCCAGATGCGCTTTGGCTCCCGGTGGGTACGTCGTATGGCAGCCGCGACCTTTCTCCTGCGTCAAGTGTTAAACCTGTCAGTAACAGTTTACACGCCGACAGTGGCTCTTCACGCTGTGCTGAACCTGCCCCATTGGGCGTCAGCTGCGGCGTTGACTATCGTGGGGATCGTGTTTAATCTGCTCGGAGGATTGGCTGCAGCTATCAGGTAAATTTCGTTGGACATATAAAACGTTACTTGAAACATGGTTTGAATAGCATAAACACACAAGCATTCTGTCTATCAAACCTAGTAACTCTACTAGCGAGGGATGTTTCCAAACACAACATATTCCGGTTAGCGGTTGCCACTCTGCGAGCAAAGTGCCCTGCCCATTGCCACTTAAGTATGGCAATTCTACGGGTTACGGTCACCTTGATTCTCTTGCGGATATCTTAATTTCTTAATCGATCATGTAAGGTAACTCCGAGCATAGCCGTTTCCAATGCCCTTTGGGTGATTTTGAGCTTTTTGATGAGGCCCATTGTGAGTGACCAAAAATTGTCATAATTATGCACGCTAAAAAGAAGAAGAAGTAGTCAATAAAGCTAAGAACGAATCTGCTACCTTTTTCAGAGCTGATGTCATCCAAACTCTAACAATGATATTAGTCAGCGGCGCCTTCATCATTCAAGCGACCATCGTAGCGGGCGGACCACATAAAGTTGTCAACGACAATATTGAAGGCGGCAGGTTGAAATTCTTTCAGTAAGTATACATTTTTATGGTGATGTAAATATTTGAAAGACATTGGTAGTAACTAAAATAAAGCAGTGATAGTCTTGCGTTGTGAACGTCTTCTATCGTCTATTATATTATATTTCTCGACGGCATATAAAGTCAAGTTATGGCCCATGGGCATCAAAACTCAGCTTAGGCAGTAACGACACGATAAAATAGGTAACTAAAATGAATGCAGAGTAAATCCAATGAAATCCTTAAGACTTGCACAAAGTGATATTCCTATAATACATTAAATTTCTAACAAAATATTTTTCATTTCTAGAATAACCGGAGACCCAACCGTACGCGTCGACACCTTATCCGCTATCATCGGCCAACTCTTTATGTCCGTCTCCATCTACGGTTGCCAGCAGACCTTCGTTCAACGCTACTGCTCGATGTCCAGTGAAGCCAGGGTCAGGAAGACCTTGCTAGCCAACGTTCCAGCAGTAGCTGTTCTCTTCAGCCTGTCTTGGGTGGTCGGAATGTGCCTGTACGCCATGTACAAGTACTGCGATCCCCTGGCTTCTGGCAAGATTGCTGCCCCTGATGAGGTTTTGCCGTTCTACGTACAAGATCAGTTCAGTTTTCTGCCTGGCATGCTTGGACTGTTTTTGGGGAGTCTGTTCAATGGAGCTTTGAGGTTTGTAGTTTTCTTTTTCTTTTATGTTTTATAAAAAATCAGATAACCATTAATGTCTTGGTTAGAAGACGTGCAATAATATAAATAATAAATAACTTTATTTTTCACAAAAATACAGATTTAACATGCAATGCTCTAAACATTTAGAGCATTGCATGTTAAATCTGTATTTTTATCATCTCATCATCATCATCATTCATCATCATTCATCATTTTTATCATCATCTGTGTTTAGTATCAGCTGTAGGTACATACCTACAGCTGATACTACGATATTTTAGAGCAAGGGCCTATGCCCTTGCTCTAAAATATCGATTGGGCCGTGCGGGTTAACCAAGAACTATACGACCCACCAATCACATGTCTACAATGCCCTTTCAAAGTTCCGTTAACCACATAATTTTGTGAGAAAATACATAATTTTAGCCTTGATGCCTGGTTAAGGCACGTTGCCGAGTGCAGTTGGATTCATTATAATTGTTTTCATTTGGTTTGTTACTACAGAAAGGGTTCTCTCCTTCTCGAATGAACTTTAGTACTTCATGTCTAACACATTCATCATCATCATTATAATTACAATTTATTTAGGATCAGCGCAGAATGTCTTCTTCTTCCATACTTCTCATTTCTAACACATTATTTTTTTTATTACAGTTTCCTGGTATCAAACGTGAACTCTCTGTCGACGGTGACTTGGGAAGACTTCGTGTCTTTTGCTCCCGCGTTCAAGGGTATCAGTGATAAGCAACAGTTGACTGTCATCAAAATCATTGGAGTTATTTATGGTAATTTTTGCAAATATTTTATTTAGCTTTAATCTAATCGACCTTTTATTGATTTCTTAGGACTCACCGAATAATGTGTCTATTCATTGACAGCTCTTTCTTCACATTGACCCGTATTTTCTATAGGCTTCGAAGCACCATTATAATTTATCATTGTCTCAAGATTCCATCACAATCATGCGTCATGCATGTCATTTCCTTCCCTCGCTATGACGTAATGCGAAACGAAATCAATTATTTCAATGGCCATAACAATGACACAGGGTATCTAATGAGTTCCGGAAGTATTCAGTCGGGGCGATGATTGTTCCATGGTTTTAAGTCGAGGAATGGATTTAATGCCTTTTGGATATTCCCAGTCGTGTTCTATGGTTTTTTCTAAAAAAACAATGATCTATTGAGGACCATGTGGGACATTGTCTTTTCGCAAACAATACGATACCTACCCAAATGTCCCTTAATTGGTATTGTTCTTCTTGTTCGTGATGCAGAGCTCCTTGAGTAGACCGGACTACTCTGTCACAGGTCTCTTCCCTCCAAAAAAAAACAAGGTCTCTTTTAAGGTCTAGGCATATCTTGGTCAACTCACATGTAGACTATGTAGATTAGTCTGAGATGTTTTTTTGAAGAAAGAACTACACAGATATGAATGTCTGGTCTGTCCGGTCAGTTATCGTGCAGCTCGACTTATAACCCAAGGCCCTAACAACGGCCCTGTCTAGTTTAAAAAAAATACATGTAAAAGTGTTTCGAAAAATCTAAAAAAAAATACTATTTATCATTAGTACGTGCTCAATACCTTATTTTCTTTTCAGCTCTCATCATAATGTGCCTGTCACTCTGTGTTGGCATTGTGGGCGGAGTCGTCGAAGGCTCCTTATTGGTCACCTCAGCAACATCAGGTGCCTTGCTAGGAGTCTTCATCTTGGCAGCCCTTTGTCCCATCGCCAATGGAAAAGGAGCCTTATGGGGCATGATTGCGTCCCATGTGGTTACTACTTGGATGGCGGCTGGCAGGCTTCTGTATGTGAACAAGGGAGTCGCTATGTTGCCTATGTCTACTGAGGTTAGTTTTCAATAATTTCATATATTACAAGGCTAGAATAATGAAAATGAAATAAGAATAATGATACCGTTACACAGGATTCAGAGCTGGGAAACAGGCCACTTTGTGTTTCCTATTGCCATCAGCCGGGAACATTTTCAGATTCCGTGTTTGCTACTGAGAAATTTCTTTGCCCCTAAATCAACCCTAGACCTCATGCTCAACAGCCGCGCTTGCGACCACTAGACCAATTTATCTGTATCAGCTCTTATTGATCCTATAGTCATGCTATTACCAAAAAACCAATAACATCATTGACATTGTCTATTTCAGCAATGCGAAAACGTGACCCTATCGACGTTGACGCACAAAGCCCTGCCAGTCGAAGTGAATGCGACGCTGGCACACCTGGCACCATTGTTGCAGTCGATCACACTTACCCATGTTCCTCCGACCATGTCTCCTGTGTAAGTATTATTAGCTGTTATAAGTTATTTATTTATTTATGTACACACAAAATACAAAAAAAAACATAAAAAATAGAAGAGCACAAAGGCACGTAAGGAACGTTAGGCACGGCAAGTTATGTGTTAGTAAGAAGTTGCCTGACTATGGCTACCGGAAGATACTACTGCTAGTAAGATTGGTAAGAGCTGGATAAGAGTTGCCGAGAATCGAGTTGAACTCCATGTAATTGGAGAGGCTTATGTCCAGCAATCGACTGCTTGTAGGTTGATGTGGAATTTGTTGGTACTACAAAGTTTACAGTAAGACACGATACGCTTGAAACAATCTTTTACCTCATAGCTTTCGAAAGCAAAAACCTTGATATGACTCTCTTGTAGACCGTGTCATTTTAAGTAATAAATTATTCATTAAACCCTTATCTCATTTCCATTGAAATAAGAAGTCTTAAGTCGTGGTCTAGATATCTGAAAGGACAATAAAAAGTGATCGCTAAAACGACACATTTCTTTTACAGAATGACGGAACTTCACAAATTCTATTCAATATCCTACATGTGGTATGCAGTTATCGGAACAGTAATCTGCGTTACGCTGGGTAACATCATCGGTCTCATAACGGGCAGCAAAAATGACGCTTTCGACGAACGCCTGTTGCATCCATTCGTAGCAAAACTTGCTAGAAAACTACCAGGACCAAAAAGGTTTTATACCAAAGAGAAACCGGCTCCTCGCGATGAAAAAGAAGCTGAGAAGGATTCTTCAGAAAAAACCGAAGAAACGGTAACTGATATAACGCCTGAGACTTTAGATCCGAAACCAACAGTTTTTGTGACTACAGGAAGTCGGTTATTTGATGTTTATGACGTCAGACGATCACCAACACCGTCTATTGGACGAAGTAGAACACGGTTGTGATTGTTTAGATAAGTTTTAAGAGCCTTATTATTAGTGCACTTAAGTGCCATTTTAGCATAAACATGGATTGTGTGGCTGTTTATTGCAGTCAATATTCTAAGAGATGTCTGCCTGTGGATAAGTGATGAAAAGTCGTACATGGTATACAATTTTTGTTACTCGAATAAAATGGAGGCTCATCAAATCATCATTACAGTTAATCTAGATGTACCTGCCTTCTAAATGTGTAGGCAAATATAGGATGGCATCAATTAGTGCGTGTAGAATAAGAATGCCTAAAAAAAGGATGTGGCCTTAAATGTATGTGATAAATGTAACGAAAAAGTTGTTGGCTAAAATTGTTTATTTTCGAAAAAAAAAAATATGACCTTACATTTGTTTTCGGTCTAAAACGTTTTGCAATAATTATTGTTATTTATTTGTGAAATAAATTGTTAAAAAGCTTTGGAAAGCAATGAAAATAACTATGGTAAGAAGAGAACACAGGGCGTAGGCGTTAGGCATTTAATAGTATCAGTAGCGGATAAAATAAAATATTCAGAAAGTTTTATCAATTTTCGTTTTGTAAAAAAGAAATGTGTGTTATTTCAATTTTACTACTCGTTTCTAAGGGCGAATTGCACCACAGAAACTGAATGTGATCAGGGGATCAAAAATGGCTAATTTAGCAGATCACAATATGAATTGCGTTGAAATTCGTAAAATGGGATATTCATAATAGTCGTAGTAACTGAGTCTGCAACCATTTTACGAATTTGCTAAAGTGGCCATTTTAGACCCCCAGCACATCTAGATCGAGTCTATAAGTCAGTCAGTTGTCACTGTGTCAGTGTCAATATTCCACAACAATTGCGACTCTGAATTATGGCTCTTGAGCGCGGTTTATGAAAGGGATTGAAGATTTTTGCAAAAAAAATATTTTTTAAACTGTTGGTTAAAATAACGGTTTTATGAGTGGCCGTCATTTTAAAATAAAATGAAATGGCAGAAATCAGGTCGGGGGTTTTCTTCGAATCACTTTGCGTTTGAATTATTCTTTGGAGACTGAATTGTTAAAATTGTCTGAATGAGAACTCATTGTGAAACTTGAAGTTGTGATGAGTGATTTTGAACTAGGATAAATAGGTACTTATGAAGGTCTTTAGATCTAGGATTAAATAATTTTCCATTGGCTCTCCAACGCTAGATCCGATTGCACCGCAAATCATTAAATACGTTTAGCACTAAACAAGTTTACAATATCTTTTTGTATGTCAATCGTTTGCTACAGCGATGTTTTAACATTATTACAATTTAGCGAATTGTCGTGCAAATGGGTTTTAGTTGTTAAAATTATTGTGTTACCTATAAATGAATCAATGAAAATAATATAATTATGTGGTTCAAAATAAGAACTAGACTAGTTACACAGTACATCAACCTATACATTTCCAGTATAACATGGCCTCGTTTTGTATGGAATTTCCGTACACTGAGAGATTCGCATAAACTGGTTTTGTATAGCTTGATTGGTCGACTTGCGTATACTCCAAAATGTCAATTAATTGGTTTTAATAAAAAAATGTTGCATAAAATAAGGAAAATAGTTTTTTAATTCACGATTTTTTATCCATGTGATAATAGCATATATATATTGTAAATATAAAAATAAAATAGTTTAATATTAATAATAAAAACAAGTGGTTAAATTAATCGCTCTATGTTTTAAGGATATTATAGTTGATTTATAATTTTAGATAAATAATGCAGTTAGACGAATGATATTTGATACTTTTAGTTATAATAACGCGCGTCCTATAATCGTTTTTATTTTATAAGTACTTAATTATGTAAGGGTTATCTATGAGTTTTGTATGAAAATAAATATAATGTGGTCACGTTTTAACGTGTTGGTAATGTTAGATCTATGTCGAATTCTAGCCATGCACAATGAGTGTTCCAAAACAATAATTATTGTAATCAGAACATTATGAAAGAATAATTAAAATGGCTCCTTTAACTTCATCTTAATGGACAATTATCCTGTTTGCGATATACGTCCGAAGGGATGATAATCCTGTTTGCGATATACGTCCGAAGGGATGATAATCCTGTTTGCGATATACGTCCGAAGGGATGATAATCCTGTTTGCGATATACATCCGAAGGGGCGATAATCCTGTTTGTGATATACGTCCGAAAGGTCAATAATCCTGTTTGCGAGATACGTCCGCTTTTCTGGTTCGGTTTGCTGTTTCGGCCGCCCTCAGATTATTGTACCTTTACATTTTTTTATTTTCCAAAAGATTTTCCTATCTTTTTCGAATCTCTCTCCCTTTACTTATTGTGGTTATATCTCACCAAAATTTAGCCTAATTGAAGGAACAAACAGGATATAATTAGTAATGCATCACACATTGCTAGTCTTCTTTATTATTAGATAAAATAATAATATATTAATATCGTGATGTTTGACAGTATTATTATATTTTGTAAAATAATGAACGTGGACTGCGTTATGTTACTTTTAAATTAAGTTATTATTATCAAATTATAGAAAATGAAATATAAGGATTATCTACTAGGATTCTTTTGGTTTTTTTTCAAACCTACCACAAGTGATGACAAGTGCCTGTCACTGAATGACGTCCAAAAACTGTCAAAAAAAATGTCGTCCGGCGACGAGACGAACTTAGTTACCATTGGGAGAAAAACCTGGATAAGGCTGGCCCAGAGCCCTGGAGATTGGCATAAGAAACGAGAGGTCTATATCGAGCGGTAAGTGAAATGATACCTATAAAAACCGGCCAAGAGCGTGTCGGGCCACGCTCAGTGTAGGGTTCCGTAGATAATAAAATATTATGTAAACGAAGTTAAAAAAAAAAATACGGGCAAATGAAACTTGACCTCTGGATTGTATAGGCGCTCATACGATTCAGGGACCAAATTATATTGGTTAACTGCAGTTTCCATCTGTTGTTTCCATACAAGTTCAAAATAATTTTCCTAGAAAGTCCTTATAAAGTTCTACTTTTCAGATTTTTTTCGTATTTTCTAAACTTATGGTTCAAAAGTAAGAGGGGGGGGGACGCTTTGTTTTTTACTTTTGGAGCGATTATTTCCGAAATTATTGACATTATCAAAAAATGATTTTAGTAAACCCCTATTCATTTTTAAATACCTTTCCAACAATATATCACACATTAGGGTTAAAATTAAAAAAAAAAAACACTTCCCACTTTACATATAGGGGGGCTACCCTAATAAAACATTTTTTTCCAATTTTTATTTTAGCACTTTGTCGGCGTGATTGATACACATATTGGTCCCAAATTTCAGCTTTCTAGTGCTAACGGTCACAGAGATTAAGCGAGGACGGACAGACAGACAGACATGGCGAAACTATAAGGGTTCCTAGTTGACTACGGAACCCTAAAAATGACATTTCATAGCTTTCACCGCTTCACTTTGTTGAATCCAGATTATATCACTGGGATCCTAGGCTCGGATCTCAATTAGTTTTCATGTTGTAGAGATTTGCTGCGAACGGTCTTACACTGTCTACGGTCTCATATTACTATATGCACAACATTAATAGAAAGACCGTTCGCAGCAAATCTCCACAACATAAACACTAATTGGGATACTACCCAAAAGCAAAGAGACATCCCTTCTTCTTCTCCATGTTCTTGACAGGACAGTATTATATTTTACATATCTCTTGCTCTGTAAGTACACCCTTACACCCCTGAATGCCGGGGTGTATGACTATCATTACAGCATAGGTTTTGGAATTTGAAAAAAGAACTGTCATACTCATACTGCACGAAGAATATTTTTAAAAAGTTAATTTTTTTTTTCTCGGTATCGATTAATTACTCGAATCGGAATCTAGACAATTTATTTTATAAAGATTTTATTTTAAATATGGAACTATTTGTTTCCACATCGTATGTTAGATGGAATCGATTTAAAAATCAAACTGGCCAGCAAGATTTGACGCGCTTGCGTGCGTGAAAAAAAAAAGGCAGTCTACTAGTAGGCGCGAAAGCATCGCGAAAATAATTAATTTTCTTGTTTGAGTTCTTAAATGTTCATTGAAACAAGACAGCAGTGTCTTGTTGTTTACTTACCTCACAATCGATATGTAAAGCAGAGTATTTATCTCGGGCGTAAGCATCAATTGCATACTCGGGTTAATTAGCGCCTTCGCTTCGCTCAGGCGCCAAAAACCTCGTATGCCATTGATGTCATACAGCCCTTGGTTAATAATCTACTATTACATGGGACACGATCCACACTCATAACCCACCGCTGTTCTCGCAAATCCCTGCTACACACCTAAACAAATAAACTCAAATTCATAACATACAATTACGCCTCATCATCTGCCTAGCCTTTTCCCAACTATGTTGGGGTCGGCTTCCAGTCTAACCGGATGCAGCTGAGTACCAGTATTTTACATGGAGCGACTGCCTATCTGACCTCCATAACCCATTTAATACTAGGTAATACGATACTCTTTGGTAAGACTGGATGTCAGAATTTCAGGTCACTGACTACCTGTAACGACTGCCAAAGATCTATATATGGCAGTCGGGACCAACAGCTTAACGTGCTTTCCAAGGCACGGAGGAAACTCGGTATTTCGGGCGGTCACCCATCCACAGACCGACCTAGGCAAGCACAGCTTTACCTAAAGATCGACCCGAGTGGCAGTTCTTATTAAGCCACGAGCTCCTTACAATTACGCCTATCATTCCTAAAAGGGTAGGCAAAAGTATACCTATTAGTATGTGGTATACTTTACCTGTTATGTTTAAATTCCCATGTGATAGGGGGTGAGCCTATTGCCATCAACCA
Organism: Diarsia brunnea; assembly: GCA_949774965.1. Lineage (NCBI taxonomy): Eukaryota > Metazoa > Arthropoda > Insecta > Lepidoptera > Noctuidae > Diarsia > Diarsia brunnea. Next base: position 13,380,233 of record OX459019.1, on the reverse strand, counting down.
CATGGGCACAAATCCAGAGACTCCATGCTACTGAGAAATTCCTGATTGGAAAACCCTGTAACACTTTGTCCGACACGGGATCGGATCCAGGTCTCAGCACTCGTGCTTATGACCACTCGACTAACGAGGCAGTCCAAGTCAATTTCGGAGTTGGAAGTCAACATCCAGGGTTGAATGTAGCCTAAGGGACCCTCTACAGGTCCCGTCGGGGCTGCGGGTTGTTCGAAAGAGATACCGCAGACTCGGCGCAAGGGCTTAGAAGGAACATGGGTGATTTTTAGTCTGTAGAAGTCTGACACTCCCATCCGCTCTGCCCAAGAGCGGGAGGGGTTATTTGATGATTTCCCACCGCCCCCCCCCCCAAAATAAAGGGTTAAATGCCGTCATTCAGTAAAACTAATCCACACCCACATTATAAAAACACGAATTGGCTCCTCAAGAAATCCTATATTTATCAAACCCTTACAAAATGAACTATTTAGATTTATCATTTCATTCGTGACCTCTGAATCGCATCCAAAAGAATATGTGTACGCATTTTTCATTCAAACTGAAACCCAAATCAAAGGTTCGAGTCAAACGTCTCGATCAGCCTTTACATTCATTCCGTCAGTGTTTCTCAAAGTTTCTTCATTCAAAAGGTAAGAAAAAATACGCCATTTTCTTAATGAAAAATATGCATACATGTGGTGGTGATTTTAGTCAACCACATTCTTAAAGGAGCCTATATACCATCCCATCGGGGCTGCGGGTCCCCGTCGGGGCTGCGAGATATGCGAGATACCGCGACCTCGACATGAAGGGCTAAGAAGGAACATGGGTGGTTTTAAGTCAGTAGATGTCTGTCACTCCCTTTCGCTCTGCCCAAGAGCGGGAGGGGTTATTCGATGATTTTCCACCCGCCAAAAAAAGAAGCCTATATACCATAGAGTTATGAGATCATCATTCTCTTGCCCTTATCTCAATTAATCTGGGGTCGACGCAGTATTTCTTCTTCTTCCATACTTCGCTATTACTCGTCATTACATCAGACACCTCCTTTCTTGCCATATCATTCTTTAAACAGTCCATCCATCGTTTGCATTGGTCTTCCTCTACTCTTACTCATTTATACTCAAAAGTTTCCTCACGACATTTTACCTCGATAACGTACCCCGGAGTTATTACTACACTTTTATTAAAAACTTTTTTGCAAAAAAGAAACCGACTTCAAAAACACAAAAAAGTGAAAAACACAAAAACGAAAAACACAAAAAAGTGAAAAATAAACTTCACAAGAAAAAGTAGCTTCTACAAGAATTTTGAAAATCGGTTTATTAATGACGGCGACATGCGATAACAAAAAATAATCATACAGACGAATTGCGAACCTCCTCCTTTTTGGGAAGTCGGTTAGTAAAACAAAGTCCTGCACCGCGTCTGTCAGCCTGTCTGTTCGCGATAAACTCAAAAACTACTGCACCGATTTTCATGCTGTTTTCACCAATGAATGGAGTGGTTCTCGAGGAAGGTTTTAGTATATAATTTGACCGACATCCACACGAGCGGGCGATGCGCTAGTGAGATATAAAAAAAAACACCTTTTATACTACGCAAGCCCAGTTTAAGTTCAAAGTTTTACAAAAATAGCTTGTGGCTTGTTGTACGAACCAAAGAAAAGTATTTTATTTTTTACAAAAAATAACTCTGAAACGGATACTGGTCGAGAACAATGAAAGAAAGCAGAATAACTTTTGAAAGCACTAAAAGCCTTGGTATGTAGTAGCCTTGGTAGTCATAAAAGATGCGATACAATGAAATTAAGTTTTTAAAGAATAACAATACAGCTAACCCTGAAAGCTAGACTCATAATTTTATAATTAAAATAACAAAAGTTCTTAAGCCCTCGTTTGTTAAGGTTGATGCTTCAGGGTAGCCCGGGAAATTCGAATTTTCTTACGTTTTTTTCAAATTTCCGGTTAGTGACAGGTTGTATGTTAAATATAACAGAATTCGCGACCTTAACAAATGTGACTTTACAGAGTAATCATGATTAAACACCTCTGATTTTGCATATTCATGTGCGTATTGTGTAATTATCACTGGTTTCGGTGAAGGAAAGGATTCTAAGCAAACCAGCATGACTGATAGAGATATTTCTTATAAAATGCGAACGTGTGTCCAGTTGGCGAAAATATAGTAATGATTTAATTTAAGTTACACTATGTGGACACGCGTAAAAATCTTTTTGAATCTAGATGACGAAATAATAAGTGATACTAATTTTGGGTTTCACCAACTGGACACACGTGTGTCCGGTTTCTTGTGTCGAGTCACGCAAAGATTCCCTTTTTTTTGTTTTTTTTTTGGCTGGTGGAAAATCATCAAATAACCCCTCCCGCTCTTGGGCAGAGCGAAAGGGAGTGTCAGACTTCTACTTACTAAAAACCACCCATGTTCCTTCTTAGCCCTTCATGTCGAGGCCGCGGTATCTCTTACGAACAACCCGCAGCCCCGACGGGAGCTGTTGCTTGAGCCTGAACTCATGTTCAAGCGTTGTAACAGGAGCATCACACACTAAATTCCCTCGACCGTCAAAAATGGCGTCAATACTGTCACGTCAGTTGGCGTGCCACTTGAGCACCACTGTCCTAGGGTTGGCATTGATGGAGCTGAGCCGCTGACGTCACTACACGAGTTTCTTATGCAAATCTCAGGAAAAGGGACACTTGCTCCAGCGTCGGATCCAATTTGCGTTTCAATGAGACGCTATATAGTCTTGCGGACGTATTCTGGTGCCTTCAAGGCGATTGACAGGTCGTTAGGGATTCGATATCGCTTGAAAATGGTTTGGGTAATGACCTTTTTAAATAGGTGTTGGTTCATTTTAAGGCCATTCATTGACCTAATAGGGATGTTAACTGACTAAAAAATATGATTATAATTAGTCCGTCTGTTAGATTATCGAAAAATATTGGATACGTATTTTTTGTTTTATCAAATCAATAAAAATTGACGAAGATAAAGATTTGAGTTGTGACGTCACTCACCGGTAAAAAATGTCATAATAATGTCTTAGAAAATGACGTTACACGAGTTTTCAAAGCACTGTATCGTCTTCATTATTTGTTTACGTGAAAAAAGAAAGAATACGTGTCCAAAATTTTTTGGAAATCTATCTGACGGACTAATTAGATTTTTTTTGTTAACTACCCTATAGCTGAGGTTCTTCAGAAAAGACAGGTGAGCCGTACTTGCAACTGGGGTCCGTGTATGAGTGTGGTTGAGGTAAGGATCGTAGCTGGTTGGCAATCTGTGGTTACCCCTATGGGAAAAGGATGTGAGTTGATGATTGAATAGTTGTATGTCGTATCATCTGCCTAGCCTTTTCCCAACTATTGGGGTTGGTTTCCAGTCTAACCGCGCGAGCGACTGCCTATCTGACTTCCACAACCCAGTTAATACTAGGTAATACGATACTCTTTGGTAAGACTGGATGTCAGAATTTCAGGTCACTGACTACCTGTAACGACTGCCGTTAAGCAGTTGGTATATAGATCTATATATGGCAACCGGGACCAACAGCTTAACGTGCTTTCCGAGGCACGGAGGAAACTCGGTATGTCGGGCGGTCACCCATCCACAGACCGACCTAGGCAAGCACAGCTTTACCTAAAGATCGACCCGAGTGGCAGTTCTTATTAAGCCACGAGCTCCGAGTTGTATGTCGTATATATGAGTCATAATCACAAGACATTCTGATTTGTTAAACAACAGGAAAAAATCAGTTTCTTTTGGTAAACTGTAGATTATCATAATTCGAGATGATTGCGATAACCATTGCGTAAGAAATAATTACCTCAGTTCAACAGATTTACCATAGTTTCTCTTTCGATGTGAACTCAATATCTTTATTCCATAAAAGAAACTTAAAGTTCCGAAAATAGATTCGACCCCAGCCATGGAATAATGAGACTCGATGTTAAAGTGACTAAAAACCACAGATATAGATATACCAAGATAACGCAAGTATTACGGTCCGTACGGAAACCAAGCCTACCTACTATCGTCATCACCATTTCAGCCAAAAGACGTCCACTGCTGGACATAGGCCTCCCCTAGGTATCGACACATTGACTGGTCCCGTGCGTCTCGCAACCAGCGGTCCCCGCAACCTACACCAGTTCATCGGTCTACCTAGTGGAAGGGCTTCCAACGCAACGTTTTCCAGTTCGCGGTCGCCACTCCAGAACTTTCCGGCCCCATCGGCCATTCGTTCTGCGAGCAATGTGCCCTGCTCCCTGCCACTTAAGTTTGGCAATTCTTCGGGCTATGTCGGTAACCTTGGTTCTCTTGCGGATGTCTTCATTTCTGATGCGATCCCGCAAAGAGACTCCGAGCATAGCCCTCTCCATTGCCCTTTGGGTGGCCTACTATGCCGTCATATTATTGTGCACTATTTAGTTACTATACAAACAAGTTATTATTTTTTAAATGTAAAATTAAGTTCTTGAGTTGTATCGGTGTAACGTTGTTGTTTAAAACAAATTAGCTTTCTATGACAGTAAGATCGTTAAGTATAAAATTCTTAAGCTGGCCACGCGAAAAGGCACGTGAAATACACTTGCGTTATCTAGGGATATCTACATCTGTGATAACCACTTTATGCGATACCTAGGGCATCGCGTTTGTCTAAACAAAGGAGATTCTGTTACCGATAATGAGGAGAGAAAAATAAAAAAATATATTGAATTAAAAATTTAAATGCTACCGCATTAATTGGTATTTAATTCTGCAAATAAATGTTTTTACTATCAAAGGGCAGTCGGAAAAATCAGACAAATTAATCCGTCATATTTTTTATTTTGACCTGAATCAAACAACTTGAGGTTTAGAAGTTGGTGATTTTTGTTAAGTCGCCGACTTATAAAGCTCAAGTTATTTTGTGGCTCTGAAGTGGGTATGCAGTTTTACAGTGGTGTTATTATTATTAATACTTACTGTTGATACCAGATATTCATGATTTGAAAGTAGGTTCATGTAGTACTCATAACAATTTTTAAGCTATTGCATAGCTTCTATCGCGGGCCTTGAGCGTGGGGACCGAATCCAGAAATTCCGTAACGAAAAAAACCTAACACTCAGTTATTTAATAAAAGAAAAAAAAAATGTTTTTTTATCGGTCACCACGCTCAAAGTGTAACTTGAATTAATATCAAAGAAAAAAAAACAAAGGAAAAAAAATACTGCATTAATAAAATAAATAAATAATTATAATTGCATAAGTTGATAAAAAAATGCTATGCAATAGCTTTACCGCGGCAGTCTCCAGTGCCACACGTCTTTTTTTTTTGTGTCTGTCTCTCTTGCTGTTTTTTTTCGGTTAATCTCCGAAACGGCAGGACCGATTTTGACGGTTTTCTGGCTGATGTAGTAACCATGGTTTAAATTTTTATTACAGAAATAAGGTTACTGTTCAAGGCACAAAACATTTAAACCCTGGAAATTGTTAACTGCGATTTAAACAGGGAAGTAACATTTTTTATAATAATTTTGCTCAGACGAAGGAACCTACAAAAAAGATCAAAGAAAGCGTACAAGTAAAACTTCTCAGCTTCTGTCTATAAAATTTGAAGTGCCAGCAGTTTTTGTAACACAAGTCAATTTAATGCAAGGGAGCGTGGGGTTTTATAGCTCCAAATCTTTTTCCAATAATGTACTTTAGAATGTGAAGCTTCATCAATATTGCTCCAGCGGACGTGGGAACATTGGCTTGAAACTATGTTGGAACGCTGTAAGTGCTTCGGATCAGAAGCTTATCAATAAGTGGGTAAGCTTCGTTTAATTTATCGTCTAGGGGATTTTATTGGCCTATGGTATTGGCACTTCTTATGTAATAAGCTAAGAATTGTAGTTGAACATTTTGTCTTGAACGTAGCTCATAGTAACATGGTTACAAAAATACGTCTTGAGCTTGTTTAGACGTAGATAAACTGGCGAAATGTGGTTTCTGACTTATCTTTCAGTTTAAAACAGGTGCGATGTTTAGTAGATTGTTCGGAGTTAGTTAGACGGAATAACATAGGTGCATTCAGATTTTTGACGCAGCTATTCATGCAAACTGCTTTTAAAACGACTGCTCAAATTCTAAGGAAACTCAGTCGGTCTCTTACTGATGGGTGAATTTCGATGAATATTTGCACAAAAGGTAGACCCAGGACTACCGATACTGTTTGTCGTGGTAGTACGTTTCGGTGGGGTCATTTTCACCCTTCACGCAACCAAATCCACGGGCAGAATCTACCTACAAATACCACACCAAAATTCCACATTCTCACGCATACCTCACAGAATAATTCCGTCGTCCTCACAAGATATTTAAAGCATGCAAATAGTATAATATACTTACGAGACACGGTTTTGGGAAACTGCGGGATGCCTAAACGATGTTCATTAAACGACATATTATATTCAATGATTATCTTTTGGGAGTGAACTGTGAACGTGAAGTTCATAATGTGTTGCGGGACTAGATTCGTTGTTAATCGAATTTATAGCTGAAAGGGGAATATTTAGCTGAAAGTGGGATCGTGCATGTTTAAGGTAGATATAAAATATGGTGATCGTATAGATGCATCGTATTACCTAGTAATAACTGGGTTGTGGAGGTCAGATAGGCAGTCGCTCCATGTAAAATACTGGTATTCAGCTGCATCCGGTTAGACTGGAAGCCGACCCTAACATAGTTGGGAAAAGGCTAGGCAGATGATGATGAAATGTGGTGATCAAGTTTTGGCTTTTTCCAAAGGAACTATGGATTATCTGTGTGATGATGTGGCAAGGAAGGAGGTATCTGATCACGCCTGTTATCCACGAAGAGTTGGCCAGAGGAGTACCATACAGCACATATCACTTCGTCAGTAATGTTTTAGTCCCATGTAATAGGGGGCGACCCTATCGCGTATGATTCACGTTACTTTGACCAAACGTATATTGTTATGACGATTCGTCGACAGTCATTGCGTGCTCTTGTCCCATTCTATTTGGGATCGACGCAATATGTTTTCTTCTTCCATTCTTTCCTGTCAGTCATCTCGGCATCATTTACTTCTATCTTTTTTAGTCACATACGATTCGTACCTCATAATATATGTCCTTACCAAAGTAATCGATTCCCTCCTAACTTTTATGAAACTAGCGTCGTTCGAGTCACTTTACTTTACAATAATGTTTTTTATACGATAAATGAGTTTCTGACATTTAAACCCATTTTTATTTGTTAACTTACTTATGTTCCTATTTTATTGATGTTTTGTTATTTGTTTTTTTTTTAATTTTATAATGTTACATATTAATTTTAAATTCTCTTAATGTCAATAATGATATTTTATTTTTCTTAATTTATTGTTTTATGTAACTAGGTAAGTACCTAAATTACGAGTAGCTAGATACTCGGTGTTTTAATTTAATTTTAAGTTTGCATGCTGAATTTAGTAAGCGAAATATGTGAAACCTTTTATTTTTAAGAACATATTGTACCATTATTTCATGCAAATAAATAATCTTGAATCTTGAATCTTTGACATGTTCAAAAATTCAACCAAACCAATTAACAATCGATCAACTTTTTAGACTATTTTCTTTGTAATCCTTCACACCAAACATTTTTAATTACCTCTACATCAGTTTAATAACTACGACAAAGTTACGATATCTCTCCAGAACGCTATAATTAATCTCTTAGCAAGTTTTAATTATTATTTTCTCTGAACCAACTATTACCAAGTTTGTTCGTCTCGATATAACTAACTTTGCTCAATTAATCACGATATCGTTCGGGTTCTTTACATAGATTTGTTGAACTGATATTATTGGAAATATTAATAGGTTGTTGGATTTTGAAACTATGCCTAAACTTTTGTCATTGGAACTTGTAGCTAGATAAACAAACGGCCGGATCAATCTCCAGGTTAAGCCACGCTTGCCTAGGTCGGACCGTGGATGGGTTTTCCGAGGCTTGGAAAGCACGTTAAGCTGTTGGCCCTGACTGTATTTTTTAGATCTTTGACAGTCTTTACAAAGTTTACAAGTTTTACAGCGGTCCGAATGTCTGACAACAGTCTAATCGAAGGGTATCAGAAGTCTCGTCGTGACTGCGGGTTGTTCGCAAGAGATACCGCGGCCTCGACATAAAGGGCTAAGAAGGAACATGGGTGGTTTTTAGTCAGTAGAAGTCTGACATTCCCTTTCATTCTGCCCAAGAGTGGGAGGGGTTATTTGATGATTTTCCACCTGCCAAAAAAAAAAGTGTATCAGAAGTCCGTCGGGGCTGTGGGTTGTTCGCAAGAGATACCGCGGCCTCGACATAAAGGGCTAAGAAGGAACATGGGTGGTTGTTAGTCAGTAGAAGTCTGACACTCCCTTTAACTCTTCCCAAGAGCGGGAGGGGTTATTTGATGATTTTCCACCCGCCAAAAAAGTAGTTAGTGAATAGATGCGATTTTAAAAACATTGTTTGAAGCATCTCATTTTGCTTCGAGTCTCAAGTTAAGAAAAACCAGACATCAGAAAAGCCGAAAAATGATAATTTATTTCGAAATAGACGTTTCAAGTAATCATCTAAAGTACTAAAACCATTTTAAAACATATTTATTCCCAGAATGGAAAATAATTTGAGAAATGACTATTAAAAATTATTTGTACAAATATCAATTTCTCTTTTTAACCGACTTCAAAAAAGGAGGAGGTTATAATATGTTCGTGTGTATGTATTTTTTTTTTTTTTTTTTTTTTATGTATGTTACCTGATTTCTCCTCCATTTGTGAACCGATTCTCAAAATTCTTTTTTTATTTGAAAGAGTATACTCCTGAGGTGGTCCCATTTAAATTTGGTGAAGATCTGATCCTGATCTTCGGAGATATACAATAGAACTCTTCAAAAATAGACAGCAAATCTGTCGTGATTGCTGCAATCGCTTGGATGTTTATTGTTTATACAACATCATGACGTAACATCACGCCTGTATGATCTGAGGGGGTACGCAGATGTGTACACCCAGATTTGGACAGTAAGATATTATGTAATGTTCCATTTATTGGGGATAAATAAAACCTATTATTTGTTTGGGAACAACTAAAAATGGAAAAATAAAAAACTTTTTTGCAAAAAATAAAACCGACTTCAAAAACACAAAAAAGTGAAAAACACAAAAAAGTGAAAAATAAACTTCACAAGAAAAAGCAGCTTCTGAAGTCGGTGGCAAAGAAAACGAAATCAAACAAACAAAATGTCACCGACTTCAGAAGCTGCTTTTTCTTGTGAAGTTTATTTTTCACTTTTTTGTTTTTCACTTTTTTGTGTTTTTGAAGTCGGTTTTATTTTTTGCAAAAAAGTTTTTTTTAAGATATTTATTTAAAGAAACTAATTTATTGAATGAAACATTTTGTTACCTAGACTGGGTTCAGCTGATTAAAGACCGACTTCCAGAAGTTGTGTAAGTCGGTGACTTTGTTTGTTTCATTCACTTTAGCCACCGACTTCCGAAACTATGTAAACTAATTTTGGGCTTTATTAGTGTTTTTTGGAAGTCAATTTCTACGGGACAAAACGGTACGGAAAAAAAGATTTTTTCAAATCGGTTCATAAATGACGAAGTTAAGCTTTAACAAACATAAACATATACCCCAACTTAGTTTGGAAAAGGCTTGACCTGTCCCAATTTAAATACTTTATTGAGCATCTCAACAACAATACAAGAAAATCCACTTTTAAGAAAATTTTACTAATATCTTACTTGAAATTCCTTTTGTTGAAACAAAGTTCTAATTTTGATCTCATTAACTCTCATTGACCCGAATTTCTCTAGAATTTTCCTTTCTCCGTTCAAGTTCTCTAGGACAATGGAATCTAATCGGATGGGCTTACGGTAGGTATTTGATTAATTCGGCATCGTTCTGCACAATTAATTGGGGTCGGCGCAGAATGTCTTCTTTCTTTATACATATCTATCAGCAGTCCTTTTACTTTTCATCATTATCATTATTCCAGGGTTTTCTAAACTTGGTTGGGTCTGCTGCAATCTAACCAAAAGCAGCTGAATTTTTAAGTCACCGTCCAAATTTTTTCTAAGCATTAGGCATCATTTTCACTAACACCTTTCTTGAAAAAAAATCGATATGTAAAATTTTCATTTTCTCGAAAGAATTATCCGCTCTCCGTGAAACGTTAAAGCTTTGTGATGTCTTTATATTTTGTATTGAGTGTTACTAAAAGGAAAAACACGTATTCAGCCAAAAATTAATGTATCAGAATTTGGACGGTGACTAAAAAATCATCTTGAGTCACGATCTATCTGAATTCTACAGCCCGGATAAGAAACCCTTTGGTAAGACTGGTTGTCAAAACTTCGTGTATGTGACTGTCAAAGATCGAAAAAAATGTAGTAATCGTCACTAACTTTATTCAAGCCTTTTCCAAAGTTGGTTGGGTCAACTTCTAATCTTATAAGATGCAGCTGAATACCAATATTGTACATGAAGCGACTGTCTATCTGATATCCACAATCCATGAAGACGATACAGTGCTTTGAAAACTTGTGTGACATCACATTTTCAGTTTTTTTTTATTGAAAAGTGACGTCACAAGCCCCCCCACTCATGATCTTTGATGCGTTTAATCTTCGCCTATTTTTATTCATCTGCCTAGCCTTTGCCCAACTATGTTGGGGTCGGCTTCCTGTCTTACCGGATGCAGCTGCGTACCTACCAGTATTTTACATGGAGTAACTGCCTATCTGACTTCCACAACCCTGTACATACTGGGTAATACGATACCCTTTTGGTAAGACTGGTTGTCAAACTTTCAGGTCACTGACTACCTGTAACGACTGCCAAAGATCTAGTACCTCACTAATATGTTAATGGAATAGTTAATCAAATTTAATCAAAAATAAAGATGTTGTGTTCAGTTATCAATCATCTAATCTGTGTGAAAATACCTCTTAAAGTTTCATCGATGCACCCCGTGTCTCATTCACCACGTTTGACCTTACTCCTAAGTAAGATCGGTTGCGATATTTAGAATGTTAAGCTTCTGACTCACCCGTAAAGCCTTTAAGAAATCTACGACCTGAAATAATTCTAGTTTTCACCCCATTTCTCAGTATTCTGCCGCACTCAGAGAGCTTTCAGCCATCCCTTAGTAAAGATTTGACATACTTTTGTATGACACAACTGTCAAAACCTTTACTAAGTGATGGCCTAAGTAATCATTAAATATTTCTGAGTACCGCAGTCAGATTTATCAAAACTCCTTCTCAACTTAATCAAAAAAGATATTAAAGTCATTTTATTTTGTCACAGTTGATTAATTTTTCGTCATTCAATTCCCTGGTTTCAATAACTAATCTTTTGTTCCTTTGTGTTTGGGTTTGTATCAAGTTTGTCGAACGACGAACCAACTCATTATCCTCTGGTCCCTTGAGATAGCCGCTTGTTATCTTTATTTTGCTTCTGCGACGGTAGCTGGCGATAGATCGACGGCACCATTTGTTAAACTTTCGTTTGGGGTATTCGCTGGTTTTCATACTTTGTCTTGATGTTTTATCGGGTTGGATAAAGCTATATTCTATTTCTTTTGTACTTAATTTCGATCACCATTAAGAGGCAGAAATAAGTTTGTGTACCTAAGCATGTGTGCTTGTTGCTACTGTAACAAAACCTGACCATCAACATTGTACTACAATTCTATCAAAGAAAAAAATAATTTCATTTCATTTCCCATTGTGAGCAACTTAATACTGAGTGAGTACTTAATTTTATTTTTTTACTATTATTATTATCAGTCCTACCAAGTGGTCATCATCATCATTTCAGTCATAAGACGTCCACTGCTGGACATAGGCCTCCCCCAGAAGGGGGGATTTGCCATAATCGCCACGCTTGGTAGGCGGGTTGGCGATCGCAGTATGGTTGTTACGAAGGCACAGAGAACGCTGCTGCCCATTCTCTGGTAAGTCCCTTAGTCGCCCCTTACGACAACCACGGGAAGATATGGGATGGTGCTATTTTTACGTCCGACGCCATACGGAACACGTGGTACCAGCCCGGTATTGTTTTGTGAAGATCAGATATTTTTTTTAAATTGGGACAAGCCCGCCACACTATTCCCAAACCACTGTAACTCCTGTAAGACAGGATCAACAGTGGCGACCACAAGAAAAGCGCCGAGACAATGAAGCCCGACGAAGTCCCAGAGAAACGATTAAACTGTCTTGGATCCCGCAACGAAATTAATCAGAAAATAATAGCGGAGGAGTAGGAAAAAAACATAATTTCCACTTCCCTCCATATCAGCAGGAGACAGAACAGAACAAGGCTAATAGGCACACAGGGACGTATACAACTGGAATAAGCCTAGTTGCCTTGAAGATCAGATAGGCAATAGTTCTTAGTAATCATTCTCCTGCCTTTACTGCTGAGAGGACTTTTCTGCCCATCATCATCCTTCATACAGTCTATCTACCGTATCTTTAATCGTCTTAACAGCCTCATTCCTCCGCGTTACATGTCCATACCACGCTGACCTATTCCACACAACTTTTTAGTTACCGCCGCCACTTTCAGAGTCAGTAGTTCTTAGTATCATCTAGTATTCAGGTGCCCTCCATCCTGTAGTGATTAGGCAGATCACGACGTTGTCATAAGCAATTTCGGGAGTTGTTAAGGTTTAGTTTCGCTGTCTAAAAATTATTTTTTTTAAATATTATAATATTCCTCTCTCATCATCATCATTTTCTTGCCCTTATCTCAATTCATTTGGGGTCGGCGGAATCTGTGTTCATCCTTCATACTTTTCTATGACTCGCCATCTCATCAGACATCTCTTTTCTTGCCATATCATCCTTTAGGGCTGGTTTACGGAGACGCGGGGCGTCACGCGGCGCGTGCAGAAGGCTTGTCTCGAGCTTTTTTATTTATTTACTGAGAGACGCGTCCACCGCAACGAACGCTGCATCTTAAACTAACGAGCGAAAAATCGCTTCTCGTAGAATCGACGTTTGAAATCGTTAACGTTTTCATACATCGCCATGTGACGCACCGCGTGTCCGTAAATGAGGCCTTACACAGTCCATACGTAGTTTCTTTGGTCTTCGTCTACTCTTATACACATCCACATTAATTACTTAAGACTTTCCTCACGATATTGTTTTCTTTTTTTTCTCTCTACCATCTTTAAAATTATTCAAAATAAATATTTAAAACATAATTATTGTCATCACCTTCATTACATATTTTATCGAGACAGGTCATGTAAATATTACCTTTTGTAGCATTAATTAAAATACGACAACAGTAAGTGTCGACGTCCCGTATTAAATTGGTTGGCAAATTATTCACGTGTAAATTTAAATTGAACACCGAATGTTTTTATTGGATTGATGTAAGAGTATCTTGCGGTGTTTTCGTTAGTGGTGTATCAAAGTCAAAGTGAAAAATCAGTACAAAAACTAACTGCTTTTGTCAATTCAATAAGTGTCGTGTCGAGGAGCCATTGTTAAGTGATAAAATGATACTTTCCTTCACGGTAGTTACGTTTGTGAATATTAATTAAGACATTACAAACTATCTTTTGATGACATTTTCTATTTTTACATTAATTATTCATATTATTTTTATCTTTAAATTTTGATTTTCATCCTTGTATTTAATTTTTGAATTTTATGATTACTTTTAATTGTTAGCTCTCTTAGCTTTAAACACATTATTGTGCATGCTGTATTTTTGTCATTCACTAATAAATTAATAAATAAAAATGGAATAGAATAAGTTAGATTATCAGATCATACCTAAATTTAACATTATATTTCTTTTGCTGTGCCCGACAGGGTCCATGATTGTTTCTTTTGAAAAATGTTTACCACCTAAGCCTACATTGTGGAATGCAATAAAGAATTGAGTATTGACAATATGCTCGCCCCCTATTACATAGGAACTTGTTATTTTTGGTATTTCTCCAAAATTAGTTTACTGATATGTTATGTCTTTTTTATGTTTTATTATTATATAGTTTTTTATTATTGATTTGTGTCTGTAGTCAATCGTAATATTAACATACACCTTACCTATTGTATCGAGTCTGGTTCTAACCAAACAGACAGATGTGTTGCTGGGGAGTTTGTTCCGCCACTTCTTCTTTCCAGCAAAAACACTAGGGAGTGTCGAAGGGTGGGCGTTTTGGGGGACTGTCACTTGTCAATAAGTAAAGTAAATTTTGACGTTCGAAAAGTGCTGATTAGCAGCCTAGTTTGAATAAATGACTTTTGAATTGATTTGACTTAAAGATAATTGACGAAATGTGGGTGTACTGTTAGGTACACCTCTGCCTAACCCGGGTATAGTAATGTGTTTAAACTACCGTTAAATAACAGTGTTTGGTGCTACCAACAATTCAGATTTTTATTTATTTATTTAAACTTCATGCACAAACGTGGTACATAGGCGGACTTAATGCCACAAGGCATTCTCTACCAGTCAACCTTAGGGTCAAATAGGACAGCACTGTGGTAGAGTACAAATATAAATAAATTAGGAGAAATTTTGATAACATAAAATAATATACCTACATAAATGGTACATACTAATACATATATATTAAGATGGAATTAAATAAACTAATATATATGTCGCCGCGAGAGATCGAATAATGATTTATTAAACAGAGGTCTTTAACTAGAACTATAGTTAAAATTAAGATAAGCTAATTGATTATGAATATTGGGATTTTAATGATTGCTCACTTCAAATTAGGCTGTATGAGAGACGTCATTGGACATTGTTGTGAAGATGGCGGCGAATACGATTTTAATAGTCAATAACTCAATTTATAATCTGAAACCACGACTAAATCAGTTTCTTTATGTAATTATAAACTAAAAAGTCATAAGATCATTTTGTAGAGCAATTTATTAGTAGAAAACCCGTTCTTTGTATTAAATCCTTTAATTAGCCGGAAATGGCGTAAGTAACATTCTGTTATAAAAAGTAATGAACCTATTAATTAGACATTAACTTAATAACGCCTTCGCATTAATATTGGTATTGTTTTATTGTTAAATAATTATTACAATCAATTGTGAATTATTTTAGTATTGTTTATTAGTTTTAACTGATTAAGTAATTAATAACAATACTGAGTGCGTTGTACTTCCGCTAGACGGACTAGAGACGCGTGAGCACAGAACATCGCGTGAGACGAAAGATGAACGCACATTATCTCGTGTTTAGCAAAAATTGCAATTGCAATATTAAGTAAATGAAAGTGGTTTTTGATGTGATTAATATTAATTAGTGCAAACGAGAATTGTAACATGATTTAAATGGAGTTTCTTAAACCCAGTCGTCTCCATAGTAACAATGATTTATGTGAATGTGTCTCAACCTCTGAAAAGTTTATAAGTGCCTGTAAATGGACTATTCTAAATAAACGTTTGGTGTTTGAGTCAAGTATTGTGTGTGATTTCAACTACCCATTTACCCATCTGCCACGAAGAGGAATCTAAGGCGAAGACAATATGGCGGAGGCCATTGATATTTAGGAGCAGCGTTCCTCAAGTGGTTTTCCCGCCGTAACATCAGAAGAAAGGGATTTTATCTGCGCTTTGCTCATGAATATGCGCCGGAACATCCAAATGATGACATACAGGAAAATATTGAACTGATGACTGATCGTCTAAAATTTGGCTGTATTTTTATCATAGTGGTTGACAGATACCAACATGATAATTATGGCATAATTCAACTTGAACACACATGACCTAGTAAGACAATAAGTTCACATGAAAATACTTTTTACATGGGAAAACAAACAATGAAGTTTTATGTGCCAGAAAACTTCATAGTCCAATCAAAGTGACAAACATACAGTACAGCACAGAATGACCGAAGCAGCAAAATAAAAGAAACATGAACACTGGGAAAGCATATCAATAAATTAACCTACGGGATGGAACATCAAACCCGGGAAGTATTTTATTTTATTCATTTTAGTAACTGTAGTGCAGTTAACAATATTTTAACATAACACATTACACACTGGCTAGGTTAATTGCCACCTTAAATCGACACCCGTGGAATTGAAATATTAAGACATCTTTAATCACTCAAGGAGTGATAAGGTCATTACCCGTTCAATGTTTTTATTAAAATTTAAACCAGGGTACTTAATGTGTCACAAACTGAACACATGAATCAAATGATAGTTAGTTACTTGCATTCACACATTAATTAATTAACTAAGTATTAAATCTTGTTATGTTTTAATATTATGTCATTCAGAGTAAAACATGCAATAGAAATAATTCTTATTAGAAATCCCTCATACTTGATATTCAAGTGAGGAATTGCAATTAAGTACTTTGTACAAACTTGTAAACATTTGTATTAGACAACATGTTTAAAGATTCAATAAAAACAAACAAAGTTGTCCATCACTGGACACCAGGCAGATGTGAATCTTTGTATTGTAATGACACAATATGTCATGATAAATATTACAATACTTAACTGCCTCCTTGGTCTAGTAGTCGCAACTGCAACTGTTGAGCATGAGGTCCTGGGTTCGATTCCCGGGTCAGGCAAAGTGTTATTGGCTTTTTCCATCAGGAATTTATCAGTAACAGCCACGGAGTCTGGATTTGTGCCCGGTTGATGGCAATAGGCTCGCCCCTTATTACATGGGACTTAACAACATAACTGGCGAAATGTGGGTGTACTATTAGGTACACCTCTGCCTAACCCTTCGGGTATTACAAGCGTGATGTTATGTTATGTTTAATATTACATTAATTATTTATTTATTCAATATCTATCAATCGAATCTGTATCTGACCTTACTACATCACTAATTGATTAGCTTGAAGTTAAAAAAAATAATTGATCCACATTAAACATTATTTTAATGGCGAAACGCAATAATAGCATCATACTATTTCCCATTATAGCATACGAGTTGGATTCAAAGCCAGGGTTCACATGTTTCACATAAATAATGCTTTGTTATGTAACTGATTCATAAAACAAAACAATTAACAAAACATCAACGTTGTTCAACAAATTGTGACAATGAAATTCAGTGCGATAATTCAACAGAAAGCAAAGCTTTAAATATGTTAATAAAATGTGAATGTTTCACTAGTACAGTAACACAACCAATAGTGTTTTTAAAGTAGTTTTAATCAGATTAACTTTCCCATCTTAGTTTGATTACCATCTAAGTATGATAACTATTTAAAAACAATTGATTACTATATTTTCATTACTAATTTAAACATTTAGTCAGACTGCTTTGTGGGCCTAGTAGTCATGGAACATACAATTAAAGCATGTGGGCCTGGATTCGATTCCCAAGTCTAGCAAAGTGTCGTTGGGTTTTTTCATCAGGAATTTCTCAGTAGCAGTCCAGACAATAATATTAATGGCATATAGTCTTGCCCTTTAACAAGAGGCTTAGGCATTACTGGCAAAGTGATGATGTACACCTCTGCCTAACCCTTCTGGGATAGCAGGTGTGATGTTTACATAACATCTTTTATTGTTCTATTATTTACCTGCATGACTTTTACATTCCAGATTCGAGGCAATTATGTTATAAAAGAGGAAATGATAGTAGAGCAAATTCAATACAAACAACATCAAGTACTACAGCCTGGTGAACAAATGACCGTGTCGCCGGCTATGAAGCTAACAAATGAGAAACAGCATGAGGACAGCCAACCCAGAATGACTGTTTCAGTGTTTACACACCATAAGTTAACATAAAAGGTGAGAAGTTTTCAAACTACTTCAAACACTTCACTACTGATATCAAACAGTGTTGCATTAAAAGGCTCAATACAATCGCCAATCAACCTACCTACCTACATGATGCTCATGTGTGATGAGTATCAGGTATTCCGATTTCATTATTTTAATGTTTTTGCAATCCTGCCAGTTGTAAGCAATAACTATTAACAAAAACAAAGTATTAGTACTAACAGTAACTAATGAAGTATAAAACAATAATACTCACAAAAAGCTAATGGTATCCGTGAAGGAAACAACTAGCGCAATAAGTAATACTCACAATGAATCACACAAATAATCTATCAGCAGCCGTGGAGGCAGCTGGTAAAGAACCAACACAACAAATTATCTATCAACAGCCGTGTAGGCACTTGATAATGAACCCACACAACAAATGATCTATCAGAAGCCGTGGAGGTGACTGATAATGAACAAACACAACAAATGATCTATCAGCAGCCGTGGAGGGAACTGATAAAATAATACTCTCATGTTATCCTGCTGGGTCCACGGCGTATTAAACGCCCAGAGCCTGGTTCCTTATATCCTGTCAAATCAAAGACTTCGTGCCTGTCACGGAGCAATGGTCCTAAACTCCTTATCCTTTAATCCTGTCAAATCAAAGACTTTGTGTCTATCACAGAGCGGTGTTCCTGATCCTATCCTTTTATCCTGTCAAATCCAAGACTTTGTGTCTATCACAGAGCATTACCTTCCCGTGAGAATGAACAAATAAAAACATACTACTCACACTACATTTACCAAATACAAATCACAATGTCTAAAGCTATCAATAATTTTATTTAAAACGAATCTAGTAGACAGTAGACCTATTATACAAGGTTGCAAAGTCATAGTAAGCAACAATATTATCTGTTTGCTGAAAAAGCAAACAGCTGATCAAACAATATCAATAAAATCAATGTTGTTCGATAATTTTGACAAAAATATTCTATTTAGCTAGTAGCTAATCAAACAATATTTTATTCAACTAGTAGCTGATCAAACAATATTTTATTCAACTAGTAGCTGATCAAACAATATCAATAAATTCAACTAATGTTGTTGATAATTTTGCCAACAATATTCTATTTAGCCAGTAGCTAATCAAACAATATTCTATTCAGCTAGTAGCTGATCAAACAACATCAATAAATTCAATTAATGTTGTTGAATAATGTTGCCAACAATATTCTATTTAGCTAGTAGCTAATCAAACAATATTTTATTTAGCTAGTAGCTAATCAAACAATATTTTATTCAACTAGTAGCTGATCAAACAATATCAATAAATTCAATTAATGTTGTTGATAATTTTGCCAACAATATTCTATTTAGCTAGTAGCTATTCAAACAATATTCTATTCAGCTAGTAGCTGATCAAACAACATCAATAAATTCAATTAATGTTGTTGAATAATTTTGCCAACAATATTCTATTATGCTAGTAGCTAATCAAACAATATTCTATTCAGCTAGTAGCTGATCAAACAATATCAAATAATTCAATTAATGTTGTTGAATAATTTTTCCAACAATATTCTATTTAGCTAGTAGCTAATCAAACAATATTCTATTCAGCTAGTAGCTGATCAAACTATCAATGAATTCAATTAATGCTGTTGAATAATTTTGCCAACAAAATTCTTGTGAGCTAGAAGTTGATCAAACAATATCAATAAACTTAATTCAATTAATGTAATTGAATCATTCAGGCAACAATTGTTTTATTAAGCTAACAGCTTAGCATCCAATAACTTGAATAAAAATTCCAAACAGCTTTATATGTCTGTAACTGTGCATGTGTGTCTAGCAAGGTGATACAAAAATGCATTGAATGTCAGATCCATTACAAGGTTTCTATGTTGAATGAACCTTCCTGTTACTAAATCCTACAATTGAATAAACATTGTAGGATAATAAAAGCAACAATAATCTGCCGACAAAATTTATCTCCACTATTTCAGATAACAACCACGAGACTACACATAAGACAACGGACGGACGAGCGGACGGCAACGGCAAGTGCAGAGCGCGCACCGCCGATCAGAATGGCCGTGTCGCCGCGAGAGATCGAATAATGATTTATTAAACAGAGGTCTTTAACTAGAACTATAGTTAAAATTAAGATAAGCTAATTGATTATGAATATTGGGATTTTAATGATTGCTCACTTCAAATTAGGCTGTATGAGAGACGTCATTGGACATTGTTGTGAAGATGGCGGCGAATACGATTTTAATAGTCTTTAACTCAATTTATAATCTGAAACCACGACTAAATCAGTTTCTTTATGTAATTATAAACTAAAAAGTCATAAGATTATTTTGTAGAGCAATTTATTAGTAGAAAACCCGTTCTTTGTATTAAATCCTTTAATTAGCCGGAAATGGCGTAAGTAACATTCTGTTGTAAAAAGTAATGAACCTATTAATTAGACATTAACTTAATAACGCCTTCGCATTAATATTGGTATTGTTTTATTGTTAAATAATTATTACAATCAATTATGAATTATTTTAGTATTGTTTATTAGTTTTAACTGATTAAGTAATTAATAACAATACTGAGTGCGTTGTACTTCCGCTAGACGGACTAGAGACGCGTGAGCACAGAACATCGCGTGAGACGAAAGATGAACGCACATTATCTCGTGTTTAGCAAAAATTGCAATTGCAATATTAAGTAAATGAAAGTGGTTTTTGATGTGATTAATATTAATTAGTGCAAACGAGAATTGTAACATGATTTAAATGGAGTTTCTTAAACCCAGTCGTCTCCATAGTAACAATGATTTATGTGAATGTGTCTCAACCTCTGAAAAGTTTATAAGTGCCTGTAAATGAACTATTCTAAATAAACGTTTGGTGTTTGAGTCAAGTATTGTGTGTGATTTCAACTACCCATTTACCCATCTGCCACGAAGAGGAATCTAAGGCGAAGACAATATGGCGGAGGCCATTGATATTTAGGAGCAGCGTTCCTCAAGTGGTTTTCCCGCCGTAACATATATTATAAAACATACAAATAATTCAAAAAAACGAGAAACCAAACAATAATTACCATGACTACCACACATTAAGAGTGATTCAGTCCGATTTTAAGAAGTACTTCCGAATTGTTTCCGTGTATTTTTGTCTATATTTGTAAATATTATTATTATCTTTTACGTCGCCAAGATATTCCTTGAGAGAATACTCAAATTGAGCGCCGATACTTTATTGAGTATTCTCTCGAAGGAATTTTCGATTACAGATTTATTGTACCCGAGAGATATTATTGTTTTAATAGAAAATCTCGATTCGGTTTATTATTAACAACTTACTTTGGGTTGGAAGTTACTTTAAATTGTTTGTCGATTAAGTATTTTTTTAAATTTATAATACTAGCTTTTACTCGTGGATTGATCTGCGTACAGGAATATGACCATCCTACATTGAGGTGAAACATCTTAATCAATATATCCTAACCGAGGAGGAGTTTTTGGATAAGTACTAGCAGCCGCCTGGATCGATATTTAAAAGTCTCGTCAGCATCGGTCCAGCCGTTTCGGGGATAAGCCGGAACAAACAGACAGATAGTCAAAACATTACAAAATATGTTTTTGTTATAAGTGTTTTTAGTGAACAACTGATACATACTTTGATATTAAAAACACACTTCTATTTACCTACATCTGAAAACTTTATTATTTTCAATATACTTACAGAGATTGTAATTAATATACAATTAATTTATAACCAGGAGTAACTTTACCGTTGAACCCAATTACCACACCACTTCATCTACCAAAAGAGAGGTCTTCGGTACAGTCACGAGTAATAGTATGTATACACTTGACAATGTTTAAACTTGAGTTTCTCGTGAAATAATAATTGCAACATTTAGATATGACCTATTTTATAGTAATATGCGTTGAAAAATATTACTTTTATTACGTAAAATTAAAATGCCATCAAAAAAGTAGGCGAAAATTGCTTCTAAACTTTGCAAAATCTATACATATTGGTGCTGTTGACTGTACATTAAAACTTCAAAACTTCATTACGCCTAATTTAATAACAACAAAATCTGTATTCTGTTAACATTATGAAAACAGGCAACTTATTAAAGATGATCCCATTCGCTAATTAATAATTATGAACAAAGATTCTCCATAAAAGGATTAAATGGAGTTTGTTTAAATTAATACAGTTATTGGCATCAAAGTGAAATTAGTGTCTGAAACGTCCTTTATTGAGTTGCGAGAAAATTCTGATCAAAGCTGTAAGTTGTTGAACATCAAAAGTTTGTGAATTTGATTATTCAGTTTTTTTTAATTGTTGTTTCAGGCTGTAGCATAAACATAATCAGGGGTCTAAATTAGGAGATCATAATTTGAATTGCGTTATAATTCATAAAACTGTCACAGACGCAGTTACTATTCCATATTATGTGTGTTCCATATTCCGAAATACGTGTTGCCAGCGGCTTCGCCCGCCACAATTCGAAAATTATCCCACTGGAAGATAAAATCGGGATAAAATCCTATGTATCCTATGTGTTAATCCAGGTTATAAACTATCTGTGTACCAAATTTTATCCAAATCCGTTGAGTAGTTTTTGTGTAAAAGAGTAACAAACATCCTCACAAGCTTTCGCATTAATTTATAATATTAGTAGGATTTTAACAGAATTCATAATTATTATGATTCTATTATGATCTGCTAAAGAGGCCATTTGAGACCCCAGACCTCCTCTTTATAAGTGGAAATTGGATACAATCAACCACACGAGCCCAGCGCGGGTTGGTAGATGTCACATGTCTTCGAATTTTTGAACAAGGTAAAGGAGTAAGGATCGTAGCACGCCTGTTCTGTGGTTTCTGCCTATCCATGGGAAAAAGGCGTGAGTTTATGTGTGTCTAGCTTTAGACTGCGGTTTCGCCCGCGTGGATGTCGGAAATATCAAAAATGACGAGTTTTTTTACAAACTTTACTCCCCTTTTTCACACCCTTAGGGGTCGAATTTTGAAAAATCCTTCCTTTGTGAATGCTTACATCACATGAGGAATACGTGTGCGAAATTTTAAGTTTCTAGTCCTTAGGGTTTGGCCTGTGTGTGGATCCTCAGTCAGTCACCTTTGCTTTGCATAGCGATAGAAGATAGATAGATAACATTCCAACCATAACATTCATTCATTTATTCATTCTAACATTCCATTTTTTTGCTAATTCCTCTGGCGTCTCTTGTATCACGGGAGCATGAACAAGAGGTATATTTATTTACGTATCAGTGTAGTAGCTCGTTGGTCTAGTGGCCGCAAGCGCAACTGCTGTGAATGAGGGCATGGTTTCGATTCCCGCCTCGGGCAAAGTGTTATTGGGATTTTCCATCAGGAATTTCTTAATAGTAGCCACGGAAGCTGGATATGTGCCCGATTGATGGCAATAGTCTGGCCCCCTCCTCCCTGTGTGCCTATTGGCCTAGTTCTGTTCTGTCTCCTGCTGATATGGAGGGAAGTGGAAATTATGTGTTTCCTACTCCTTCGCTATTCTTTTCTGATTAATTTCGTTGCGGGATCCAAGACAGTTAAATCGTTTCCCTGGGACTTCGTTGAGCTTCATTGTCTCGGCGCTTTTCTTGTGGTCGCCACTGTTGATTCTGGCTAACAGGAGTTACAGTGGTTTGGGAATAGTGTGGCGGGCCCCCTATTAAGTGGAACTTAAAGATAACTTGTGAAAATGGGTGCACTATTACGTACATCTCTGTCCTATCCTTCAGGGATCACAGGCGTGATTTTATGTGTCTGTGTGTTCACTGCTATGCTTCACTGTACATTTATGTCAATACCAACACTGCGTTGCCAGCCCTCTTTCACATTTTGCATAAATTTCACTTTAATTTGTTTCGTTTGGCAATTCATCAAGTTTCCGCCAACGGATGGACGAACAGCGTAATTAAAATAAACTTCAGCCTTCTGGAGTGATTGAAAGATTCATGTAGCCTTTTCACATCGTTATGGCGACAAGAAAAAGCTTTTATTGCCCCTACTAGGAAGGACATTTCTTAATTTTGTGAGAGGAGTTGAAATTAAGGTTGTAGGTACTACCGAGTGGAGACTAAAAAAAACCGGCCAAGAGCGTGTCGGGCCACGCTCAGTGTAGGGTTCCGTAGATAATAAAATATTATGTAAACGAAGTTAAAAAAAAAATACGGGCAAATGAAACTTGACCTCTGGATTGTATAGGCGCTCATACGATTCAGGGACCAAATTATATTGGTTAACTGCAGTTTCCATCTGTTGTTTCCATCCAAGTTCAAAATAATTTTCCTAGAAAGTCCTTATAAAGTTCTACTTTTCAGATTTTTTTCGTATTTTCTAAACTTATGGTTCAAAAGTTAGAGGGGGGGGGGACGCTTTGTTTTTTACTTTTGGAGCGATTATTTCCGAAATTATTGACATTATCAAAAAATGATTTTAGTAAACCCCTATTCATTTTTAAATACCTTTCCAACAATATATCACACATTAGGGTTAAAATTAAAAAAAAAAACACTTCCCACTTTACATATAGGGGGGCTACCCTAATAAAACATTTTTTTCCAATTTTTATTTTAGCACTTTGTCGGCGTGATTGATACACATATTGGTCCCAAATTTCAGCTTTCTAGTGCTAACGGTCACAGAGATTAAGCGAGGACGGACAGACAGACAGACAGACATGGCGAAACTATAAGGGTTCCTAGTTGACTACGGAACCCTAAAAAGGCATTTTGTTCTTTTTCATTAGAGTCGCAACAATTTATTTGAGTAGGTTTTTTATTTTATTTTTTGCAAACTATTTTAGAATTTTAAAATGTGTTTGTTTATATTTTCGAGCGTATGGCACTCGTGGCAGTAGCTGAAAATCAGCGTCAGGTGGTGCACATTGTGTTGCCATCTGGCATTATGCTGAGCTGAGGCCCTTTTGGCATTATTAATTTGAATTATATTTAATCTGTTTTGTTAATTTTTAAGGATTTTTTGCCAAATAAACACAATTTTCTTTCTTTCTTTCTTTACTAGTATCAGTGTACCGATTTGCTATTGTCCAGAGGAAGGCTGACAACCAGTGACCTAACTTAGTAAAAGGTATCCTATTGCCCAGTGCTAACTGCGTTACTAACAGGAGAGAAGCGGTGACTTAGTTGTGCTGGCCCCGACTTACGAACAGTAAGTCGTGGGTTTGAACCCAGCCAGGTGCATTAATTTGTGTAATTTATTTCATCACCGCTGCTCTCAAAACCGTGACGGAAAACATCGTGAGGAAACCAGCATGTCTTAGAGCCAAAAAAAATGAAGACATGTGACATCTACCAATCCGCACTAGGCCCGCGTGGTGGATTATAGACCAACTCTCTCCTAGAGAGGAGGCCTGAATCCCTGCAGTGGGAACATTATAGACTGATTATGTGACGATGAACTGGGTTGCGGTAGTCAGATAGACAGTCGCTCTAAGTAAAATACAGGTATTCAGCTGCATCTGGTTATACTGGAAGCCGACCCCGCTTAGTTGGAAACAGGCTAGGCGGATGATAATGATGAATGTAGGTTCAAACAGGACTTGTGAAACCTATTTCAGTAACAACATTTTTTCAGCTTCAGCCAATGAAAAGTTCTAAAAACCAGATAGCTTTATAAAAGTCTCTCTTAATCCGAATTAAATTCTTCCAGATTCATTAGTAGCGGCTCATTCTAAACTGAGATAATGGCGGCCTGATTAATTCCATCCATTATTTACGTAGATTAAAATCTCTCGAATCGCCCATCAAGTGTAGAAGATAGCTTTGCTGAGTGGACGGATAAACGGACGACTGTGTTGGTGTTTGAGAATCATCATCATCTGCTTAGCCTTTTCCCAACTTTGTTGTTTTCGGCTTCCAGTCGAACCGGATGCAGCTGATTACCAGTATTTTACGTGAAGCGACTGCCTATCTGACCTCCACAACCCAGTTAGTACTGGGTAATACGATACCCTTTGGTAAGACTGGTTGTCGGATTTTCGGGCCACTGCCTACTTGTAACGACTGTCAAAGATATAGAAATGACAGCCGGGAGTTTCACTTTAAAATAGCAGGTGAAAATAGGGGATTGTCTTCGCCGATCCCGGGATCCGATTGGATAAACAACGGAGCACGGCGAGTTGTTTTCACGGATACCAGAATAAGTTACCAAAAAAAAAACTGACTACTAAGAACTACTTTCTTGATTTACTGTCAATATTCATTTGGGGGAAGGGGGGGGGGAGATTATCGTGCCTTATTGGTGAGGTCCTGGGAAAAAAGGCGTGAGTATAGTTATGTATACGTATGTTTTCTTAATTTTTATAATTTAACAGGCCAGAAAACGTTATAATATTATATGTTGATGCCTCCAACGTGTACGTGTATTATATAAACATCAGTTTAGTAGACTTAAGTAATTTTGCCCATGGTGTGGATTCCATCCTTTCTTGGATCAATTTGACTGTCTGTCAAATTCGTCGAACTAAATTCGGTCATCTGTGCAAACCCTGAGGTAAAAATCTTCTATTTTGTTAAGTCAATCAAAGCAAAGTTCGAGGCGATAAAACGTTAATTCATCGAGGAACTTTAATTAATTCCGAGGTTATTTCGAGTAGGTTTGACGTAAATCTGTGTGTATATTTCCTTACTTCCGTGTTATTTTATAGATGAAATGTAAACTAATATTGGTTTATTTGAGCATTACAGGTTATGTAACTCGTTCGTTTGTGATTTGTTAGTTTCTGTGATTTCAAATATAAATGTAGTTTATTAAATAGTGATTAATAGGCTGTGTGATTGCGCCAGATGTAGGTATTCTCAAAAGGTTGCTTGTAAACGAAAGATCTTCAAACGCCCAACTCTGCCAATACCAGTATTTTACACGGAGCGAAAGCCTAGCTGTTCTCCACAACCTAGTTAGTGTGGGTAATGCCCTATGGTAAGACTGGTTCTCAGGCTTTCTGGCCACTGACAGCATGTAAGTGTAACGACTCCCAAACATCTACAAATGGCAGCCGGGAGTAACAGTTTAACGTGCTTTTCAAGGCACGAGAGAAGCTTGGTATGTAAACCATCTACGAACCAACCGAGGTGAGTGCGACGTGTCATAGATCGACCCGAGCGTCTGTGATTATTCAGCCAAGAACTCCTACTAACAAACGAAACTCGAATGCAATTAAAGTGAGTTTCCAACAATACTGTTACGAAAACCATTCGAATGCAGCCTCTTGCTAGCCTCGTCCTTTATTGACTTTACCTTTGAGAATAATTCTCCATGTAATAGAACTAAGTGCCCATCGTATGCACGTAGAAGTTTGTAATAGCTTTTAGTTTAATTAATTCTTGCTGCGTTGGTCTAGTGGTCGAAAACGCGACTGCAGGGCATGAGGTTCCCCGTCGGGGCTGTGGGTTGTTTGCAAGAGATACCGCGGCCTCGGCGTAAGGGCTAAGAAGGAACATGGGTGGTTTTTAGTCAGTAGAAGTCTGACACTCCCTTTCGCTCTGCCCAAGAGCGGAAGGAGTTATTTGATGATTTTCCACCCACCGTAAAAAAAAAAAAAAGGTCAGGCAGAGTGTTATCCCGTCGGGGCTGCGGGTTGTTCGCAAGAGATACTGCGGCCTCGACATGAACGGCTAAGAAGGAACATGGGTGGTTTTTAGTCAGTAGTAGTCTGACACTCCCTTTCGCTCTGCCCAAGAGCGGGAGGGGTTATTTGATGATGTTCCACAATCCATAAAAAAAAAACAAGGTCAGGTAGAGTGTTATCCCGTCGGGGCTGTGGGTTGTTCGCAAGAGATACCGCGGCCTCGGCGTAAGGGCTAAGAAAGAACATGGGTGGTTTTTAGTCAGTAGAAGTCTGACAATCCCTATCACTCTGCCCAAGAGCAGGAGGGGTTATTTGATGATTTTCCACCCGCCAAAAAAAAAAACAGAGTGTTATTAGGTTTCCCATCAGGAATTTCTCAGTAGCAGCCACGAAGTCTGGATTTATGCCCAGTCGATGGCTTGCCCCTATTACATAGGACTTGAATAATAAGTGGCGAAATGTGGATGAACTATTTGACACACTGACTGCCTACAGGCGTGATGTTATGTTCACTACACATAATAAAACAAAGTCGTTCGCCGCCTCTGTCTATCTGCTCGCGAAAAACTCAAAAACTTCTGCACCGATTTTCATGACTTGTTTTCACCAATGGACATAGTGGTTCTCTAAGAAGGTTCTAATATATAATTTGACCGAGATCCTCGCAAGCGAAGCCGCAGGCATCAGCTAGTGTTAAATAAAAAGCTTACAACAATAAAAACAATTTTGCCTCCACAATTCTCAATTTTAATGAACGAAAAAATTCTATTTGAATTACGGTGTAAAAATACACACCCCCGTGGTCCGATAATTGGCTACCCTCAAGGGTAGAAAGAACCCCTGCCCATAATTTAATGTGATTTATTTTAGGGCGGACATATTTTTTTCCAAAATTGCACGCATTCAGCCTTGGGCCTATTGGAGCCTAGGTTGGATATTTATGGAGCAAGGTAGATATGTATATAGAAAAAGACCTCGTGGATAAGTAATTATAGCCACACGGGTCGATTGAAAGTTAAGCAATTGATGCCACGGTCGGTCTGCAGATGGGTGCTCCTCGGTAGTTCGGAAAATATGCTAAGCAATAGTCCTGGCTATCGTAAATAGTGGATATTTGACAGTCGTTATGAATATTAAGAATCTATTCTTCGCCCATCTCCTCCCATTAAAAGTATCTAATTACCCAAAAACTGGGCTATGGAGGTCAAATAGGCAGTTCTATGTAAAATACTGGTATTCAGCTGCATCTGGTTAGACCGAAAGCCGACACTTTCATAGTTGGGAAAAAAAACTCGATAGATAACAAGTACGGCTACG
Organism: Diarsia brunnea; assembly: GCA_949774965.1. Classification (NCBI taxonomy): domain Eukaryota; kingdom Metazoa; phylum Arthropoda; class Insecta; order Lepidoptera; family Noctuidae; genus Diarsia; species Diarsia brunnea. The sequence continues at coordinate 13,351,481 of OX459019.1, read as the reverse complement.
GGTTGTTCGAAAGAAATACCGCGGCCCCGGACACAAAAGGCTAAGAAGGAACATGGGTGGTTTTTAGTGAGTAGAAGTCTGACACTCCCTTTCGCTCTGCCCAGAGCGGGAGGGGTTATTTTATGCTTTCCCACTTTACAAAAACCCCTTAGCCCTTATGCCGAGGCCGCGGTATCTCTTTCAAACAACCCACAGCCGCGACGGAAAGCTTGGAAGCCTTCGATCTGGAAAGTTCTAAAAACCTAATTTGCTCGAGTCTCTGATTGGTCCTTTGAAAATATTGTAAAGGCAATTTTAAATGTGAATGCTTCTAAGTTAATTGAAAGATTCAATAGGATGAACTATATCAACTTTTTTTTTTTTGGCGGGTGGAAAATCATCAAATAACGGGGTCCCGCTCTTGGGCAGAGCGAAAGGGAGTGTCAGACTTTTACTGACTAAAAACCACCCATGTTCCTTCTTAGCCCTTCATGTCGAGGCCGCGGTATCTCTTGCGAACAACCCGCAGCCCCGAGGCGGAACTATGCCAACTTCCATTTAATATTACTTAAAGCGCGTTAACTGTTAATTATAATATCTATAATAAAAAATCGTAGTGGTCTAATAAGGCTAAAACCGTCATGCATCACCAGACATAACTGGAGAAACACAGGTGATGATGAAAGGATTCTCTATCAGATTTCGATAATAACAGAATTTTTATACACATATTTGAACCAAAAGGTTGATACGAAAAGGTCTCACATTACAGAACATCACGTCTGTATTTCCCAAAGAGTTAAGCAGAGGTGTACCTCATAGTACACCCACATTTCGCCAGTTATGTTTAAGTCCCATGTAATAGGGGGCGAGCCTATTGCGATCAACCAGACACAAATCCAGACTCTATGTCTGTTACTGGGAATCTCATAATGCAAAACCTACACACAAATCACACACACACTGTAGCAGTAGCGGCTATGAAAGGCAGTCGTCTATCTTTGTATGGACATGTAATGAGTAGGAATGACATGCATGTGACTAAGGAAGGATGTAAAACATTTTGTTTGACTTGGAAATCGAACTTAAAACCTGCTCAGCAGTAGCTCTTGAACAACGAAGCAGTTACCGACAGTAATTCATCATCTGCCTAACCTTTTCCCAACTATGTTAGGGTCGACTTCCAGTCTAACCGGATGCAGCTGAATACCAGTATTTTACATGGAGCGACTGCCTATCTGGCCTTAGTTATCGACAGTAATTAAGGTCATTTAAATCTGAGAACGAGAAAAACGCCTTCTAAAGAAATAAAACTTAAAGGTTTTATCGCTAAGACATAATGATGTACTAAAAATGGAAGAAAAATTACTTTTCCAATGCTGTCTGTGAGAGGTCGAGATTTTATTTTCAGGCGCTTTTTTCATTTTGCTCATTACCACGACACCTTTAACAAGGCATCAAGACACAGAAACAACAAAATATTTTCATACTGGCGTAGGACTATGACGAAAAAGAAACGTCTAATAAAGTGATATCTGGAATAGAATAGAATCATCATCTGCTTAGCCTTTTCCCAACTATGTTAAGGTCGGCTTCCAGTCCAACCGGATGCAGCTGAATACCAGTATTTTACATGGAGTGACTGCCTATCTGACCCCTACAACCCAGTTAATACTAGGTAATACGATACTCTTTGATAAGACTGGTTGTCAGACGTTCAGGTCACTGACTACCTGTAACGACTGCCAAAGATCTATATATGGCAGCCGGGACCAACAGCTTAACGTGCTTTCCGAGGCACGGAGGAAACTCGGTATGTCGGGCGGTCACCCATCCACAGACCGACCTAGGCAAGCACAACTTTACCTAAAGTTCGACCCGAGTGGCAGTGCTTATTAAGCCACGAGCTCCTCCGAGGAATAGAATAGAATAGAAGATGTTTATTTCCCTGGTTCATATGTTACATTATGTCCACAGGTCGGTGGTGTACCCGGCCTGTAGGTGTGTCAACTACTTACAGTCTACCTATGTTTGTCTGAGAGAGATCTGTATAAGTGTCGTGTAGTGTGTGCTGTGTGCTTGTTAGTGTGTACAGAATAAATTTAAATAAATTTATAATGTTGTTCTATCTATCGTATCAATATAAGTGATATCTGGAGAGTGTGTACAATTACGTCGCAAATTAAGGTTAAATTTTTTACATAATTATTTGGGACGAGAATCGAATACTAAATACCTTCTCTCAATAAGTCTCTCGTTTAACCTATATTATTTACTCCGTTAAGGAAAATTAGAATGATGCGAATTCTAGGAGTTGTAATGAATTGAAAACTTTTCCTTAAGGCTTGTATTCACGCCAATGACCTTGTGCATACAAACTACCCCTCTCGGTCGTAGATACGGACTTTAAACGGACGCATTTTTCATTTATTATAATTAAAATAATACATGTTTTTAAAAAGTAACAAAACCAAATTATTTTCCTTTGTATTTCAAAGCAGTAGATAATTTTTTTATATTATTTTGTTAAAAAATGAAGGAGTAAAACGATTTGGAGGTGATTTTGTGGATTTTTTTTCTTATTATGTGATACCGATACAAAAATTATGGCTAAACCAAATTACGTGTCATATCATGTAGATTACTAACAATTTTTCTCAGATGTAATTTCTCTGTAAGTGCCGGTGAAAAACTGCTTCATCTGCACGCTGTTTTTAAGCTTTTTCGAGAGAGGAGCCTTAAGGCGGGGTTGTTGTAGCAATCACGCCCAGGCGGGTAGTGACGAACGGCAGCCGCTGTCCGGCGAGCGATATAATGCCTAAATTTTTACTGTTTTTCTTCTTCGAGAAAAATTATAAAGAAATTATACAATATGTTTTTAACATTTACTTCAGAATAAAATGTTCTATCTACTGATATAACTTTCATATCAATTCATGATGAAATCTCTTAGCAGTACACGTTTAAAATTGTGATGTAGTGTCATGTTTGATAAAAAATATTATCGAGCCGATCATTCTAAATTGCGTTTTTATCTTTACGATTTACTTGAGGGTATGTTTAATTTTTATGTAATGATTTTTATTTATTAAAAAAACTCATATTTAGTTTTCATACGTTCAAAAATCTAAAAAGTACTGCAACCTCGCCTTAAATAGAATCTCGACTTACTTACAGATATGGGCAAATAATATCGACTAAATATTTGTTTTCTGAATAGCTGTTCTGCAAACACTAATCAATTTCTACTACACAATGTTATTGGTTTAAGGGGTGTTTTTGGGCTGCGAGTTGTTGGGCTGCGGGGTCTAACCTCGACATAAAGGGCTAAGAAGGAACATGGGTGTTTTTTAGTCAGTAGAAGTCTGACACTCCTTTTCGCTCTGCCAAAAAGCGGGAGGGGTTATCTGATGGTTTCCCACCAAAAAAAAAAACCCAAAAAAGGGCCTCAGGCATAGTTTGACGACAGCCATTTGGCGGCCGGGACCACCGGCTTATACGCGCCTTCTGAAGCACGGAATCAACTTTACAAAGTATGCTTCACATAAAAATCAAACCCACGATTACCGGGTCACAAGGCTACTTTCCGACTAAAACGCGAGCAAAGCCGCTGGCAGTAACTAGTTAAACGTAGCATTCGTTTCTTAAGACCATTTCACCATGCGATCTTTTCCTACGGTAATTTTCATTAATATCCCTAAAAACAACCCCACGTTTCCGACATTTATTATCTCTTCCCCAATCAAAATTTATAACTCCAGCATCATCAGAGACTCCAATAACAACCTTATTTCGACCTGGTAAGGTGGTAAATGGATTAGGCAGCAAATTAGGCTTATTTTCGCCAATGGCGTGTGGGCTCTAATTTGGCGTGTTGATTACGTTTGTGGTACAATTTTAATTTTTGTTCATGTACCTCGCTTTTGGTGTGTATACCTGTTTGAATTATCATCTGCCTAGCCTTTTCCCAACTACAGTGGAGCGTCGATTTTTCGCACTAATTGGGGGATATGAGTGTTCGGAAAACCTGTATTTTCGGATAATCGATTTTCGGATAATCGAACCACCGTTTATTATCTCGTATTTATCTTTCATAGAAAGGACAACACGTTTACGTTTAGGCAGTTTACTTTCACAAGGCAAAATTTTGTTTATCGACCAGCGGCAATTTGGTAGTTAGTGACAAACGAGTACATTAACAGACTTGTTAATAGGGTAGTTAACAAAAAAAATCTAATTAGTCCGTCAGATAGATTTCCAAGAAATATTGCACACGTATTTTTTATTTTTTCACGTAAACAAACAATGAAGTCGATACAGTGTTTTGAAAACTCGAAAAACGAAAAAATAAAAACAAAGATAAACCCCGACCAAAGTAAAGATCGACCCGAATCACAGTTATTATTATGGCCCTTGTTCAAAAGCAAACATTATTTTTAAGAACTGATTTTAGAACCGGTTGGTCTCTGGTCTACATTTCAATGCTGGTAAGGTTGAAGACCTGGGCTGGACTTCTCGAGAGGAATTTCTCGGTAGCTTCCACGGAATCTGGTGCCTTATTACTTGGAACTTAAAGACAACTGGCGAAATGTGGGTGTACTAATTGGTACACAACTACTTACAAATTCGCTTCTCAACCTTGCTCTGTATAGCTTCACTATAAACTCTTAAATTGTGCCGTTCATTTTGTACCAAGTTACTAACTCTCTTGGGAATAAATCATTATATTGAAGAAACCAAGAAGTCTCATTTAAAATTGTAGCAGCGACATCAAATCAACCACAAACACAAAACCATCAACCACAAATTGAGGAGGAACGCGCCTAACGCATAAACATAATTCCGGCTCGAAGCTCTTACTCCCCTTTTAACCCTTTGGGAGTTACAGGCGTGATGTTATGTTATGTAAATAATGCCACAAATTTCAACAGAAATAAATTTGATTCTACGAGAAATATACCCTTAATTATGATGAGTGACGGCTGTGCATAATGTGGTAGAAAATTAATATTTAAACAATTTTAATCGGATCGGTGAGCAGTATTACAATGTATATTAATCGAATTTCTTATGCATTAAATGACACAGTAATTTGTATATAATAATATTAAATCCAAGTGGAGCAGCGACAGCCCAGTGGTGGCGGCCACGGCTTACGAACAGTGAGACGTGGGTTCGAACCCAAGCAGACGCATTACTTTGTGTAATTTGCCTCAAAAATGGTGATGGTAAACATCGTGAGGAAACCGACATGTTTTAAAACCAAAAATTCGAAGACTTGAGACATCTACCAATCCGCACTGGTCCCACCAGGTAGATTATAACCCATTCCTTCTCAAACAGAGGAGTATCTGTGTTCCTGCAGTGGGAACATTAATAGGCTGATGATGATGGATATTAAATTAGTTTCTTTGGGTCGCTTTATGGCCAGTTAATATTACGTATTATTCGTCAATTGTCAATGAGAGGTGCAACATTGAAAAAAGAGAAAATAATGTGGAGAAGCGTTTGGCAAGGAATTTGATAGTTCAGACCTCCTCTCTTGTCCGTAGTGCATAACCAACTGCACTCTCCAGGACTTGAATGAAGCAAACGACAGACCTCTCCAGATCGGACAAATATTTAGTCATGAAGAAGGACAAAACAGGCTAACAAAAACATGAATATGAATGTTCCAAAGACACCAGGGCCGTCCACTGCTCCCAAAGCGATGAAAGACAACGTGAGGAAACCAAGATTTGTCTCAGAACCAATAATTCGAAGACACTGGGCCCGCGTGGTGGGTTAGAGCCAACGTTCTCTCAAACATATTAGGTTTGTGTCCCAAAAAGGGCTGATTATGCTATAAACTGTCATAATAATTCAGATAAATAAAAATCATTTTCCTTGCCATTAGGAAAAAAGATGAGAAAACAACTGACTCAATAGATCTTTTGTCAGGAAAAAACAAAGAATTAATAAACAGTTAGCGTGATTTCAGGAAAAAGAGGAGAATTTTCCTCAGTCTGACCTTCGGCTACGTTTTCAAGGTCAACTGAGTCTTTTACCAAGCTTTAACTACCAGTGTCGCAAAAACTTATAATTTCGTTATGAAATAAAGTTTTATTTTGCTCAATGATTGGGTGAAATTTCGTGTAGCAAAATTGCCCACAGATTTTTTTATTAAATTGTGTTTCAAAGGACTATGGGAATCACCAAAATTCATTTAAAGCTTTGAACTTAAAGCTACTTTTCTATCTAAGATGAAAATTCTCTCAAAACGGTTTAGGAAAACATCGTGAGAAAACAGAACAAATGTGTGTGGTGGATTATAGCCCATCCCTCTCCTAGAGAGAAAGCCTGAGTCCCTGCAGTGAGAATATTATAAGCTGATGATGATGATGATTCTCTCCAAGACTGTAGATGTTGTAGAGGTTGTGGGTGGTAAACGGCGATGTTAAACGATTTAGTAGCTCAAGAAACTTCTCTATATTTTTTAAAAGAGAGGGATAAATTAAACAAACTAGGTGAATCACGTACAACACTCGCTTGCGGTACTCGCACTGACTGAAATGGCGTCTTAGGCGGGGCTGTAGGTTGTTTGAAAGAGATACCTCTCGACACAAAGGGCTAAGAAGGAACATGGGTAGTTTTTTGTCAGTAGAAGTCTGACACTCCCTACCGCTCTGCCCAGAGTGGGAGGAGTCATTGGATGATTTCCCACCCTCCAAAAAATAGGTGGGGCTCCAGTGGCCCATACATTTATTTATTTATGAAAGGTAGCTTCACAGCTTACAGCAAAATAACTTAAAATTATTACAAAACAATACGCCAATTACGAAGTACACAAAAAAGTTAAACAAGGTAAGGTGGCCAAGAGTGACTCTAAATGTATTGTGTGTGCGTGTATGTGTACGGGTGTTTGTGCGGTGTGGGTGTCTGTGAATGTGTGCGATGATATTGTGTATGTCTATTTGTGACTAACTGTCATCTATACTTACAAAGACATACGTATAACTACTTACCAACAAATCTATGACTAGAACATGAACGCGTCGCTAACAATAATAATCATCTAAACTGCGCTATTCAATGTAACATGTCCGAAGCTTGGCAAACTCGTGGAGGGAGGTTTATAATTTAAACTATTCGTCAACGGGGTACGAGGACTAAGTTTATAAGTGCACTGATGTGGTATGACTAGTTTACTCTCGTATGAGCTTAACGACTCTGCTGTTTCAATAGAGGAAGTGATAATATTGTTTTTGTCATGCTGAACTGACTCTTATTTACATTAACTATTTGTTTAATAATATGTAGTGATTTATACTAAAAACCCTTCCTCGAGAACCACTCTATCCATTGATCAAATCAGCATTAAAATCGGTGCAGTAGTTTTTGAGTTTATCGCGAACAAACAGACAGACACACGCGGTCATCATCATCTGCCTAGATGATGATGATCGATTTTAATGCTGATTTCATCAATGGATAGAGTGATGGTTCTCGAGGAAGGTTTTTTAGTATAAATCATCTGCTAGATGCTGCTAGATGATGATGACCGCGTGTGTCTGTCTGTCTGTTCGCGATAAACTCAAAAACTACTGCACCGATTTCAGTTTTTTTCCCAATTTCTTGGGGTTGGTTTCCAGTTTAAGTGGATGCAGCTGAATACCAGTATTTTACATGAAATGACTGCCAATCTGACCTCCACAACCCAGTCATCATCATAATCATCATCAGCCTATAATGTTCCCATTGCAGGGGCTCAGGCCTCCTCTCTAGAAGAGGAATGGGCTACAACCCACCAAGCGGGCCCAGTGCAGGTTGGTAGATGTCACATGTCTTCGATTTTTTTTGGTTCTAAGACTAGTTTTAATGATCAATAATTTAGTGGTCAAGTTCAACAATAGATGGCATTACCCTAAAGATTGATCCGAGGGGCTGTTATTACACATACTGACACTTCACTAATACATAACATAATATCACGCCTGTAATCCCCGAAGGGTTAGGCAGAGGTGTACCTAATAGTACACCCACATTTCGCCAGTTATGTTTAAATCCTATGTAATACAGGGCGAGCCTCTTACCAACTGGGTACAAATCCAGACTCCGTGGCCGCTACTGAGAAATTCCTGATGGAAAAACACAATAACACTCTGCCCGACCCCGGAATCAAACATTATACCCCATGCTCAGCAGTCGCGCTTGCGACCACTAGACCAACGCGGCAGTAACACAATCAAGGGTGGCACTATTCCCGTCGGAGCTGCGGGTTGTTCGCAAGAGGCCTCGACATAAAGGGCTAAGAAGGAACTTGGGTGGTTTTTAGTCAGTAGAAGTCTTACACTCCCTTCCGCTCTGCCCAAGAGCGGGAGGGGTTATTTGATGATTTTTCAACCGCCAAAAAAAAGGTAGGCTCTATTAAAAGGTGTTATAATTATATTATCTTCTAATCTTATAAATGTGTAATAAATGTCTATATTAATCCTGAGGTGAGTTATTATAGGCTCGTGTTTAAAGTCAGGGATTTGCATTTTGACAAATTGAGGCGCGTTTATTTGAAGCCAACCGTAAATCCAACATGGCGTTAATTTTACATGAATGAATAAATTTTTGATCTTGTTTAAAATTATGAATGAAATAAAATTGTATTTTTGAGATAGGTGGACAAACATCGAATTTTGCATAATATGACAAAAATAAAGTGCCGCAAGATGTCGTCCAAATAACCAACATTTTGTTTAGACCGAATTATTGTTAGTGTTAGCCTCCCATTGCTGGGCAAAGGCCTCCCCATTGACCTTGGAGGTCTTTGGATCCAGGGCTAATTTGGACGACAATGTGGATGTCCTATCTCCTGCGTTCTCTACCGCATCGCCTTCTGGTTATATCAGAGCTCTACAACGTGGTTATTTTGGGCAAAGCTCTTCGGGCATACGGCAGACATAGTCTACCCAGTCCTACTTCAGCACACACAAATAAACCTTAATTATCACAAAATATTTTTACGAAATGAAATCATCAAATTTTTTGCAAAACCAATTAGTTTCGCAGACATTATGGCCTCTAAAAAGCCTCCAAAGGGAGGGTATATTTATTAATAAAAAACTTAATTTGATATCCAATAACAGCTGGAAAATCGTTATAATAATTTGCTTGTTAAATATCGTTCACTATTAATTTGGAATTTATTTACTGTGATAATGTAGCACATAGTTAAAATTCTATGAATTGATTTTCACAAATTTATCTTTAGACCTACATATTTGGTTACCAATTATTAAATTCGTCATTTACTTTTATAGACTTTGGTTCGTTAGTAATCTGTATTCGTAGTGGCTTCTTTTATATCTTTATTGGGTACATAGTATAAAACGAAACCGCTCTCGCTGTTTATACGCTTAGTTCCTTCAAACCACATAATTAATTTTAATGCCATTGACTTATATATTACTGCGTAAGGACTGGGCGGACAACATGTTACAATGACGCGTCGAACTTGGTCCTAAAACGGTCTTTCCTAAGCCGAAGTGAACTAGTCCACGATCGGCTCTTTTCGGGTGCGGTCGTGAATTTTATTAAAAGCTTTATTTATGTTCTTTATACCTCGAAAATACCACGCCACTTATACAAGGTTACGTTAACGAGCATACTACACCAATTCTCTGTATGGCGAACGCGTCGAGCAAATGTTCGGACGACCGTATCTTTAGTTTTTATTTCAATGTTTAATGCAGTCAATTTCAGCATAGATAGGGTGATTCAAGAGAACGGCTTAAATGTCTACATTGGACCAGTGCACAGCCAGGGCGGGTTGCTAGTATAAAATAAAGCTTAATATACATAAAACAAAGTCGCTCCTGCTGTTTTGTGCGCTTAGATCTTTTAGGCTACACAACGGATTTTTTTTTAAATTTTTATAATAACTGCCATTCGGGTCGATCTTTAAGTTAAGCCGCGCTAGCCTAGGTTGGTCTGTGGATGGGTGACCGCCCATTACATACCGAGTTTCCTCCGTGCCTCGGAAAGCACGTTAAGCTGTTGGTCCCGGCTGCCATATATAGATCTTTGGTAGTCGTTACAGGTACTCAGTGACCTGAAAGTCTGACAACCAGTCTTACCAAAAGGTATCGTCCATTTTGTACCAAACTGACAGTTAATCGATGGACACTATTATAGCCACTGACATTTAAAAAGATACGCAATAGCCCTGCTGATAGGCAGTCGCTCCATGTAAAATACTGGTACTCAGCTGCATCCGGTTAGATTGGAAGCCGACCCCAACATAGTTGGGAAAAGGCTAGGCAGATGATGAATGGATTTTAATGCAGTTTTCGGCAATAGATAGAGTGATTCAAGAGAAAGTTTCATGTAGTGTATGCACCCATCTAAAGACAGGGTGGGTCGGTAGTTAATAAAACTAAAAAACATGGCCCAAAATGTATTTTAAATCAGAAATAATTCGACGAAGAAAGTTGGGGGCAGCGAAATTGTTTTAAATGGAATCAATTCATCAAACTTTGTTCGTCGTAAAATAAAATTCGTCTGTATTTTCACAAAGGAGTTTGGTTATTGCAAGATTGCTTTTTTCGGGTTTCCAGAATATTTTTCATATTTAGAAGCACGTCGGCTCTAAGAATAAGATTGAAATGATTGATTTTTGTGATCAAACCTGTTTGATTGAAACCTTTGTTGGGAATTAAAGATAATAATATCATACAATTATTTATGGCATGTTTTTCATGATTTTGAATTACGAAGTCGATCTTCACGGGTAGTCTGATAGATTGGGTACACACTGAGCGTTTGAAGAGATATGTATAACTTAATATAACGTCACGCCTGTACTCTCCGAAGGTTTAGGCAGAGGTGTGTCTAATAGTATACCCACACACATTTCCCCACGTCATCATCATCTACCTAATCTTTTCCCAACTATATTGGGGTCTGCTCCCAGTCTAACCGGATGCAGCTGAATACCAATATTTTACATGGAGCGACTACCTACCTATCTACCTATCTGACCTCCACAACCCACTTAATTTTTAATACTAGGTAATACGATACCCATTGGTAAGACTGGTTGTCAGAATTTCAGGTCACTGACTACCTGTAACGACTGCCAAAGATCTATATATAGCAGCCGGGACCAACAGCTTTTTTTTATTTTTTTTTGGCGGGTGGTAAATCATCGAATATCCCCTCCCACTCTTGGGCAGAGCGAAAAGGACACAACACCAGTTTGTAATGGGTGGTAACCCATCCACAGACCAACCCAGGCAAGCGCGGCTTAACCTATGGGGCAAGCCTATGGCCATCACCTGACCACAAATCTAGACTCCGTGGCCGTTACTGAAGAATTCCTGATGGAATAACCCAATAACACTTTGCCCGACATGGGAATCGAACTCAGGAGCTCATCCACAATAGTTGACCATTACACCAACGAGGCAGTCAGTCCAAAAACCATTATAAAACACTCAAAATTATCGGTATAACACTTTCATAAACCAGTTTAAGTTTAATGGAAAAAGAACCGTAATAACATTCTTGCTGTTTGTACGTCACTACACTGTTACCAACAACACAATCTTAATAAAAAAATTCGTTTACCCAACACAGTGCAAAATATCGCTGTCGTTCGCGTAGTCTATAAAGATGTCTTTGGGTCGGCACGCGGGATGTATCGGCCTTTTGAGACACGCTATAAAATCGCAGGAACTCCTTTGGGCTTGTGACATACGAGCAGCTTTAGGGAACAACTGAAGGTCGGATACCTAGTTCGTTTGTAGCTGGATTTGTTATTCTTTCTATAGTCATCTGCCTTGCCTTTTCAAATCACGATGAAAGCCTCACGATGGCGCCAAATAGGCCAAGTTCTACAGTCCTGGCATTTTGCTGAACTAGTGTTTTTTTTTAACTGGAAGAGGTTACGGATGTACATACAGACAGGGTGTAAACGAGCCCTTCACAAAACCGTCAACCAAGCATTATGTACGGTCAGCAGCAGAAGTAGCTTAACATTTCGGTATTTTAATTGGCTTCGGCCGTCTACGAAACCGTAGTTTCGTAACTGGTTTCGAAGAAGGAATGATTTGTCCTTGTACGTAACCAGTTTCGATGGAGGAATAATTTGTCTTTATACGAAACCACGGTTACGTACAAGGAATTTTTGCAAAAATATGAAATTTCACTAGTTACGAACAAGGAATAATAATTCTTTCATAGAAACTAGCGATTTATGTCATAATTGGTCCAAGATCTCATAGCCACAAATGTCAATCTGCAAATTTCCCAAAAATTTTACAGGGTGTAAACCAACCCTTTACGAAGCCGTCAACCGAGCATTAGAAATATCAAACTAAGTACCCCTACGCAAAAATTGTTGCTGGGAAACGACATTTTTTTTAAGGCGAAAAATCACATTTTAGGGTAAAAAAAAAATTCGGAAGCAACCAGACCAATCGGAGAGGCCAATCGTCTGCCCAAACACACATAAAGTGTATTAGTATGAGTAATAAGATCTTATCTCTGTCATTTATGAACCGATTTTCAAAATTATTTTATTATTCGACAGAGTATATTCCGCGTTCCCACTAGGGCGCGCGGCTTCTTCAGACTGAGCCACGCGGCCGTCCCCGTTAGTGTGGGACGGTTGTCGGTCTACTTTAAAGAAAGCTGTGTGGCTCTGGGTTGTCGGTCTAGTGCGGTGCGCTAGTACCTCTACATAGAGTTGTGTATTATCTCTCTCTCTTTCGCTTTACTTTCCTTGCTTGTTGTATTTTTTTTTGTTTTTGGGGGGGGGGGGGGGAGATATCATCAAAACTCAAACTCAACTGACTAAAAACCACCCATGTTCCTTCTTACAGACTTACCTAGTTTCAATAATTACAAGGTGAAGGTCAGTTCAGTAAACAGAAAACGCGTCTACTGAACTACCTCAATCACCAAAATAATACCTCAATCGAAACTAGTTACATACAAGGACAAATCATTCCTTCATCGAAACCTTGACAGTACATTCTTCGTACGTAACCATGATACATAACCGTGGTTTCGTACAAAGACAAATAGTTCCTCCGTCGAAACTAGTTACGTACAAATCATTCCTTCATCGAAACCAGTTACGAAACTACGGTTTCGTAGACGGCCGAAACCTTTTAATTATTTGATGTACAGGACTCCAGTTATTATTTTTAATGTTTCAGAGGTTAGGTAATGTTTTCTTTAAACTATTCCTTACTCTTTAATAACTTGTTAGTAACGAGTAATATCTAAAAATATTTTATTAAAACACCTGTTTTGAAACTTTGTGTCGTGTTAATGTACTTCTGATGCTGACTGTACATCAAACTAGGCATTTTTTTTTGTTTAGAAACGACCTTCGCTTCTCAACCTTGCTCTGTATAGCTTCACTATAAACCCTTAAATTGAACCGTTCTTATTTTACTCTCATGAGAATAAACCATTTTGTATTAGAGAAACCAAGGACTGTCATTTTAAAATCCAAATCACAAATTGAAGAGGAACGCGCCTAAAACATAAACAGTGCGGACTCCACATCACATAACAGTCCGCTAAGCTTCCAAGCATTATGTCTCAGTGACTGAGCAACAAGAATTTTATTTATTCACCTACCACGGAGCGGTTTAAGATGTTTTACAGCCATCTTCCCAACATCTTCCCTTCTAACGTTAACCCGTTTAACAGGGGAGGGTGCATTTCGAATCGCTCAAATATGAATGGGTTTTAAAGACATTATTGATGGCGGATGACAAGACAATGTTGTATGAGATTTAACTCACGTGATGTTTATGGTAGGATTATGGATTGATGATGATGATAAATTATGGTTTTGTTACATAACATTACGCCTGTAATCCTCGCAGGGTTAGGTAGAGGTGTACTTACTAGTTTACCCACATATCGCCAGTTATGTGTAAATCCCATGTGGCGGGGGATGACTCTATTGTCATCAATCGGGCACAAGTGCAGTCTCTAGCTGTAGCTGTTATTGAGTTTTATATTTATATTGCATGACCAAAGAATCGAACTGTGGACCTCATGCACTTAACCAACGAGGCAAATGATTTTTTTGGTGTGCATTTTCCCCAAATACGAAAGAACGGTTTGCGAAAACTTGACTTAAGTGCGAATCGCCAAAAAGAGTGGGGGCAGAACGACATTATTTGCAAGTTGAATGCTAGCAGACCACTAGTTTTAAAAAAAAAAAGCGCTACCCCACACTAGGAACTTCTCCTGTATCGTGGGTGCGTTTACAAATATATAAAGTCACATACACAAATATCCAGACCCGAAACAACTATCTGCAGGCTATACAAATATTTGTTCCATGCAGGGATCGAACCCGCGACACGCAGCGCAGCAGTACAATCGCTTAGCCACTGCGCCAACCGTGCCGTCCAACTGACTGCGACTGCAACTGAGATTGCTTTAAGCTTATTACAGTACTTACTAACGGCCTCGTTGGTCTGGTGGTCGCTAGAGCAGTAGCTGGGCATGAAGTCCTGAATGTTTGTTCGGTTGATGGCAATAGGCTCGCCCGCTCTACATGGGACTTAAACATAACTCTTCGGAAATTACAGGCGTATATTCGTTAAGTAATTCGATGGCTAAAAGCACTTTGTGGCCGTGAAATGTTAGTCACAAACAGCTGTTCCTCTAAATTATTGCTTAAATTATTATAATCATTATAAACAGTGATTCATGTCTGTATAGTACACGTAGTAAGATATGTGTTTAATAAATTGAATAGTGAGTACATTACTAAGCATTAAGGTACTGTTATATTATTTAAATACCTGTGTACAAGATCTTTGACAGTATGACATTGAGTTATGATTATAACTTAAATGTATTAATATTTGGGGGATGAGGAACAGGGTGTAAAGTTCGTCATCCCCCATAGAAAAAGGGAGGATCCTCCGACCAGACGGGTATTGTGTCTGGTGGGCTAACTGCCCGACATTGTAAGTCGGGATTGTTCTATATAGGCTAATGTCGCGGATAATGTTGATAGCGCGATGTAGGAATTGCCAATTTAGTTCGCATGTGTTGCGATAGATGTCGCTGTCGCCACAAATTCATAGATATAGGTCCAGTTTAAATAGTCTGTATTTAAACTTACAATAGTTCTCATATAGCTGAAAATTAGTGAAGGTTCAAGGAGTACCATTACATTAAATTTCAAAACTCCCTACCAAATCCGTGTAAGCGGTCAGCAGCAGAAGTAGCTTAACATTTTGGAATTTTAATTATTTGATGTACAGGACCCCAGTAGTCCAGTTATTATTTTTAATGTTTCAGAGGTTAGGTAATGTTTTCTCTAAAATATTCCTTACTCTTTAATAACTGGTTAGTAACGAGTAATATCTAAAAATATTTTATTAAAACATCTGCTTTGAAACTTTGTGTCGTGTTAATCTACATTTGATGCTGACTGTACCATAAAGTTATTCAAGGTCAAAGGTCAAAAATATCAGTCTTACGCATTTTTCACGTTAACAGGGAATACTATTGCAAAATTTGCTCGAAGCTAGATTGAAAATCATAAAATTGTCTACAATTGTCTTTCGAGGTTTCAGTTCTCCATGCTTTTGGAGTAGTAATTTGAATGTTACTCATTAGCTGGCTATAACCATTTCAAGTCAGTACATACATTTATATCATCGATTCCCTGGTCGGCCAAAGTGTATAAAAGTATTTTTCATTTAGGATTTCTCAGTAGCAGCCAAGAAGTAGCAGTCAAGAAGTGGACTTGTGCCCGATAGATGGCAATGGGCTCGCCCCTATTATACATGGTGATATTTGGTTGTACTATTAGACCCTTCGGGACAAGCGAGGTATTATGCCTCTAATTAAGCATGTAACATTATTGTAAAAACATAACACTCTTTTTTTGGGGCAGTCGTGTAAAAAAGTTAATAACAAACACAGATTATTACTACCAGTTCAGACGTAGTAATAAGTTCCCGGTTGCCATGGCAACGGCTCCGAGCCCATAACCCATTCCAGCCAAGCCTTAGGATTTACGCGGCAGATAACCAGCTGATACATTGTTTTTCTCATTTAAACACACCACTCCAAACTCTACCCTATTGTGTGAGACATGGAGTCGTAATTGTTCCGTCTCGTTTTATTCTCGCCTATATCGATCTGGGAGCCTGGTAAATGAAATCCAGATGTAGCTAACTACGTATTTGATATTGAAGTAGTATAATCTGAGACAAGTGGGGGTTACGACAAAAAGTGATTGACCCCATTTCGACTGGACTGTTTCGCTTCGCCCCGTTTGCCCCTAAGCGAGGGATATTGGGAACAAAAGGGATAAATCTTTTGGTTGTACTTTTACAGTACCTATTGTGCTATTTTTTTAAAGATCTATAGACGCTATCCAGCGTCGAAAAATCGTTTTTATTTATTTATTTGTTTATGTACACACAAAATACAAAAAAAGGAAAAACCAAAACATAACAAAAATAGAAGAGCACAAAGGTACTGCTTATTTCATGAGAAATTTCTTCCAGCAGACCTGCGAGAGGAAAGTTGGATAAGAAATAAGTTTTTCTACTAACCAGCTCAAAAAGACTCTTTTATCATTCTGCTTTTAAGTTCACAATGCAGTGCATTGAAGACAAGTGGTTTTAACTTCCGATACTCTAACAAGTTCAGGAAAGTAAGCCACCAAGAGAAAGAACTAGTTATTAGGAGTTCGTTTTTTTTTTGTTTTAACAGTGATCCTACATACGTAACGTTTTCTTTCATGTCATAACTGTCAGATTAACTATTAACTCACTAACAGATTACAGATTAACAACTCAACCTACTATTTTAATAGATTTTCAACTTTATCGCTAAAGCATCAGGTTCAAGAGCAGGAGAGCAGCGGTGGCCCAGTGGTAGCGGCCCCGACTTACGAGCGGTAAGTCGTGGGTTCGAACCCAGGCAGGCGCATTACTTTGTGTAATTTATTTCATCACCACTGATCTCAAAACGGTGAAGGAAAACCTCGTGAGGAAACCGGCATGTCTTAGAACCAAAAAATTCGAAGGCATGTGACATCTACCAACCGCGTGGTGGATTACAGCCCATCCCTCCCCTAGAGTGGAGGCCTGAGTCCCTGCAGTGGGAACATTACAGACTTATGATGATGACTCAACCTACTACAGACTGTCAAATATCTTAAATAGATTTTGAACTTTATCGCTAAAGCATCAGGTTCACGTTCGATTGAGAATATATCGTATTTCCCAACTATGTTGGGGTCGGCTTCCAGTCTAACCACATGCAGCTGAATACTAGTATTTTACATGGAGCGACTGCCTGTCTGACCTCCACAACCCAGTTAATACTAGGTAATACGATACTCTTTGGTAAGACTGGATGTCAGAAATCAGGTCACTGACTACCTGTAACGACTGCCAAAGCTCTATATATGGCAGCCGGGACCAACAGCTTAACGTGTTTTCCGAGGCACGGAGGAAACTCGGTATGTCAGGTGGTCACCCATCCACAGATCGACCTAGGCAAGCACAGCTTAACCTAAAGATCGACCCGAGTGGCAGTTCTTATTAACCTACGAGCTCCTCTTTAATAAATAATAATTAATAATAATAATTTATCTTTATTTCAGACATTAATGTCCATAAAAAAAACAAAAAATACAAAGAAAATACAAAAATACAACGAGAGTTAGTAGGGTTGTTAGTAGTACACAGAAATAATATAAAATACTAAGGTGTTAGTAATCTGTTAGTAAACAAAACAAGTTACACAAAAACAACAAAGCCTATTAAAAAAAAAAAAAAGTTAAAAAGTATCATATTATGTCCTTTGTCAGGCTCTTGACTAACTGTGTTCCAAATTTCATTTAAATCTGTTCAGTAGTTTTGGCGTGAAAGCGCGACAGACAGACAGACAGAGTTACTTTCGTTTTTATAATATTAAGTAAGGATTGCGGAAGGTCTATGCTTTTAACGCAATTCATATTATTATAAGTTTGCTAAAGTGGCCATTTTAGACCTGTACAAATATACCTAACATAGCAGTGCCCAAATAAAAGGTTCGTAATCACTTGAAGTACAATCGAGTGCGGAAGCTGTTGGGAACAGATAGTCGGATATAGTGAGCAATTAGTTTAACCAAACTTGTGGCACGGATGAACAAATATCTTTCTTAGGGTCCATTCACATATTTCCAACCGATTGATGGCAATAGGCTCGCCCCCTATTACATGGGACTTAAACATAACTGGCAAAATGTCGGTGTACTATTAGGTACACCTCTGCCTTACCCTTCGGGGATTACAGGCGTGATGTTATGTTATGGAATGTGTTATACTTATAAAAATATCTTTATAACAGAGAAGATTAAGTTTCCAAGCGATCCTTAATTACATTACACTTACTGCCGCAATCAGAGACGTTTAATGATTACTTAAGCCCTTAGTAAAGGTTTTGTATGTCAAATCTTTACTAAGTAACGGCTTAAGTAATCATTAAACATCTCTGAGTGCGGCAGTTAGCATAACAGACCCCTGTAAGTCCCTATCGCGTTGAGCAGTGTTGTGTTATGTTGGAGCCCCATGTAATAGGGAGCGATCCTATTGCCATTAATCGGGCACAGACCCGGACTCTGTGACTGTTGCTGGAAAGTTCTTGATAGAAAATCCTAATAACACTTTGCTCGGCGGGGAATCGATGCCAGGACCTCATGGTCAGCTGTTTTGCTTGTAACCACTAGATTAACGAGGCAGTCTTATCACATCATCATCAACAGCCTATTAATGTTCCCACTGCTGTGACTAAGGCCACAGAATACATAATAGTACTACGTACAGAAGGGACACTCCCTTCCCCGCACTCATATTAAATATCGCACCTCACCCCGCACTTCGAGGTATTCGTTGCCGACTCTTGAGCAAGGGCGCTCGCAATCGTAAGAACTCATTCGGTTTTCGCGACGCAAACCGTTGCACTTTCCGCGCCTTTTTTTACGCTACGACAACCCTACTAGAGTTAACGCACACATTTGCACGTGCACAGTGTGCACACACGTTATTTGATTACGTAGTAGTTTTAGGCAATTATTTGGCGAGCGTTGTATGGAGTGTCCGAGGTGTGCTAAGGCCTTCACTCTTTGAGAGGGAATGGGCTATAATTCACCACGCGGGCCCAGTGCGGGTTGGTAGATGTCACATGTCTTCGAATATTTATGGTTCTAAGACATGCCGGTTTCCTCAAGATGTTTTCCTTCACCGTTATTGAGAGCAGTGGTGAGTAAATAAAAATCACAAAGTAATGCGCCTGCCTGGGTTTGAACCCACGACTTACTGTTCTTAAGTCGGGGCCGCCACCACTGGGCCACCACTGCTTTTACTGGTAAATCAAATCAAGTTCAAACAAATGCGGAAGCTATCAAGAACAGATGGTTGGACACGGACAGTGAGCGGTGAGTTCAATTAAACCTGAACAGCCGGACAAGTATCTTACCTGGCTTTGTAGTGTTAAAGTGATCTGCAGTTGATGTGGCTGGCTGAGTTTGGCTTTGAGACACCTGGGTAAATTCCCATCTTTTATTAATTTACGCTAACAGTACATACATTTATAATCAAAAATAATTCATAGTATACAGGTTAGGGTTCTTAAATACGATGATTTTACGATGAGTTGAAATAGAAAAAAGTCAAGAAAGTGAATTGAATATTTTGGCCTGCCTTACTTTGAAGACATGGTTGGCGCAGTTTCTATATAAACCCTCAGCCGGGTGTCGGTCCTTGTGAGCCCCTTCCATGTTGCTGACATCTCTTTGAGGCGCGCGTGGAACACGAACTCGCCCTCGACACGGCCTGCCGTCGTCATGAGACGGACAGACGGCGAGCTAGCCCATTACTCACCGTCCACAGGCCCGCGTCTACGGTGGCCGGAAGCCATCATGTGGCACGGGTTGGACCCCCGGGAACATTACTCTGTATCACCTACAAGTTGTTCATCAAAATTTAATCCGGTCTACATCACCTTCCTGCCCTTGTTTCATTCTAGTTGGTATCGGTGTAACACGTTTTCTTCTTCTATTCTCCCCTGTTAGGGCTCGTTTACGGAGACACGGGGCGTCGCGCGGCGCGTGCAGAAGGCTCGGCTCGAGTTTTTTTATTTATTTACTAAGAGGCGCGTCCACCGCAACGAACTCTGCATTTTAAACTAACGATAAAAAGCGAAAAATCGCTTTTCGTAAAATCGACGTTTGAAATCGTTAACGTTTTCATACATCGCCATATGTTTGAATTAAAAACGCACAACGCGACGCCCCGCGTGTCCGTAAATGAGGCCTTAGACGTCACGACATTCTTTACTCCTTTGTTTTTCATATAATCTGAATTAATTTAAACAGAATTAACATTTTAAACTCAATCAAATAGTTTTCTATCAAAGTTTATACCTTCGTCGCCTTTGTAACAAAATTATACCTTATCAACTTAAACTTTAAAGTTCTCTTTAATGAAGTATCTTGTTTCTTTTTAGTTGCTACTCTTCAAGAACTTGACTTATCTAAGTTTAGTCATAGCCAGTTATAAAGTTGCGATCTGGTTTTTCTTTGCCGACACCTTGATTACATTTAATGGATAATTCCTAGGATCAACTCTCTTTAGTTATTTCTGGTTTTAATTTGTTTTTATTTTTTATGTATAAAGAGACTTTGAGTGTCTATGAGAATGCAGTTTATAATTTTTTTTAAAACCCTATATGAAGCAGCAATAAAAATTATAACTATTTTTATTATATGTAGCAGCACATAATATAAATAAAGTGACTGTTCATCTTCTTACTTTTATCAAGTAACAGCCATCGCTGTTTTATTGTTTACAAAAACATTAGACCGAAGCTCCAACTTTAACCTTAATATTGTAAATAAGACAGACATCTCTAGGCATTTTTATAGTTTGGGGTTCTAAGGTGTAAACTAAATCACCCATAGATTAAAATTAAAATACACAACAATTTTGTACACATGAAATTTATCATGAATTTGATTGATTATTAAGCTCTTGTCTGTAGTTTCAAGTTATTAGATCAATAAAACATTTTTTCGTTATTTTTATTTATCTTACGTTCCTTTCTTTTATCCAGACTTGCTAGATGTCAATTGATACAGTTTAATGATCATCGGATCGGTAAGAACTGTTTGTATTGCACAAATACGAATATTTTATTCCTTTGCCATCTGTGTAGCTCGTGGCGAAGTCTTCTGAGATACCCACTTAATGGACATGTTAACTTTAACTTTGTTTTGATCTACTATTACGACCAAGTTCTGGACTTTGCATTTTTATTTATTTTTTATTCTGAATTGATAATGATAACAAGATAGGAATTGCGCAAGATAATGTTTGACATTTTAATTTGGTCATGTACTCTATTCATATTGAATTAATATCAAAAGATAGAGAGAAATATATATTTAAATATATCCAAAATCCATAAAATCCACATCAGCTTCGGGAATAGGGTCCAAGCTGAGAGAGAAACCACCCCCTAACAATACGCGTTGACTTCAGAAGTAGGTACTGCTAATACAGAAATACATTATGTTTAATAACTGAAAGATTAGAATATATTTTTGAGTAAATAAATAAATTTCCAATCGTTGACAAATCGACGTATAAATTCTCGCACACTAGACGACTATATTAGCAATTATTTAAACTTACAAACCAAACACCCAGAGCCGAAACAACTATTGGCCATACAAACTTTTGTTCCGTGCGGGGACTGAACTTGCGACACGTAGTGCAGTAGTCAATCGCTCAGCCACTGTGTTAGTCATGCTTGCTTGACTTGCCGTTGATTATCTCACTATTACTGTTGCATTTACGAGTATGTACCTAGTTAGCTATAAACCACCCAAAAAAAAATTTGTTAGCATAAGAGTAAAGTTTTAATATTCAACTGCTAAAAATTTATTATGACAATCCATTTGGAATGAAATGGAAGAAAATAATTAATGGGAAAAAATTGTAAAATTCACCTTCAGACAGTATTCACGGGTGAAAGATTAGGAGTTCATACGTTCACCCGTATATATGTAGTAATATTGCTCAGGGCGCAGTTTATAGAGTCTAGTGTTGTAAGTTATCAGAATATAATTACTTTCTTTGAAATGACTGTACTTCACAGG
This sequence comes from Diarsia brunnea, assembly GCA_949774965.1. NCBI lineage: Eukaryota > Metazoa > Arthropoda > Insecta > Lepidoptera > Noctuidae > Diarsia > Diarsia brunnea. The sequence continues at coordinate 13,329,323 of OX459019.1, read as the reverse complement.
TAAATCCATCGATTTTGCACTTGAGAAACACAATACATCGTACGTTCCACGAAACCTATTTTGATTCTGCCTGCAAGATAAGAATAAGAATAATGGATGATTAAAAAAGATAATGAATAAAAGATGTTCGAGTCTAACGGAATAGATCTTTTTTTAAGCTATTGCATAGCTTCTATCGCGGGCCTTGAGCGTGGGGACCGAATCCAGAAATTCCGTAACGAAAATAAAAACCTAACAGTTTGACACTTGACAATGACTTTTTGAAATATCATGCTTGTCTCTTTAGTTCAGCAACCCGCCTTTAGGTGGCATTGGTTGTATTGGAAAACTACCGTAATCAGAAGTTTGTGAGAAAGTATATAGGTGTATAGGTGTTTATCATCTATGTACAACAGTGAATATCTGTACTCGTATAATTTGTGTACAAAGTGTTTTAAATATAAATAAACAAAGTGCATTTATTAATGAAGAAAGTCACGAAAAAATAGTGAAAGAAAATGAGTTAGTACTCTATATACATTCATTTTATTATTTTATTATAACAAATGCAGTATTATTTTTTTGTTTTGTTAATTTATGTATAATACTGCTATAAAGATAACCAAAATGTTGGGGAAATATAGTATTTATACTTACACTTTTACTAATCATCCTCATATTTTATAAAATATTAAATCTTATAAGTTTTCAATGTTTACTTTTCATCTGACATTACGTCAGTTGTCAAGATGTCATTTACTTTTTCTTTTAATTTGTGTCATAGTTTTTCTTAGTGGTTAGAACGACGAAGGTTACATTTGATTTATATAAATAAATAATTATAATTGCATAAGTTGATAAAAAATGCTATGCAATAGCTTTACCGCGGCAGTCTCCAAGTGCCACACGTCTTTTTTAGGGTTCCGTAGTCAACTAGGAACCCTTATAGTTTCGCCATGTCTGTCTGTCTGTCTGTCTGTCCGTCCTCGCTTAATCTCTGTGACCGTTAGCACTAGAAAGCTGAAATTTGGGACCAATATGTGTATCAATCACGCCGACAAAGTGCTAAAATAAAAATTGGAAAAAAATGTTTTATTAGGGTAGCCCCCCTATATGTAAAGTGGGAAGTGTTTTTTTTTTTAATTTTAACCCTAATGTGTGATATATTGTTGGAAAGGTATTTAAAAATGAATAGGGGTTTACTAAAATCATTTTTTGATAATGTCAATAATTTCGGAAATAATCGCTCCAAAAGTAAAAAACAAAGCGTCCCCCCCCCTCTAACTTTTGAACCATAAGTTTAGAAAATACGAAAAAAATCTGAAAAGTAGAACTTTATAAGGACTTTCTAGGAAAATTATTTTGAACTTGGATGGAAACAACAGATGGAAACTGCAGTTAACCAATATAATTTGGTCCCTGAATCGTATGAGCGCCTATACAATCCAGAGGTCAAGTTTCATTTGCCCGTATTTTTTTTTTAACTTCGTTTACATAATATTTTATTATCTACGGAACCCTACACTGAGCGTGGCCCGACACGCTCTTGGCCGGTTTTTTTTTTTTTTTGCTCTGGCAGAGCGAAAGGGAGTGTCAGACTTCTACTGACTAAAAACCACCCATGTTCCTTCTTAACCCTTTGTGTCGAGGCCGTGGTATCTCTTGCGAACAACCCGCAGCCCCGACAGAAACGGAATATATCCTTACATTTAATAATATGTATCGTACTCAGCCAATTCATTCATAGCACCACTCCTGTAATCCCCAAAGGGGCTAGGCAGAGGAACACCCTCATTTCACCAGCTATGCTTAAGCCCCATGTAATAGGGGCCATGTAATAATACCATCAATCGGGTAGAAATTCAGACTCCGAGGCTGCTACCGAAAAATTCCTAACGGATAACCCTAATAGGACATTACTTGACCTTGGAATCGAACCTAGCAACTTGCAACTAGACCAATGAGAAAATCATGCACTCTAATCACACACCAACCTGCAATAAACTTCAAGTAATGCTGACGCACCGTGTAACAGAACCCTTGATTACATGATCCGACATAGATGGAACGAACACTCGCGGATTCTAATTAACGTAGCGAGTGAGTTGTAAGCCGCGCCAGGTGAAATGGGAGTGTTCCATCACTTTAGTAGTGTGTAATAAAGTTATTTTATAGTAGGAAGCAAGATTGGAAGGCTGATTGGAAAAGCATAACGAGGAAAAGGTATATTTAGGGTGTAAAAGTACCCTTAACGCAAACGAAAGGCACTTGTTCTCCCCATCACTGTGATATTTTTTTTATTCTAGACCATACCTGGGAACCTCTTAGTTACGGAGATATTGGGGGTCAAAGTTCCAAATTTTTTACAGCTGTTTTTGTAAATACTGGTTTTTCAGGTTAAGACTTTACTTAAATTACCTCAATGACCCGTTTAATACTCAAAGCATCCACTAGCACAATGTTTTGACCCAAAAAAAAAAGTCGTTTCCTAACAAACATTTTTGCGTAGGGGTACTTAGTTTGATGTACAAAATGCTTGGTAATGTTTGTTTAATGTCGCAAATTAAAGTCTTCGATACGACGTGGATCTTGTCGGGTAAGTACGGGACCGAAACAAACAAAAAAATAGAAATAAATAAATATTAAAATTGTTAAAACATAGAACAACGCATACCACACCCACATAGGCAGATTTATAGTTTTATGTTATTGTGACGGATGAAAGTCATCAGCGCCACAAGCAGTTCGGGAGATTATCTGAACTTATTGCATTGGGGCCCACCATTTTCCGTCTCCTTTTATACAAACTGTCAGTAGCTGTCAATGTGTTTAATGAGGCGGCATGTAGGCGTGTCAAGTCCGACTCAACTTTAGTCCACGACTAAACATAGCAGCCTGCTAGAATACAACAAACTGTGCCAAGCAACGCCGCGGCTCAGTAGATAATTGCAGCCTACCTCTCAAAGGTGACGAGAGTACCACACGACCGGGTACGTGCCGCCGCATAGATCGACCCGGTTCTAATTAACGTGGAGTACCCGGGTACGACCCGATATTACCGGAGCCGAGACCAGCCTATAGGTTTTGAGTGATTTGTTTATGTATATACGGCGATACGTCAGATTATACATGTTCAATGTAACATGGCTTTACTTTCTATAGGTTTTACGTGCTATGAGAGATCCGTATAAACTGGTTTTGTATGGTTTAATTGGACGTCGTGCGTAAGCGGTTTCGATATTGTGAGATGAATCGTTTTGACTACTAGCCTTTAGGTTTAGTATGTCTGACTGGACTTTAAGAAAGACCTATAAAACGTTTTAAAAGTTTATCTTAGAAAACTGGAAGATACTTTTTTTTTTTTTGCGGGTGGAAAATCATTAAATAACCCCTCCTCTTGGCCAGAGCGAAAGGGAGTGTCAGACTTCTACTGACTAAAAACCACCCATGTTCCTTCTTAGCCCTTTATGTCGAGTCCGCGGTATCTCTTGCGAACAACCCGCAGCCCCGATGGGGACTGTTAACCCTCTGCGACTGTCGTGGTAGTCCAACAGACACCGCAAAATATTGTTTTAATTTTGGCTCTGGATCGAAAGTGGCGTTAGATATTATATCATGAAAGTTTACTTCAATAGCAGAAAATGTATATTTATGAAATTTTGATCATACAATTAACTATAACATTAAATGATTTAACTAAAACTATCATAATATTTGACAAAACACCACATCTGTTGGTAAATCACAAGATCTGCCTAGCCTTTTCCCAACTATGTTGGGGTCGGCTTTCAGTCTAAACAGATGCAGCTGAATACCAGTATTTCTGTTAGTAAATAGAACCGTAATATAGGGTGTAAAAGTACCCTTAACGCAAACGAAGGGCATTTGTTCTCCCCACCACTGCGATATTTTTTTTGTTTTAGACCATACCTGGGAACCTCCTACTTGTGGAGATATTGGGGGTCAAAGTTCCAAATTTTTCACAGCTGTTTTTGTAAATACTAGTATTTCAGGTTTAAACTTTACATAAATTACCTCCATGACCCGTTTACTATTCAAAGCATCCACTAGCACAATGTTTTAAGAGTGCTACATTGAGTTTTACCGTAAAATGTGATTTTTGACCCCAAAAAAAAAGTCATTTCCCAGCAAAAATTTTTGCGTAGGGGTACTTGGTTTGTTGTACAGAATGCTTGGTTGTCGGATGCGTGAAGGGTTCGTTTACACCCTGTATAGCAAGGGGCCAAAGAGGATCCTAATATCATTTTAATTAATTCATAAGTTCTCCACTGTGAAAATATTATATCTAATTTACTTTTGATAATTCAATTGAAAAGACTTCAAACGTTTGAAGATATGAATTCGGATTAGTCTACAATGAATATAAGTCTGAATTTTTCATTAATCTTATGCTCATATGAATCAAATATTATTTCAAGGAGCACTTATGTCACCACGCTTGAATTCCTATGCGGGTTGAAATGAAAAAATATTTAATATTAAATGCTGAAGAAATACAGAATTTTTTAAATTTATTTTTACATTTGGGTTGTGTACGCAGTGGCTGAGCGAATTTCTGCTGCAATGCGTGTTGCGGGTTCGATCCCCACACGACTGCATGCCTGACCTCCACAATCTATTTAGTATAATATGAGAGCCTTTGGTGAGACTCATTGTCAGACTTTCGGGCCACTGGCTACCTGTTACTGACTGCCAAAATAGGGATGTTTACTGACTGAAAAAACATTACCCTTTCCTTGCAGTTGGGTAAAGTAAAAAAATTGATTTAGTAATTAGTCCGTCTGTTAGACTTTCGAAAAATATTGGATACGTATGTTTAGTTTTATCAAATCAATAAAAATTGACGAAGATAAAACGCCTCAAAGATTTGAGTGGGGGGTTGTTACGTCACTAACCGGTAAAAAATATCATACTAATGTCTTAGAATATGACGTCACACGAGTTTTCAAAGCACTGTATCGTCTTCATTGTTTGTTTACGTGAAAATATACATGGCCAATATTTTTTGGAAATTAGATTTTTTTTGTTAACTACCCTATTCTTGAAATGACAGCCGGGTCCTACGACTTAACTTTCCCTCTCATAGTGAGGACACCCTGTGTCTCAGCAGTGGGAACATTATACGCTGAAAGTAATGCTAAAAGTACCATGTCTGTTATAGTCCTTACTAAAATAACAGCCTCTCATCTCCCATACCCAGGAACAGTCCAAAACAAAAGAGATCTACACACACAAAACTCTGAATTTTCTGAATACCAGCACAGATAAACATCTTCAATTCAGCAGCTTTACCCCAACCCACAGTACAGCAGCACAATAATTATAATATCATTCCCGCCGGAGGGTAGTGCATAGTGCACAAATACCGCGCCCCGATTGGTTGGAATATTTTTCCAAGTATTCGCACAAATATTTTCCAAGAGCAGTCGCGTTATAAACTGAATTCCTGACACGTTTGGCCCTACTACGGGTTTAAATGTCACAAGCTTGTTTATATAATAATTGAGAGCTACAAAAGTTGTGCTGAATATGCCATCAGTGTATATTATACACAAATCTTCCGACCCCTTTAAGGATTTTAAATTATAGAGGAAGGCGATTTAGTTACCAAGGCGGTGTGAGGATACTCAAATTATTAAACAACTTTTGCAAACAAAATAATATACGATTCGTGAAAAAACAAAAACATCGTCTATTGTAAAAATATTATAGTTTTGTTTTTAGGAATCAGACATGAGTTTCTTTGGGTTGTAGTACATTCGTCACAAAGTTAGTTCGCCATGAAAAAAAGTATGTGTAAACTCGCCACAGCTCTATTTTCATGAATAAAAATCCGCCATATTGGTTATTTCCGTACAGATAGCAGAAAAATCGTCGCCTGACCAACCTTGATTCAACCTGGATTTTTTTTCTAACCATCACACTAGTGTTATGGATAGGAAATAAGATTTACTAACTTTAACACCGGTATGATATTTTATACTCTATATAAATTTTGTGCAGATTGTCATTTGCACGAAATTCTGGGGTTTACAGGAGTAATGTAATGTGTTATGTAGGACTAGGGTGTCATAAGTTAATAGGAGATTAATCATTTCTTTCGGGCTGTCACCCCGTAGCTAATCTTCAACTGAATCATGACACCCTGGTACATACAAAATGAAAACAAAAAAAAACCAAAATTAACTTTGTTTGTAACCAGTACTTTAAGCAAAAGTTATGTAGGTACCTATGAAGACTTGTGACGAATTTACACATATTTTTTATGCATGTGACGAATACACTTTCAATATATGGAGTTTTCAAAATGTGACGAATTTACTTTGTGACGAATGTACAACAACCCGTTTCTTTCGAATATCTACAAATCGATCTCTTTTTTTTTCCGGTTTGGGCAGAGCGGAAGGGAGTGTCAGACTTCTACTGACTAAAAACCACCCATGTTCCATCTTAGCCTTTTGTGTCGAGGCCGCGGTATCTCTTTCGAACCACCCGTAGCCATGCCTTCAATCCCTTGGTTATACTCGAAATACATGATATTGCAGACAGATCCTTCAAAAAGCAGGTGACAAACAAATGAGTATCGAAACAACGGTAGCGCTGAACTATCGAATACCGCACACAAAACAATTTGTATATTGCGAAGAGCAGCGGATGCCAACGAACACACTAGCGGCTTTGATACATTATAGTTTGCAGAGAAATGTCAATTTGAGGTGACAGGAAGTTTCGAGTAGAATTGATCAGCATCATCATCTTCCTACCCTTGTCCCATTCTACTGTTAATTTGATTTAAATTCATGCACTATTGTTTATTAAATAATATGCATTTTTAAGTACTGTGGTCAAGTTCCTTTAAAAATATGAAATGAATTCTATCTAAACATGTTGATTTCCGTTTGAACGTTGAAAAGGAAAGGATAAATTATTATTATACAAAATATTAATAATTGTTAATTGCACTATAAATTATGTTGATTTTTACTTGTATTTTTAGAATAATCCTATATTTTATTTGTTATATTATTATGATTCTTACAGTTATTTTAATTTCGTAGCTCAATGTTTGCTTCCGAATACGGTAATGGCGGCAAAATGGCGGCAAAATGTCGTTTGTAGTCAATAATTGAGGTACAGCTGAGAATCTTGCTTATGGCCATTTGGTGATTATTGAGATTTGTCTAGATTATCACTGTGTATCACTGTGTCATACCGAAATAAAGTTATTTTGTAGAAGAACAGTTTTTGGATTTAAATAACCATTCAACACTACTTGGAGTTTGGGAACCCACTAGTTACGGAGATTATTGGGGGTCAAAGTTCCAAATTTTTCAAAGCTGTTTTTTTTAATATTCGTTTTTCAAGTTATAACTTAAATTACCTCCATTACCCGTTTACTATTCAAAGCATCCACTAGCATAATGTTTTAAGAGTGTTACATTGAGTTTTACCGTAAAATGTCATTTTTGTCCCAAAAAAAAAGTCATTTCCCAGCAATAATTTTTGCGTAGGGGTACTTAGTTTGATGTACATAATGCTTGGTTGACGGATTCGTGAAGAGTTCGTGGACACCCTGTATTTATCATCAAATTCATAAAAACACATTGCCATGGTAATATTACAAACTAACCAATATACAGGGTGGTGCCGACAATACGACAATAAATGAAACCACTGGTAGTTCTAGTTCATAGGAACATTATTAAGCTATCAAATAAATCTTAACACCAAAATAAAACAAATGAAAAAAAAACCAATAAAACTAAGTAGCATAAAATTGTAAACGAAATACATTACAATTTACAAACAAAAATATTGGTTTACTAACCTTAGGAGTAATTTGCACCGATTAACGTGTGGAAATAAAATGTAACAAACGAATTTGGCAAAGACATTTAGGTAGGTTATTGTCGTATCGTCGGCACCACGACGGTGTTAGGATTTATTTGATAGTTTAATAATGTTCCTATGAACTAGAACTACCAGTGGTTTCATTTATTGTCGTATTGTCGGCACCAACCTGTATAAATGAGATAGGTAGATACGATGCAGCAAACGGCACAAGTCTGATGACGACGCTGCATTGCGGTGACCTACATAGAAAAGTGTATGCAGGCTGTAGAGTACAAGGTTGTGTTGGCTTGTTCCAAATATTTCAAGTAATTAGTCCCTGAGCCATTCCAACCGCTAGACCCACGGATCAGTCAGTGCCTAGTAAGTCTAGTGGTGGCAATCAGGACTGCTGAGCATGTAGTTCTGGGTTTAATTCCCGGTTTGGCCAAAGTGACGGCCACGACACGGACGGACGGCACGGTTGGCGCTGTGACTGAGCGATTGGACTGCTGCACTGCTTGTCGCTGGTTCGATTCCCGTACGTTACAAATATTTGTATGACCTACAGATAGTTGTTGTTGTTGTTTCAGGTTTGGGTATTTGTGTATGTGAGTTTAAATGTTTGTAAACGCACCCACGATACAGGAGAAATTCCTAGTGTGGGGTAACGTTTTATTAAAAAAAAAATAGTATTATCGGGTTTTTTCATCAGGAACTTCGGCAATCATCGTTTCTCTTCGGAAATATGAACGGTTACGCGGTTACAATCTAATTTTTTAGATATTATCTTGCATTATTCACATCATCATCATCATCTCGTTGCCCTTATCTCCTGTTACTTGGGTTTTTCTCCCTTGTCAATAGGGGATCGGACAAAAAAAAACTAATTTTAGTCCGTCAGATAGATTTCCAAAAAATATTGAACGCATATTTTTTTCTTTTTTCACATAAACAAAAAATGATGACGATACAGTGCTTTGAAAACTCGTGAACTCCTCGAAAACGTCACATGTCAGTACATTTTTTACCTACAAATGACGTCACAACCCCCCCCACTCATGATCTTTGACGCGTTTTATCTTCGTCAATTTGTATTAATTTGATAAAACAAAAAACACGTATCCAATATTTTTCGATAATCTAACAGACGGACTAATTAGAATCATATTTTTATGACATAGTCCGGTCCCCTATTACCGAGCAATCATTTATTTCATTATAATCCTTTCATCTTTTCTATTGTCTTCCCCTATCTTCATTCATGAACATATTATATTTATCACTTTTTGAGTCACTTGCGACTCGTCCCTCCTGAGTCAGCAAAAACAATCATCAGTTTATAAATCAAATTGCATGCGTCGTATAACATACAGGTTGTTACAGGAGCCTTCACAAACTAATTTTTTCTAGCATCATCCTAGATAGCGCCACTAGTAATAAATTCACACCTACGCCAAAATTATCTTGTAATTCTTAGTTACGGCCACTCGAGCCATGAAAAACTGGTCGGTTGTTCTTTCATAAAGGGAGTTGATGTAGTTCCCTGGCGAAATTTTAGTTTTAAATCAGGATTTATGTGAGCACTTGTTGTATTGGTCAGTGTAGTTTTTTATACTGTTACCTAGCATAAAACCTAGAGTAATTAAGAGAAAATGTAGGTGGTATTTTCTCTATACAAACGCTCTCGCCTGTTTTCTTTCTGGTTTACGACACTAAAGCAAAATTGTTTTTACAGTTAGATAAATCAACCTATCTACTCGTATGTCCCTATGTTTTCCTTTTTGATAACCCGTTATATTTATAAACACTACAACCCTTAGAAAATGCTCAAATTGCCTATTTAGACTGCTGTTAATAGAGCCCTTTTTGTTTTGGCGGGTGGAAAATCATCGAATAACCCCTTGGGCAGAGCGAAAGGGAGTGTCAGACTTCTACTGACTAAAAACCACCTATGTTCCTTCTTAGCCCTTCATGTCGAGGCCGCGGTATCCCTTGCGAACAACCCGCAGCCTCGACAGGTGCTAATAGAGGCCTTGTGTCCAAATTTTACAAAAATATTAGTAAAAAAACTGGCCAAGTGCAAGTCGGACTTGCAGATGAAGGGTTCCGTACCATCGTAGTAGGGAAGCCCCCTATAATTTGTGTTCTTTCTTGTTAAAGCGGCAACAAAAACACAACATAATAACAACATCTGCCGCATGTCGGAGGAGCAATGGGCAACAGTTACCACTCAGTGGATACCACAAAGCAAGAAACGACAACGGGACAGGCCCAAAAGGAGATGGCGGGATGAGCTGGACTCTTTCTCTAAGGATTGGTCTACTGTCGCACTAGATCGCAAAAAGTGGAAGGAGGGAAGTGAGGCCTTTGCCCTGCAGTAGGACAGCATAGGCTCATAATAATAACAACATTTTGATTTTTTAAATATATCTGAGCTTGTATGATATATGTACCTAGTTATTTAAAATTCTATCGTAACGATGAATAAGATCGTATCCCAAACAACCACGAACATTGCAGCATAAAAAAACACAAAAAAGTGAAAAATAACTTTAGCTTCTGAAGTCGGTGACTTTTGTTTGTTTTATTCAGTTTTTTTGTCACCGACTTCTGAAGCTAAAGTTATTTTTCACTTTTTTGTGTTTTTGAAGTCGGTTTTATTTTTTGCAAAAAAGTTTTTTTATTTTTCCATTTTTAGTTGTAATATCCTTTACAAATATTTGATATTCATTAATTTTACGTTGTTAACAATACATGTCACGGTAATAGGCTTATCCGCAATAAAATGGAACTTAACATACCTAACTCTCGAAATCTGGGCGTCCTGTACACATCTGCGTACCCCGTCAGAGCATACAGGCGTGATGGTAAGTTAAGATGTTGCGTAAACAATAAACATCCAAGCGATTGCAGCAATCACGACAGATTTGCTGTCTATTTTTGAAAAGTTCTATTGTATATCTCCGAAGATCAGGATCAGATCTTCACCAAATTTAAATGGGACCACCTCAGGAGTATACTCTTTCAAATAAAAAAAGAATTTTGAGAATCGGTTCACAAATGGAGGAGAAATCAGGTAACATACAAAAAAAAAAAAAAAAAAAATACATACACACGAACATATAACCTCCTCCTTTTTTGAAGTCGGTTAATGAAACCACAAACTGAGAAACCCATATATTGCTAGAAGTTTAGCTAAAGCATACGAGACTCGTATCGACGAAACAACCTAATCACATTTACGGCTACATTCCAAATCGTACCTTTTCTTGTCTTCATAAGGTTTATTTTATAAATGTGGTAACTGTAAACTGCTAGCCGGATTTTTGGTAAATGAGCCTTTAGGGAATATGATAGGACCCATGGGCTGTGCTACCATTGTTGAAGATAAAAGCTTGAAGTACATTATGTACAAGGGCTGACGTATGGGAAAAATTACGAAAGACGCGGTTTTGTAGATAGGACAAGTTCATTTATTATTTTACGCGTAAATATAATTTATAACACAACTTCAGGCCTGTAAGTCAAAGGGTTAGGTAGCCTCAAAGGGTTAGCATCTTGATTCCAGGCCTGTTACTGACCCGTCGGAGCTGCGGGTTGTTCGCAAGAGATACCGCGGCCACGACATGAAGGGCTAAGAAGGAACATGGGTAGTTTTTAGTCAGTAGAAGTCTGACACTTCTTTTCGCTCTGCCCAAGAGCGGGAGGGGTTATTTGATGATTTTCATAAAAAAGGGTTAGGTATCTACACTTAAGTCTCATGTAATAGTGAGCACGCTTATTGCCATCAACCGGACACAAATCCGGATTTCGCAGCTACTACTGCGAAATTGATGGAAAAACTCAATAACACTGCCCGACCTAGGAATCGAACGCAGGACACCATGCACCACCATGCAGGTATTTCTCAATAGCAGCAATGGAGACTGAATTTGTGGCCGGTTGAAGGCACTAAGCTCGGCTTCTATTATGGACTTACAACAAAACCGATGAAATGTGGGTGTACTATCTGGTACACTTCTGCCTAACCCTTTGGGGATTACAGGCGTGATGTTATACAGGATGGTGCCGACAATACGACAATAAATGAAACAACTGGTAGTTTTAGTTCATAGGAACATTTTTAAACTATCAAATTAATCCTAACACCGTCGTGGTGACGACGATACGACAATAAACTACCTAAATGTCTTTGCCAAATTCGTTTGTTACATTGTATTTCCATACGTATATCGGTGCAAATTATTCCTAAAGTTAGTAAACCAATATTTTTTTGTAAATTGTAATGTATTTCGTTTACAGTTTTATGCTACTTAGTTTTATAGTTTTTTTTTTTATTTTTTTTTATTTTGCTGTTAAGATTTATTTGATAGTTTAATAATGTTCCTATGAACTAGAACTACCAGTGATTTCATTTATTGTCGTATTGTCGGCACCACCCTGTATATGATTTATAATAGAATATCTCTATCTCTAACTTAGACGACATCATCCGACGTGCTCTTGTCGCCGTCGTCGGCGTGCCAGCTGTTTTAGAACCCAATGGCTTGGCACGCGACGATGGCGAGAGACCGGACGGCATGTCTATAATTCCATGAAATATGGGTAGGCCTTTAGTGTGGGACGTAACATGTGTCGATACTCTTGCGCCCTCACACCTTCAAAGTTCATCGTACTGCGCAGGTGGTGCCGCTGCGGCTGCAGAGAACCTCAAGCGGTGTAAATATATAAATATGTAGTAACCTTTGTGAAAACTATATTTTCGAGCCGTTTGTGGTTGAAATTCTGGGGCCTTGGGGTCCGAGTGCTCATAGCCTGTTTAAGGAAATCTCAAAACGCTTAGTTGACGGTTCTCGTGACCCAAGGGCTGACTTTTATCTTGGCCAGAGGCTAAGTGTTGCCATACAACGTGGCAATGCCGCCAGTCTTTGGGGCACATTACCGGCTGACAGACTTGAGGAGCAGTTTTTTGATGCCTTTTTATAGTTTCTTGTTAGTTTATTTATTAGTTTTTAATTAATGTACATAGTTACTTTATTAGATATTTCTTGGTATACAAAACATGCCAAAAACGACAATGAATATCTATTTCTAGGTTTTTTAAAGTGGTCAAAAATTCCCTCTGAAAACCACAAAAGTTTAAACTATCTTGATAAGAGCTCTGAAAACGAATAACTATTGTGCCGAAACCACGACAAAGGAATATAATCACAGCAATGATTCGTTCAATTCTATTTCAGAGTCCCTACAAATATGTCTACTGGGGCATAAATATTTATCACTGAAATAAATAAAATACAGATTTACCTCCTGATACAGAGACGACTGTTTGAAATTGGTGTATTTTATACAAAGAATAAAAAGAATTATCAAAAGAAGCAAATCATAATTGTTTTAACAGCTCCTAATAGATACCGGACTGTTTGTATTTCGTGCGACAGAGATAACGCTCTACGGAGCCGAAATTAGCCGATTGTCTCTTTCCAAAGGTCGATGTGCAATATTTATCGCCGGGTACTGTAAATCTGTATTTTATTTAAACTTAGCTCTTTGTAATCTTCGAGTTTTCTATCTGTTAAGTTACTTAGTCTGGTCGTATCTCGTGTTCTGTGTAAAGTTCTCATTTAATTTTGGAATTTAAGGTGTTAGATTGTAATTTAAGAACTATCATCAAACGCCTATTCGTTTCCCAACATATTGGGGTTGGCCTCCAGCCCAACCAGCTGAATACTAGTATTTTGCATCGAGCGACTGCCTATGACAAGTTAGTGCTAAGAAATACGATACCATTTGGTAAAACTTTTGTCTGACTTTCAGGGCACTGACAACCTGTAACGACCGATTTTAATTTATAAAAATGCAAAACAATATCTAACTGCCGCACTGAGAGATGTTTAATGATTGCTTAAGCCGTCACTTAGTAATAATTTGACATCCAAAACCTTTCTTAAGTGACGGCTTAAGTAATCATTTAACTTCTCTGAGTACGGCAGTTAGAACTTAGATGGTAACAAGCGTTCGTATTACCGAAGATTGACGATGATTGCCGAGGGATATACGAGTACATACTTTTCCTGGGTATTCTAAAAGTGGTACAAAAGGCTAAGGAAGTTTCATAAACGACAAACAAAAATCACTTGCGACTGGCATTTTGTTTCAGGAGCTCTTAAAGCTCGGGTTTATATTTAGGTAAAGCTGTGTTTGTCTAGGTAGTTAAGGGAGGAGCTCGTGGCTTAATAAGAACTGCCACTCGAATCGATCTTTAGGTTAAGCTGCGCTTGCCTAGGTTGGTCTGTGGATGGGTGATCGCCCATTACATACCGAGTTTCCTTCGTGCCTCGGAAAGCACGTTAAGCTGTTGGTCCCGGCTGCCATATATAGATCTTTGGCAGTCGTTACAGGTAGTCAGTGACCTGAAAGTCTGCCAACCAGTCTTACCAAAGGGTATCGTATTACCTAGTGTTAACTGGGTTGTGGAGGTCAGATAGGGAGTCGCTTCATGTAAAATACTGGTATTCAGCTGAATTCGGTTAGACTGGAAGCTGACCCCAACATAGTTGGGAAAAGGCTAGGCAGATGATGATGATGACTAGAATTTTATTTGAGATATTCACTAGTTTTTGGGGTTCCGTACCTCAAAAGGAAAGAACGAAACCTTTATAGGTTCACTCGTGTGTCCGACCATTCCTCCCCATCCCTGAAACTACTGAGATTAAATTTTGAAAAAAATACAGAAATTAGTTCAACACTTCTAGATTACAGGAAAACCTATAAGAAGTCTATGGTGGTAAAATAACACGGAAATCTCTCAATACCTACTACAATGGTACGGAACTTTTTTTTTTTTTGGGGGGTGGGAAATCATCAAATAACCCCTCCCGCTCTTGGGCAGAGCGATAGGGAGTGTCAGACTTCTACTGACTAAAAACCACCCATGTTCCTTCTTCGCCCTTCATGTCGAGGCCTCGGTATCCCTTGCGGACAACCCGCAGCCTCGACAGGCGTCGGCCCTTGCGGGCCCCTTCCATGTTGCTGACATCTCTTTGAGGCGCGCGTGGAACACGAACGCGCCGTCTACACGGCCTGTCGTCGTCATAAGACGGACGGACGGCGACGGCTTACCCATCACTCACCGTCCACAGGCCCGCGGTACGGAACCCTTCATGTGCAAGTCCGACTTGCACTTGGTAAGTTTTTTAGCCGTTTTGTGTATCCAGGCTTCTGTATCTTTCTATGTTGTGGCATAATTTAACAATAGTAGGTTGGTACACCTACGTGTTGTGGTCACTAATCCTCTTGTGCCTCCATTGCCATGGTTACAACCTCTGGAGGCCTACCTTGTGTCAATTTACAAGGCTTTGTCATGTAGATCTATCGAGTAGTTTTGATCTTGATGAATTAGTTATGATATTTATAGATGCAATGATTTTGGTTATAAAATGATATTATATTGATTGATTATATCAAGAGGAACGTGTCTTCTTTGATTGTTTTGGTCGTGTGGAGAGGATGAGTGAAAGGTGACTAACAAATGGTATTTTCAAGGCTACGGGTCCTTCGGGGCTGTGGGATTTTCGAAAGAGATACCGCGGCCTCGGCACAAGGGCTAAGAAGGAACATTGGTGGTATTTAGTCAGTAGAAGTCTGACGCTCCCGTCTTAATCTGGCGCAAAGTCTGTGTAATAGATGGCTCGCCTTCTAACATAGGTTTATAAAACACAACGAAACGAGTGTATATTAATGGGTACACCTCTACAGCACCTACCACCCTTCGGAAATTACAGGCGTGTCGTTATGTAAGTCTGTTAGCCTCAACACTTGTTTATTTCGTAAATGCTTAGAAGACTGCTGAAGAGCACTTACTTTTCACTTAATATAAATTTAACTTTGGTACTATGAACCGTAATACTCAAGCCCATTTTGTACACAGTTCTCATATTTCCTTAAGAGCCTTCATAATACCTTGCATACCTTTATGGCTCATTAAGGCTCTAGAAATAACTTTAGAACCTTAATGAAGCATACCTTTTGGCTCATTAGCGCTCTAGAAATATCTTTATTATCTGAAATGGAAATTAAAACAAAATTTCACGTATTATTCCTCAAAAAAAACTGTTGTGACAGTTTCCCGATCCATCATCTGCTTAGCCTTTTCCTAGTTCTGTTAACCTCTAAGTTAGTCTAAGTTCTGGAAACCTACCCCAGGTTTCCAGTCTAACCTAAAGCAGCTGAAAACTAGTATTTTACATGGAGCAACTGCCTATCTGACCTCCACAAGACAGTACTGGGTAATACAATACTCTTTGGTAAGACTGGTTGTCAGAATTTCAGACCACTGACTGCCTATTACGACTGTCACAGATCTACAGATGACAGCCGGGATCAACGGCTGAACGTGCTTTGAAACTTGGTTTGTAATGGGTGGTCACCCATCCACAGTCCAACCTAGGTAAGTGCGGCTTAAATTGAAGACTGATCTCCACATGCCGACTCCACATGCAAGACTGACATGCCGGTTTCCTCACGATGTATTCCTTCACCGTTTTGAGAGCAGTGGTGATGAAATAAATTACACAAAGTAATGCGCCTGACTGGGTTCGAACCCACGACTCACTGTTCGTAAGTCAGGGTCGCCACCACTGGGCCACCACTGCTCTACCCCTACCTGCCTACTTGTTCGTTGACGCCTAACTTTGAAACACATTTACACATAATTATATTCAAGTACTGTTTATTTTATTTTTTTGTATACCTACATAATATTTATGCTGTCTTGGCTTTCGTGCGTTTGTTCCCACGGGTGACCACTGAAAACCAGCGCTGTGCTGTGGGTCCCCATAGCACAGCAAAATGCTGAGTGGTAACCTGTTTGTCGCAGTCACGACGTACAAGCTGTTAACCATTTTTTTATTATGAAATGAAATGAAATGAAATTATTTATTTCAGACACATGGTACAGGTCCATATTATATTATTATCACTGCTTATTTTATTTCTTACTGTTTGTTATCATCATCATCATTTCAGCCATAAGACGTCCACTGCTGGACATAGGCCTCCCCAGAAGGGGGGGATTTGCTATAATCGCCACGCTTGGCAGGCGGGTTGGCGATCGCAATATGGTTGTTAACAAGGCACAGAGAACGCTGCTGCCCATTCTCTGGTAAGTCCCTTAGTCGCCTCTGACCCCCACAGAAGATATGGAATGGTGCTATTCTTTATGTCCGACACCACACGGAACTGTTTGTTATGAATGTATTATTTTTTTCTCTCTTTTGTGTCTTCTTGTGTGTTCCTGTTTCTGCGACAAATAAATATTTTTCTTTCTTTCTTACATATAAATACCAAGTATAAAAGCACCGTCACACCGTCCGAGTGGTGAATTGAATCAGGTCAATAAAAAACGCCAAAGCGACAGGCCCTTTGAGACGTATAATTCAATTGGAAACTAGAAATTTCAGAAAGAAACTTTTATAGCGCGTGAGGGTCAATGGGGATTCGTGTTTTATGTGAGTGAGAGAGCGTTGAAAGAGAATTTGTTTTGTTTTTATTAGTGTGGTGACATATATTTCTTTGCCACAGCTCTCAAAAGGGTGAACGAAAACATCGTGAGAAAATCGGAATGTCTTCTAACCAAAAATTCGAAGACATGCGACATTCACAACTCTCTGACCAGAGTGTTTCGAGACAGACGAGAGATACACCAACCCGCACTGGACCCGCATGGTGGCTTATTATAGCCCATGACCTCTCATGGAGCGAAGGCCTGTGTTCCAGCTGTAGAAACGTTAAAGACTGAGGATTCTTATGCTTTAGTATGAGTGATGGGTTGCCCTCGATTTCCCTAGAATCCCATCATCAGATCCTGACTTGGTGACAATTGGACCACCTCGGGATTATACTCTTTGGGATACAAAAAGTTGATTGCTGCTTCCCTTGCGCTTTTGTTTGCATATTACGTACCTACGTTTGAAAAGTGTACATATTTGAAAATCAGTTCATTAATGACGGAGATAACCGGAAAAAAACATACAGACGAATTGAGAACCTCCTCCTTTTTTGGAAGTCGGCTGAAAACGTCGAACGAATAAAAACATGCTTTGTGCATTGTAAAAATGTCGAACGAATATAAACATGATAAAACACATACAGCAAATTGACCATTCATTACTTGCATAGTTACAGACTCATTAAAACACTTTCTCGACGTCTAAACGCCACTAAATGTAAACACTACAGTGTAAAGTTTGTTTGAAAAGTATTTGATACTGCACGAGTGCACGCTCTAAGTGTATCGTTGGTATTCCTGGTCCGTAGTGTAAATGAGGCCCGCTACGGTAAAGTCGACCGTCCACCACTACGTTAGATACTGTTTTCATTTGTTTGACAGCCACAGCATAGATGCTTTAGTTTTCTGTTGTGGCCCAGTGGAAATAGCCGCTTTTTTTTGGGGGTGGGAAATCATCAAAGGACTATAAGGAAGCGGCGGAAGGAAGTGTCAGACTTCTACTGACTAAAAACCACCCATGTTCCTTCTTAGTCCTTTGTGTCGAGGCCGCGGTATCTCTGTCGAACAACCCGCAGCCCCCTTCCATGTTGCTGTCATCTCTTTGAGGCGCGCGTCGAACACGAACGCGCCGTCGACACGGCCTGTCGTCGTCATAAGATGGACGGACGGCGAGCTACCCCATTACTCACACGAAATTAAGTACAGATGCATTATTTAATAAATTTTCAACTTTATCGCTAAATTCTAGAGGCTCAGCACCATATGCTCGAGAAGGAGCTTTGATGTCTTTGGGTACATTGCCAGAAAAAAAGGCGAGAACTTAGAAAAGCTACTGATAACGGGCAAGGTGGGCCGGAGAAGACCCAGAGGCAGAAGCCCAATGCGCTGGTCAGACCAGTTCCGCTCTGCCCTAAACACTTCAGTCTACGATGCCTTACATGCTGCCGAAGACTGAGTGAGCTGGCGCAAGACAGTCCGGGAGAAAGTGATCCAAAGAGGCCACGACCCTCAGCATTGAGGAAAAAGGACGCAAGGAGGAGAAGGAGAATCGCTAAAGTATTAGGTTCCAGGATGACTAGGCAGATTTCACAGTTTCACGTAGCTTCGTGTACAATAGCTTAGCTGGAAACTGCAGTGTACAAATTCATTAAGTTATGGAACATGTAGCATGTTTCTAACCATTAACTGAACCTATAGAAGTTAGCATATTTCTCTGACTATGCAAAGTTTAACATTGTTACCTTATGGCTTTCAATTAATGGACACACAGGTAAATGGTGTTGATACAGCTTGTTTATGTATGCAAGCAAGCGTGTGATATATGTTTTTACATCATTGTTGGCTTTTCAATTTCAAAAGGCTACGTTGGGGTGAGTAAACCTGTCATGGGACAAAATAGTCACTATGGGGAGCCCTGACACATTTAGAATACATGGCAGCCGACCTCGTAGAAGATGACGGTATGGACTGGACAAAACATATTATCTGCAGAGTCTTTTCCCAATCTAAACTAATATTATAAAGAGGAAAGATTTGTTTGTTTGTTCTGATTTAACTCAAAAACTACTCGACCGAGTTTAATATTTTCACCGTTAGAAAGCTACATCTTCACCGAGTAACATAGGCTATGTTTACTTCCAGAAATAATTAGGGATCCCTAATAATACTTGAATAATGTAGCCCAAGGTAATACGTAGTACTATTATGTATTCTGTGCCAAGGTGTAAAAAATAATGTCATAAAATGTCTTTCACAGCACGCGCTGCATAAACTATTTTTGATAGTACAAACAATTGTAACACAATAAAGAACACATCAATATCTATAAACAAAAACCATGATTAAATAAGCTTCCGACATCCACGCGGGCGAAGCCGTGGGCAAAAGCTAGTTATTTTTTTTTTCTTTTAATTATGCTGGTGTCGGCTTCCAGTCTAACCGGATGCAGCTCATACCAGCATATTATATGGAGCTACTGCCTACCTGTCCTTCACAACCCAGTTAGAAATTTCTAATACGTTAAGTATCCTTGAAGACTGTTTGTCAGACTTTCGGGTCACTATCTATAAAGGCTGTCAAAGGCTTAGCAAGCTTTTCGAGGTATGGAGAAAATTCAGTATGTAATGGATGGTCACCCATCTACGGACAAGCCTAGGCAAGCGCATCTTACCTAAAGATCGACCTGAGCGGCTGATTTTTGCCATGGTACAAGCCAGCAGGACAAGTCGTCTAAATTGGCTCTGGATTGGTAACTGGAAGTCTGGAAAGATGGTTTTGTCCAGCAATAGGATGATGCATCTAACAGTGACAATAACCTGAATCCTTCGAGAAGCTTTTGAACGTCCATTTACCGTTTAACAAATAACGAAACATTTCCAACAAGCCGTTTTACCGACACTTCAACCATTCGACAATGTTTTAATTGACCATAACATTGTAAAGTATAGGAAAGTGCCAAAGATTGAAATCTTTAGATGTGCTTTTACCGCACTGAAGTCACGCGAATAAATGTTACCACTGAAAAAGTAGGCTTGTACATTCCACATGAAAAGATAGTGATGAATTTCAGGATGAGTGAACGAGACAATATCTTACTTACATACACATCATTATGTCCCTAGTTATGTTTAAGTCCCATATAATTTTGACGTCTGCTCCGTGGCTGTTACAGAGAAATTTCTGATGGCAAAACCCACTAAATAATTTGCCCGACCACAGGATATTATGTTTTATAGTCACGATTGCGAGCACTAGATCAACGAGGCATCATTCAACGCTCAGTGACATAGTGCACAAGTGAAGTGATACTAACATAGTTTTAAGGTTCTATTTAATAACACAAACTGTATTATTTATGTATATTTTGGTTAAGGCATTGATTGAATCTTTGTTACCTGAAACTTATTTAAATTCTATTATATATTAGTATAATTATATTTTTTGTCAACGAAAGAGGAACGTTATAATTGGACGTGTTATGGCTAATCCAACGACATAAATCTTTGACGCAAGGTACGGGTGAAACAATGTCAAGTCCCTAACACGATAGAATCGGTAATTATATTGTATTGGACAATAAAACTGCCATTTTATTAATAGGGCGAAATGTTCCTGACAGGGGTTTATGTATTATTTATTGATCTCCATTGCTATGACCTTTTAAGGGTAGATCCATGAAAGTTTATGGCGGAGAACGATATAGGGGCGTTAGATAGGGATTTTAGGAAAAGGCTCGTGTTTGGCGTACTTATAGTGAAATGATTAGGGTTGAGTAATGGAAATGATAAAAGGGTTTTGTTTTTGTAACATTACTAAATATTCGAGTATGGTCAGATATATGAATGAGGACAGGGCTAAATGAGTAGTACTTATATTTATTTATTAAGGAAAAACAAACAGTAACATATTACAGGTTAAAACAAGGCTTAAATACTAAAATATAATAAATATGCTACCCACTACGTTTTCCACAGATTACTTTAAATGATTAATAACTAGAGAGACATTTATCTATATGATCTTAAACTAAAATAACAGTTACAATAAGTGATGCATTATATACGAAAAGTTACACAATAGGCCACACAATACATTTCTATACCTACTCGTACATATTACATCACAATGGTCGACTGCCGATCCTTAAGAGCTGCGTGGATTTGCTTCCTGAATACGTTTTTACTGAGGAAAAGTATATCATCTTCATCCACAGCACAGCCCAAACCACAGTTGGGTATGCCTCTCTTTGCTTGAGCCAAGCTCCACGCTCTTTTACCAGCTTCAACCAAGATTTTCCCGCAATGGCAACATGTTGTCTGCCCATCCCTACGCCGGACGACCAACACTTTTCATGCTATAGACGCCACTCAGTAACAGGTTTACTTCATCTGCTATAATCGTGCTGTGTTAGGTTTCCTGCACAATTTCATTTGAGTAACGTAACCTGATGTCCAATATCGAAGGTATATGAATCGTAAAAGTTTGTGTTCTTTATTTGTCTGTCATGTCTTTTTTTTTATAGAGTGGGTATCATCGAAAGACTCCTCCCGCTCTGGGCAGATCGGTAGGGAGTGTCAGACCTCTACTGACTAAAAACCACCCATGTTCCTTCTTAGCCCTTTGTGTTTGTGTGTGTGTGTGTTTGTGTCATGTCTACCTTCACTGAAAAAATCTTTAAGTTCAAATATTCTTTGTCGTTGGTCCAGTGGTCACAAGCGCGACTGCTGAGGATGAGGTACTGGGTTCGATTCCCAGGTCAAAATAATATCGTTGTTGGGTTTTCCGAACAGGAGTTTTTCATTAGTGGAGTCTGAATTTGTGTCCGGTCGATTGAAATTGGCTCACCCTCTATTACATGGGACTTAAAAACATGTGAACTAGCGAAATGTGGCCATACACTGGAGACACCTTTGAATAATCCAATGGAACTAATTTAATTTTAAAACGTTTCACCTAAATTTTTAAACAAGTTTAAATGTTTTAAAACCGAAATCAGACTGTACCGGTAACAAATTACATCCTATACAATAAAGAGCTTGACTTGCCCTTAATAGCTTAAGGCGGGTTTACGATCGCCCCGCGATAAATCTATTTATTGCCGATATCGACAGCTAATACCAAGCACTTGAACCGAGCTACAGCTTGAAATATAAGCGGGAAGCGATTAGAAATTAACGGTGGTATCTATGGTCAAGTTTAAGTAATAACTAGAGATTAAGTAATAACTCATGTAGTCTTTTTAAGCAATGAAGTGGAAATTTTCCTAATTAATTTGGATAGGGGATCTAAATTATTTATCTGAGACTTCGTCGAGCTTCATTGTCCTGAACCTTTTTTGGTGATCGCCATTGTTAATTCTAGCTTTCAGCAGTTGCAGTGGTTTGGAAATAGCGTTGAGGGCTTGCCCCATCAAAACAATAGACAAAAACGAAAGCAAAGCTAAGAGCTCAAACTTTTAACAGTTTTAATTTGAAGCAACTGGAAGTTGACTTGTTTCGGGTAATCGCCGAAACGGCTGGACCAATTTTGACGAAATTTACTCTACTCCCAGATAACTACTGTTAGAAAGAGTAACTAAGGCTTTTTTTTTAAAAAAAGATTAGGGTTGACGTGCCAAAAAAATAAAACCCATGCGTTTGTTGACAAAATATGGAAGGAATATTTTTTTTTTAATATTGAGGAAGGTTGCGGGCTACAGCTAGTTGTATTAATTGAAAGCATTACTAACGAACTTGTCTTAAGCAGTCTAGCACTTGAATAAAATCTAAAATATAGAGGTCAGCTTGGTTAACACATTTTATGCCTGGACAAGACCATACATACGAGTACACAAGATAAAAAAACGACGTTCTTTTCTTTATCTTGAAAAACCTTAAAGAAAAATATGTGCAACCCAGTTTTAAAATCTAGCTGCCATCCGCTTTTGCGTCAACACCGCCCCGTTTCCTGAACATAACCTCTTACATTTTATGTTCCTTCACTGTTTACAAAACGGTGTCGTTAAAGTCCAAAGTGGCATAAACAAAATGTTTTGTGTTACAATAGGTACGTAATTTGATGTTTTATTTTGTAAGAGATTTTAACGAGAGTCGAAAGTGAAAAGTATTTAATGCTTTATTGTTAGTAGATGGCTTGATGAGCCGCTACCATCGTCATCATCTGCCTAGCCTTTTCCCAACTATGTTGGGGTCGGCTACCAGTCTAACCGGATTCAGCTGAATACCAGTATTTTACATGGAGCGACTAGCTATCTGACCTCCACAACCCAATTAACACTGGTTAATACGATACCCTTTGGTAAGACTGGATGTCAGACTTTCAGGTCACTGCCTACCTGTAACGACTGTCAAAGATCTATATATGGCAGCCGGGACCAACAGCTTAACGTGCTTTCCGAGACACGGAGGAAACTCGGTATGTAATGGGCGGTCACCCATCCACAGACCAACCTAGGCAAGCGCAGCTTAACCTAAAGATCAATCCGAGTGGCAGTTCTTATTAAGCCACGAGCTCCTCATGAGCCGCTAGCATCAATCTTCTGGTTAAATCACGCTTGCCAAGGGCGGTCTACGGATGGATGACCACGAATTACATACCAACTTTCCTCCGTACCTCAAAAAGCACGTTTAGCCGTTATTTACGGCTTTAATTTGAAGATCTTTGAGAGTCGTTACAGGTAGACAGTGGCCCGAAAATCTAACAATCAATCTTATCAAGGAGTTTCGTATTACCCAGTTCTCAATGAATTGTGGAGTTCAGGTATCATTACAGTTCAGCTGCATCTGGTTAGACCGGAAGGTGACCCTAACTACGTACGTATGATGATGAGGAACGACGCCAAAGAAAACATTTTTAATCGATTTTTTTGTAATTTGTCTGTGCCAAAGAAACGTGTATCTACCTTTCCTGTTACTTCCAGAAAATTAGATTCGCATATTTTAAGGAATGCTAGCATGGAGTTAACATTGTATCAAACGCCTTTTTTTTTTTGTCGGGTGGAAAATCATCAAATAACCCCTCCCGCTCTTGGGCAGAGCGAAAGGGAGCGTCAGACTTCGACTGACTACAAACCACCCAAGTTCCTTCTTAACCCTTCATGTCGAGGCCGCGGTATCTCTTGCGAACAACCCGCAGCCCCGATGGGTTGTATCAAAGGCCTTAAGGTGAATGCTCCAACTAGCCCGCGAAATTCAAATTTTCTTACGTTTTTTGCAATTTGCAGGCCAGTGCTAGTTTGTATGCATGTTTGTATTGCAGGAACTTGAAAAAGTCATTTTTGCACCTTTATGAACTTGGAGGTTTATATTGATGATTTTGATGATTATATTTCTGTAACTACATACGTCTTACAGCCGCAATTCATATTTTAATCAACATACAAACAAGCACTGGCCTGCAAATTGCAAAAAAAGGAAGAATATTTGAATTTCGCGGGGTGGTTGGAGCATTCACCTTAAGTAAAAACCACAGTTAGAAAAAAAATAACGAAATGAACAAAACAAAAGTTTTTCCCACAACCTACACTGCACCGGCTGGTACTCTTATCTTCCTACACCATTTTGGACTCTACTCTAACGAAATAACGTCCAGTTTCAAACAAGCAAATCGGTATCAAAGTCTTTGCTACTCAATTTCACTAGGTTTTCTACCTTGAAGTCCAAGAAACTCATTATAAGTTTCTGCTCCAACAGGCAAAGGTCTAAATTTTATTTTCTGTAGCTCTGCGAACTATTTTTGTGCTCTTTGTAAATAATAGTAAGTAAGAGTTCTGCTCGGTACTGTTTGTGTACGGTTTCGTGAAGAGCATTTTTCTTTGTTGT
This sequence comes from Diarsia brunnea, assembly GCA_949774965.1. NCBI lineage: Eukaryota > Metazoa > Arthropoda > Insecta > Lepidoptera > Noctuidae > Diarsia > Diarsia brunnea. The sequence goes on along the minus strand of OX459019.1, from coordinate 13,304,162 downwards.
TTTCATTTTCATTGTATTTTTGTTTTGTATGTGAAGCTTGGAAAGTTCGAGATCGCAGAATGGATTTTTGTTTTAGTTTTATGTGGGGAGGGGGGGTCTGCATTTAAATTTTAACGAGCACATCTTGAAAATACACAGTGACCTCCGTAATTAGTCTAGTGGACGACAAATAACCCCTCCTGCTCTTGGGCAGAGCGAAAGGGAGTGTCAGACTTCTACTGACTAAAAACCACCCATGTTCCTTCTTAGCCCTTGTGCCGAGGCCGCGGTATCTCTTTCGAACAACCCGCAGTCCCGACGGGAGTGGACCCAAGCCTGTGGTCTCGTTCGATTCTCGGTTCAAACAAAGTTTTCCATCAGGCATTTCTAAGTGGCAGCCACGGACTCCGGATGTGGTCACGGTTGATGGCAATAACCGGGCACATATCCGGACTAGTATGATTTGAGACAAATATATCTCGTTGGTCTAGTGGTCGCAAGCGCGACTGCTGAGCCTGAGGTCCTGCGTTCGATTCCCGGGTCGGGCAAAGTGTTATTGGCTTTTTCCATCAGGAATTTATCAGTAACAGCCACGGAGTTTGGATTTGTGCCCAGTTGATGGCAATAGGCTCGCCCCCTGTTATATGGGACTTAAACATAACTGGCAAAATGTGGGTGTACTATTAGGTACAGCTCTGCCTAACCCTTCGGGGATTACAGGCGTGATGTTATGTTATGTTATATCAATTCTATTGGACTAACGTCCATTTTGCCCAAGACCCTTTGAACTTACGTAGAACTAAGTTCAAAACCTTTTCAAACTACTTTCAATCGGTACAAATCAAAACATTACATACAAGTGAAATCTTCCCGTATTATTTTCTTCAGTTATTTATATGGTTTTTCTCAACACAAAATCACATTCCACAAAAGTATAAAAGACATGTTATTTAAAACAACAAAAATGCAACGGAATATCAAAGAGCAGTACAATACAGTTAAAATAAAACTGTCGCAAGATATCACTTTGAAGTCTTCGCATTGCTCGCACCAAAATGTGCGGTAAAAGCGAATTCTTTGCAATCCACATCGTCTTGACACGGTATAAAGAAGCTCAGAAGGTTTTTAGTTTTGCAAGATTCCGAGTTTACTTTGAATAAGTTTAGTTTGTTCGTGACAGGATATTCTCGTTTACTATCTAACTTTGATACCGTCAGCTTTAAAGACACACTACACGATAACGACTGTGACTTTTGGCCGCAGATGTGTCGGTCATTAAGAAGGTTTGGCCGCACAACCGATCAGTTTTGTTCAAGATAGCGTCTGGTCATGCGACCAGTCGTGGTCGTGGCCACGTAGTGCCCAAGATCCTTTAGGGTCTAAAGGTCTTTGGGCACTTGCGTCAAGCAATAATTATATTAATTAAGCAAGCATTATATTATAATGCTTTAAAACAAAACCCGCGCGCACCTAAAGCATTATATTATAATGCTTTAAAACAAAACCCGCGCGCGCCTCATAATATTATTATGAGGTCCTTTTTTTATTTATCCGGGGGATGGGAAATCATCAAATAACCCCCGAGCGGAAGGGAGTGTCAGACTTCTTCTACTGACTAAAAACTACCCATGTTCCTTCTTAGTCCTTGCGCCGAGGCCGCGGTATCTCTTTCGTACAACCCGCAGCCCCGACATGAGGTCCTGGGTTCGATTCCCGGGTCGGGTAAAGTGTGATTGGGTTTTTTCAACAAAAATTTCTCAGTAGCAGCCACGGAGTCTGGATTTGTGCCCGATTGGTGGCAATAGGATCGCTCTCTATTACATAGGACTTAAAAATAACTGGCAAAACATTACCTTTTCCTTGCAGTCGGGTAAAAATGTGGATGGAATAATTGCTACACCTCTGCTTAAACCTTTGGGAGGAGCCTAGAGCTTCTGTAAACCTCCTATAGTGGATTTTGTAGAATTAACCTTCTCTGAGTGTATATTATTGTGGTCGACAGTGGACATCCCGAGGTAAAAGTTGAGTGAAAATTACAAAATACGATTGCAGCAGTTTTCTACAGAACACCTTTGAATGAAGGAAAGCTAGGGAAGCCTTTTTTCTTTGAGAAGTATTCTTTTTGAGTTCCGTACTGTTTCCCTGTTCTAGCTCTCTCTTTTTTGTAAAAATTATTTCGTTTTACGTGGAAATGCTATTTATTTGCTGTACAAATTCTGTTTCACCTTAAACCAAGTAAGTTCTAGGCAAGCAAAGGTGAGCCTCTGTCCAGCAGTGGACGTCTTTTGGCTGAAATGATGATGATGAAAGGTAATCACAGGGCCTAGACCAATGACAATCGATTTTGAAATAATAACATGTTGAATTTACATCATCGTTATCGCTGATCATCATCAACCCAGCCTTTTCGCAAATATGTTTAGGTTGGCTCGAAGTCTTGGATGCAGCTGAATATTAGTATTTCACATGGAGTGACGGTTTAGACTGGAAGCCAACCCCAGCATATTTGGGAAAAGGCTAGGCAGATGATGACATGTAGTGACTGCTTATCTGACCTCCACAGCCCAGTTAGTACTGGATATTCCGACACTGCTAGGTATGACTGTCTGCCCGTATGGTGTCGGACGTAAAGAATAGCACCATCCCATATCTTCCCGTGGGTGTCGTAAGAGGCGACTAAGATACTTACCAAAGAATGAGTATCAGCGTTCTCTGTGCCTTCGTAACAACCGTACTGCGATCGCCAACTCGCCTGCCAAGCGTAGCGATTATGGCAAATCGCTTCTTGGGGAGTCCAGCAGTGGACGTTTTATGGCTGAAATGATAAATGATGAGGTATGACTGTCAGTCAGATATTCAGGCCACTATCCACCTGTAACGACTGTCAAAGATCTATAAATGTCAGCCAGGACGAACGGCTTAACGGGCACGGAGGAATCTCGGTATGTAATGAGTGGTCCTTATGGTGGTTACCCATTCACGGACCAACCTAGGCCAGCACGGATCAACCTAAAAGATCGACCCGAATGGCAGTTATCATTGGGTATCTTATTTTATCTAGGCTATCTTCCTGCTAGGCATCGTTCCATTCAATTTGGGGTCGGCGCAACACGTTTTCTTTTTCTATTTTCTCTGTCAGATCACACATCATCAACTCCTTTCTCTTTCATATCTTCCTCACTCAATCCATTTATTTTATCTAGGCCTTGTTTTGGCGTTTGGAAAATCATCAATTAACCCCTGCCGCTCTTGGGCAGAGCGAAAGGGAGTGTCAGACTTCTACTGGCTAAAAACTACCCATGTTCCTTCTTAGCCTTTGCGCCGAGGCCGCGGTATCTCTTTCGAACAACTCGCAGCCCCGACGGGAACAATTTTATCTAGGCCTTGCGTGAAATTAAAATAATCACAAAATTTCAAGATAACGTTCTCAAGAATCACAAAATCCAGAACCAAATTCTAAAATACCTTTGGAAAATGCAAAGCAATTATTGCCGTGTACTACGATTTCCAGCTTAAACTGGGAACGCAGTAAATCATTGGGGTAGATCGTTCACTACCCACTTAATTCCGTCCGTGCGAAATAGATAAAATTGCTCCAATGAACATTTGTTTTGAGAGCCCGTTCCTTTATTTTAAATGGCTGGGTTGGAAGATCTTTTACGTAAATATTACGCTTGTTTTTCTTAAAGAAAAAGGTAGAATAGACAAAATGACTGCAGTGTAAGTTGTTTTGGGTTCGATGTTCAGCATGGCTATTGCGTTTCTTTTTAAATGTTAGTGGCTATCATAGTGTCCATCGATTAACTGTCAAATGGTTATAATTTGATACAAAATGGAACCATTGAAATGTCAGTGGCTATCATAGTGTCCATCGATTAACTGTCAAATGGTTATAATTTGATACAAAATGGAACCATTTGACAGTTAATCGATGGACACTATGATAGCCACTGACATTTAAAAAGAAAACTTGAGAGGTGTCAAGGAACACCCGGATGGAACGAAGTTATTGTTATTACTTTTTATTATGTAAAAAAAAAAAAAAAAAGAAATGTAGAAATGAAAATAACTGGCTTGCTTTCTATAAGAGAGAGAGAGACAGACAGAGAAACATGCGACGCCGCACAGCTTACAATAGCTTACTATAGCAAAAAGTGTCGTGACAACTTTTCGTAAGAATTTTTTCCGTCTAGCCCCCTTTCACAACGCGCGATAAGGAACTTCATTCCAATACGCAATAGCCCTGCAGTTCGGGCAAAGTGTTATTGGGTTCTCTATTAGGAATTTCTTAGTAGTAGCCACAGAGTCTGGATAATAATATGTGCTCGATTGATGGCAATAGGCTCGGCTTATTACTATAACTACGATCCTATTACCAACATAACTGGGAAAATGTGGATGTAATAGGTATACCTCTGCCTAACCCTTCAGAGACGACAAACGGCCAAATATCTAGGTATGAAAAGGCAGAACGACCACTTTGATGAGATTGTCTATTCAGATAGTTGATTGTCTTACCTTTTTTTTTGTGACAAACCCGCCACACTATTCCCAAACCACTGTAACTCCTGTTAGCCAGAATCAACAATGGCGACCACACGAAAAGCGCCGAGACAATGAAGCCCGACGAAGTCCCAGAGAAACGATTTAACTGTCTTGGATCCCGCAACGAAATTAATCAGAAAAGAATAGCGGAGGAGTAGGAAAAATATATTTTCCACTTCCCTCCATATCAGCAGGAGACAGAACAGAACAAAGCCAATAGGCACACAGGGACTGATTGCCTTACTTGCAACACAAGAAATAATGACGAACAAATTTTCAAGATTCACTGGAAGAAGCTTTAAATGTTGACAAAATGCAATTGAAAGCACACCCGGAAAATATCTCCCAGACCTTCTACAGAAGATAAATGCAAAAAAAAACTAATTGCTTTTGTAGGGAGCAAACCGTAAATTGCTATAACGAACGGTCTGGTCTCGATCGCATCGAGTTTTTTGTAAAGTTTTCCAATATGGTGCTTCTACAGAGGTAGGTATACGTTTTCCTAGTTTGAGGCTTTTACGAATAAACTATTTGTTGCAAACTGCAATTGGCTTGGTACCACAGATATAAATAAATACCTAGATAATAATATATGTTTTATATTGTAATTTTGGAAGTAACTATGAGGAAGTATATTTTTTTGTTGTTATCTGTGGAAGCTTGTTATTAGCAATTTAGATATATATTTAGTTATAATTATAGTTATTAGACTGTAAGCTTTCCTAAAATAAGTAAATAAATAAATAAATAATGCAAATATCACGTTGCGCATAAAAACTAAGTGTAGCATTTTTGGGGTTCCGTACCGCAAAAGGGAAACGGAACCCTTATATTAGGATCACTTTGATGTCCGTCTGTCTGTCAAGACCTTTTTCTCAGAGTTATCAAGCTGAAAATCTTATCAAATACTCAAATTTACTGTCCCTTGAAGCTGTAGAAAAGTCAAACTTCTAAGCCGATATAATTAAAAGATACTGCCGTTTATGTTTTAAATTTTCGACACTCGCAAGGGAATCAACGCAACGTCTTTTAGCACAGATAAAAGAAACATTGCGAAAAGCATACATTTCTAGTTACATTATTTTAATCATTTTAAACTTACTACTATGACGTCATAAGCGCCAATTAGCTAGAAACAAGTTACTACGCAAAATAGACTACGTTTTTGTTCCTTAAATGTCTAGCATTAAGTTAGGTACTGAGTTGTAACTATGTTGTTTTAAAGAAATCAGCTTGCTGCGACAGTAATCTCGTTAATCAAAATAGTTTAGCCGGGCACCAGAACTTATACAGAAATAGGGCACTTGCGATATCTAGGTAAATCTATATTCGTGCTCGGTACAGAGGCGTATACCATTACTTAATTGAATTGACATTTCGGGCTACTGGCTGGTTGAAACGTCGCGACAGTTTTTAGTGGTTTGTGAGGCATGAGTATTCACCCTCAATAGTAGTATGCTCTCAAAAACGGTGAAAGAGGATCGTGAGGAAACCTAAACAATGTGAATGTCCTAGAACCAAAAATTCGAAGACTTGTGACATCTTCAATCAGCACTGGGCCCGCGTGGTAGATTATAGCCCATTCCCTCTCAAAGAGTGGAGGCCTATGTCCCAGCAGTGGGAACATTAATAGGCTGTTGATGGTTTGGATGGTTGTTGTTGCATTCAGCCAATTTAGTCATAAGTTGTTTTAAAAGTCTGCCTCTGTCTGGCTGGTCGATTGGTCGCAAGGATTGCCTCTTTCGCCGAGCGCAACTGCTAAGCATGAGGTCCTGGTTTCGATTCCCAAGTCGGTCAAAGTCTCTGTCTATCAGAAATTTCTCACAGAGTCAGCATTTGTGCACAATTGAAGGCTATAGGCTCGTACCGTATTACATAGGACTTAAACATAACTGTCGAAATGTGGGTGTACTATTAGGTACAGGTATTACCAGAGAATGGGCAGCAGCGTTCTGCGTTGGGTCGATCTTTAGGTAAAGCTGTGCTTGCCTAGGTCGGTCTGTGGATGGGTGACCACCCGACATACCGAGTTTCCTCCGTGCCTCGGAAAGCACGTTAAGCGGTTGGTCCCGGCTGCCATATATAGATCTTTGGCAGTCGTTACAGGTAGTCAGAGTATCGTATTACCTAGTATTAACTGGGTTGTGGAGGTCAGATAGGCAGTCGCTCCTTGTAAAATACTGGTATTCAGCTGCATCCGGTTAGACTGGAAGCCGAGCCTAACACAGTTGGGAAAAGGCTAGGCAGATATTGATGGGCAGCAGCGTTCTCTGTGCTTTCGTAACAACCATACTGCGATCGCCAACCCGCCTGCCAAGCGTGGCGATTATGGCAAATCCCCTCCTTCTGAGGGAGATTATGTCCAGCAGTGGACGTCTTATGGCTGATGATGATGATGATAAGGTACAGCTCTACCTAACCCTTCGGGGATTACAGGTCTGATACTCTGTCATGTTTTTTGAATTCCTCGACTCAAAAGTTTTATGAAACACTAACAACATTATAACTTAAATTAAAATTATGAAATGTTTCCTTATTGTATTCAAACTCGTCGTCTGCTTTTGATATGGCAATTTCTTTGTTATAATTATTATCCCTTTGCTTTGAATCAAGAATAACTGCAAGCATACTAGTTTCTCTTTCTTATAGGTAACAAAGGAAATAGGAATTGTTATGCAGTACTTACTGAAAAGATTTTATCTAGTTTGAATATCCTTATGTATTTTATTGAGATTTTTTGATATTATTTTTATGTTTGAATTATTATTTTATCTTTGAATCGTCGTTTTTGACTTTACTGTGGACACTTATCGTGGACATCTTCCTACGCCGTTCTCACTATACTATGTGAGAACGGCGTAGGAAGATGTCCACGATAAGTGTCCACAGTAGTCAGTCCATCTCAACATGAATGATGTAACCAAAGTTTTGTAACAATATTATGATTTAATAGAGTGTCCATGGAGTTACTTGCCGTTCTTCTCATGAGACCATCGCTTTGGAATGGGCAACTACAGTACACTCACGGTTATTATGCCTTGTGACTGGGACTGTAGCTTAGTTTATTTAGTATTTGTTCGGTTATTCAAAAGTGCCTGTAACTGGCTTACTTAAAATAAAATTTTGAATTCAAAATATTTGAAGTCATGTCTTGTGTTGTGTGTAATGCGGAGGAATGGGGAAAACGTTTGTGAATTGGATTTAAGAGTAGAGGAAACCCAACGAATCGTCTCTGAACCTGACGGTGGGAAGGTAATACGGCGAGAAAGAAGGTGAATGCTGAGATGAAAAAAAAACAAAGAGGAAGTGCCCGTCTCTTTTTTTTAAGTCCAGTCGGTTATGTCATATTATGAGGACCATGCAGAATAGTGAACATTATTAACATTAATTTTAATAATAATAAGAATAAGCCAAGAGCCTCGATCAACACCTGAGGAGGCTCTCGTTCTGTCGAGGCTGCGGGTTGTTCGCAAGGGATACCGCGGCCTCGACATGAAGGGCGAAGAAGGAACATGGGTGGTTTTTAGTCAGTAGAAGTCTGACACTCCCTTTCGCTCTGCCCAAGAGCGGGAGGGGTTATTTGATGATTTCCCACCCCCCAAAAAAAAAAAAAAAGGAGGCTCTCGTTGGGCAGCTGGATCAAGGGCTTGTTGCAGAGGGCGGTACTACTGGACACGGCTCGCATTGTTAGGAGGTTCCTTTCTCTTGAGCCCTGACTGCCGGTAGCTTGGACCCTGTTCCTGATGCCGGTGGGCTACAATTTTTTATATTTTTAAATGTTTTTTTATATTATTTGATATAGAAATGTTTAAAAATGTACATAAGTTGTTAATAAAGGGAATAAGAATAATAAATTCCCTTATTCAGGTAATTTTACACCCGTTGCCATTTGTCAATCACAATACAAACATGAATAAAATATTAAAATTTAGATAACAATAATAATAAATTATTGCATTATGAATATAATAAACTTAAAAAAAAATACACACAAACACACAATTAAAGTCAAATTACAATTACTTAATTAAAATTCAGATGAAAAAATTACAGTACAATACTAATACACAACCAAACAATTAAATTAAAGACGCCGCGGTTCGATCCCCGCACGAAACAAATATTTGTATGGCCTACAGGTAGTTGTTCCGGGTCTGGGAATTTGTGTATGTGATTTTAAATGTTTGTCAACGCTCCGTGCGATGCAGGATAAATTCCTAGTGTGGGGCAACGTTTTTTTAAAATAAAAAAAATAAAAAATGTTATTTATTAATTAATTACTCATACAAATACATAAAATAAACACAATAACTAAAATTCCCGCCCCGCCCCGCCTCACTTGTCCTATTTACAAAGTGTACAAAGCTCAAAAATCCCGTTTTTCATTTTATCTCTCCTTTTTCCATGCTTCCCTACTACTTGTGAAATCAATTTACAGAAATAAATATGATTTATGTAACTTAACAAAATAATGTAAGGAACATCTTAAACCGCGTACCTGACACACTTATCTTCATTTCAAATAAAAACGTTTTCTAAGATCCACAACGTTCTGAACACTTTATCTACATACAATTATTATTTACTTTGGTAAAGAAAATCGGCTTTTTACATATAAAATACTGAAGTACATAATAAATTCGGTAACGCGAGGTTTGAAGTACCGCTTCTGTTCTGTTGTATTCCTTTTGATGTATTGATATTGCGTTATATTATATGAGCTTGTATTTTACGAAGTATGTTAGAAGAAGACCCGGGTCGGGAAAGTGTTCTTGGCTTTTACCACCAAGAATTTCAAGGAGTCCAGTTGATGAAAGAAATAAAATAATAAGGATAGGCATCTAAAATTATATATTAATTTAAACATCGTGAGGAAACTAGTATAGAGTTTTCTCGACGGTATAAAGGGTAAAGTCAAGTCAGAGACTACACTTTTTTTTGGGTGGTGGAAAATCATCAATAAACCCCTCCCGCTTTGGGCAGAGCGAAAGGGAGTGTCAGACTTCTACTGACTAAAAACCACCCATGTTCCTTCTTAGCCCTTTATATCGAGGCCGCGATATCTCTTGCGAACAACCCCCAGCCCCGTCGGTCGTCGGCCCTTGCATGTTGATGACATCTCTTTGAGGCGCGCATGGAACACGAACGCGCCGTCGACACGGCCTGACGTCGTCATAAGACGGACGGACGGTGAGCTAGAGTCAGAGACCCCTTAGCGTCATTGAAACTCTGAAACCAGGTGAGGTATTAAACCGATAAAGAAATATCATGTCGATGGTGGACATGACCTTGCAATTTTGTTTTTCTGTCAGAAAAATTTACACACACAATGATAAATTAAACTATCTACTTTCAGCTATTTCGTTCTGAATCAGCTAGTTCCAAAACTCCGAGTGGAATCGTTTGGCATTCCCCTTGCCGATTAATGGGACTTTTACTATTACAATCACAGTTATATCCAAGGGGTCGGCAATAAAGGAACTCCTTCCGGATTGCACAAATAAATATTTGTCCCGATCCCGTCCCCGAAGGTCAAACGGGCAAAATAGGGTTAAGCAAATACCGGTAAAATAATACGAGAATTTCTCGATGGCCGGGTGTCGGCAATGGGTGATTTTAAGAGGTGTTTCGGGATTTCGGACCAATAAGTAATACAGATGAATTTAATGTCTATATTCCTGCTATGTAATGTCTGCCGCAATTTTGTCATGCCTTTTTTGTTTTTTTTTGGGGGGTGGGAAATCATCAAATAACCCCTCCCGCTCTTGGGCAGAGCGAAAGGGAGTGTCAGACTTCTATTGACTAAAAACCACCCATGTTCCTTCTTAGCCTTTCATGCCGAGGCCGCTGTATCTTTTGCGAACAACTCGCAGCCCCGACGGCCATGCCTGCCATAATAATATTTACGTCAAAACTAGAAAGAGGACGTGCGTTTTCGCGAAAAGTGGAAGCAGTGGCCTTTGCCCAGGAGTGGGACAGAGCAGGATAGTGAATTACTGCTTTTGGCTAAATAACAATAGGCGCTCGGATCAATCTTCAGGTAAAGCCGGGCTTGCCTAGGTTGGTCTGTGGATGAATGACCACTCATTAGATACCGAGTCTTCTCCGTGCCCTGGAAAACACGTTAAGCTGTTGGTAACCAACAGCGTCATTAACAGGTCTTTGACAGTCGTTATAAATAGTCAGTGGCCCAAAATGCCAACAACCAGCCTTAACAAGGGGTTTCGTATTAATACTAACTGGATTGTGTTGGTCAATTAAGCAGTCACGTCATAGTAAATACCGGTATTAAGCTGCATTTGGTTAGACTGAAATAACAGCCACGATTGCGACCCATAGACCAACGAGGCTTTCGAGCCAGAAAGCGGTGTTTTATTAAAACAGAAATCACTGAATTTATTTCAGTGTGCAAATGGCACGTATCACAGTTTCGACAAACGGTCTTGACCACAGACATAGATGGACCTAGATATCGCAAGAGTATTACTTCGCGTGCCATTTCGTGTGCCTAGCTTACGTACAAAAATCGTAAGTGGACACTTTCGCGCTCAGTCTGTATCGGTGTATAGCGCTAGTCGGACGTCGGCGCTGATGCAAAAGGCGGGGATCGGGGCGAAGGGGGCGCCGTACGCGGCGGCGTCTTTGAATCGATTTGATTTTCCATGACGTTATAATATGTAGTCAAAAAATGGCACGCTTGGTTTTCATACAGATCGTGATACTTGCGTTATCTAGATCTATCTATTATCTGTGGTCTTGACATTTACATAAGAGGCGCTACGCAAGCGGTTTGCGGTTGCAGTCAAACAATTCCACGGTTCCCGGATCTTTGAAATATACAATACCCTCTTGGGGCATAGATCGCATCGAGATTGTTTTTGTTTACTATTAAAAAACCGGTTTTGTCCGCTCGTTGGTCACGAGGCTCTTTGTTCGATTCCCGGATTACAAAGTAATTTAGAAGAATACCCAAACTGGGCGGTGATATTAGGTTTAACAATCAAGAATTTATCAGTAGCAGCCACGGTGTCTGGATTTATGCCCGTTTGATGGCAATAGGCGAAACGTGTACTTATAGGTACACTTCTGTCTGACCCTTCGAGGATTACAGGCGTGATGTTATGTTATTTCAGTATGCAAATGGCTCGGATCACAGTTACGACTAACGGTCTTGATATTTAAAAAAAGGATAGAGAGATAAGAGGCGCTACGCAGGAGGATTGGCGGTTGCATTCAAACAATTCCACGGTTCCCGATCTTTGTTTACAATACCCTCTTGAGGCAGATATCGCATCGAGATTGTTTTTTGTTTACTATTAAAACCCTGTTTTTTCCGCTCGCTAGTCAATAGGTCGTCAGGATCAAAATCAGAATTTTGAATAGGAATGTTTACTGACTAAAAAAATATGATTCTAATTAGTCCGTCTGTTAGATTATCGAAAAATATTGCCCCGTGCGGATTCCTGGATGTCACATGTCTTCGAATATTTTGGTTCTAAGACATGCCGGTTTCCTTACGATGTTTTCTTTCACCGTTTTGAGAGCAGTGGTGATGGAAAAAATTACACAAATTTAAAATACTGATACTCAGCTGCATCTGGTTCGACTGGAAATTGACCCAAATATTATTGGGAAAAAGCTAGGTGGCATATGACTACGCTATCTAAGTAAAGGCTAATGCTTACAGATTTTCTGCAACGTATTTTACAAGATAAACCAATTTCTCCAATTGCCTCCACTTGTATTTATCTAAGAATCAAAGTGGCGGCGTACACAAGGTTTTAGTTTCAGTCAATCATAAAATATATTTTGCTGTTAATCAGATTTGTTTCAAGTCAAATACTTATTCAACGTACTTGTGACCCGCACTGGGCCCGCGTGGTGGATTATAGCCCATCCCTCTCCTAGGGAGGAGGCCTGAGTCCCTGCAGTGGGAACATTATAGGCTGATGATGATGACTTGTTGTTAATCAGTTATGTCTCAAATAACAGACGTATACCAATTGCCTCGCTAAGTGGAACAATATAAAATCCTGAACTCGATTCTCGGAAACGGTAGGATAGGGATTCTGCATAAATATTTCGGTAACAGTCTTGGATGAATTTCGAGTCACTTACCACCTGTGACGACTGCCCAAGATCTAGAAATGATAGCCAGGAGCAGCGGCTTCACGTGCTTTCCGAGGCACAGAGGAACTTCGGTCACCCATCACCAACCTAGGCAAGCCCGACAACCCGAGTGACTGTTATTATTTAGCCACAAGCTACTTAATTCAGCCAAATAGAATAAGCTCTTAAAATTAACAACTCGACTAGTTTTAAACTAGCTCGTCGCTTGAGCCAACTATTTCCTTATCCGCCGTAAATCTAATAGAAACTCGAACCAAGTAAGTTATGGTGGAATTGCGACAACTTGATGCGAGTCTAAGTTATCATTGAGATTAGTTTGCTCTGTATATTAAGTAGAATGGTGACAATTCTGTTTTATTAGGTGGTGTTGGTGGAAAGTCGTGGCTAATTATTAGCGGCCGCTCGGGTTGATCTTTATGTTATGCCACACAGGTCGGTCATTATTATGCCACCCAGGTCGGTCTGTGGATGGGTGATCGACCACCCGTTACATACCGAGTTCCCTCCGTGCCTCGGAAAGCACGTTAAGCTGTTGGTCCCGGCTGCCATATATATATTTATTTATTTATTTTACTCATTAACACATACATTTGTTTTAATAGGTAAGACCCAAGCTAAAATTAGTCATAAATCACTAATAGTCCAGTCCCAAGTAACGGGTCTGGGTAGAAATACAAGTTACACAGTGGACAACATGCTAAATGTCACCCACTGGAATTCCGCCAAAGAACAAGAAAAATACGTCCAAACACCTAGACACACTATTCAGTGTTTTGTCTTTTGTGTCTCATTGCACGAATCACTGGCGCAAACTTTAATAAGTTTGTACGGGTTGCTGGAATTTTAAAAATCCCCTCTCTCGGTCCCAACCTGTCTGGAACGTGTGTGGCGACAGCGGCATCTATCGCAAGGCATGCGAACTAATTTGGCAAATTCTACATTGCTATCAACTTTATCCGCGACATTAGCCTACATAGGGTGTAAAAGTACCCTTAACGCAAACGAAGGACACTTGTTCTCCCCACCACTGCGATATTTTTTTTGTACTAGACCATACCTGGGAACCTCCTAGTTACGGAGATATTGGGGGTCAAAGTTTCAAATTTTTTACACAGCTATTTTTGTAAATACTAGTTTTTCAAGTTTTAACTTTACTGAAATTACCTCTATGACCCGTTTATTATTCAAAGCATCCACTAGCACAATGTTTTAAGAGTGCTACTTTGAGTTTTACCGTAAAATGTGTAAGTATTCCCACATTTCACCAGTTATGTTCAAGTCCCATGTAATAAAGGGCGAGCCTAGGGTTTTTCTATAACAGGCCTTCTTTTTTTTTTTTGGGTGGGAAATCATTAAATAACCCCTCCCACTCTTGTGCAGACCGGAAGGGAGTGTCAGACTTCTACTGACTAAAAACCACCCGTGTTCCTTCTTAGCCCTTGGGCCGAGGCCGCGGTATCTCTTTCGAACAACCCGCAGCCCGACAGGACCTATAATTTTCAAACTTCCTTTTATGTACACATTCCTAACTTTATCTATTCTTGTCAGTTCACACATCCATCTCAGCCCGTTACTAGATTAAGCGGTTTAATTATACTCGTGAGCGTGTTCACAAGTTGGTCCGAAGTAGAAGCGGATGTCAAGAAAATGAGCATACTTGCTAACTTCTTTGTTTCTTACACGCTTTACGAAGTTCCCGTCTTATTTGCATGTTAGTGTTACGTATTAAATACAACTTTGTTTTCAGGCGCACGTGGCGGAATATTGTAAAGTTCTTCTGTGTTTAATGTCGGATGTATTTTGCTAAAGAAAAGATGGATGTATTGTGTAGAAGATGGTCATCATCATCAGCTATAAGACGTCCACTGCTGGACAAAGGCCTCCCCCATAGAACGCCATAAAGAACGGCAGCCTGCCGTTTGCATCCACCGGTTGCCCGCGACTCTCACGATGTCGTCGGTCCACCTGGTGGGAGGCCTACCAACGCTGTGGAAGATGGTATCAAGATATTATTATGAGAGGAGCATTTTCAGGTTAAACCGCGTCCGCTTAAGTTGGTCTGCGAATGACCACACTTAACATAACGAGTTTCTCCGTGCCTCAGAAAGCACGTTAAACCGTTGATTTCGGCAGTCATTTATTGTAGACCTTTAAAAATTGTAACAGGTTGTCAGTTGCCTGAAGTTTTACAACCAGTCTTTATTTATTTATTTATCAACTTACATTACAGGGTAACCCCAATGCGATAAATGTGCTTTAATTACTTAATTCTACCTTAATCGTTACTTATAACTAATACCTATAACTGATAATTAATAAAGCATTCCTTGTGAATTCACTCAGAGAACAACAGAATAAGTCTGTCTCAATGCCTATGAGATTGAGCGTTCGGAGTGCACGCGTCAGCGGCACCTCCTGTAAAAGGTCTTACCGACGGATGTCATATTAACTAGTACTAACTGGGCTTATCTCAGTTGTATACGTCCCTGTGTACCTATTGGCCTTGTTCTGTTCTGTCTCCTGCTGATATGGAGGGAAGTGGAAATCATGTTTTTCCTACTCCTCCGCTATTCTTTTCTGATTAATTTCGTTGCGGGATCCAAGACAGTTAAATCGTTTCTCTGGGACTTCGTCGGGCTTCATTGTCTCGGGGCTTTTCTTGTGGTCGCCACTGTTGATTCTGGCTTACAGGAGTTACAGTGGTTTGGGAACAGTGTGGCGGGCTTGCCCCATTTAAAAAAATACCCAGTACTAACTGGGTTGTGCAGGTCAAGTAGGCAGTCGCTCCATGTGAAATATTACTACTCTGCTTTATCAGGCTTGACTGGAAGCCCGCCCCAACATTGTTGAGAAAAGGCCAGCCAGATGATGGTTGATGTGATTTCAACTAATGCAATCTGACTTGTCACTACAAACAATTCCAAAAACAACAAGTTGTACAAACAAAATGGCCACCAGCCTAAAGCTCACTCCACACAAACAAGCGATAGATCACCGACTAACTACATAGAACACAATTTATACCTAGTACGCAGTTTGGAGGCGTGATAAACACCCGATGAAGGCAATTAAGGTGTCGACAGAACGCTTGGGTCGCGGTTTTCTTCGTATAAAAGTTCGTGTGTAGGTAAGGAACGCGTGCAAAGCTTCAGAAGGTTTTTACATCATGTACTTAGCGGAGTAGATAGTGTGAAGGGGGGGGGGGGGGTATGTAGTCAGCGGTTTTCTTGGGCGTGTGAGTTTGGTCTAAGTTTTGTGAAGATAATAATTAAACTGATGGGATTTAGTAGTCTATACAATCAAAACATGGCTTTCTTAGCCAAATTAAATATAATTCTCACATATACGACGGCACGGTCGGCGCAGTGGCTGAGCGATTGGACTGCTGCGCTTCGTGTCGCGGGTTCGATCCCCGCACGGAACAAAAATTTGTATGGCCTACAGATAGTTGTTTCGGGTCTGGGTATGATTGTGTATGTGAGTTTAAATGTTTGTGAATGCACCCACGATACAGGAGAAATTCCTAGTGTGGGGCAACGTTTAAAAAAAACAAAAAAATATATATATACGTATGTATTATTAATCTCAACATGAACGATGCAACAAAAATTTTGTAACAATATTTTGTTTGATTTAAAATAGTTTCCATGGAGTTTCTTGCCCATTCTTCTCCATAGATATCTACGCCTTAGAATGAGCAATTAAAGTAATGTCACGAGTTATAATGCCTTGTGACTGTGACTGTAGTTTGGCATTCTTTGTTTTTCTAACAGTCAAATGCGCCTGTAATAGTCTAATTAACATAAATGCTTTGAGTTTGAGTTTTTAGATGAACAAAGGTTTCTCAAAGACAAAGTTATCCAGAACTTTGCCTAGACTTAGATGTTTTCCATTGAAGATATCTAAGTTGCCTAAACTTCGAAGATTTCCATTGAAATTATGTAAGTCTGGGTCTGATAACCGGGGCGAAAAACTAAATATCAAAACTTTATTAAAGAAATTTTCGTTGGAAGGTCTAAAATCGCCATTATTTTTATAAACTGAATGTTTTTTAAATAAGAGGGGGAGGAACACAATGCTCACTAAAGAAGAAGAAGCAAATACCTCACCAACCGCCAACTTAAGAAATTCGATAATTTAAAAACCTTCCGTCCTACCTTTTTTTTTTTGGGGGGGTGGGAAATCATCAAATAACCCCTCCCGCTCTTGGGCAGAGCGAAAGGGAGTGTCTGACTTCTAGTAACTAAAAACCACCCATGTTCCTTCTTAGCCCTTCATGTCGAGGCCGCGGTATCTCTTGCGAACAACCCGCATCCCCGATGGGCCTTCCTCCTACCTTAGCCACACAATTCGTAGATAGATTTTTATTTGAATCCCTCACTTGTACGGAGCCGCCATTTTGTTTTCACAAAACAAGAGACTTACTCTCCAAATTTCAAGTAAAAATTGACTCTATTCATTTAAAAACAAGATGAACACTGCTTCTGACTTTTAACCGACTTCAAAAAAGGAGGAGGTTCTATGTTCGTGTGTATGTATTTTTTTTTAATTTTTTTTTTATGTATGTTACCTGATTTCTCCTCCATTTGTGAACCGATTCTCAAAATTCTTTTTTTATTTGAAAGAGTATACTCCGGAGGTAGTCCCATTTAAATTTGGTGAAGATCTGATCCTGATCTTCGGAGATATACAATAGAACTCTTCAAAAATAGACGGCAAATCTGTCGTGATTGCTGCAATCGCTTGGATGTTTATTGTTTATACAACATCATGACGTAACATCACGCCTGTATGATCTGAGGGGGTACGCAGATGTGTACACCCAGATTTGGACAGTAAAATATTATGTAATGTTCCATTTATTGGGGATAAATAAAACCTATTATTTGTTTGGGAACAACTAAAAATGGAAAAATAAAAAACTTTTTGGCAAAAAATAAAACCGACTTCAAAAACACCAAAAAGTGAAAAATAAACTTCTGAAGAAAAATCAGCTTCTGAAGTCGGTGGCAAAAAACGAAATCAAACAAACAAATGTCACCGACTTCAGAAGCTGATTTTTCTTCAGAAGTTTATTTTTCACTTTTTGGTGTTTTTAACATTTCACTTTTAAAACTATTCTTAAAGCTTACTCATGAACTAAAACCGCAACAAAGAATGTAATTTAAATTCTTATTGATGGCCTTCTCTGTAAGTTAAACGGCGCCAAGAGCTCGCAATGAAAACAAGGCGTCCTTGACCGTATCATAATGCATTCTGTGCTGAGCTTCACTTTAAACTCCGTTCAGGTAAAAGATTGAGGAAGGAAATAGGTAGGGAGGTGGGTATTTAATGACAAAATGTCTGACAAAATGTTGTACACCATTGATAATAATTTTTAAATTCGAAGTTGTAGTTGTTGAAGTAATCATATGGATATTTGGCGTTTGATATTACAATAATTATTCGCTTAGCGCTGAAAATTAAATTTCAAAAGGTTTCGTCTATCTATCATCATCATTATTTCAGCCATAAGACGTTCACTGCTGGACATAGGCCTCCTATAGAGGGGGGGCTTTGCCATAATCGTCACGCTTGGCAGGGTTGGCGATCGCGGTATGGTTGTTACGAAGGCACAGAGAACGCTGCTGTCCATTCTCTGGTAAGTCCCTTAGTCGCCTCTTACGACACCCACGGAAAGATACGGGGATGGTGCTATTCTTTACGTCCGACACCATACGGAACATCTATCTATAGTCGGGTAAAAATGCCAGATTAAACGGTAAGTGTTATAGCAAAATTTGCTCACAGCAAAATTCTAGATAATAAAATTCTCTACAAAAATGTCTTACGTAATAATGGTGTAACTATTAAAGGCTGTTGTTGGCTATAAGCTTGCTCCCAATTACATGAGACTTAATTTTTTTTTTGGGGTTGGGAAATCTTCAAATGACTCCTCTCGCTCTGGGAAGTGCAGAAGGAAGTATCAGAATTCTACTGACTAAAAACCACCCATGTTCCTTCTTAGCCCTTTGTGTCGATACCGCGGTATCTTTTTCGAACAACCCGCAGCCAGACTAGGGTACACCATTGCCTAACTAGTAATTGCGGGCTTTTTTGCGTACCCAGAATACTATATACTTTAAAATGACGACAACAACCAAGTTCTTTACATCCATTTGATTCCACTACCCTATACTAAACAACAAGAAACGCAAACATGCGTAGTATACAACCTCTTAAACTAAAAATAAAATCCACTTATATTCCCAGCGGTAACCGCTCGTTAAAGCTAGGTATTACCTACAGGTTAGACACGTTAGCGGCCGGTCGTAACATAAATACTGGTAATGAAACATTTATTTCACGTTTCCTCTATGGGATAAAAGTGTATCTGTTCAAGAGAATAGTAGGTATATTTTCCATACCTATCTTAGTAACATTCTCATCTCGTACACATTATGACGTAATCATACAAAACTTCCCCAATAAAAATCACGAAGCAGCATTACTTTTTTGTAATTTATTTCATCACCACTGCTCTCAAAAACGGTGAAGGAAAACATCGTGAGGATACCAGCATGTCCTAGGACCAAAAAATCGCAGACATGTGTCATCTACCAACCCGTGTCCATTTCCTCTCACAGAGAGGAGGCCCATCTCCCAGAAGTGGGAACATTATAGGCTGATTATGCTTATGTTTTATGCTTTTACTCAATGTGGTTGCATAATCTAGTTCCAAAACTGTGCCATTGTTAGAAATGATTTAGACATTAATTAATAATTTACCTAACAAGACAAACTAATTACGTTGGTCTGACGCGGGCCCGAACTGCGAAACATCCGACTAAGCCCAAATTAGTACGCTTACGAGGCAGTAGGGCTGGTCCTCCGCATTTAATGAGGAAAAACGTATTGGATTCGGGATTGCAGAGGAGATTAACGGCTTAAGATGTTTTGGGCAAATTCAAATGCGTGGATGCAACTGTTTATGTATAGACATTGTAATATGGATGAAAGTAGTACCAGTATTGAGTTTCAGTGTCAGTTGTAGATTAAAAGTGTATACTGTGGATTAAAAACTCGTGTTCCTAAGGTAAGACTCAACGGTCACCGGTTCCTAGTCCTACAGCAAATGTAGCTAATATCTAAATTGTCACTATAGTTTGTCCATTTTGATGTTGCAGGTGCCAACCCTAAATCATTTCTCATCTGATTCATACTAATAAGTAGCGCAGTTCTAATTGTATAAATGTTTAATATTCGGGCAGTATATAAATGGAAACGTTTGTGTCAAATAAAGTGGAAAATACATTGAGAGATTTGTAGATGTTTTTCGTTTAACCCAGTAGTATGAGTTTTAAACAGGGACTGAAAGCGGTTACGGTTAAAGGTTAAGATTCCTCAATAATATACCGGTACCGATTTAAAATAAAGGTTGAGCTATACCGGTACCTTTACAAATAAAGGTTGGGCTAAACCGTTATTTCACCCTACACGATTTCGGTACCGAAATGCATGCGAGATTGGACGCGGCGCGCGTGTGCTCGATGGAAAACGTTAGAATTTGTGTATTTGTACATTTTGTTTGCTACTCTTTTACTTATCTCTTTGTTGTGTGTGTGAGTGGCGAGGCGGTGCGTCAAAGAAAACCCCTATTTATTAAGGTTTAGGTTCCGCTATCGATACATTTATAAGGGTTACGGTACTTCTACCGAAATATACCGGTATGCAACCTCAAAATTCCGCTACCAAAAAAAATAACGATATCGAAATATTTCGGTAACCCTTATTTAACGGTATGACGTCATACCGAAATTTAAAGGTATCTTAATTTTTGGGTAATTCAGTCCCTGGTCTTAAGTGGCAGTGGGCAGAGACATTACTGGCCAAAAGGCCGAAAAGTTCTGTAGTGGCGCGCGCGATCCAAAGACGTTGCATTGAAAGACCTCCCACTAGGTGGACCGATGACCAGGTGAAGGTTGCGGGGATCGCTGGATACGAGAACCCCGGTACCGGTCAATGTGGCGACACTTGGGGGGACGTATCTCCAGCAGTGGATGTTTTTCGGATGAAATAATGATAATAAGCCCGTATTCCCGTTGTCCCCGTCGGCCATGTCCCCGTTAAAGGGGACAAAGGGAATTTAGTTAGATCGATTTTTACCCCCGTAAACCTCTATATTATTGCAATTTTCATTGAAATTGTTATAAATATATATTTTTTTTTTTTTTTTTAACACAAATAAACACATAATGAACAAACACATAATATAAAAACATAAACACATAATATTAACACAAATATTGCTCATTTTTCATAATTCTTTTTCTTTCTTTCTTTTTTTTTTCTGACTCCAGTATAATTCGAAAAAGGCTAGGCAGATAGTGATGAGTGATGATCATTTGGCTACCAGTTTAGGAGTCAAAGGGTTGGTGTAATGTACTTTTTGTAAGCAATGTAGGATAATTTTATGAGGAGGAGAGTTTTTCCCTTGAAGTATTTCAGTGGCAGCCACGGAGCCTAGATTTGTGAACGGTTTATGACAGTAGGCTCGCCTCCTATTGCATGAGACCTAAACAAAACTGGCGAAAATTGGGGGTACTAGTGTGTACATTTCTGGCTAACCCTTCGGTGATTTCAGGCGTAATGTTGTTGCTCGCATAATGAAGATTTTATTACGTCAGTGAAGCAATAGTTACTTCGATAAAGACAAGTTTAACTAGTCTTACTAAAATGCTGGTCGACTACCTAGAATTTCATGTCAACCCATGAGGTGTTGTGTGATTCGATTGGCAAATTTATCAACAAAAAAATCCTGATGAACACGCTTACATAAAAAAAAAACTCACAATTTAATAACACTTTGCAGAACACAAGTCTTGTCTCTCACAGTCAAGGACCCTTTCAATCCAACAAACGGCACAAAAAATTAATAGCAATAGTGCAATTTCGTAAGACGCCGTAAAACGACGTCCATTCTACTAAGAGAGCTGGAGGAGGTCATAATCAACGAAATGATATTACCGGGAGAGCATCCCTTGGTAAACGACTGGAGTAAAATCTTAACAATGGTTGAAGTTATAAGAAACGGCGATTTATTGAATTTTTGTTGATGAACATGGTATTTTCAGTATTTGCTCTGTCTTCGTCTATAATCTTTAATTCAGTATTAATTTTCTTTTTTTTTTCAGAACTTTCAGCATCGATTATATTTTTATTCATGGCGAGCGATACCTACACCCCTCAAATGAACTATAGATAGCATGTCGATGATAATTCAAATACATCACCATCATATCATATAGTATTTATTGAGATTTATACTTACACTTTTACTAATCATTCTCATCTTTCATAAAATGTCCTTTTTACGTCTCATTTCGCGCCTTGGCGACAACTATTCTTGTTGGCAGTCTTATAATCGATCTTATTCGATTTATTAACGTTGTTTTTACTGTTTTAAAATGTTAAATCTTATAATTTTTCATTGTTTACTTTTCATGTGACATAACGTCAGTTGTCAATATGTCATTTACTTTTTCTTTTAATTTGTGTCATAGTTTTTCTTAGTGGTTAGAACTATGAAGGTTACATTTGATTTATATAATTTAATTTTATTTTATTAATATATTAGCTCAAATAATGTAATTTATTGATAATTTCTATTTACTGTAACTTATCTCACGCTTATAAAATTAATTAACACGCTCACAGAAATTCTTTGAGGAAGTTTTTGACTGAATAATACAGGCCGTTTTAAATACAGGCAACTCACAATTTTTGATTTCAAGAACTTAAATTCTGGAAAGAATTAAAAGAAAACGGAGAGATGGTTTTATAAAAAGGGATTTCTGAAGGATGCCCTCCAGTTGAGATCTGGTTTTTAAAGAAGAATGAACACGTCTACAAGTTATTATCTGAGTTAAGAAGAACCATCGCGAAGTACCTCCAAAGTATCCTCCGGGCCTCCCTAAAGGAGTCGCCCGTGATCCTCGCGACGCGAAGTACCTCCAAAGTATCCTCCGGGCCTCCCTAAAGGAGTCGCCCGTGATCCTCGCGACGCGAAGTACCTCCAACGTATTCTCCGGGCCTCCCTAAAGGACTTGCCCGTAATCTGCTGGCCAGCCTTCGAGATTTACCTACCCTGGAGCTGTTCTGTGCAAAGCGTGAGTTAGGAAGGTTCGTGTTTTTATAGATTTACTTGTATTTTTTACCTCTTACCTCTAAATTAAATTCAATTGTTAAATTACTTACCCTCTTTTACTTGTTAGGGGTAAGTAACACGACAGTTTGGCGCCCAACGTAAAATCAAGACTAGATCTCACTCATTCCCTCCCTAAATTCTAAAAAAACTTCCACAAGCAATCAAATTTGGTATATAATTATTTTTCATCATAATTCATCACTTCATCAATCTTTACTACTTTACTTAATACTAAACATACATTTATACTACACCCCCACACACATTCCTTTTACCTCTGGTAATTGGCATCCTTTCGGCCTCTTGGATGTGATAATCCACTTGTGGACACTGCCAAGGTTGGAGATTGGTTACTATACGATGACTATTGGACAATATCTCGTAGTCGTTTCTCATTATTTACTAATCATTCTCATCTTTCATAAAATGTCCTTTTTACGTCTCATTTCGCGCCTTGGCGACAACTATTCTTGTTGGCAGTCTTATAATCGATCTTATTCGATTTATTAACGTTGTTTTTACTGTTTTAAAATGTTAAATCTTATAATTTTTCATTGTTTACTTTTCATGTGACATAACGTCAGTTGTCAATATGTCATTTACTTTTTCTTTTAATTTGTGTCATAGTTTTTCTTAGTGGTTAGAACTATGAAGGTTACATTTGATTTATATAATTTAATTTTATTTTATTAATATATTAGCTCAAATAATGTAATTTATTGATAATTTCTATTTACTGTAACTTATCTCACGCTTATAAAATTAATTAACACGCTCACAGAAATTCTTTGAGGAAGTTTTTGACTGAATAATACAGGCCGTTTTAAATACAGGCAACTCACAATTTTTGATTTCAAGAACTTAAATTCTGGAAAGAATTAAAAGAAAACGGAGAGATGGTTTTATAAAAAGGGATTTCTGAAGGATGCCCTCCAGTTGAGATCTGGTTTTTAAAGAAGAATGAACACGTCTACAAGTTATTATCTGAGTTAAGAAGAACCATCGCGAAGTACCTCCAAAGTATCCTCCGGGCCTCCCTAAAGGAGTCGCCCGTGATCCTCGCGACGCGAAGTACCTCCAAAGTATCCTCCGGGCCTCCCTAAAGGAGTCGCCCGTGATCCTCGCGACGCGAAGTACCTCCAACGTATTCTCCGGGCCTCCCTAAAGGACTTGCCCGTAATCTGCTGGCCAGCCTTCGAGATTTACCTACCCTGGAGCTGTTCTGTGCAAAGCGTGAGTTAGGAAGGTTCGTGTTTTTATAGATTTACTTGTATTTTTTACCTCTTACCTCTAAATTAAATTCAATTGTTAAATTACTTACCCTCTTTTACTTGTTAGGGGTAAGTAACACGACAATCAGTCGAAAGACGTCCACTGCTGGACATAGGCCTCGCCTAAGTGTCGCCACGGTGCTGCGGGTAGTTCGACAGAGTTACCGCGGAAAGGCTAAGAAGGAACATGGGTGGTTTTTAGTCAGTAGAAGTCTGACAATTCTTTCCGCTCGGCCCAAAGCAGGAGGAGTAATTTGACGATTTCCCAAAATCCAAAAAAAAAATTGTCGCCATTTTGACCGATCTCATGCGTCTCGTATCCAGCATATCAATACAACCTTCAACAAGTCATCGATCCACCTCATCATCATCATCTTCAGCCGTAAGAAGTCCACTGCTGGACAAAGGCCTCCCCCATAGACCGCCATAACGAACGGCAACCTGCCGTTTGCATCCGCCTCTCACGATGTCGTCGATCCACCTGGTGGGAGTCCTACCAACGCTGCGTCTTCCGGTTCGTGGTCGCCACTCGAGAACCTTTCTTCCCCATCGGCTGTCGGTTCTTCGAGCGATGTGGCCTGCTCATTGCCACTTCAACTTGCATATTCTGAGAGCTATGTCGGTGACCCTGGTTCTTCGGCGAATTTCCCCATTTCGGATCGATCCACCTAATCAATTCAAATTGATTGATTGTGAATTTGGCGACGAATTTGGCACTTTCAGTAGCGTCCATCAGCGCCTGTGATGTGCAGATAATAGGAAAGTTTAGAATTATTAATTGCAGATAGGACTGACCACAGTAGCTTTAGTTACCCTCTGGGAAATTTCAAAGTATAAATAGTGATCAATCATTTGAGATTTGAACAGAGGTGACTTTATCGTTTATCTATTAAACTGTTCAGCTCCTTTTCTTGCTCTCGGTGGTACCTTCAATAGAAGACTGGTTTTTGGGGGTAAGACTGGAGAGTGTGGGATTTGTACCTCATTAAAACCACCCTTGTGATCACCATCTGCACGTTGATATAGGAACCGTTTCGTCTTGAGAAACCTGTCAAGAGAGCTGTGTTACGCCTGTTTTTTTTGGATTGTGGGAAATCATCAAATGAGTCCTCCCGCTATGGGCGGAACGGTAGGGAGTGTCAGACTTCCACTGACCAAAAACCATCCATGTTCCTTCTTAGCCCTTTGTGTTCGCGGTATCTCTTGCGAATAACCCGCAGCTCCGACAGGACGCCTGTTAAACACGAGTCTTCTTTGAGCTTCGCTGTGCAAGTGTGCTTGGCAGTACGTGACCACTGTACCGCCACCGCCGTCTCTTCCGAGACCGCAGCTATGGGTCTCCCTTTTAAATAAAGACAACGACGAAAAATAGTCAAAAGTGTTCCGGTTTGACCAAGCTCACGGAAATCTTCTCGTCAATCCTGTGGAAAGTCTTTGTAAGCAATTGTGCTCGTGTTTGAAACTGATGGAGAGGTACTTTTTATAATTTCAAGCAAATACGTATAACAGGGAAATCTCATTAGAATTTTAATGGTGTGTGTCGAGAATATCAGCCGCGCCGGGCGACCGCGGGCGGGAGCTGAGGCGCGGAGCGGGCACTCCAGCTGCGAGCGCGCACCGGCCGGCTCGCCACTGCGTCAACGTCCTTGCCACCGAGCGCATCTTCAATTCTCGCCTAATCAAGTTTTAGAAAACCGTTTGTTTTACCTTCCTGTAACCTCTTAAAATACAGTCCACACTAATTGAAGCCACCGTCTTTCATTCCTCGTAACACCTGGAGGATATTAGCCCACTTCTCTTCATGGTCCTTCGACGTGAAATGACCAGTTACTGGGAGTAGCAGAAGATTTTCAAAATTTGAAAACGGCCGTTGGAAACCAAATCAAGACGACTTCTCTCGCCCTTCGTGCGAGCCTGGTTCGAGTCTTCGGTCATCATCATCGCCCTTGTGAAGAGGAGTATTCGTTGGAGCAAGCAGTTCTTCAGTGGTCATCATAGCTGGGTCATCGCAGCGTAGCAGCCCAAGCAGTGCCCAAGAACATCGCAATCCATCGTTTAAATCAAGAAAACGTTTGGTTTTGGACACGCAGTCAACGGATTTCGTGAGATCTTTCCATATTCATACTAACATTGTACATAATTCACATACTAACTTTCATTCCACTAGAGTATTAGATAGTGCTTTAGACCAGTGAATCATGCAAAGTAGTATCTATCCGTATTAGTGATTATCCCATTCCATTCCAATATAGTTAATAATTAGTTTACATAGTAGAAACAATCATACACTCTTAGTCCGAGTTATTTCCTTTAACATTGTAGTTTAGTGTATTTCCCATTACAGTAGAACCCTACCCATTAATAGTTGGTACTTAATTAGTGCTTATTAATCTAGTTATAGCAATTAACCTAATTCTATAAGCGTCTTCGGTTTTTTTTCTTCTTTTCCCTTCACAGTTTGACACTGACAGTTCGATTTGAATTCAAATATTTTTTCTTAACCGCCTACTGGTTTTTAGTAGCAACACATTCTTCGATCAGCTGTGTCTTAGTTTTAACAGGCGCATCATAACTGTACTTTTCAGTGCTTTTAGCATCTATTCTTTAATTAGTATTTTTCCTTTTCTATTTGCATTTCCTTTAGCGCTTACTGCTACCTTCTTATTTAGCCATGGCCGAGGAAATGAAGATTAAAGAGCTTACCAAAAAGCGTGCCTCAGTTAAATCACAGCTTACTCAATTCACAACTTTTATAAGTACCACTAAGTCTTGCGAACAGCTTAGTGAGGAACAGCTTGTCGAGTTAGAGATAAGAATTGAGAAAATAGTTACCTTATATGCCACCTATGATCAATTTCAGAGTCAATTGGAGTACCTGTCTACCAAGCCCGACGAGCAATTTTCTGAACGTGAGCAATTCGAGAGCAACTACTACAAGCAGCTTGCATCTGCTCGCGCGCTACTGTCAAAGCATCGCGCTCAACTGGCGTCTAAGGTAAGCTCCAATGAGCAACTTTCTGTGGTTACTAGACATAATAATGTTAGACTTCCTAAAATAAATTTACCTCACTTTAGCGGCGGCTATAAGGATTGGTTAGAGTTTAAAGATATTTATATTTCATTGATTCATGAGGAGAAAAGTATAGATAACATCAATAAATTTCACTACCTACGTTCGTCACTTAATGGCAGCGCAGCACTAGTCATTAAAAGTTTAGATTTCAGAGGGGACAACTACGACAACGCATGGCAATTGTTGTGTGAAAGGTACGACAATAAGCAATTACTAATCAATAATCATATGCAAGCTTTATTTAACGTAGAACCACTACAAAAGGAATGTAGCCAAGGTTTACGACAGATTATTGATGTAACCAGCAAAAACCTGCGGTCACTGGCAACACTAGGGTTGCACGTACAGCATTGGGGTGAAATGGTTGTTCATTTAATGGCATCTAAGTTGGACCCTGTTTCTAGCAGACAGTGGGAGGAATATAGGAACTCTATGAATGAGTATCCATCCTTAGACATGTTCACTAGACTTATTTCTAACCGCTGCAATCTTCTAGAAACGCTTGAGGAGGCTAGAAACTTAAAACCTAAGCCAGAGTCATCGCACAGTAAGCCAAAAAGCTTTGCTGTATCATCAAGTAAGGGAAAATTTAATATTTCATGCCCTCTTTGTAAACAAAGTCACTACATATTTAGTTGTGATCAATTTAAGGCGCTCACAGTCGCTGCACGCTTATCTAAGGTAAAAGACGTTAAACTTTGTTTGAATTGTTTACGTCCAGGTCATTTAGAGGCTACTTGTAAACTTGGTCACTGCAAGTATTGTACAAAGAGGCATAATACAATGTTGCATTCGCATGATGATGATCCTAGCTCTAGTAAGGAGCACATAACTTTAGCTGGTACTAATCACGATTTTTCATCTCGTCATGTATTGCTTTCCACAGCTTTGGTAAGAGTCACGGACCAATCCGGGATGCCGCATAGCGCCAGAGTCTTACTTGACAATGGGAGCACGGCAAACTTTGTTACCAAGGACCTTTGTGGTAAGCTACATTTACCTATTCGTAATGTAAGCTCACACGTTGCAGGCATAAACAGTCAAGTGTCTACCATTACGCAATCTTGTGCGCTACATATACAGTCGTGTGATGGGTCGCATCACATAGACATTGATTGTTTTGTCTTGCCCGACATAACCACTCATATACCTCATACATACTTAGACATAACTGACTTGCAACTACCAGAAGGTGTAAGTCTGGCCGATCCATCTTTCAATGTCCCTTCCTCCATCGACATACTTGTTGGAGCCGACATCTTTTGGAGTGTGATTGGTCGCAATCGTATTCAGTTAGGTAGACATATGCCGACGCTCTTCGAGACCAAGCTCGGATGGCTCTTATCAGGTGTCATGCCTCAACCTAACAGCACTTACTCATCAGTGTGTATGTCCGCGCATGACAGGCACACCCCACACGTACAAACACCAATGGATCTTTCCAGATTCTGGGAGCTTGATTCCATTCCACCTAAGTTTAATTTCACATCCGAGGAGCGAGCATGTGAACAGAACTTCATAAACACTACTAGGCGTAATGCTGATGGTCGTTTCGTAGTCACCATCCCCTTAAAGGAACCTGCTGAAGCATTAGGTAACTCCTTTGAGATGGCTAAACGTCGCTTTCTTTCTCTAGAGCGTAGGCTTGATAGGGACCCAACTCTTAAGCAACGCTACGTAGAATTCTTGCAGGAGTATGAAGCATTAGGTCATATGAGTGAAGTATCTCAACCTTATTCATCTCTTTCATATTATCTTCCACATCATGGCGTTTTCAGAGAGTCCAGCACAACGACCAAGCTTCGAGTTGTCTTCGACGCATCAGCCGTCACAACTTCTGGTAAGTCGTTCAACGACATTCAAGGCATAGGACCAACAGTACAGGATGACTTAATATCCATACTGTTGAGGTTTCGGCAGCATAAATACGTCATATCGTCAGACATCGAAAAGTTCTTTCGTCAAATCGTAGTTGACGAATCGCAGCGACATCTACAACAGATATTGTGGCGCTCTGATCCATCATTACCTCTTAAAACATACACATTAAACACTGTTACTTACGGAACAGCATCAGCTCCGTTCATCATAACACGATGTTTGTCTCAGCTGGCAAAGGAGGCAACACACACACGTACACAACAATCAATACAACGCGACTTTTACGTCGACGACTACCTGTCTGGAAGTGACTCTATAGAAAGCACTATAGCACTTTGTAGGGATGTCACCAACATACTTAAGACTGCACAACTCAATCTTCGCAAGTGGCAGTCTAACAACACACAAATACTTCAGGCAGTCACTACACACATACAGGATTCAACCACGCATACCACATCATCCACACATTCAGACATACCTAACACAGTCAGTTTAAGTATTGATGAACCAAGTAAAACCCTCGGTCTTAATTGGCGTTGTCATACCGACTGTCTTACATTCTCCATTCATATACCGAAATATACAGATACTACAATCACAAAACGACACATACTTTCCACAATAGCGCAAGTATTCGATCCTCTGGGTCTTGTCTGTCCGTGTATTATCGAGGTCAAGGTAATAATGCAGAGATTATGGGTAGACAAGTGTGCTTGGGACGATGAGGTCAATGCAGACATTAAAAAGTTATGGCAGAAGTTCATACAGACTTTACCACAGCTTAATCTTCTCAGCATACCACGGTGGGTGGTGTGTGATAGCCCTATATCTGTGGAAGTACATATTTTTACAGATGCATCGGAAAAGGCATACGGAGCCTGCATATATATTCGTTCAGTAGCCAGTAGCGGCACCGTTCATACACATCTGCTCACGTCCAAAAGTAAGGTTGCACCAATTAAGTCGACCACAATCCCAAGACTAGAGCTTTGTGGTGCCCTGTTAGGAACTAGGTTGTGTGCAAAAGTACTAGAATCATTAACACTCAGACCTGACAAATGCATATTTTGGTGTGATTCTATGATTGTCTTAGGTTGGCTGTCTGCTTCTCCTAGCACGCTTAAGCCGTTTGTTAGGAATCGAGTTTCGGAGATACGGGAAGGCTTTGGTGATTACACCTGGCGCTATGTGCCGACCAAAGACAACCCTGCGGATCTTGTCTCCCGTGGTCTGAGCGCTGACCTCATAGGTCAATCCTCCATGTGGTGGTCAGGGCCTTCGTTCTTACTTACAGATCCAGCTCTTTGGCCTTCAATGCCCAACACTGATGTGAACAAAATATTACCTGAACTATTAAAATCACATTCCACTAACATACATAATCAATCATTACTTACTTCTAATCCTAATAATGTACATAATAATTCATTTCAAACTTTAATTCATAATTCGTCTAATTATTCACATTTACAACGCCTATTAGCATACGTATTTAGATTCATAAATCGTGCTAAAAGAGTACACAATCGTAGTGTTGCTCTCACTAATTCAGAATTGGCCTACAGCACTGATTTCATAATTAAAACAGTTCAAAGGGAAATGTTCCCTGAAGAGTACGAGCTACTTTCATCAGGTAAACCATTACCGAATAAGAATCGCCTTAAGAAATTATCACCCTTTATGGAGTCTGGTATTATACGAGTCGGAGGCAGATTAGACAATTCTTGCTACGACTATAATGTTAGGCACCCAATCATTATTTGCAGTAAACATAACTACAGTAAGCTTATTTTCAATACCTATCACCTACGCCTGTTCCATGCTGGTCCACAGTTACTCTTAGCCACAATACGACATGAGTATTGGCCTTTGGGTGGAAGAAATCTTGCCAAATTAACCTCTCATAAATGTGTCAAGTGTCAGCGTTTCAACGGTAGAACTGTCCAACCCATCATGGGTAACTTACCGAAGGAACGAGTTCAATTAGAGTTTCCTTTCTTAGAGACGGGCACAGACTATGCCGGACCCATCCTCCTAGCTGACCGCAAAGGTAGAGGATGTAGATTAGTAAAATCATACATATGTGTTTTTGTTTGTCTAGCCACGAAGGCGGTTCATCTGGAGCTTGTCTCAGATCTAACAAAACATGCCTTTATTGCAGCACTGAATAGGTTTATTGCTCGTCGTGGTAAACCAAATACCATTTACTCAGACAATGGTACAACCTTTATTGGCACCTGTAACGAAATAGCTGGCATACTAAAACAGGACTTTTCTTCAGAAATGGCAGAAACAGGTATCAATTTTAATTTTATTCCGGCTTACACCCCGCACTTCGGTGGCTTATGGGAGTCTGCCGTAAAATCCACCAAACATCACCTCAGACGTATATTAGGCCTCGCACATCTCACTTACGAAGAGATGTCTACGTGTCTGATTCAGGTCGAGGCAATTCTAAACTCTCGTCCCCTCACTCCACTTTCCACTGATCCATCAGACCTATACCCGTTAACTCCTGCCCACTTCCTTATTGGGAGATCTCTCACATCCCTGCCGCATCCACAAGTCATCAACCAGAACATATCCAGCCTGAAACGTTTCCAGCGAATTGAGCACCTGAAGCAACAGTTCTGGAATAGATTCTCTAACGAGTATATCTTTTACCTCCAACAGAGAACCAAATGGACGGACTCCGATGGGGTGCTTGAAGAGGGAGCCTTGGTGGTGCTCAAAGAGCAACAATCACCACCACTGATGTGGCCACTCGGTCGCATCGTGCGTCTCATAACTGGGAGAGACGGGATAAGCAGAGTCGCAGACGTACGGACGAAAAGGGGCATAGTCCGACGTGCTTTCAACACCATCTGTCCTCTTCCAGTCTAACCATTGAAGACCAGTCTTCAACGCCGGGAGCATGTCGAGAATATCAGCCGCGCCGGGCGACCGCGGGCGGGAGCTGAGGCGCGGAGCGGGCACTCCAGCTGCGAGCGCGCACCGGCCGGCTCGCCACTGCGTCAACGTCCTTGCCACCGAGCGCATCTTCAATTCTCGCCTAATCAAGTTTTAGAAAACCGTTTGTTTTACCTTCCTGTAACCTCTTAAAATACAGTCCACACTAATTGAAGCCACCGTCTTTCATTCCTCGTAACACCTGGAGGATATTAGCCCACTTCTCTTCAGTGTGTCCAGTTTGAAATAAGTGGTGGAAAAGCTTTTAATTTTCGTTGCATTTCTTTTATTGCTCCTTATTTATTTAAGTAGCAATTTATATTTAAATGATTTTCCTTATTAGTCTCTCGGATATACTAAAAAGTAAATAATGTATACTTTAAGGCTCGCTGGCACCACAAATCACTTAAATCTCTAAGCGATAAAAGTATTGAAACAAGTATTTAAATTATCTTTTTTGTTTCTGCCAAAAGAATGGCAGTTTTTTTTTTACGAATGATTTGTTTTTGGAAAAGTGAGCTTTAGCTCATTTATTATTAACTAACTTCATTTACTGCATAGACTTAATTAAATGTTTTTTCAGTAGCAATAAAATACTATAGTTTTTTTCAATCACATTGCAATTAATTACCACGACCAATATCAGTCTAATCTTATCTTTATAATATTATCCCTGCTTGTTATATTTTTTAATATCTGTTATGCGTTGTATGTGTATTTTTTTTTGTATGTCTCTTTGTATGCTCGTAATGTTTCTGCGACAAATAAATATTTTTTCTTTCTTTCTTTCTTTAATCTCCTTTCAATACAATACAATCCAACTTAGAAAAAAATCTTCCCCTAACCATCTACCCTCTTTCTTCTAAGATTAATTTCTCCAATTGCGCCACCAGCTTAGGGTCCTGCGACATCATTATCTGCCCAACACAAGCGTGAGATTAGGGACTATTTCATTATATTTTTCCGAGGGATTTCTTTCTCGGTCCCTCGCTGTAGGGACGAGTGAAATTAATGTGTCTTGTGAATGGCAATCATACTTATACGTGCCTGGGACATAGGACGGTATTGCTTTAACTGTGATTTTGGGTTGAGTTTAGGTTTTTGAGGGATTCGTAGCTGTACAGAATGGTGCCGACAATACGACAATAAATGAAACCACTGGTAGTTCTAGTTCATAGGAACATTTTTAAACTATCAAATAAATGCTAACACCGTCGTGGTGACGACGATACGTACAATAAACTACCTAAATGTCTTTGTCAAATTCGTTTTTTTTTTTTTTTTTTTTTTTTTTTAAAACATTGCCCCACTCTAGGAATTTCTCCTGTATCGTGGGTGCGTTCACAAACATTTAAACTCACATACACAACCAAACATCCGTACGTACAAACATCAGTTTGTTACGTTGTATTTCCATACGTATATCGGTGCAAATTATTCCTAAGGTTAGTAAACCAATATTTGTTTATAAATTGTAATGTATTTCGTTTACAGTTTTATGCTACTTAGTTTTATTAATAAAAAAAAAAAAAAATCTGTTAAAATTTATTTGATAGTTTAATAATGTTCCTATGAACTAGAACTACCAGTGGTTTCATTTATTGTCGTATGGTCGGCACCATCCTGTGTAATAATCGCCATATAGATTGATCTTCAAGGTTAACCCAGTTATGTGGATGGGTGACCATCTTAACATACAGGATCTTCTCTGTGCTTCGGAAACTATTCATGCGATTATAAAACAATTTTCACTGTCGGAAAGCTACTTGCTCAGTGCAATGTTTTTTAATAGTGCAGTGTTTTTGACAAGAACTGATGTGAAGTTTCGTTTGGGAGGCAGTACCATAATCAATAATTTTTATTATCAAATTCGAAGTCACCTGAAATGGCTACTTATGTGATGCAATCGCATGTTCCTACTGCAGAAACTCAGGCCTCCTCTCTAGGAGAGGGACGGGTTTTCATTCACTACGCGGGTCCAGTGCGGGTTGGTAGATGTCACATGTTTTCGAATTTTTTGGTTCTAAGACAGTTTTCTTCACCGTTTTGGGAGCAGCGGTGATGAAATAAATTACACAAAGTAATGCACAACTTACTGTTCGTAAGTCGTGGTATGGGGATTGCAAAGGTAGCCGCAAATGTAAAGGGGAAATTTTTCTTTTTCTGAGGCGGAGTGAAATAAATGTATCCGTAGCAATCGTGCTCACACGTGTCTGGGGTTTATTGATCGGTGCAATCTTTACAGTAAAATTATTTGCACATGTTTTTGAAACAAAGGATTCAATTTTTACCCGATTGCAAGGAAAGGGTAATATGTTTAGAAATTAGTTTTTTTGAGGCAGATATTTTAAAAATATCAGTAAACACGAAGTAAACGGTCCAAACTCGGGTCGTATAACTTTTTTTCGGTTTTATTAAGTTCATGTTTTATATTAGTTCAAAATTAAAATATGTGGGTGCACACCCTCATTACACCAGTAATGTTAAATTGATACGTAATAGGGGGCAAACCTATTGCCATCCATCGGGCACAAATCCATACTCCGTGGCTGATAAAAAAATCAATAACAATATTGATTTTTATCATCAGTAATTTCTCTGCACCTGAATTTTCCTAAACTGGAAATCGAACCCAGGACCTCTCGCCACCCGTCGGGGCTGCGGGTCCTGTGGGGGCTGCGGGTCCCTTCGGGGCTGCGGGCTTCGTCGGGGCTGCGGGTCCCGTCGGGGCTGCGTGTTGTTCGCAAGAGATACCGCGGCCTCGACATGAAGAGAAGAAGGAACATGGGTGGTTTTTAGTCAGTAGAAGTCTGACACTCCCTTTCGCTCTGCCCAAGAGCTGGAGGGGTTATTTGATGATTTCCCATCCGCCAAAAATTTGTCCAACATTTTGTCGTTGTCCACAAAAACTGAAAGCAAATTTTAGTGACTTTCACTGTCAAATATTGCAGATATTTTGTGAAAAACTATTTACGCAAAGATCTCTGAAGCAACACTAGTGAAATAAATGTATCTTATGGCTGGTAATCACACTCATACGTGATCGGGGTTCAAGTTCCAAAGATATTTTTCCGTACAGAATTGTGAATTGAATGATTTATGATTTTGTTACACAAGCGTGGCTTTTCGGAAGAGTTTGTGATATTCAGTTAGTTATCTTGACAAAGTCTGTTGCTATCTTTAGGGTCTAGTGTGACACTTGAAGTAACTTAGGCGCATCTCACACTACGCAATTTGTGCGTCCGGTGGACGCCACAGAGGTTTTGTGGCAAAGCGCCGTGAAATCAGCTGTTCACGTCCTGTCTAGCTATAGATGTCATCGAAGTCATCGTCACGCTTGTAGCTTGCTACTCATTGATATAAAAACTAAAGATACGGTCGTCCGAACATTTGCTCGACGCGTTCCCCATACAGAGAATTGGTGTATTCGCTCGTAAACGTAACCTTGTATAAGCGGCGTGGTATTTTCGAGGTATAAAGAACATAAATAAAGCTTTGAATAAAATTTACGACCGCACCCGAAGAGAACCGATCGTGGACTAGTTCACTTCGGCTTAGGAAAGACCATTTTAGGCCCAAGTTCGAGGCGTCATTGTAACATGCGGTCTGCTCAGTCCTTACGCAGTAATATATAAGTCAATGTTGCTACTCAAATTTTTTTTTTTGAAACCCATAACAGTACAGAAACAATTAATTCTTGTACCGTATATTTTAGTATGATACTGAATACATCGCATCAGTCTGCGGAGGGCTGTCTCTTACAAACCGTATTTGGTTACGTGGTATGGGTCGTGGTATAAATAATAAGTAACTCACGTTATAGACGATATTTTATTGTAAACAAGTCCTTACACGTGTACACAAAGTTCAGAAGGCACAATAGGCACAAGTTCATAAGCACAAGCACAAGCACAGTATAGAGTAGCGGAAGGATGAAAGTAGAAGATTGATAGACAGATGAAGTATGGTTGAAAATGAGATTACATGAAAAAGCAAAGGTAATTCGCGATACCGCGTGTTTACAATATTGAGGCGACAAGCGTGCGCTCCGCGTCGAGGTGTGATCCTGACTGGTTTGACCTTGTGCGGTAAAAGGCATGCGCCCGCGCAGCCGTAGCCGGCCGTATATAGCTATTGATAGTTGTACGGATATTGGTAATTAGTGATGATGGTTCGCTCGATAGTTTATGACCATCGACTATCGATAGTAAATTTATCGATCAACTGGTAAGGAAGTATGTATGTTAGTATTCAGTGATTGGTTTGTAAATATTAGATTAAGTTTAAGACATAGATAAATATAATAATGTAAATAATTTAAATCAAGTGTACAGATGCCTACACGACTACCCTCCAGAGACCGTCAAGGGCGATAGAAGTCAGTAAATTTAACTCGCCTCCCGGAACGTGTTGTGTAACTCGGCGGCACTACTGGTGAGGGTTCCTCCACCTGGTCAGACAGAATAAAGGCAGGCTTCAGTCGGTCAATGGATACTGTAACTTCTTTGTTTTTAACGAGTATTTTAAAGATCTTGTCCCCTCGTGTGATGATTTTATATGGCCCAGAATAAGCAGGCTGGAGAGCACCCCGCAATGCGTCTTCGCGGAGGAAAACGTGACCGCAAGTTTCTAGCTCCTTATATACAAACACTTTGGGATTGCAGTGGCGGGAAGCTCGTACCGGTCGCAGTTTCTCGGCGAAATTTCTAAGCCTCGCAGTAAATTCAGCTGTGTCTGATGTACCGTTGACTGTTGGCTCAAAAAATTCTCCGGGTAACCTTAGCGGCTCCCCGTACAGCATTTCCGCAGAAGAGGCTTGGAGGTCTTCCTTAAAGGCAGATCTTACGCCTAATAAGACCCATGGTAAAGATTCCGTCCATCTATCGTTTGCATGGCAGACGATCGCGGCCTTCAGCTGGCGGTGAAACCGTTCAACCAAACCATTGCATGCCGGATGGTAGGCTGTCGTCCGCTTATGTTCGAATCCGGCTATCTTCGAGAGACATTGAAACAGGGCCGATTCGAACTGTCGACCACGGTCGGTTACAATGTCTGTAGGGCAACCGAACCGAGATATCCAAATGGACAGCAAAGCCTTGGCCACCGTTTCCGCTGTAATATCTTGTATCGGTACTGCCTCTGGCCACCGTGTAAATCTATCCACGGCTGTTAAGCAGTACCGATAACCTTGGGAAAGTGGGAGAGGACCAACCAGGTCAATATGGATCTGCTTAAACCGGGCGCGCGGTAAGTTATAAGTGCCAAGAGGAGAAGTCACGTGACGGTTGACTTTCGTCCTCTGACACGGTATACAAGCACGCGCCCAGTCCCTACAGTCTTTTCGCACGCCCGGCCATACAAACCGCTCGGCTATCAGCTTGGCCGACGCATTGCTGCCAGGGTGGCTTAAAGAATGCAAGCTATTAAAGATTTGCTTGCGAAATGGTTTAGGTACGTATGGCCTGGAAGCTGAAGTACTGACGTCGCAGTACAGGGGAATTCGGTTTCCTGGGACAGTTATTTTTTTAAGCTGCAGAGAAGTACCTTCGCTCAAGAGCTTACAGAGTTCTGAGTCAGAAGTCTGAGCTTGAGCTAGTTTCTCGAGGTCTACGGGGTCTGCTAGCTCTTCAATTCGCGACAAGGTATCTGCAACCACATTATCCTTACCAGAAATGTGGCGGATATCTGTCGTGAATTGGGAAATAAAATCTAAGTGCCTATACTGCC
Organism: Diarsia brunnea; assembly: GCA_949774965.1. Classification (NCBI taxonomy): domain Eukaryota; kingdom Metazoa; phylum Arthropoda; class Insecta; order Lepidoptera; family Noctuidae; genus Diarsia; species Diarsia brunnea. The sequence continues at coordinate 13,266,418 of OX459019.1, read as the reverse complement.
TAGGCGAACAGTTGTTCTTCCTTTCATTGAAGGCAAAACTAATTGGCTTATGGTCAGTATAGACTATAAAATGGCGAGCTTCTAGCATGTGCCTAAAATATTTAATGGCCTCATAAATTGCTAGAAGCTCCCTGTCATATGGTGAGTATTTAACCTGCGAAGGACTCAGTTTCCTTGAAAAAAAAGCTAAGGGCTGCCACGCATCATCTTTGAACTGCTGCAGGACCGCTCCGATGGCCATGTCGGAGGCGTCTGTAACAACTGCAAGCTTAGCGGTGCAGTCCGGATGAGCTAGAAGAGCAGCGTTGGTCAGGCTTTCCTTGCAGGCTTCGAAAGCAGCTAGTATGTCGCCTGTCAAGGAAATTGGCTGTGAGCCTTTGGCGGAGCCTGTTAGTAAGGCGTGAAGTGGGGCTTGAATTTCGGCTGCTTGAGGGAGAAATCTCCTATAAAAATTAATCATGCCTAGGAAGCCTCTTAGCTGGCGAACATTGGTTGGTGGTGGAAAATCCTTGATCGCCTGAACTTTAGCATCAAGTGGCTTAGTACCACTCTCGGTAATCCGGTACCCTAGAAACGTTACCTCCTTCACACCGAAAACGCATTTCGAAGTGTTCACCAACATGCCATATTCCTTCAGCCTGTTAAAGACCTGACGTAGGTGATCCTCGTGCTCCTCTGGACTTCTAGAAAACACGAGAAAATCGTCCAGGTAACAATATACGAAGTCTAATCCCCTCGTCATTTCGTCCACGAACCGCTGAAAAGTTTGGCCCGCATTCCTAAGACCGAACGTCATAAATGGAAATTCATATAATCCAAATGGCGTTGTGATGGCGGTCTTAGGAATGTCCTCGGGGCTGACAGGTATCTGATTATATGCTTTCTCTAAATCTAGCGTGCTGAAGACTTTACACCCAGTTATACTATGAGTAAAGTCATGGATATGTTTAATCGGATACCTGTCAGGCACGGTACGGGCATTCAACTTACGGTAATCGCCGCAAGGACGCCAGCCGTTGTTTTTCTTTGGCGCTAGGTGTAGCGGTGATGCCCACGGGCTCTCAGAAGGTCTAGCTGTACCAAGGGTCAGCATAGACTGGAACTCTTTTTGGGCAACCTTAAGCTTGTCCGGTGCTAAACGACGAGGTGAAGAGCAAACTGGAGGGCCTGGTGTCGTGCGTATGTGGTGTACTGTTTTGTGTGGTGTGCAGTGTGGCTTACCAGCTGGTCGAGTAATTTCCGGAAACTCGCTGAGAATTTTATGATGCCGAGTCTCACCAGTCACGACTTTAACAGAAGAAATGTTATTACAATTAGCTACCGCAGCAATAGTAGAAATAGTAGTTAATTTATCAATTAGGCGCTTGTTACGACAATCAACTATGAGATTATAAAAGTTTAAAAAATCTACGCCTATTATTGGCTTCGTAACATCAGCTACAATGAAACGCCATTGAAAGGTTCTGCGTAAACCAAAATCTAAATCTAAATTTATACAACCATATGTAGCTATACTAGAACCATTAGCTGCACACAAACTATAGTCCGTACGAGCACGACGATCATGAAGCACTGACCGTGGGAACACGCAGAGGTCGCTCCCTGTGTCGACCAGGAACTGCGTCTTCGAAGATCGATCAGTAACAAACAGGCGACCAGAAGCGGGCAAAGGGCAATCGTCGGTCGCCATTACCGACCGCCCTTGGAGTTTTCCGCCTTGTAGTCGCAGGGCCGGATACACTTGTTGGCCTTTTCTCCGAACTTGTTGTGGTACCAACAATTGGGGAACTTTTTGTAGTTCGATAGAGAGCGCTGCCTCGAACTGCTGCGAGTGTTTCTGGTGGAACGGGAGCGTGAACGGCTGTTCCGACCTGACATCTGCTGGAACTGTCGACGAAGCTCAGCTATTTCCTTAGTTAGTTCGTTCAGACCTGAAGTAGGGACAGCGTCGCTCACAGCGGCAACCTTCGGAGTTGTCGTAGCCAGGTCGTTCACTCTGTCGGCTAAGTCAGCTAGATCCTCGAGAGAAGTTGCCCCTGGTTGACCTGCGAGCACTGTCTGGATGCCATACGGTAAGCGGCTAACCCATATCGTCCTCAAGAAGTCGTCAGGAACGTTTGAGCCTGCTAGGCTTTTCAAGTGGCGAAGAAATTGTGATGGCCTGCGGTCGCCAAGCTCCTCATGCATCAACAACTGTTTGATCTTCTTCTCATTAGACACGGTGAGTCGCTTGATTAGCTCGGTCTTCAGTCTTTCATACTTGTTAGTGGCAGGCGGGCTAATAATTATATCTTTTATCTCTCTGGAGTGTTGATTATCGAGATGTCCGATGACATAATTAAATTTAGTGACATCGCTGGTTATTCCAGCTATACTAAATTGGCCTTCGACTTGGGCAAACCAAATCTCTGGCTCTTCAGCCCAAAACGGGGGCACTCGTACGCCGACTTTAAAAACATTGCTGGGATCTATCGACATCCCCCCATCACTAGTGCTAGGTGACGGTAACGTTGCCGCGCCTTGTGCGTCTTTAAACATATCGCTTTCCATTGTTCTTCACGGGGTCACCAGTTTGGTTACGTGGTATGGGTCGTGGTATAAATAATAAGTAACTCACGTTATAGACGATATTTTATTGTCCACAAGTCCTTACACGTGTACACAAAGTTCAGAAGGCACAATAGGCACAAGTTCATAAGCACAAGCACAAGCACAGTATAGAGTAGCGGAAGGATGAAAGTAGAAGATTGATAGACAGATGAAGTATGGTTGAAAATGAGATTACATGAAAAAGCAAAGGTAATTCGCGATACCGCGTGTTTACAATATTGAGGCGACAAGCGTGCGCTCCGCGTCGAGGTGTGATCCTGACTGGTTTGACCTTGTGCGGTAAAAGGCATGCGCCCGCGCAGCCGTAGCCGGCCGTATATAGCTATTGATAGTTGTACGGATATTGGTAATTAGTGATGATGGTTCGCTCGATAGTTTATGACCATCGACTATCGATAGTAAATTTATCGATCAACTGGTAAGGAAGTATGTATGTTAGTATTCAGTGATTGGTTTGTAAATATTAGATTAAGTTTAAGACATAGATAAATATAATAATGTAAATAATTTAAATCAAGTGTACAGATGCCTACACGTATTAGTCATAAACGAATTTTATAGTACAAGTCATTTAACGTGAGATCCGTTTCACAGACCTACCGCGTGGTCGAATAGTCATCATTTCAGCCATCAGACGTCCACTGCTGGACATAGGCCTCCCCCAGAAGGGGAGGATTTGCATAATCGCCACGCTTGGCAGGCGGGTTGGCGATCGCATTGTGGTTGTTACGAAGGCACAGAGAACGCTGCTGCCCATTCTCTGGTAAGTCCCTTAGTCGCCTCTTACGACACCCACGGGAAGATATGGGATGGTGCTATTCTTTACGTCCGACACCATACGGTCGAATAGTGTTGTGTGAGTATCGCTTTACTTGCTGACTTATATCCGTGGAGGATTGTCATTACTGGTCTTTACAAATGAAGTGGAAGACCGTCTCTTTTGGTATTTGCTATAAATCCCAAGACATCTGATTACTCGTATTATTGGAAGATGTGTCTAATGTCCAAGAGAGAGAAACAATCGATACAATTAAATAAAATGGAAGAATCTGTTTGTAATTTCTAAAGAAAAGCTTTTTACAGAATGCGTTTGAAAGTATATACACGGTATGGCCGGAACATACAGACATCATCTGCCTAGCCTTTTGCCAACTATGTTGGGGTCGGCTTCCAGTCTATCCGGATGCAGCTGAGTACCTGTATTTTACATGGAGCCACTGCCTATCTGAGCTCCACAACCCAGTTAATACTGGGTAATACGACACCCTTTGGTCAGACTTTCGGGTCACTGACTACCTGTAACGACTGCCAAAGACCTATATAGGTAGCCGGGTCCAACAGCTTAACAATCGATACAAATAAATAAAATGGAAGAATCTGTTTGTAATTTCTAAAGAACAAATTTTTATCGTATATGAAAGTATATACGCGGTATGGCCGGAACATACAGACAGACAACAATAATGATTGTTTGTTGTTTGTCTTTTCATAACTACTACTTTTAATTTAGAAAAAGCAAAGGGTTCCGGACCAAAAAAAATCTTGAAATGGTTTACTAAATCCGATTCAATTAAGGGAGTAATATTTTTCATAATTATTTCACGCGGATGAAAGCCGCGGACAAGAGCCAGTCTTAAGTATTTCTCTATAGGAGTAATTTTCAGTATGATGCGTTCAGGAAAAATAAACTATTATTTACGTAGTAAACAAAGTACGTAAAATATTATTTACGTGACTTTTCCCTGCATTTGTGGCTGTGATTTTAAGAATTATTTGTAAAAGAAAAATATTACAATAATTCTTAGAAAAGCTTTATTAAATAAAAGTCTGATTGAACTGGATTTTGTTAGTATTGTTGGTAATGAAATGCAATCACGAGTTTGATTCAATAGTCGAGACTTGAGATGAATTTGAGATCATAGATAAAATAATGATTGCATTTGAGAAATACCTTCTGTGGTTTACATTTGAACTGTGGAATAAATAAGCATGAACGAGAGAGTAATATTCAATCAGTTACGTATTTAATAAAGTTATAAAATTAAGTAAATATTGTGTAGGATTGACGTATTTAATATGTCTATTTGATATTGCTTCGTCAAATCTTTTGCTGATATTTTAAATTGAACTGAATAGTGATTATTGTAATACACATAATTCTTAGTGTTAACACAGTGATTTGTTTAACCAATATTTGGATGCCAGTGTCCTTGGAGTTTATTGCCCATTCTTCTCCATAGAGATCTACTCTTTGGAATGGGCAACTACAGTACTTTCACAAATTATTATGCCTTGTGATTAGGACTGTAGCATCGCTTTTTAATGATTTTCTGACATTCAAAACTGGTTTAATTGAAATAGGGTAACTGCATCTGAGTAAAACTTAATCGGTAAAATGTTTTGTCATCTGGTAGGCCTCCGTCATCATCATTTCCTTGCCTTTTTGGGGGGGGGGTGAGAAATCATCGAATAACCCCTCCCGCTCTTGGGCAGAGCAAAAGGGAGCGTCAGACTTCTACTGACTAACAACCACCCATTTTCCTTCTTAGCCCTTTATGTTGAGGACGCGGTATTTCTTGCGAACAACCCGCAGCACCGACGGGATCATTCTCTTGCTTTTGTCTCAAATTATACGGGTTTGGGGCAGCAAGTCTTCTTCTTCCATAATTCTAGAACTTTACTTCATATTTTACGCAAAGTCTACTTCACCAAATATTTTAATAATTCACTGTAGCAATAGTAATTGGAAACTAGACAGACTTAAATAAATTAGGGTATTTCTCAAAGTGAATGGCATGATTACAAGAAAAGGTTCTAACTATGTCTATTTCTATGAGAATATTTCATCGAAGACCATTATATTTTAAAGCACAATTAGCTGTTGAATTTAGTATATATATTTCTTAAAAAATAACACTTTAACCCGTGTTGTTTTCTTTCAGAGACGTCTACGGCAATCATAGGTTTTTTAAAGTATATAAGTCATTTCATTCCTCATCTGCCTAGCCTTTTTCCCACTATGTTGGGGTCTGTTTTCAGTCTAACTGGATGCAGCTGAATACCAGTATTTTACATATAGCACACGTAATATTGGGTAATAATAATAATACCCCTTTTTTATGGTGGGTGAAAAATCATCAAATAACCCCTCCTGCTCTTGGGCAGAGCGGAAGGGAGTGTCAGACTTCTACTGACTAAAAACCACCTATGTTTCTTCTTAGCCCTTCATGTCGAGGCCGCGGTATCTCTTGCGAACAACCCGCAGCAATATAATACCCCTTGGTCAGACAAGCCCTTGGAAGAGCGGCGGTGGCCCAGTGGTGGCGGTTCCGATTTACGATCAGTTAGTCGTGGGTTCCAACCCGAGCAGGCGCATTACTTTGTGAAATTTATTTTATCACCACTGATCTCAAAAACAGTCACTCCTTGTAAAATACTGGTATTCAGCTGCATCCGGTTAGACTGGAAGCCGACCTCAACATAGTTGGGAAAACGCTAGGCAGATGATTCTCTCAAAAACGGTAAAAAGGATAACATCGTAAGGACACCAGCATGTCCTAAAACCAAAAATTTGAAGACTTGTGACATCTACCAACCTGCACTGTGCCCGCGTGGTCGATTATAGCCCATGCGTTCTCACAAAGAGGAGGCTTGTGTTTCAGCAGCGGAAACATTATAAGTGGTAAGTCGGATTGTCAGACTTTCAGGTCACTGACTGTAACAACTGTTAAAGGTTTACAAATGACAGCCAGGATCAACGGCTTAGTGTGATTTACGAAGCATGGAAGAAACTCGGTATGTTTTGGGTGGTCACCCATCAACCGACTAACCTAGGCAAGCGCGGCTTAATTTTTTTTTTTTTTTTGGGAATGGGCTTGCTCTTGACCTTAATCTTGCCCTAAGGGCAGACATGAGGAATCTAAAGAAGCCACAAGTTCCTTTTTTATTTTTGGGTGGTGGTAAATCATCAAATAACCCCTACCGCTTTGCGCAGAGCGGGAGGGGTTATTTCAGACTTCTACTGACTAAAAACCACCGATGTTCCATCTTAGCCCTTGCGCCGCGCAGGGGCCGCGGTATCTTTTTCAAACAACCCACATCCCCGACGCATCTTTCAGCATTTTTTTTTTTTGGGGTTTGGGAAATCATCAAATAATCCCTCCCGCTCTTGGGCAGAGCGGAAGGGAGTGTCAGACTACTACTGAATAAAAACCACCCATGTTCCTTCTTAGCCTTTGCGCCGGGGCCGCGGTATCTCTTTCGAACAACCCGCAGCCCCAACGGGACATCTTTCACCCATACGTCACATGAAAAATTCCACGAGCCACGAGCTTCTCAGAACAAACTCTCAGCAGAACTTTGATACCCTGCATGATAAATCCTTTTGCCGTGGGTACTTTTGGCAGTGAATATAATAAAGAAGTCAAGCCGAAATGTGGAGATAAAATTGTAGCCGAGATTTACGATTTTTATTCCAATATATCTATGTCCCAGAGGAGCAGTATCTTTTGGAAGCCATACGAAAGTTTCTCCTAGTAAAAATAAAGATCATTTGAAGTATAAGGTTTGTGAATCATGGTACAGCAGGGCTATTGCGTATCTTTTTAAATGTCAGTGGCTATCATAGTGTCCATCGATTAACTGTCAAATGGTTCCATTTTGTACCAAACCACAACCATTTGACAGTTAATTGATAGACACTATGATAGCCACTGACATCTAGAAAGATATGCAATAGCCCTGCCGAATTGCTTGCGGATCGAGTTCTCGCAGAAACGTCAATTATTCTTAATTGTCTTTACTGTGACAGCTGACATTCTTTTTACGAACGTGTTGATGTGCTACCCACGCAACTTAATGTTTTTGACTGACAATAGTTACATTTCATGCGACTTTTTTTACAAGTTCCTGCAGCGCAACTAAGAGGAGCTCGTGGCTTAATAAGAACTGCTACTCGGGTCGATCTTTAGGTAAAGCTGTGCTTGCCTAGGTCGGTCTGTGGATGGGTGACCGCCCGACATACCGAGTTTCCTCCGTGCCTCGGAAAACACGTTAAGCTGTTGGTTCCGGGTGCCATATATAGATCTTTGGCAGTCGTTACAGGTAGTCAGTGACCGGAAATTCTGACATCCAGTCTTACCAAAGAGTATCGTATTACCTAGTATTAACTGGGTTGTGGAGGTCAGATAGGCAGTCGCTCCAAAATACTGGTATTCAGCTGCATCCGGTTAGACCGGAAGCCGACCCTAACATAGTTGGGAAAGGCTAGGCAGATGATGATGCAGCGCAACTGACGCATAGCCCCACTATGCAGCTGACGATTATTTTTGATCGATTGGCCTAATCCACCTCCTAAAATGCAATCGAATATGACTAGCAATATGTGGGTGTACTATTACATACAGGTTAGCCTAACCCTACCCTATCTTACTTTTCTTTACAATAGGGATGTTTACTGACAAAAAAAAATTGATGATTTATATAAAAAATTAGTCCATCTGTTAAATTATCGACAATTATTGGATACGTATTTTTTTATTTTATCAAATCAATAGAAATTGACGAAGATAAAACGCGTCAAAGATTTAAGTGGGGGGTTGTAACGTCACTCACGGGTAAAAAATGTAATACTAATGTCTTAGAATATAACGTCACACGAGTTTTCAAAGCACTGTATCGTTTTCATTGTTTGTTTACGTGAAAAAAGACAACATATGTGTCCAATATTTTTTGGAATTCTATCTGACGGACTAATTAGATTTTTTTAGTTAACTACCCTATTCTTATTAAGTAACTAACAAATGGAATAACCTAAAGTACATTACTGACATAGGTACGTATACTACACAACTTGTACCCATACATCTGCATTAATGCAGGCGGATACAGTCCAACCTGTGTACGTACGTACGGTCGGCTAAAAAGACTTATTTAATTATTTTAACAATAATAAAAAAAATATTGATTTTCCAGATTTTATTCCGTTAGGCACGTATATTAAGAGCAGAAGTTGGGTTTAGTAAAAAAAACACACTGGGTGCAATACACTGTTTATTTTATAAAACTAACAAATTACTTAAAATGAAATTTTAATGAAATTGGGCGGTACACGTCAGCCGCATGCACGGTGACCGCCTGGCAAAAGGCTTCACATGATGGTTTCCGGAAGATTGAAAGCCGGCCTAAAAAAAGGTGGTGAAACGATCAGGACGCGTACCGCGAAGGTTGGTTTGAGGTTGCACGAGAGAAAAGCACATGGAAGGAATTGGGGGAGACCTGTGCCAAGCAGTGGATCAGTACAAGCTATTAAAAAAACAACAGGTTGCACTCCGGGAGTGCCGGCAGAAGTGAAAACTTGAACATTAACGTTGTGCATTTTTGAATATTTTGCAAACCATGGAATAATTTCGCACGAATTGCTTTATTTATCAGCATAAAAGTACTATAATTTATGTGGTTAAATACAATATTTATTTATATGACAATTTCTATTACATAAAAAATTAACACTTTACAATTACAATTATTTTTCATTAAAAATCTTTCAGAAAAATCTGAACATTTATTTTTTTTGACATTTGACACACACGCCCATTCGCACAAGCGCCGCAAAAGCGAGGGCCGCCGTCTTTGCTGCGAATTTTCGATCGTGTCCTGACGCGAGTTTAACATTTTTTACTCACCCCAAAAAAAAAGTGCACAACGCCGATAAAGAAGTTTTCACTTCAAAAAAAAAAATCACGTAAATCTGATCATAAATCTCGGCGTAATCGGTGTACATAGGTACATAGAAAAAAAAAAAATATACCGATCGAATTCAGAACGTCCTCCTTTTTGGGAAGTCGGTTAAAAATTCAACACTGACTCTAATAAATCAGACAATAATCTTGATTCCAGGCCTGTTACTGAGAAATTTCTGATGAACGACCCAATATCACTGTGCCCGACCTAGGAATCGAATCCAGCAGTCGCGCTTCATCATCTGCCTAGCCTTTTCCCAACTATGTTAGGGTCGGCTTCCAGTCTAACCGGATGCAGCTGAATACCAGTATTTTATAAGGAGCGACTGCCTATCTGACCTCCACAACCCAGTTAATACTAGGTAATACGATACCTCTTTGGTAAGACTGGATGTCAGAATTTCAGGTGACTGACTACCTGTAACGACTGCCAAAGATCTATATATGGCAGCCGGGACCAACAGCTTAACGTATTTTCCGAGGCACGGAGGAAACTCGGTATGTCGGGCGGTCACCCATCCATAGACCGACCTAGGCAAGCACAGCTTTACCTAAAGATCGACCCGAGTTGGGCAGTTCTTAATAAGCCACGAGCTCCTCCAGCAGTCGCGCTTGCGAAAAATAAATATATCCTGAACCAGAAACCCAATTATTTAGCCTACAGTACATTTGCACCTAACTTACGATCCGTCCTAGATACACTTCCTAAACTGCTGCCCATAAATTGTATCAAACGCGACAACTTTATGTACTGCTTGCAATCAGTAACTGCTCAAGTTTCTGCTCTAGTTCGGGGCGAGGATTTGGGATCGGGTTTTTGTTAGGGTACGTCGCTGATATTGCATTCGAATAGCAGCTAGAACTAGTTACACTAATATTATAAGGGGAAAGTTTGTGAGTGTGTATGTTTGTTACTCTTTCACGCAAAAACTACTGAATGGATTTGGATAAAATTTGGTACACATGTAGTTTATGACCAGAATTAACACATAGGATAGTCTTGTTTTTTATCCCGATTTAATCTTCCTGTGGGATAATTTTTGCTTTTTTGTAGCCGCTGGCAACAGCTAGTAGTTAATAATTTTGTTACGATGGTGAATAGATTCTTAACGTACAATACTATTATTATGTTATTATTTAGTCTAGTTTTTTCAAGAAGAGTACGAGATTTGGTTATATTGGGGTATCTTGGGACATAAATTATATTATTAGAAGGTTTTTTTCGTGAAACTGTACGTGAAAAAATTAGAAGACTAATTGCAGGTGTAAGTTCTGATTAAAGCTACGCGAAACAATATACATGTACTAGTACCCCACATACCCTACACGAAAAATAAGTAAATACGAAAACATGTCTCAAATCCGCACATCACATCAGTGCTACGGCGTAGCACCATGAGCGTAGCACGGTGCTACGCTTACAAAGTCACTGAGAAAGCTTTTAAAGCGAGTACCCAAAGAGTTTCTTATCGGTTCTTCGCTATAGGAAACGATCAACCCAACCCATTTAGGCCTATGTGTAATCAAATTTTATAATTTTGAATATATAACACGCGCTAGTGTACAAATAGGGTAGTTAACAAAATAATCTAATTAGTCCGTCAGATAGATTTCCAAAAAATATTGGACACGTATTTTTTCTTTTTTTACGAAAACAAACAATGAAGACGATACAGTGCTTTGAAAACTCGTGTGCCGTCATATTCTAAGACATTAGTATGACATTTTTTACCGGTGAGTGACGTCACACACCCCCACTCAAATCTTTGACGCGTTTTATCTTCGTCAATTTTTATTGATTTGATAAAACAAAAAATACGTATCCAACATTTTTCGATAATCTAACAGGCGGACTAATTAGAATCATATATTTTTTAGTCAGGAAACATCCCTATTATAATCTTCACTACCGCTAAATCGACTCAACTCTCAAACATATATATATACTGCATTCTCCTCCAGAAATCACAAACACGACAGTGACATAATAATATCACAGTCACTCCTGTAGGTACAAAATTCGTAATTATCAGGAGCGTTTTACTGTTGATAAATAATTATGAAAAAAATAAATAAAATGATACGAGTACCTACTCGAATAATTAAGTAGGTAAATATGAAAACTCAAACTCAAAGCATTTATTTCAATTAAACCATTACAGGCACTTTTGAATGTCAGAAGAACAATTCATAAAACAAAACTAAACTACGAGTGCAATACGTTATCCCGAAAGCCACCACGCCGAGCCACGCGCCGCCGAATGCCCGCAGCAGCGAACTCTGCGAGCACGAAAGCCCGCAGCGACGCACACCGCAACAACGAATGCACGAGACTCCAAATCACGCCGCAACGCGCAACCGCCGCCCGCGACCCGGAGCCCCGCGCACCCACCGCCACGGCACGCGCCGCCGCGCGACCCCGCACCCACAGCACTCGCCGCCGCAGACATCCGGCGACGCGCAGCCCGACGCAGCAACCCCCGGGACGACGTATTGCACTCCTAAGCTACAGTCACAGTCACAAGGCATAATAACTTGTGAAAGTACTGTAGTTGCCCATTCCCTAGCGTAGATCTCTATGGAGAAGAACGGGCAAGAAACTCCATGGACACTCTTTTAAATCAGAATATTGTTACAAAATCTTGGTACATTACGTCATTCATGTTGGGATGGTATATTATGTGAGAACTATGTAGCAAGACGTGCAAGTTAAGAGCGTCCGGAGTAAAAGGGTACAATAAACAAATAAAAAAAAATTATACCATGGCAACTAAGAGATGACCTGAAAACACGTCTCTTACTGCCGCACTCAGAAAGTTTTAATGATTACTTAGGCCATCACTTAGTAAAGGTTTTGACAGTTTTGTCATACAAAAGTATGTCAAACCTTTACTAAATGACGGCTTAAGTAATCATTAAATATCTCTGAGTACCGCAGTTAATCGCGCATCGCATCGGTGCTACGGCGTAGCACGATGGCTGTAGAATGGAGCTACGCTTCCGTAGCACTTAAGTGAGATTGCAGTGTGTTTAATTTCTATTTTTATTAAACTTTTAGTTACAAATGTGGCATTTCACAAGACAATCCAATGTATTCTTTATTACATTGTCAATTAGTATGGGTTCAGGTTGGTTGTTTCCTATGGAAAAGAACCGGCAAAGAAGCTCCATGGTAATTCTTTTATAACATTATTTTTTGTGGGCAGTCGTGTAAAATGGTTTGGTTTCTCAACATTTTCATGTTATAGCATTGGTACTTAGGCATGGGGGGACAACAATATGTCGTTGGGTCAAACAAGCAACTAAGAAACTACATGGTCTTCTTCTTCTTTTCGATTTGACAACTCAAACTTTGTCCGACCAGGACGTAGCAACCTGGACAGCTCTTTCGTTTGCCTCGTTTAAGTCTTTGAACGTGCAATAGCTTGGGTACGACGGGCAGGAGAGAAGGTGTGGCATGTCCTGTGTTGGGGCTCCACACTCACAGAGATGGGTCGATTATACCCCATCTAGCCAGATTGTATCGCCAGCGGCCAACTTGGGTGCGTAGTCTATTTAAAGACTTCCATATTGGTCACTGCAGTTCGTGCCCAAACTCACACTCAAGGTCTGGATGTTCGTGTATTACAATATTATTATCTGTATTGCCCCTAAAGTTACTAACTAGCTATAAGTTACTTATGTACCTAACAAATAGACTGCATTGTTCTCTAGAAATCACAACCATGACAGTAACATATCACAACCACTCCTGTAGGTACATCATTCGTAATCGTCGGGCAATAAATTGCTCGGACCGTGACAACTGGCCGGAATCCGTGTCAGGCTGCGCGGAACTAAATACGGGTTCGTAATGTTGTTAGTTTGGCATATATTAGTGTGATAGGGGTTTAAGTAGGTAGGTTAGTAGTGCATCTAGTGGTTCTAATTATAGGTTGTTTATTTTAAGGATGATTTTGATTGAATAAGGAGTGTTTAATTATTAGGCTGCGGGTTGTTCACAAGGGATACCGCGGCCTTGACATGAAGGGCGAAGAAGGAACATGGGTGGTTTTTAGTCAGTAGAAGTCTGACACTCCCTTTCGCTCTACCCAAGAGCGGGAGGGGTTATTTGATGATTTCCCACCCCCCCAAAAAAAAAAAAGGAGTGTTTAATTCCCGTCCGGGCTGCGGGATGTTCGAAAGAGATACGTCGCCTCAGCACAAAGAGCTAAGAAAGAACATGGGTGGTTTCTAGTGAGTAGAAGTCTGGCACTCCCTACCGCTCTGCCCAGAATGGGAGGACTCATTTGATGCTTTCCCACCCTCAAAAAAAAGAGGACTGTTTTGTTGGTCGAGTGGTTTCATGACTGCTGAGCAGGTTATTTCTATTAGGAAATTTTCAGTAGCAGCCACGGAGTCTAGAGTTTTGACTAGATGATGGCCCCCTTTTACATGGGAATGACGAATTGTTGATGTACTTACACCACTGCCCATCTCTTTAGGGATTACAGGCATGAAGATTACATAATAAATCAGTTATTGACTGACTGCGTCGCTTGATTCAGATCTGGAAGCGCTATATTTTTGGATAATTCTATTACAATAAACAAGCACGCCTCTTATTGGTTTAAGGTGACCCATAGATCTGCTCCTGGATACCCGAAATATAGGGAGTGATGGTTGCGCGTCATCAACAGTGGTGTAAATTAACCAGTCGTTTAAAATTCACATTATCTACACCAAACACACTGTCCCACAAGCATACCACTAACATATTAACCAGCATTGAAGTCCGAAAATAGTCTGAATTAGTCCGTAACTTTCGTGCTCGCTTACCGAACGGCCACAATTTATCGTCCGCACCGTGACAACTGTATGTGGTACCGGAATCAGTCCCAACTGCGCGGAACTAAGTAGGGTACTGTAATTTTGTGTTAGACAATGCAATCCGTATTATTGTCGCTTTAGTTTGGTTTTAGAGGGTATATACAGGGTGTAAACGAACCCTTCACGCATCCGTCAACCAAGCATTCTGTACATCAAACTAAGTACCCCTACGCAAAAATTTTTGCTGGGAAATGATTTTTTTTTTGGGGTCAAAAATCACATTTTACGGTAAAACTCAAAGTAGCACTCTTAAAACATTGTGCTAGTGGATGCTTTGAATAGTAAACGGGTCATGGAGGTAATTTAAGTAAAGTTAAAACCTGAAATACTAGTATTTACAAAAACAGCTGTGAAAAATTTGGAACTTTGACCCCCAATATCTCCGTAACTAGGAGGTTCCCAGGTATGGTCTAGAACAAAAAAATGATCGCAGTGGTGGGGAGAACAAGTGCCATTCGTTTGCGTTAAGGGTACTTTTACACCCTATATATAATTATGATCCCGACCGATTTCGGCCACAGCGACTTGGGTACACCAGCGATGCTCTTAATAGGCAGCTATTAAGAGCATCGCTGGTGTGCCCTCTGGTGACTGACATAGCTAATTTTTGCCGTGAAACTTTGTTTTAGAGGGTAGGTAGGCCCCGTCGGGGCTGCGGGTTGTACGCAAGAGATACCGCGGCCTCGGTGCAAGGGCTAAGAAGGAACATGGGTGGTTTTTAGTCAGTAGATATCTGACATTCTCTTCCGCTTTTCCCAGAGCGAGAGGGGTTATTTGATGATATCCCACGCCCCAATTCACAGCCTTAAACTCAAAATATGACAGGCATGTGTTTACATTTACACTGATCCCCGTTAAGTAGGTTACGGTTAGCTAGACTAATAGCTGCTCACGGATTAGTTAGATTAGTTCAAGCGATACCGTTTGTATAGGTGCGTAAGTGATGATTAAACAACGGTTTAATTTGAGCAAGCGATTAAGTTACAGTAGCTACGGTAGGTAGGCAAGATTGTGAAGCAACAAAGTATAATAGTAGGTTGGTAGTACGAAGTTATTGCTAGGTAGAAAGTTGATAATTTATGTTACGGAGTGGTGTATCTAATAATAGTCCCACATTTCGCCAGTTATGTTTGTCGCATCGTCAAGATTTATTTTGTAGACTCGAGCATTATGTGGGCGGTGTTGCAGATAGTTAAGAGTTTTTAAATAAAACTTGTACTTGCTTGTAAGTAGTGTATTATTTTACAGTTTTCAGAGCTTCGCGTGTTACATGTGTATTCGAAGAAGATTTTTAAGCTACTCTTGATCTGTGCCGCGGGCCCGCGGCAGAATGGCGCGCTCGTTTGTAGCGGCGAGCGCGCAACGTAGTGTGTGTGCGACTGTGCGTCGCCGGTGGCTGTGTATGCGTTTGTGTGCGTGCGCACAGTGGTTGGCTTGAACAGGCGGAAAATAGGTTTCGTGCAATGAAAACTCACAGGGTGCGATACACTGATTTTATTATACTAACGAAGTACTTGAAATTAAAACTGAACACAATAACCACAATAATAATTTATAGCCAGGTCTATGAGTCCTGATGCATTCTACAGACATGGCGTCCCAATCCCACTTCAATCCGGCAGTCCCTACCTAATTTATGTTGCCGTGCCTTAACCGGGTTTCATGTTGGAACCAAATTCATTGTAACAACTTTAAAACACATGAATGCAATAAAGAATTTGAGTTTGAGTCCTTTTACTCATAAATTAACGATTCCAGATTAAAGTTGAAAATTCAACTGTGTATTTTTATTTAAAACGGGTATAAGACACACCATTTAATGTTTTATCTCAAGTCCAGCCACTACAATATAACATTCGCAAACAACCTCGCTACAAATTTCTATTAACCGTACAAATTAATAGTGTACGTACATACGAACAACTTTAATTTATGAGGATTCTACCCGCCTTCCCATTAGATTCTGTTCCTCCAGCTTGAGATAAGAGTAAAACCACTTAAGTTGTGCGTGTGCTAGTTATAACTTAAGGTACGATTCCGATGTAGCAAACCGCAGACCGAAACAGCATAGCAATCTATGGTATCGCGACTCATTTGCTATGAAAACGGCAGCAGGCGGCAATGCAAATTCCTACAAAAGATACGTTTTTATAGAGTTAGGTGCATAAAATTAGAATTCATGTTAATGTGTCTGTCTTTCGAATTTGACCATTACTTATGGTACACTTTTAGAGGCGACAGTGCAAAGCTGCCCAGTCAGCATAATCTAAATTGCAGCGACACGACCTTCTAGTTTGTATGTATCTCCATGAGTTTTCATTGTTATATAGTACAAGAAGCGTTTGCTTCTGTAGATGGCGATACTGTGGTGCGTCACCTTATTACTCGACTGTGCGACGCAAAGAAGGGTTACGTGTTTATCAACCTATGTATGTATGTTTGTTTTCTTTGTGACGCTCTAAATACAAAACGCTTAGACCCATTTTGACGATTCTCACATCGATAATCTTGCAAGTGTTACTAACGAGATGACAAAATTCGATATGGTGGTAACAAGACTCCATAATTTTTTTTTTTTTTTTTTTGCCTTTTGCGTTGTTGTTTGTTTTCGGAATCGTACCTTTAATGTGTTCCAGTTAAAATCTAGCTCAGAGAAATAAAATTAAATGACAGATGTCTGGTTTAGGTTATTACAATATCTTTAAAAGCGTAGACAGATGTGTGCTACGATACTTTAACAGTTAAAGGATTGGAGGCTGAGGAAGACCTAAATGAATTAGAAATATTACTGTAGGCTTAGCCAAGTTGACAATCTACAAACGTTGACGCTAGTAGAAAACGACTCAAATGTATGGGGATGACGTCATCCCAACGCTAAGTCACGTGGTCAGAACAAACGAATAGAAAATTCGTAGCCATGTTTACAACTTATCGAATCGTTCAAAATGATGGAATGAAATGTGATCCTTTCTACAACGTTGATCGCTACATCCCATATAAATGCTAGCCATGTCACACTTTTGACAAGCGCAAACGAAACGTTGGCGAAGTATTTGAACGATACGTTAGCGTTTGCCGAGCGAGACCCTGGAGATAACGCTTAAAAATGGCGTCTATATATGATACAGCTGTTTTGAGACCGAGAAGTGTTTTGTTTATTTCTCATAATTTTGGATTCTATGTGCCTATTTAGCATTTAAAATGCATACTTTAAATATATTGTGGTGCGCTAAGGGTCAAACACAATAATTATTTTGTTTGTTTCATTAGAAGTACCTAGTATAGGTCCATGCCGCGCAACACGTCATTGTTTATATTGTAAACTTTCAAGTGCCCAAGTACGAGTATATTAGATTTTAACAAAGGAAGGTCACAAAATAAGTAATAATTTACGTACCTTCCCACTAATTCCAAGCTACCTGCGAACTGTTCTGGGTCTGGTCGAGATCTCGATCCAATATTATAAAAGTTATCACTTCCTTTAAGTATCTTTCATCGAAATGCACAATATCATATTATTTCACGACACAGTAATGTTTAAAATTACATTCCGCACTGTGATATCATATTAAACCAATTGTAAGAAGAACTTGTACCTTATTTCACTTACTTTATTAACACTTAATACAATTTGTTCCTTTCATAACAATTCAAAACAAAACTTCAACCCGCGCATAAAGTAAACAACTGCGATTTTGACATTAGTTTGACGTTAGTAGAAACGCTCACCATAGACTAAAGTGTAGGTTTTTTCTATATTTATTAGAGAATGAGCGATCGACTCAGTTGTGTGAAGTTGGCTACCAACTTAGCGCTTTCTATAATCGCTTGCGCCGAAGCGTTATCTATTGTAGAAAGAGAATAGAAACGAAGCGGTTGTAACTTGGCTAGCCCTACTGGTAATGTTTCATGTGTGGTGGTGCTAATTGCAATGTTCAAAACATTTATGTTTTGTTTGCCTCCCCTCTCTCCCTCCAAACCTCTCTGGCTTTTGTGATTTCTGACGATGCTTGCCCCACGAACATGATTAGAAAGAAGAAGGAAAGAAAGAAAGAAAACATATTTATTCAGCACTTGCCACAAGTGCTCACAACAAGCAATAAAAATAAAAAGAACCTAAAAAATAACAGAAAAAAAGGAGTGTGCATGTCACGGCTGCGCCAACTAGGACCAGTTCAGCAAACTGCCGAGCAGCTGGTGCTCGACGCTGGTTTTCAACTGGCCCTGAGACATCACACCACCTTCGCCGCGGATGACCTCGTCGCAGATGTTTTATTGTTATTAGTCTTAAATTAGGAAAATCTATTAAACGCAATTAATTTAATTTTTAATATAATCCACCCAGAACCAAAGGAACATTTGAAAATTTACTTTTGAACAAAGTACTTTGATAGTATTTTAAGGGTAGTAGGTTCATGAAGTAATTATCTATGTAGTTATTATTTTGTACCTTAACACAATGTTGTCCTATCTAAATCAAAGGTTGACTAGTAACTAATAATTGATTGATTGATTAAGGGCCGGTTTTTCAATCGCCAGTTAACTTTTATCTGACGAATAAGATTGTCATTTTGGCAGTTTTTAGATAGAAAATCTGTCAAAACATCACATTAATATTCCTCAGGTAAAAGTTAACTGGTGATTTAAAAACGGGCCCTAAGTCAACTTATGTACTATTGAACATGAAGATTAACTCTTGTCTATAAAATAAATACAGCGGACTAACAGTTTTCATTTATAAAATAAATATCAATTATCATTATTAATTATTGATGTAAACATAAAAGTTATCTGACGACTAAATTCAGTCTTTTTTTTTTTGGGGGTGGGAAATCATCAAATAACCCCTCCCGCTCTTGGGCAGAGCGGAAGGGAGTGTCAGGCTTCTACTGACTAAAAACCACCAATGTTCCTTCTTAGTCCTTGCGCCGAGGCCGCGGTGAGATACCGCGATACCGGTGAGATACCTTCGGGGCGACGATACCGACAAGCGACCAAATTCAGCCTCAAAATTCATAAATGCTAATATCAAACAATAGCATTCCTCATTGCAGGATTCCCGAAACACACAACACAATGCATTATTTGACATCAACGTCCAATATTCGACAGCAAATGCAGAACGCCTGCCGTCGTTTGAAATTTATCCAACAATTTGGACATATCAAACCCTCAGGTGTTTTTGATTACACACACTAACATCCCAACAAAGGCTTTCATAGCTAATGTCAACGTTATAGCTGCATTTGAAGCCCCAACAATACCTAGTATTATGTATTGTTTAGGTGCATTGAATTATTTTTGAAACTGCTGAAAGCATCGTCAGAAGTTGAAAAGATTTATTTACACACTCACATGCATACACACACACACACACATTCACTCACTCATACTCACACTATTTTTAGGAAAGTTTTTTCTTTTATATTGGTTGCAGTTTAATTCTTGACTTTATTTAAACTCTAATTTCAGTCTACTTTTTAAAAATTTTATATACTTCATCATTTCAGCCGAAAGACGTCCACTGCTGGACATAGGCCTCCCCTAAGTGTCGCCACATTGACCGGTCCCGTACATCTCGCATCCAGCGGATCCCCGCAACCTTCACCAGGTCATCGGTCCACCTAGTGAGAGGCCTTCCAATGCAACGTCTTCCGATTCGCGGTCGCCACTCCATCGGCCATCCGTTCTGCGAGCAATGTGCCCTGCCCACTGCCACTTAAGTTTGGCAATTCTTCGGGCTATGTCGGTAACCTTGGTTCTCTTGCGGATGTCCTCATTTCTAAGTCGATTACGCAAGGAAACTCCGAGCATAGCTCTCTCCATTGCTCTTTGGGTGACTTTCAGCTTTCTGATGAGGCATATTGTGAGCGACCACGTTTCGGTCCCGTATGTAATCACTGGCAACACACACTGGTCATAGACTTTCGTCTTGAGACACTGTGGTAAGTTGGACGAGAAGATACTACTCAGCTTCCCAAATGCTGCCCAGCCGAGTCGGATTCGACGATTGACCTCTTTCTCAAAGTTGGACCTACCTAACTGGACCGTTTATCCCAGGTAGACATAGTCGTCTACAACTTCGAGTGTAGAGTCTCCGATCTTGATAGGAGTGGGTGTTACATGGGCATTCAACATGACCTTGGTCTTGTCCATGTTCATCCTAAGACCCACTCTTTCGGAAGCTCTATTGAGGTCATCGAGCATTGTACTGAGGTCCTCCATGGGCTCAGCCATGACCACTATATGACCATTATATACTTATTTTAATATTTTTTGTTTAAGTTCAATATTTCTTATAAGTACGCCAATTCGACCATTTTTTAATTTGACATTGAAGAGCGGGATCTCCTAACGCAGCTAAATCTTTTACTTAAAAGGGTCTCAACGTAAGATTAACTGTAACTACAAAAGTTGTAAAAGTACCGGTAGTATAAGAGTCGGAAATAAACCTTTATTATTTATTTTCGGTACAGTAAATACGTACATTAAGTAGTATGTATATAGACCGTTGCATTGCTGGAACGATGTTTTCCGAATACTTTCTGTGGCAGCTGGTGGCACATTTTTAATCGTAGTTAAAGTTTTAGGTATTTTTATTTTCAGATTAACTCAAACTGCCTCGTTGTTTTAGTGATCGCAAGCGCGACTGCTACGCATGAGGTATTTGGTTCGATTCTCAAGTCGGGTGTAATGTTATTGGATTTTTCGTTTAGGAATTTCTTAAAATCAGTCTCGGAGTCTGAATTTGTACTCAGTTAATGACGATAGGCTTTTTTTTTTGGGTGGGTGGAAAATCATCAAATAACCCCTCTTGCTCATGGGCAGAGCGAAAGGGAGTGTCAGACTTCTACTGACTAAAAACCACCCATGTTCCTTCTTAACCCTTCATGTCGAGGCCGCGGTATCTCTTGCGAACAACCCGCAGCCCCGACAGGCATGACGATAGGCTCGATACAATGAATTCAAACATACGTACTGGCGAAATGTGGGTATACTTATAGGCACCTATTAGTACCTCTGCCTTACCTTTCGATAATTATAGCCGTGACATTTTGTTATCGATACCTATAGAAATGCTCTACATATTTGGCTCAATAACAATTCAAGACGAAATAATCATAATGCTAAATATTCCAAATAAAATAAAAATATTTCAAATTACAAATATTCGTTACTTTGTGACACAAAGGGAGGTTTTACTTTTGAAGAATTTTAATCATGCTCAGAAGTTGTACAAAAATATACCAATAATGATAAATAGGTAAACAGCTAAATTAAAAAAAAAATCGATTGGGTCGTTTCTGGTTATTGTGTTGTAGAAAATAATAAGTAACATAACATAGCATCACCCCTGGTTCATCAACATCCCCGAAGGGTTAGGCAGAGGTGTACCTAATAGTACACCCACATTTCGCCAGTTATGTTTAAGTCCCATGTAATAGGGCGAGCCTATATTGCCATCAACCGGGCACAAATCCAGACTCCGTGACTGTTACCAATAAATTCCTGATGGAAAAACCCAACAACACTTTGCCCGACCCGGGTATCGAACCCGGGACCTCCTGCACTGCAGTCGCGCTTACAACCACTAGACCAACGAGGCAGTAGTTAACGTAGCTTAAAATAATACACTTACGTAACCCACAAAATGGGTGTGTACTATAATACACCTCTGCCTATACCATCGAGTTCACATACAAGCGTTAAACCGTTACTGACTGACTTCACAACGTTTAAATTACAACGAAGTATTGAAATTACTTTTATCAACACCCCATTTCACCCCTAAACCAATAAAGCCACCAAAACTCAGATCAACCAACCGAACTCCAGTGCCATCGGCCTCCAAGGCGCACGTAACGGAAAAGATAAAGTTAGCACATAAATCCAGGCTTGTCAGCCGCTCGCGATAAGCCGGTTTGCTTAGCCACCCCTTTACCTGAGGCCGTGGCTCACACGGTACTGTAGCGGAATGTAGGTCAGTTCGGCTTTAGGTATGTTTTAGGATACGAATGTAGAAGGGTATGTGATTCGTACTAACGTGCCCAATGTGAAAATCCGTGCGTAGTTACAGCTGCCATTACTTCTTCTTCTTCTTAATTGTGTGGTTAGTGAACCTAGCTGGAGTTGGACTTTTTATGCCACCCAAGGGCGTGATGGGCTAGCTCGCCGTCCGTACGTCTTATGACGATGACAGGCTGTGTCGACGGCGCGTTCGTGTTTCACGCGCGCCTTCAAGAGATGTCAGGAACACGGAAGGGGCCCGCAAGGGCCGACGCCCATCGGGGCTGCGGGTTGTTCGCAAGAGATACCGCGGCCTCGACATGTAGGGCTAAGAAGGAACATGGGTGGTTTTTAGTCGGTAGAAGTCTGACACTCCCTTTCGCTCTGCCCAAGAGCAGGAGGGGTTATTTGATGATTTTCCACCAGCCAAAAAAAAAAAGGGCTGTTAACTTGACTTTACATGCGGTCGAGAAATATCCTTCATACGTGGTGGTTTCCTTAGATGTTTTTCTTTACCGAAGCAAGAGCCAAATATACAAAACGCACATGAATCCAAAAAAATAGAGTGGGTTCGAACTGGAGATATATGACTCGGTAGTCCAACGGTGGCACCGCAAGACTATTGCTCTTTTATTTTATTCTTTTTGGAAACTTACAGCTAATACAGACAATGTACTTAAACAATAAGCATTTGAAGGCCAATTACAGGTTTCCACTGTTAAAACACGAAAACAAAGATAAAACTACAACAAAAAAGGTAACAATAAACAAACAAAGTAACACGATTGAAGAATATAAACTAAGAACCAAAAATCAACAGTTAATCAACAATAATTACTTTTCCGCACAAAAAAAAACACAATACACGTTTGTGTATTGTGTTTTTTTAAACATTTATAAATGACTAGCTGATGCCCGAGGCTTCACCCGCGTGGATGTCGGTCAAATTATATACTAAAACCTTCCTCTTGAATCACTCAATCTATTTAAAAAAACTGCTTCAAAATCCGTTGCGTAGTTTCAAAGATTTAAGCATACATAAGGAAATTAGGAACAGAGTAAGCGACTTTGTTTTATACTATGTAGTGATAGTGATGATAAACATTTATTTTACATAGGAGCCACATACTTCACTGTGCTGAGCCTGCTTGGAAGAAGACGAGACAACAGCCAAAAGCCGACTTGCTTGGCAAGGCCTAGAGGTTGCCTCATACAGGACAAAGTACTTCGGTAACCCAGGCACACTCCAAGATGGTCAATAACACCAAGTCGTTGCGGGTATTTTTTGGGGGCTGTGGTGAATCGAATAATCGATTATTCCACCCGTATGCATGTTCAAGCAATAGGCATCGTAACTGGCTCTGATCAATTTGTGCCTAAATAATAGTAGCTGCTTGGGTTGATCTTCAAGTTAAGCCATCCTTGCCTAGGTTGTTCTGTGGATGGGCGTGCATCCGTTACAGGTCGAGTTTCCTCCGTGCCTCGGAAAATTGTCATTTGTACAAATCTTTGACAGTCGTTACTGAAAGTCAGTGACCATGCAGTGAAGGTAGTCGCTCCGTGTAAAATTCAGCTGCATTCCGTTAAGCTGGAAGTCGACCCCAACATAGTTGGGAAAAGGTAGCATATGATGAAAAATAAAATAAAAAATAATAATAATCTAGTTTATGAAAGATTACTCCACGGTGTAAAAGAATCCTCGTAACTTGGCCTGCCTTGGCACAAGTCCACAGTTACCGTAATGAAATTAATGGCACTACCTGTTAACATGACTTGGAGTCGCCTGCTGTTCCATGTCTGTACACATCACAAAGACTACACTGAATGACCTAGTACACAATTGAAAATACTGGATTGCGTTTCGTTTTAAACTAGCTGATGCCCGCGGCTTCACCCGCGTTTGTATCGATCAAATTATTATATACTAAAACCTTCCTCTTGAATCACTCTGTCTATTAAAAAAAACCGCTTCAAAATCCGTTGCGGAGTTTTAAAGATTTAAGCATACATAGGGATGGACAGACAGCGACAGCGAGTTTGTTTTGTGCTATGTAGTGAGTAATGATGATAAAAGCAAGACAGAAACCCTTCGTGTACCGGAACGTAGTTCCACGCGAGACACATCATCATCATCATCATCATCATTTCAGCCAAAACACGGACATAGGCCGGGTCCGTGGCTTAGGCCCCCAGTGGTTGACGCACCTGTGGCCGACGCCCCCGATACGATTAATTTAATATCTTTTTTTTTGTGCTTTTTCACTTAGTACAGTAAATGAGAAAAATGTTTCACCCTAATAATAAAGTATTTTTCCTTGCTAAACAAAAGTTATCTATCAAATAGCAGAGAGAATAGATCGCCACTTAACCAAATCCTTACACACCTTTTTCCCCATTAGAAGCATATTAAATATGCTTAATAAATTTTATAATGTACAAACATCCAAAAAATCAAAAACACTTCATATAAAATGTTAGTGAATGTTTATAATATACATTTATAATAAATTACCTTATGGAAATTTTATTTTAATTTTTTTCAGAAGAAAGAACAACACAAGAAAGAATGAAAAAATGATTGCCAATTTAACTGAACAGTATGAAAACAAAAAAATTAGCACAATCACGTTTTTAGAACAAATCCGCCCATATGTGGCAGTTCGTCCTAAAAAGTAATAATTTTAACTTACATAATGAAAAGAGATGATTTTGCTTGTATACTATTTTTAAGTTTTAAATTTTGAAATTTTAATTTTTATATTTGTTTAAGTTTTTACAGTTGATTATTTCTATGCCAGCAAAATTTCATGTCATGTAAAAAATTTGTTACTCTACGAGTACGTTTGTTTTTTAAGACTCGTTATTTTGTTGTGTTATTGCTATTGAAACTGACTGATATAATAAGGTAAAATTATTCTCATTTGTTTCACAGTTGAATAATTGTTTATTTATTATTGTTACAGATAAAAGAACATTTCATTATGTAAAAAGTTAGTTGCTCTGCAGTAATTTTTAAGACTGATTATTTAAAAATACTATCTTATTTTATTACGTTTGAGACTGATTATTATAATTAAGTTAAATGATTCTCTTGATTATAGGTGATGAAACCTGTGATTTATATTAAAAAAAATACTAGATTTCTTGTCGAGATATATAAATTAATAATGAAAAATAACTAAGACTTTAATTTTTCAAAACATACCTCTAATATAAAAGCATTTCTATGTTATAAATATAATTACGATTTAATGTTATGCATATATTTACAATCAATATAAGTACATTTAATATTTCAGTAAAACAATTTTTGTGCCTGACAGTACATTTGATCAAAAATTACTTTGAATTAAATTAATCGTATCGGGGGCGTCGGCCACAGGTGCGTCGACCACTGGGGGCCTAAGCCACGGAACCCATAGGCCTCCCCCAGGTGTCGCCACATTGACCGATCCCCTGCGTCTTGCATCCAGCGGATCCCCGCAACGTTCACCAAGTCATCCGGTCACCGAGTGGAAGGCCATCCAACGCAACGTCTTCCGGTTTGCGGTCGCCACTCCAGAACATTCCGGTCCCATCGGCCCTTTTTTTTTTTTTTTTGGGGGGTGGGAAATCATCAAATAACCCCTCCCGCTCTTGGGCAAAGCGAAAGGGAGTGTCAGACTTCTACTGACTAAAAACCACCCATGTTCCTTCTTCGCCCTTCATGTCGAGGCCGCGGTATCCCTTGCGAACAACCCGCAGCCTTGACAGGCGTCGGCCCTTGCGGGCCCCTTCCATATTGCTGACATCTCTTTGAGGGGCGCGTGGAACACGAACGCGCCGTCGACACGGCCTGTCGTCGTCATAAGACGGACGGACGGCGAGCTTAGTCCCATCGGCCCTCCGTTCTGCGAGACACAATGACTTTTTAATTGTGTCAATATACTCGGTATACGAGAGTAAAAATTGTCAAAGAGAATGACTGTGTTTTGTTTATTAAGTCGCAAGTACTTCGTTGACTGGACTGATGGCTCGTTGGTTTTGTGGTCACAAGTGGGACTACTGTGCACGGGGTCGTGTGTTTGATTCCCAGGTCGGGCAAAGTGTTATTGGGATTTGCCATCAGGAATTTCTCCAGTAGCCGCCACCAGTCTGGATTTGTGTACGAGTGATGCCAATAGGCTCGCCCCCTGTTACATGGGACTTAAATATAACTGGCGAAATGTGGGTTTCCTATTATGTTCACCTCCGCCTCACCCTTCGAAGATTACAGGCGTGATGTTATGTTATCTTTCAGGTACTTCGTTTGGATCATGAAGTAAATGTTACTTCGTTAATTTGGTCATGACTTGAACAGACTGACTGACTGGACGGGTTCAATCAAATCTGTGTGGTGCGTTCTTCAAAAGACCAGCTCAGACACTCATCTGCATAGTCTTCATATTTTGTCTATAACAATTTTATGTCTGGACCTTAAAAGAGATTATGACCTCTGAGTTTGTTTCGGATGTTTCTTCTCGGAGTAGTCAGGTACGAAACACCGATCCCATCTAGTTTTAAAAAAAGTGACTTGTGAAAGTGTTTGTAAAAACCTGTTTGCAAAATACACATCATTTATCATTATCATTTAACAGTTGAACGTCAATAAAAAAGTTCAAAATATATGTCTTGAACAGGCATTTTGGTAGGTACTAGATGTTGCTTGTACTTTCCTCCGGGGTCGGTTGAGCGACGATCTTTGCAGGGTGGATGGTAGCAACTAGATGAAAGTTGCTGAGAATCGAGTTCATTTATTTATTAATTTAAGCAGGTACTTGCTACACTTACAGTTTGCACCAACGCGTGCAGCAAGTCAACATCACACACTAACTTAACTTAACTTAAATCGTATGCATTAATTAAGCATAGCTTTATTGCTATTCATAAACAGATCTAGATCCGGTTCCTGAGCAATTAAGGCGTTTAGCAGATTCATCGCCTGGGTTGCGGGCGCATATCGAGCAGTTTGGGTACGCACAGTGGGAGCCGCGAACAAGCTTCGTGAGGCACAGGCCCGTGACCGCCGCAGTCGGTCCGGAGCAAACAGTGAACAGAGAGTTAAGGTGGTCTCGTCGTTTAGTGGCGTGCGAGGCCTATAGCAACACTGGATTGCTATAGGCTGATGATGATGATGACTTTCCCATTTGATACGGTATCTGTTATCAATTTCAAGGGTTTTCATTTTTCTGCATGAGACCCTAAACATTTTCTAAAACAAATGTACCCTGTGTTAATTCATAACAACAGCTATCTGCTAGTAAAAGTTCCGTTCGAAATTTTTATCGATTTGGTTTATTCAAGCGGGGTTTTTCAGTAAGAGAGTTCTGAGTTCAAATTCCGAGTACAATTTGAATTTAGTTTGTCTAAAAGTTTGAATTACCATTCAAAGCAAACCGAGCAATTCACTCTTTGATATTAATTACCTCTGTCACCAACAATAATACAAGTACTACGATCTGTTAACGACGTAACGACTTTATCTTCTAGACAAAAATCTATATTTATAAATAGTATGAAAAACTCTTAACTTGTATGTCTATGACCGCTGATTATTATTAACTTTATTCCAGGTTAGGTTAAAGGTCTATGTGAGTAATACTTGAATACTATTAATTAAACCATTTAAAATGTAATGGTATCAGATCGATCTCGTCGGGGCTGCGGGTTATTCGAAAGAGATACCACGGCCCCGGCGCAAGGGCTAAGTAGAAACATGGGTGGTTTTTAGTCAGTAGAAGTCTGACACTCCCTTTCGCTCTGCCCAAGAGCGGAAGGGGTTATTTAATGATTTTCCACCCACAAAAAAAAAGGGTATCAGATCGATGTATGTAGCTGCCTCGTTGGCCTAGTGGTAATAAATGCGACTGCTGTACTTGAGGGTCTGGGTTCGATTCCGGGTCAGGCAAGATCTTATTGGATTTTTCCATCAGGAATATCTCAATAGGACTCACGAAGTCTGAATTGGTTCCCCTATTACATGGGACTTAACATAACTGGTGAAATGTGGGTGTACAATGTGTATACCTCTGCCTAACCCTTCGGAGATTACAAACGTGATGTTATATTATGTTGAATCATTTAATATTGAACGGTATCTAAGTAAGTTAAGTAGTAAAGCCCTTCAAAGCAGAGCTAACGCTAGTACCAATACCTACCAATAAATAAAAACTCTAACAAATATTCCAACTTTATATTTCAAGTATTCATTAAGTCAAAACTTTTCTCCAATAAATAACTGCCCCAAAAACGATTGGATGCCAACAAAACCACATTTTCATTAATTACGAAGTTCGAGTACCAAATACAGTGAAATATTCGCCTCAAAAACATAAATCATCGCATTATTTTTAATGAACACTCGGCAATGCTCGATTAATTCCATAATTTAGCGATTCGGACGTATTAACGAACGATAACCAATATGGTGGACGTAGAATGTGGAATATATGGAGAGGCAAACGGTAAACATTAATGAAAATGCAATAAAAAAAATGTACATTTGAGGAATCTGAAAGTGGCGCCGGTGACTGAAAAGTACGTGGTAATCGGTTGTGGTGATATGGGCATGTAATGCGGAGGAAAGAGGAAAATGTCGTCAGGAAAGTTATAAGTATGAATTTCTTCTAACCTAACTGACAGATGTGTTGCTAGGGAGTTTGTTCCGCCACTTCTTCTTTCCAGCTAAAACACTAGGAAGTGTCGAAGGGTAGGCGTTTTGGGGGACTGTCACTTGTAAATAAGTAAAGTAAATTTTGACGTTCGAAAAGTGCTGATTATCAGGCTAGTTTGAATAAATGACTTTTGATTTTGAGTGTGAATGGTGGCTCAGCAGCTCAGCTTCATTGGAACCTGGTGCTTCCAAGGCCGGGGGCATGTTGATGACAAACGCGGCATCTACGAAACACAGCATCGGCAGCAGCAAGTAACGCGGTAGGCGAGACGGGGCGAAGAGGGGAGGGTACCGATGAACATACGCGAGCCGCGCGCGCGCCTCGCTCACTCGCTTGATTTTTGTGCCGCGACGACGACTACATAGAACAACTATTGTAAAAAGTAATTACACATAGTAAGCAAATATCTGGGTATAATTTAAGTACAATCCACAAAACCAAACCCTGACCCACCTGAAACCAAACATAATTGGTCCTTCGAGCCGGATCGTCGGAAACAGGACAGAGAAGTATTGAAGAAGAACACATGCTACGCCGAGCCCCAATGAATTGGGAAGGTCAAGAGAGTGATGCTGATAATGAATAAGTAAATCGTTTTCAATTTTCATCATCTGCCTAGCTTTTTTCCCAACTACGTTGGGGTCGGCTTCCAGTCTCTGCGAATTCAACTGAATACTAGTATTTTACAAGGTGCGACTGCCTAATTATCATCTGACCTCAATAATCCAATTAGGTCTAAGTATATCATTTGGCAATAATCATTCTTGCCCAAGTTTCTGCCAAACTACTAATTTACCGTGCTTTCCTTTCGAATTACTGGTCACTAACTACCTGTAACGACTGCCAAACAATGACTTAACGTGCTTTCTGAGTTACGAAAGAAACTCAGTATGTAATAGGTGGTCATCCATCCCTGGACCAACCTAAGCCTGCGACTTAACCTGAAGGTTAACTGTTATGAATTACCCACAAGATTCTCAATGCTAATATCGACATTTAAAATAAAATCCAGTCAATACCAACCATTTAATTGGCATATCTTCGTACAGTAATATGCTCTGTGCCTCGCTTTTACAATAGAATTCCATTTAAATTGAGAGCCGACATCGATTGGTCGCTAATGAAAATCTTTTATACCCGCTATGGTAATGCTTAATTACCTACTTTTCCATCAACATTCGTAATTGAAAATGCAAAAAGAGCTTTTCACTTTAGAGCTTAATCACGGGATACCGCGGCCTCGGTACAACGGCTAAGAAGGAACATGGATGGTTTTTAGTCAGTAGAAATCTGCCGCTCTGCCCAAGAGCGGGAGGGGTTATTTGATGATTTTCCACAACCCAAAAAAAAGGGGTTGTAATCTTAGTGGAATATGGGGTTGTAGTGTGTTGCTAGAAAACCTGTTTGTAAAATCGCCGGTTCCGTTTAGATTTTATTTATATATCTGCTTCGTTGGCCTAGTGGTAGCAAGTACAACTGCAGCTGAGGTCCTGTGTTGGATCCCCGTCGGGGCTGCGGGTTGTTCGCAAGAGATACCGCGGCCTCGACATAAAGGGCTAAGAAGGAACATCGGAGGTTTTTAGTCAGTAGAAGTCTGACACTCCCTTTTGCTCTGCCCAAGAGCGGGAGTGGTTATTTGATGATTTTCCACCTAAATAAATTTTGCGTAGGGTTACTTGGTTTGATGTACAGAATATTTGGTTGTCGGCGTCGGGAAGTGTTCGTTTACACCTTTTATAAAATACAGTTCTATACCTATCGATTACTATAAAGCCGTGAAGGCGGTTGGTAAAAATACAAAAAAAAATTATCTTCATACAAGCACATAACAAACATTTTACCATTTCCTCACTATTACGACGCGAAGCAACCGTTTTATTGTTCCGAGCACACAACATTGTGTTGAACGAATCTCTTCGCTTCACACAACAGAATACCGAGTTTGATAACTATTCTGGTGCTGATATTGTGTTTGAGATGTGAACATGGCTGTTACATTGAATACAATTGAAATGGTGTTGGAGTTTTTGATGGAAATTGTTTCATTTATCTGTTAGTTAGTACTTATTATGGAGAAAATCGGATGTAGTATACATTAGATGATTTAAAGAAAAGTTACCTTAAAACGCAAGGTAATGGACATGTGCATTCTCCCCATTCTGACATATGGTGCACAGACTTGGTCTTCGACTAACGCCCAGAAGTCCAAACTCAAGGTTTGCTAACGAGCGATGGAGCGCGGCATTTTAAATGTAAAATTAACTGACCGTATAAAAAACACCACACTGCGCTCCAGAACGCAAATTGCTGCGAGACTGAAATGGGATTGGGCAGGCCATGTCTGCTGGATGCCGCCGCAGCTGAGCCCGAATATCGCAAGACCCTGACACAGCTAGACGGGGTCGCGGTAGACCGAGGAGAAGATGGCGGGACGCCTTGGATGGCTTTCTCAACAACTGGCGAGAAGAAGCACACTATCGTAAGAAGTGGAAGGAATGGGGGGGGGGGGGCTTTGCGCAGGAGTGGGTCAATATGGGCTAAATAAATAAAAAAAAAGCTGACTCTTGTTGAAAGTAGATTTTAGTATTAGATTTAATATACAATTCGTATTTTATACTGAAACTCAAACATTCATTTCTATTAGACTCTATAGGCACTTTTAATGCTAGAAAACAAAGAAGGCGAAGCTTCAGTCACAAAGCATAATAACTTCCCGTCGGGGCTGCGGGTTGTTCGCAAGAGATACCGCGCCCTCGACATGAAGGGCTAAGAAGGAACATGGGTGGTTTTTAGTCAGTAGAAATCTGACACTCCCTTTCGCTCTACCCAAGAGTGGGAGGGGTTATTTAATGATTTTCAACCCGCCAAAAAAAAATATAAAAAAGTCATAATAACTTGTCAGTTACGAAACATTCTGCAAATGAAAATTAATCACAATATCCCATCATGACTACTACATACGCTACATTACTATTTAAATTGGTAGGTATTGTAGTTTTAGGTAAGACATGTGTTATCGTACTATCTTCCATATTCACACAAAATATGCACCGGTATAGTTAAACGTGGACTGAACTTGAGTTGGACTTGATACGCCCACATTCCGCCATTAGACATAATGAAATTAATAATATTATTGTCAGTAACAGTATATTTAACAGTAACCTTTTTTTTTTGGGGATGGGAAATCATCTATTTGATGATTTCCCATCCCCCAAAAAAAAAAGGGGATCCTATCCAGACTTCGTGAGTCCTAATGAGAAATTCCTGATGGAAAAATCCAATAAGACCTTGCCTTTTTTAGGGTTCCGTAGTCAACTAGGAACCCTTATAGTTTCGCCATGTCTGTCTGTCTGTCTGTCTGTCTGTCCGTCCTCGCTTAATCTCTGTGACCGTTAGCACTAGAAAGCTGAAATTTGGGACCAATATGTGTATCAATCACGCCGACAAAGTGCTAAAATAAAAATTGGAAAAAAATGTTTTATTAGGGTAGCCCCCCTATATGTAAAGTGGGAAGTGTTTTTTTTTTTAATTTTAACCCTAATGTGTGATATATTGTTGGAAAGGTATTTAAAAATGAATAGGGGTTTACTAAAATCATATTTTGATAATGTCAATAATTTCGGAAATAATCGCTCCAAAAGTAAAAAACAAAGCGTCCCCCCCCCTCTAACTTTTGAACCATAAGTTTAGAAAATACGAAAAAAATCTGAAAAGTAGAACTTTATAAGGACTTTCTAGGAAAATTATTTTGAACTTGGATGGAAACAACAGATGGAAACTGCAGTTAACCAATATAATTTGGTCCCTGAATCGTATGAGCGCCTATACAATCCAGAGGTCAAGTTTCATTTGCCCGTATTTTTTTTTTAACTTCGTTTACATAATATTTTATTATCTACGGAACCCTACACTGAGCGTGGCCCGACACGCTCTTGTTTTGGTTGGAATATCTTCAAATAACCCCTCCCGCTCTTGGGCAGAGCGAAAGGGAGTGTCAGACTTCTACTGACTAAAAACCACCCATGTTCCTTCTTAGCCCTTCATGTCGAGGCAGTGGTATCTCTTGCGAACAACCCGCAGGCCCAACCAATAAAACCTCTATTTCTAAATGTTTAGCATTCAATTTTGAACCACCAGACTTGATACTTTATTGAAATGTGGGTCACAATAAATATGACATCGTAATCCTTCAGATGTAAAAGAATATAATATGAAATAATAATGTTTTCCTTAGTAATAGCCAATTTGCTTGTCGCAAGCAATCTTGAAAGTGAAGATATAAAGCTGCTAGAAGTATGGGATGGTTTACTAGATTTTGTTTTACATTTTTATTAAATTTACTCTTTTGTTGTTGTTTGTGACCACATTTACTAAGCGTCGTTTCCTATGTTTATGAGCGTGTGTAGTAAATGAGCTTGCAGACACACAATATAATTTCCGTATACCTTGTAAAGTTGTTTCCAGTTTGGTTAGGACATTGCACACTTGAATCACCTGATTGTCTGATAAAAAAAATTATTATGTGCTTCGGAAGCCCGGTAGGCCCGGCCGCTAAATGGCGGTCGTCAAACCATGTCGGAGATTTTTTTTTTTTGGCGGATGGAAAATCATCGAAAAGCCCCCTCCCGCTCTTGGGCAGAGCGAAAGGGAGTGTCAGACTTCTACTGACTAAAAACCACCCATGTTCCTTCTTAGCCTTTTATGTCGAGGCCGCGGTATCACTTTTGAATAACCCGCAGCCTCGACGGGATGTCAGAGGCCCTTTTTTTTTTTTGGGGGTGGGAAATTATCAAATAACCCCTCCCGCTCTTGGGCAGAGCGAAAGGGAGTGTCAGACTTCTACTGACTAAAAACCACCCATGTTCCTTCTTAGCCCTTGTGCCGAGGCCGCGGTATCTCTTTCAAACTACCCGCAGCCCCGACGGAATCTCAAAGACCCTTAAGGCGGTTTAAAAACTCTGACACTAGGGTATGTGGGGTCGTTAGACCTTACTGCCCACACGATAAGAAGAAGAAACTCACATGCACAAACTGCCAGATCCGGACCTGTGGACTACACAAATATTTGCACACAGCGCAGCAGCCAAGCACTCCACAATCCAGTCATTAGGTAATGACAAGATTGGTTGTCAGACTTTCGGGATACTGACTACCTGTGACAACTGCAAAAGTATCTTCTAATGACAGCTCGCCAACGGCTTAACGTACTTTCCAAATCAAGGAGGAAACTTGGTGTGTGATGGGTGGTCAGTGATCCTTTTTCCGTTTGATGCGGAATAGTTGCCATTTGGTCCCATAAAAAGTTAACATAGTTTGGCCCAGTACTTTTCATTTTATAAACATTTTTTGTATATATTTGTCGGATCCGGTCAATAGTACGGACAAGAAACGAATCGCAAGCGCGCCATTTTTAACATCACGCGATCTACGCGCGCTTCTACAGAGTCGTGATGTTTCAAGAGGGCGGCGAGAAGGTCATTCAGTGCCTGATCGCAGCACTGTGAAGACATCCCGGAACTGTACTCGATTCGTTGTGCCCAGTATAAGCGTTGTGAGTGATTGAACTAAATTGTGTTTAAAGTAATTCGTAATTTAAAATAAAAACCAGTAATCCGCACCCAGTGTATTCTCATTGCACGAGACCCAAACTCTGCCCACGTGATGTCTGAATCTGACAGAATAATACCGGTGCATCCTACATATTTATATAGGATTAAAAAAAAAAAAAAACAACCGACTTCAAAAACACCAAAAAGTGAAAAATAAACTTCAGAAGAAAAATCAGCTACTGAAGTCGGTGACATTTGTTTGATTTCGTTTTATTGCCACTGACTAAAGCTTGAAACTGATTTTATGTTTATTTTTCACTTTTGGTGTTTTTGAAGTCGGTTGTTTTTTTTTTGCAAAAAAGTTTTTATCCCTGTGTTCCTACGAGAACAGGAACTACAGGTGAAACCGCGTGACGTCCGCTAGTACGTTATACAGAATCTCTTCCAGCCTTCTAATTCCACATACGTCCTTAAAAAAAACCCAAGTATTACTTTCGGTTCCCTTACTGCTATACCACTTTGCGCAACAACCCTTTAGGGATGACGTTTTATATTTAACATCGAACTTTCTCAATACTCAGTCCTATTATGAGCAAAGGAAGTTCAGTCACATGAGAATTTAACATCACTTTCATGTATTTTTGATGCCGTTTGTGTAAGGATCCTTTATTTTTTTTATTTGAACAATATTAAGCGTTTGTACGTGTTTTTGTAAATCTTAAAAAAGTGGCTTTTCCGTTTTCTTCGAAATGGATAGGTTCTTATTGCACCTTTGTAAGTAATGTTTGTAAAGAACATTGACTTATACAGGGTGTAAATGCAAAATTTTTTGCTGGGAAACAACTTTTTTTTTTTGGGGTCAAAAATCACATTTTACGGTAAAACTCAAAGTAGCACTCTTAAAACATTGTGCTAGTGGATGTTTTGAATAGTAAACGGGTCATGGAGGTAATTTAAGTAAAGTTGTAAACTGAAAAACTAGTATTTACAAAAACATCAGTGAAAAATTTGGAACTTTGACCCCCAATATCCCCGTAACTAGGGGGTTCCCAGGTACGGTCTAGAACAAAAAAAATATCGCAGTGGTGGGGAGAACAAGTGCCCTTCGTTTGCGTTAAGGGTACTTTTACACCCTATATAATATTACTGCGTAATTACTGGGCGGACCGCATGTTACTCGTACAATGACGCCTCGAACTTGGTCCTAAAACGGTCTTTCCTAAGCCGAAGTGAACTAGTCCACGATCGGCTCTCTTCGGGTGCGGTCGTAAATTTTATTAAAAGCTTTATTTATGTTCTGTAAACCTAAAAAATACCACGCCGCTTATACAACGTTAACGAGCAGACTACACCGATTCTCTGTATGGCGAACGCGTCGAGCAAATGTTCGGACGACCGTATCTTTAGTTTTTATATCAATGGTAAAGAACCGTATTTCGCTCGTCCCTTAACTTACTATAAATGGAGCAGCGTGTAAAAAGTGCATAAATGCATACAATAAATTATTATTCTATTAGATAAAGTCCCATTAAAATAGATGGACAAATTTTAACACGGCGTTCAGTACATGTATGCGAGCCAAAAACACTGATTAAGTGATTTTATTTTGACCTAAAATATTGGGTAACCAACATTTTTTGTGTATTTTCGTTAGCTGTTTTATTTTCTTGTACCTAAGTATCTAATGCGTTTTTCTTATTTTACCATTGTCCTTATTATGGTGGTCTGCATGAATTCTAAAAGTTTGTCCATGTATTTTAATAGGACCTTATATATTTCGGGTTACGCTCTTAGTGTTAGTGATAATGGTCTTTATTACTAGTGTTTGTAGGCATACATAATTTATTCAGTGTGCAGTTTCATTCATTGTCGCAGCAATGGAGACTCCCATCTATCTGCAAATAAGCTCAAGATGGTATTGGTACTGCCACGAAGACGAGCAAGCAGGGAAGCGGTTCTTTTACCTAAGATAACCGCAACACCATGTATATTATTGTGTCAGACTTCTACTGACCAAAAACCACCCATGTTCCTTCTTAGCCCTTCATGTCGAGGCCGCGGTATCTCTTGCAAACAACCCGCAGCCTCGACGGGCCCCAGCAACACCCTAAGTTTGTTAATTATACTGGACACGTAGATCACTGTAGGCACGTAAACTGTAACAGTCCACAGGTTGAAGGTGCAAATTAATGAGCAAAATGATGCCTATGTACATTGCTCAAATCTGCTGGCCAGCATGTTACCGGCAGTGATCGACGTGTCTTGTTATCTTCGAAAAAAACAAACAACAATAGCTACTATTTGCTATCGGTGAACACTTGACAATTATGTCATTTAGCTTTATACAGGGTGGTGCCGACAATACGACAATAAATTAAACCACTGGTAGTTCTAGTTCATAGTTCTAGTTGTGTATTTTCCGAACTATACATGTCTTCTTCTTCTTATCGTATGGGCAGTAAGGTCTAACGACCATGTGCATCTGGATTGAGGGCCCATTTTTTTAAACCTTGCCAAACGAAATAAGACTCATAGGGAAATTACTTAAAAATAGTTAAAACTTAAAGCATAGGGCCACGAATTTCTTAAACGTGAATTAAAAATGTTATGATTAAATAACTTGGGCCCTCAATCCAGACGCGTGCATAAAGTGACATAGCCTAAATCTTAGTAAGTCCTATCTTTGGGTTCATAATTTTTATTCAGGAATTTAGTTAAGAATTTCTTAAAGATTTTAAGAAATTCCCAAATCTGTAGAATGTGACATTACAGATTTATGGCGGTATTTCTAGGGCCCTCAGTTCAAATGTGTCTGTACTGAGGAATCTGCAAAACATGGATTTATCTGAAGAAATACATAAATGCGACTTTAGCATGTTTTACTTAGATACTTAGGTGAATTAGTTAAAAAGAAATAATGACGGAAAAGTTCATTGTTACGTAGTAAATGAAAGTCAAATTTTACTAAAACGTCTGAACTGAGAGCCCAACATTTTCGGCTTTATTGACTAGGCTCAACCTCATATATTAACGCAAATTAGAATAAGATTTTTAACTATTCTTTAATTAAATTTTAACATATCGTCCGTTCTTCTTAATATCATACTTAAAGAGAAAATTGATTTTCTATTTTTATATAAGAGAAAAATTTGTAGGGTGACCATAATGATCATAGTTAGTACCGGTACATTTTCAAGATTGATCTAAAAAGATCTGACAGTTTAAAATAAAACAATTAAATTTACCTAAGCATTATTTAATGATTTTCGTGATTTCGGAAATTGTATCTTAAATACAATGTATCTTAAAAAACTTTTTTGCAAAAAAAAACCGACGTCAAAAACATAAAAAAAATGAGAAACACATAATCGATAAACACAAATAAGTGAAAAATTAAAAATAATAAAAAAAAAATATTTAAAAAAATCAGCTTTTGAAGTTGGTGACATATTTTGTTTGTTTGATTTCCGTTTATTGCCACCGACTTCAGGCGCTGTTTTTTCTTGTGAAACTTATTTTTATTTTTTTTGTTTTTCACTTTTTGTGTTCTTAGATTTTGTGTTTTTCACTTTTTTATGTTTTTGAAGTTGTTTTTTTTTCCTTTTTTAGTTGTAATATATAAGGAGCTCGTGGCTTAATAAGAACTGCCACTCGGGTCGATCTTTAGGTAAAGCTGTGCTTGCCTAGGTCGGTCTGTGGATGGGTGACCGCCCGACATACCGAGTTTCCTCCGTGCCTCGGAAAGCACGTTAAGCTGTTGGTCCCGGCTGCCATATATAGATCTTTGGCAGTCGTTACAGGTAGTCAGTGACCTGAAAGTCTGACAACCAGTCTTACCAAAGGGTATCGTATTACCTAGTATTAACTGGGTTGTGGAGGTCAGATAGGCAGTCGCTCCATGTAAAATACTGGTATTCAGCTGCATCCGGTTAGACTGGAAGCCGACCCCAACATAGTTGGGAAAAGGCTAGGCAGATGATGATGAGTTGTAATATCCTATACAAATATTTACTATGCATTGAACATTCAAACTAGAAACCAAGCCCTTAAACTTCAAGATTTCCTTATTATTGCTTTCAACTCCTAATCGTTGAGGAGAGTACCTTCCATAACCAGCTCACTCACTCAATCATCAGATCCTGATACGGTCCACAATTGACGGAGATATGCGCGGATGTATAAAAAAAATCATACACATGAATAGAGAACCTTCTCCTTTTTGGAAGTCGGTTAAAAATTACCCCAAATCTCCCTTCGTAACTGACCAAGAACCAAGAACTCTTATGTAATTATTATCATGCACAAAAATAAATGAAATCAATTATTTATTATTGAATAAAAGTCTTTATTGAAAAATAAACAAATACGCTACGTAGTGCCGACCACACAAAATTAATTAAAATTAAAATTGCATATCGATTCTTACACACAGTACACCAATCGAATATACATTAAATAATTCTAACGGCTATTTGTTGTTGATAAAATTATATTACACCAACATTTGGTTTCTTTGATATTTTTATTTTACTATCAATAATGATTTATTTTTTAGGATGTAAGACTATTTTATGGTTACATTTACTTTATGTAAATATTTTTTATTTTACAACAATACTGATCGTGTTTTATTTATCGGAATGTATTTGTTCGAAAAGCGTTTTGCGATGTCTTTGGTGCTACAGCGATCCCTAAGGATCACAGCCATATAAGTAGGAATTCATCGTATAAAAGGTGTAAAAGTGCCCTTAACGCAAACGAAAGGCACTTGTTCTCCCCACCACTGCGATATTTTTTTTGTTCTAGATCATACGTGGGAACCCCCCTAGTTACGGAGATATTGAACAATTAATTAATTATTCCCAATTTTTCACAGCTGTTCTGCAACTAGGCCCATAATAGAACCTTAAGGACAATAAGGACTAATATCATATTATAAAAAATAGTAATACAAATAAAGAAAACAAAATTGTAAACTGTAGGTACATATATAATACGTTTAGCTGCAAATATTACGACTTTTCGACTGCGCTTTGCAAAATGTACTGGTACTAACTATGATCATTATGGTCACCCTACAAATTTTTCCCTTATAAAAAGTATAAAATCAATTTTCTCTTTAAGTATGATATTAAGAAGAACGGACGATATGTTAAAATTTAATTAAAGAATAGTTAAAAATCTTATTCTAATTTGCGTTAATCTATGAGGTTGAGCCTAGTCAATAAAGCCGAAAATGTTGGGCTCTCAGTTCAGACGTTTTAGTAAAATTTGACTTTCATTTACTACGTAACAATGAACTTTTCCGTCATTATTTCTTTTTAACTAATTCACCTAAGTATCTAAGTAAAATATGTTAAAGTCGCATTTATGTATTTCTTCAGATAAATCCATGTTTTGCAGATTCCTCAGTACAGACACATTTGAACTGAGGGCCCTAGAAATACCGCCATAAATCTGTAATGTCACATTCTACAGATTTGGGAATTTCTTAAAATCTTTAAGAAATTCTTAACTAAATTCCTGAATAAAAATTATGAACCCAAAGATAGGACTTACTGAGATTTAGGCTATGTCACTTTATGCACGCGTCTGGATTGAGGGCCCAAGTTATTTAATCATAACATTTTTAATTCACGTTTAAGAAATTCGTGGCCCTATGCTTTAAGTTTTAACTATTTTTAAGTAATTTCCCTATGAGTCTTATTTCGTTTGGCAAGGTTTAAAAAAATGGGCCCTCAATCCAGATGCACATCTAACGACCCACAGTGACATCGACATACAGTGTCAGAGTGTTTGAACCACCTCACGGGCTTCTGACATGGTTTGACGATCGCCATTTGGCGGCCGGGACCACCAGCTTATACATGCCTTCCGAAGCACGGAATCATCTTTTTATCAGACAATAAGGTGATTCAAGCCTGCAATGTCCTAACCAAACTGGAAACAACTTTACAAAGTATGCTTACCGTGGGAATCGAACAAACGACCACCGGGTCACAAGCCAAACGCCTAAACCACTCGAACACGGAGGCAGTAAAAAGACTAAACATGTCACATAATATGGCGTAACTATCAATACTACAATTGGAGGAATGGCCTACTAATACACTATAGTATTGGTTTCTTGTCAGCCGACATGCTCCACCGTTGTTCGAAATAGGTTATTGTGGTACGACGGTACTGCTGACCCAATTCGTGTTATTCCTTGACCACAACCTTTCCGTTCATGCGACAGCCTGTGAGAGCAGAGAAAATAAGCGAAAAATGCTCTAGCTAAAAAAACCGCTACACGTTAATGTGTTATTAACAATATTTTTTGTTGCAGCCCAAATTTGGCTACAAGTACAGCTATGCAGATAGCAACGCTTACCCCCGATACCTGTCACTCAAAGAGCGGAAACGCAATGTTTGCTACTCCCGCCGTTAGCATTCGTACAGCAAAAATGCTCAAAGAAGTTATTAAGAGAAGTTATAATAAAGTAAAGTATTGCCTGTGCAGTCAAACTGTACAACTCCCGCCGCATGCATAATCTATTGTATATGGCCTAACAATGCATAAAGAAAGTATTTGTGGCGACAGCGACATCTACCGCAACACATGCGAACTAAATTGGCAATTCCTACATCGCGCTATCAACATTATCCGCGACATTAGCCTATATAGAAAATCTCGACTTACATAATTATGTCGGGCAGTTAGCCCACCAGACACAACACCCGTCTGGTCGGAGGATCCTCCCTTTTCTACGGGAGACGAGGAACTTTACACCCTGTTCCTCATACCCCCTAACATTAATTCAAAAGTCGCTGCATCCACCAGCGTCTCAATCGATGCAAATAGCGTCCCTAGTCGCATAGCCCTAAGTCATGAACAGAACTTTAGTAGTTAGTCGATGTTGAACTAACTACACTTGGGTTGCTTGTCATCTCGATCAATTTAAGAGTTGACTGCGGTATTGAAGCAGGCTGTTAAGTACAAAGTTAGGCCAGGCATGAGTACAGTACAGTATAATAGTACTACGGCTAAGCTTGTGCATCATCATCATCATCAGCCTATAATGTTCTCACTGCAGGGACTCAGGCCTTCTCTCAGGAGAGGAATGGGCTATAATCCACATGCGGGTTGGTAGATGTCACATGTCTTCGAATTTTTTGGAGCTTGTGCATCTGTTACATAAAAAAAATATGGAGAGGAATAGCAAACATTTAGGTGTTTCTTTGCCTGTCTCATATTCCTTTGAACGAAACGATGGACGGACTTTGTAAATGATGATATGATAAGAGGAGAAGTCTGGTGGAGTATGGAGGTGTCTGATGAGATTACTAGTAATATAGAAGAATAGAAGAAGACGGCTGCGCCAACCCCTAATAATTTGGGATAACGGCAAGAGAATTTTATCTCATTTCTGGTTGAAGACCAATGGGAAAGAAATATGACCTGCCTAATGTATGTTTGCAATTATTATTAAAGACTAGTTTTCTAAATCACCGACTGCTTCAAAAAGTACATTCATGTCATTAAAAGTCTGCACTTCTAGATGTTTTTCAAAAAACCGTTAAATAATTTTGCTCATGAAAAATTTTAGTGTCATACTTGGAAGCGTAGATGTTACCCAAGTTTTAAGATGTTGAAAGCGGTTGTCTTGAATAATGTATTTTATGCTATGGACCTAAGTAGTTTTTTACTATGTACTTGTACGTGTATGAAGCAAAGCGAGCAGTTATGATCTTAGCCAGTTTCGTTGTGTATAAGTATAATATACTCGTTTAAACAAGCACACATAACAATATTCTTATTAACTTTTTTTCACCCCTGATCTTTCGAAGAATATAACCAACTAGCTGATGCCCGCGGCTTCACCCGCGTGGATGTCGGTCAAATTATATACTTAAACCTTCCTCTTGAATCACTCTATCTATTAAAGAAAACCGCTTCAAAATCCGTTGCGTAGTTTTAAAGATTTAAGCATACATAGGGATATAGGGACAGAGAAAGCGACTTTGTTTTATACTATGTAGTGATAGTGATGTTAGTGGTATGTATATCGAGACCTTTCAAAATTTTCTGTGTCTTTCTAGTACGCCACAGGTAATTAACCGAATAGTATAAACCCGGCGAAAGGATGCCCTACAGAGAAATACACTGAACTCATTGGTCATTGGTTGGCCGCCAAATGGCGGTCGTCAAACCATGTCAGAGGCCTTTTTTTTTGGCGGGTGGTAAATCATCGAAAAACCCCTCCCGCTCTTGGGCAGAGCGAAAGGGAGTGC
The DNA here is from genome assembly GCA_949774965.1 of Diarsia brunnea. Classification (NCBI taxonomy): domain Eukaryota; kingdom Metazoa; phylum Arthropoda; class Insecta; order Lepidoptera; family Noctuidae; genus Diarsia; species Diarsia brunnea. The sequence goes on along the minus strand of OX459019.1, from coordinate 13,223,674 downwards.
CAGACTTCTACTGACTAAAAACCAACCATGTTCCTTCTTAGTCCTTGCGCCGAGGCCGCGGTATCTCTTTCGAACAACCCGCACCCCCGACGGGATGTCAGAGGCCTTTGAGGCGGTTTAGAAACTCCGACACTAGGGTGTGTGGGGTCGGGAGACCTTGAGAACTGGTGAGGTTCTTCAGAAAAGAGAGGTTTGTAGTACTCGTAACCGGTGTGCGTGTATGACCAGATGTATGAACGTGGACGAGGCAAAAGGAGTATGTAAGTATCGTAGCAGATGGCGTGATGATTGTGGTGTCTGCTTAACCCCATGGAAAAGGCATGAGTTTATGACTCACATAATTCGCTATAACATATTTTATGTATACGGTACATCGGTATTTCAAACTTCGGAACTCAGTAATTTAATATAAAGTATTATGTAGGTAGTACCTAGTTAGTTACCAAGAACTAAATTTCACTTTCACTAGTACAGTCGAACGAGCTAAATAAGTATACAGCCAGCTAACTTGCATTTACTTTAAAGATCATACAGATACATTTATAGACTGATGTCAAACGATACAGCGTTTGACATCCGTCGCTTAATGGGAAATTAAAATTGCAATCAATATTTTCAATGCAATAGAGATTTCGGCCTGCATACTCATTAGCGGTTCCGTATGGTGTCGGTCGTAAAGAATAGCACCATCCCAAATCTTGCCGTGGGTGTAGTAAGAGGCGACTAAGGGACTTACCAGAGAATGGGCAACAGCGTTCTCTGTGCTTTCGTAACAACCATACTACGATCGCCAATCCGCCTGCCAAGCGTGGCGATTATGGCAAATCCCCCCCATCTGTGGGAGGCCTATGTCCAGCAGTGGACGTCTTGTGGCTGAAATGATGATGATGATGACTTATTAGCTTGCTGGACTACCCGTGCCATGCGTATGGTTACCCAGCACTAAATTTCACATTCTCTAGTTCTAACACTGGCAGGTAATAAAATTCCATCTACGAAAACGCGGCTAAGAATTGTGAAAAGTAAACTGATTTCTGTCGTATCGTATATGTGAAGATAGCGGTAGAGTAGCACGAGACCCGTAGAACGTTGTCATCGCGAGATCCCTCTGGAAAGTGGAGCACTGTGTATGGTCGATGTTGGAGGCGAAAGCGGGTGAAATTGTTTGTAGATTTTAATTCGTTTGTCGGTCAAGGACTTGAAGAGTTTTGGGAGAAATAAACTGAGATTTAGGTTTTCCGTGTTCCGTATTGAAACACTTTTGTGATTGTGGCCGCGATTGATAAAATTAATTTCGTAAGCAGAAGTTTTTTAGAAAACTAAAAAGCTCGCTGTGTCAAAGATATCGTTAAAGTCGCGGGAAACATGTTATGTTATATGTTAATGACGAAGAACTTGTGGGATATGGTGGCAATTCTTACTTCGTTGCGGAAACATTGAAGAGAGGCCGATTTTTTTTGCATTTCTTACGAGTAACGAGGGTTTTAGTTACCAATTAATTGGTTAATGTGCGATAAACTTATATTTATTTATTTCTCTCTTTCATTCCATTTGTCCTGTTCCAAAAAAAAGAAACCCCTTAACTAAACTTACAAGCCCGTTTCCATTTGAGGCCCACACCAGATTCATCAACACTTACCAAGGGGAGACACGGCTAAATTGAATCAGCATTTAAGGCAATATCCAAACGTAGAACCGCTTAAACCTCACGCCAAACCCCAGCCCAGTGTCGCAGCGAGCGTTAAATCCCCAACTTCGGGTAACACGACGGTGCCACCGGTTTTATTTCCAAGTTTCCCCACTTCACCTACCCGGGTATCGTCTATGTTCGAGGAAAAATATTTTACAAAAGCGACCGTATGTTGAAAGTGTCCAAGTTTAAAATTAGTCTACATTGTAAATATCGTTTGCGCTCAAGGGAGAGTTGGCTGGCGATTCTGGGATTGGTCGCCACTTATTTGTAGCAGATTGTGTGGTGGGTTGTAACTTGTTTGTATCGGAGGACAATGTAGATGTTACTTTCCTTAATTGTCTAGCTGTGTGATCGTCGGATTGCCATGTCATAGGTCTTTTTTTTTTGCCGGGTGGAAAATTATCAAATAACCCCTCCCGCTCTTGGGCAGAGCGAAAGGGAGTGTCAGACTTCTACTGACTAAAAACCACCCAAATTCCTTCTTAGCCCTTCATGTACATGAACAACCCGCAGCTCCGACGGGCATGTCATAGGTCTGAAGTTCAAATCCAAGACATGAACCTCTGATTTTTGGGATTCATGTGCGTATTGTACAATTTACACTTTCTTTGGTAACGGAAAACATCGTGCGGAAACGAAGCATACCTGAGAGAAATTTCTCGATAGTGTATATAAAGCCACATTATTAGGCTTGTGGGCGGCATAATCACTCTGACACCAGAAAGCACTAATTTACTCTCTAGACACAGAAACATTACAAAAGCAGGACCTATTATTTACAGTGCAACCACAAGATTAAAATGGAACTTAATGAGTGCATGCCCAATATTTAACATAAAATTCTTTCTCTATCTACCTAGACTTTCTTCATTTGCCTGGCCTTATCCTATTCTATTTAGACGTCACGGCATCATCATTTTCTTTTTATTTATAAATTTTAAATTTTCATTTCATTTTTATATTTGATTGTGGACATCTTGTACATTTTACATTTTGACACGAACATTTTATTTTTTGAAACACGTAGTCTATTTTTATTTAAATTGTAGTTTTAAAATGAATTTTTGTTTGATGAATTTAGATATTATTATGAATAATTTATTTTATGATTATGCAATTTTGGTAGTATGTGTTGTGTATTTGGCCTTCGATTAATATTTTTTTTTTTGTTTAGGTACTAACATTATTCTTTAAGTATACCTACTAACAAAAATATGGATCACAGTAATCTGAATTTAATAAATTATTATTATTTACCCCTTTCTCTTTCATATCATTCCTCACACTATCCATCAGTTTATTAGTCGCATGCGTTTCAGCTCTAATTTCACGTCCATAGTAAGACTACAATAGATGACTTCCTTTCAATGTTTCTGCAACAGACTCCTTTATTAAACTAGACTTTATTTCTTTAAAAATAAATGCCAAAGTCACTCAAACACCGTGGTTACACTAAAGCAAAAACTTTTCGCCTGTCCCCAGCAATATACTCAGATCATTCTTTTTCTTTATCCGCTGACGCAAAAAATTGCTTCGAAACTTTTGCTTTATTTTTTTAGGATCTGCATTTTTTTAACTTTTTCCCCGCCAGAAAAGAATCGTGGGAAAGCCAGACTGCGTACCTACAAATTTTATTCTTATACTTTGGAGATTTAAATAATGTATGTATGTTTGCGTATAAGGTATTTATAATATTTTTATTGTAAAAGTTTTATGAGTCCATTAGGGAAAGCTGAAGTTGGAGTTTTGTTTAAAATGATATTTAGGTAATACGTCTTTTGGGAATTCCCTTTTTTGTGGGCTGTGCGGTCGTTTTGGTGGTTAGAGAAGTAAGCCTATATCCTGCTGCGGACGGTTTTCACAAAGTTTTTATTTTACTTTTTCATTTATGTTTTTTGTAGCCTTTTTTTTTTGGGCGGGTGGAAAATCATCAAATAACCCCTCCCGGTCTTGGGCAGAGCGAAAAGGAGTGTCAGACTTCTACTGACTAAAAACCACCCATGTTTCTTGTTAGCCCTTCATGTCGAGGCCACGGTATCTCTTGCGACCAACCCGCAGCCCCGACGGGCGTCGGCCCTTGCGGGCCCCTTTCATGTTGCTGACATCTCTTTGAGGCGCGCGTGGGACACGAACGCGCCGTCGACACGGCCTGGCGTCGTCATAAGACGGACGGACGGCGAGCTTAATGTTTGTAACTGATGTTTTTTGTAGCCTCGTCTACGTTTATAGGTAACATGGATTCCGGTTACGAGTACGTAAGGATCAAAGCAGGTGGTGTTCTGTTGTTTCCACCTACGAAAAGGTGTCTATGTTTTTCATTGCTGGTGTGTTTGTTTATCAATGGGTTAGATAAATTTACTATCATTCTCTCACAACACTACATAACTATATTTAGTGAATGAAAGTGAAATAATCAGAACAAGGAACTTTGTTCCGCCATTTCTTTTTTCCATCAAAAATAAACTAGAAAGAGTGTGTTGATGAATGTCGTAATTTTCAGTATTGAAAATGGTCTTCAGAGCCTAATTTTAATACATACATGCTAATATTAGTATTAGCATGAATTCAAATTAGGCAAAGCTCTGAAAAAACATTGCACCATATCTAACTACCATTCTCATACAATCTATTCCAAGGCCAAGAAAACTCCAAAGAAAACGTAATCTAAAAGGCGTTCTATATTTCGGATATGATGGTAGGGCTCCCCGCGCTAGTTAGCAACTAGCCTGAGGCACCTCGGGTGACTAAACAAAAATAGCGGCGCGAAATACAGCGGCTCGCTTCAGTAAATGTGGACCAAACATTTTGTAGGTACACGTACGGTAGGAATGGTTTGCCGGCAGCCATGTTTTTTGGTAGAATCGTTTGAGATTTTGGTGTGTTCCGGTAATTGGATTGTTCGTTTAGTGGTTCGTTTTTTTTTTGGTTGTTAGGTTGGTGGTAATATTAGCATAATTATTTCATAATAATTGTGTTTGTTTGTTTGTTGTTTTTAGTTCGTCACCCTACATCAGTTAATTAAAAGTAAATAAGTAAATCTATTACACGGGTAACCGACCGTATTACTAATATGATTAAGGAAAAAGGAAAATTTTATCAGCCTAGGGTTATTCAGGAAGTTCATGTGGTAGTTAATTAGTTTTTTTTTTCATTCCAGTTTAGCCAGAGATAGCAAAACACCGTTAAAACCTGGTCTTACTAAAATGTTCATACATAATGAAATTTTGTTATCATGGTTTCTCATGGTACATTCTATTACGAAATAACTAAGTAGGTACAGTCTCATCATGAACTAGATAATGAAGACATAATAATAATCAGATATAAGATGCAAAGGCGTGATCTGATCGGAAACTGCGGGTACTGATTACAACTAAGGTATCGGCCAGAGTGAATACACGATGACTAGCGAATTCGTGGCCACGTTGTATCATGACATGAGTTATCAGCAGGTGCGTATCCACAGTGAAAAACAATAGATAGTTGATTGCAAGCTGTCAACACAAACTAACGCACCTTACACAAAAAAAACTTGAGAGGTGTCAAGGAACACCCGGATGGAACGAAGTTATTCTTATTATTTTTTATTATGTAAAAAAAAAAAAAAAAAATTTAGAAATGAAAATATCTGGCTTGCTTTCTATAAAAGAGAGAGAGACAGACAGAGAAACATGCGACGCCGCACAGCTTACAATAGCTTACTATAGCAAAAAGTGTCGTGACAACTTTTCGTAAGAATTTTTTCCGTCTAGCCCCCTTTCACAACGCGCGATAAGGAACTTCGTTCCAAAATATTACTGGGATACGACTTCTTATTCTGGGGTAATAAATCACGTTTTGCGGTTGGAATCAATGTAACGCACTCAAAACAATATGCTGATGGATGTAGTGAATATACGGGGGTCATGGAGATATTTAAAGTAAAGTAATATCATTCAAAACTTGTATTTAAATACCTAACTTCTAAAAAAGTTGGACCATCCACTATCTCCGCAACTAGAAGATTCACAGGCATAGTCTAGAACAAACACAAAATAGCATAGAACAAGTCACTTTTGGCTTCGTTTAGGGATGTGCTAGACGCTGACTGCATGCTCAGCAGTCGTGACTGCAACCTCTAGATCAACGAATCAGATAGAAACGGAGATCTCTTACTTGTAATAGGTACTTTTGCACCCGCCACACACTCACATCATCATCATTTCAGCCATAAGACGTCCACTGCTGGACATAGGCCTCCCCCAGAAGGGGGGGATTTGCCATAATCGCCACGCTTGGCAGGCGGGTTGGCGATCGCAGTATGGTTGTTACAAACGCACAGAGAACGCTGCTGCCCATTCTCTAGTAAGTCCCTTAGTCGCCTCTTACGACACCCACACCCACATACGCTCCTTACTCTGTACGTGAGTCTTACTCGATCAAGATAGGATCGTAGTATGTAAACCTCTCAAATTAACGCCATAATCTTCAAAGCATTTGATGATTAGATGCTTATCTCATTTAATATGATGAGTTTGTGATGATCAAAGGTAATGCAAATTGTCGAATTGGTTGGTAAGAGCTCCTGCAAAGGTCTTGCGTGCATTGACATTTGTATGGGTAATCAGACCGTGGTCTGAAGACGTTCGGTTAGATTATCCAAAGGTCCTTGGTTCATTCCCTGATATTGGTACCAAAAATTATGTAGATGGATTAACTCAAAATTTCGGAACGTTGCGGCCAATTCAATTGTGTTCAAACAGCAGCCTGTTTGAACACAATTGAATTGGCCGCAACGTTCAATACTTTCGCTACCAAATAGAAATAATTTTTTTGGAGGTTCAGAAATCATCAAATGACTCCTCCCACTCTGGGCGGAGTGGAAGAGAGTGTCAGATTTCTACTGACTAAAAGCACCCATGTTCTTTCTTAGCCCTTTGTGTCCGGACCGCGGTATCTCTTTCGAACAACCCGCAGCCCCGACAGGACCAAATAAAAATTCTGACCTTAGGTTACTGGACTGGCTCATTGGTGTAGTGGTCGCAATCGCGACTGCTGCACATGAGGTCCTGGGTTCGATTTCCGAGTCGGGCAAAATTTTTCGTGTTTTAGGACTTTCTTAGCAGCAGCCGCGAAATCCACATTTGTGCCTGTTTGTTGGCAATAGGCTCGCTCCCTTTTACATGGACTTAAACATAACTGGCAAAAATGTGGGTGTACTATTAGGTACTTCTCTACCTAACCTTTCTGGAATTACAGGTGTACTTTTGGTTGCAACAGTAGCAGCTAGCTATCCAGCCCCACTTAGTAATAATAATGCTAATTATTCTGTCTATTATCTCTTTCCCTATGACTACACCAAACACAAATAAATGTTAAGTTTTAAAAGTAGTTGTATTGACTCGCACTTTAAACGACCGCCTTAAAGGAAAAATAAGGGGAAGCAGGAGTGGGGGTTTTAGTGGGGAGTATTCAATAGCGACCTCCAGAGGGCCGCATTCGTTCGTCACCAGTTCAACTGATAGGTTGTCTCAACTAGCTATAGAAACGATTAGTGTCAAAATTCTTTATTGTGTTCGAATGAATGTTGAAGAATAAAACTAATTGGTGAAAACTATAACTGTTACTGACGTCGTTATTTCAAAGTGATATTCCTGAGCGTCCATTACATAAAGTTATTCCACCTATTCTCGGCAAGAAAAGTGTTCAAATTTAAATTCAAATTCAAAAATCTTTTTTTGTGACACATAGGTAAAAGAGTACACGGTGTTATTAAAAAGTAGTAATGTATCACTATGTGCTGCCTTGCAAGGCATACAAAAAATAATGTTTACACATAATTAGTGTAGGCAGATAACAGATGGCGCTGTAGTTTTTGCGTAAATAAAAAAATCTAAAACTATTGTTATTATAATTAATTACTTATTACTACATCTTTGTGCGCTTGTTGTGCAAGTCATACCTCGTGGCGATGCGGCCATGCCGGCGCGATCCCTTAAGGCCGTTGCGTCGCTAAAATCCCAAAAACGACGTATGTTTAAAGAAATTTGTTGAGGAATCCTTCCGTACGATTTCCATATAAAAAATATATGTTATACTTAAAGTCATCACAAATAATTCGTATTGTTTAAAATTTTAATAAACCTTCACATTATTTAATAAAAAATCGTAGTATGTCTTAACCTAAATCGAATTTTGTCTCTGAAACGGCTGAATAGTTCGGTATGAATTTTATACCCAAAAATACGTAGTGATGTATTTATCAATCCGTATTGTTTATTTTCTCTGATTTGTAATAAAATTTTGAAATAATAAATTAATTCCCGACATTTTGAGGCAAATGCGGCGCAAGACCCGTCGCGCATACTTGGAACGCGCTGCGCCAGTGTCTCGATGACTGTTGTCACGGGTGGACTGCACGCATGTCATTACTTCACAAATAAAATTCAAAAGTTCACGTTTTTAATGTTTTCTGAATTAAAACATATTGTAAATTGTATAGTTATCAATATTTCGTAAAATAAGAACAGAAAATAAGTTTGTAAATATATTTAAAGTAGTTTGTAATTTCATTTTGTTGTTTGCACCTATCATAGACTAAGCTGACTATGCCTAATAAACGTAAAGTGACGCGTGGCCGAGCTCTCCAAAACTGTTGGTAAATTACTTACGTATCTTAGTAGATATTTTGGTATATAGAATATGTATGATATTATTTTGATTTTGGACTGCCTCGTTGGTCTAGTGGTCGTAAGCACGATGCTGAGCATGAGGTCCTGGGTTCGATTCCCGGGTCGGGCAAAGTGTTATTGGGTTTTTCCATCAGGAAATTATAAGTAACAGCCACGGAGTCTGGATTTGTGCCCGGTTGATGGCAATAGGCTCGCCCCTATTTTATGGGACTTAAACATAACTGGCGAAATGTGGGTGTACTATTAGGTACACCTCTGCCTAACCCTTCGGGGATTACAGGCGTGATGTTATGTTATCTAACCATTTTGTCTTGAGATTTTCGTTTGATGGAAGATGGAGATCTAGATGACTGATGATGTCTCGTACCTAATGATGGACTCTCATACTACATGATACATTTTGAAGGTCTGATGAAGACCAGGTAACTGCTTATCGGTTCTCAGTCACGGAAATAGTCAGAATGCTCCAACTTTCAGCTTTTATCTCATTGAGCACGGATGCTACTACATGATACATTTTGAAGGTCTGATGATGATCAGCTAAGTGCTTATCGGTTCTCAGTGACGGATGTAGTTAGAATGACCTAGCTTTCAGATTTTATCTTATTGAGCACGGATGTTACTACATGATACATTTTGAAGGTCTGATGATGACCAGCTAAGTGCTAATTGGTTCTCAGTGACGGATATAGCTAGAATGACCTAGCTTTCAAATTTTATCGATCTGAGCACAGATGCTACTACATCATACATTTTGAAGGTCTGATGATGATTCCCTAAGTGCTTATCGGTTTTCAGTGACGGATGTAGTAAGAATGACCTAGCTTTCAGATTTTATCTTATTGAGCACGGATGCTACTACATGATATATTTTGAAGGTCTGATGATGACCAGCTAAGTGCTTATCGGTTCACAGTGACGGATATAGCTAGAATGACCACCATCAGGTAAATGGCACCATCAGTCTCCAAGGCCTCTTCGAGCTCTTTCCAATGAGTCCACACACGACGGTTCTACGTGGTGCCATCAATGAGATCCTATACCCACCTTCGGAGTCCACCATCAGGTACGAGACATCATCAGTCATCCAGATCTTCATCTTGCATCAAACGAAATTCTCAAGACAAAATAATTGTTTTTTTTTTTTTTTTAAACGTTGCCCCACACTAGGAATTTCTCCTGTATCGTGGGTGCGTTCACAAACATTTAAACTCACATACACAACCAAACACCCAGACCCGAAACAATTATCTGTAGATCATACAAATATTTGTTCCGTGCGGGGATCGAACCCGCGACACACAGCGCAGCAGTCCAATTGCTCAGCCACTGCGCAAACCGTGTTGCCAACTAAAACGATAAAACAATGAACACCATTAAAATAATAACATACATTACATAACATCGCGCCTGTAATCCCCAAAGGGTTAGGCAGAGGTGTACCTAATAGTAGGCGTGATGTTATGTATGTTATTATTTTAATTTATTTTATCGCTTTTAGCGATAAAACAATTGTAGCAAAAAACAATTGTAGTCGTTCTTGTAGCACGGATGCTACTACATGATACATTTTGAAGGTCTGATGATGACCAGATAAGTGCTAATTGGTTCTCAGTGACGGATATAGCTAGAATGACCTAGCTTTAAAATTTTATCGATGTGAGCACGGATGCTACTACATGATACATTTTGAAGGTCTGATGATGATCAGCTAAGTGCTTATCGGTTCTCAGTGACGGATATAGCTAGAATGACCTAGCTTTCAAATTTTATCGATCCGAGCACGGATGCTACTACATGATACATTCTGAAGGTCTGATGATGATCAGCTAAGTGCTTATCGGTTCTCACTGACGGATACAGTTATGAAGCTACAGCTTTCTGTTTTTATCTTATTGAGCACGGATGCTACTACATGATACATTTTGAAGGTCTGATGATGACCAGATAAGTGCTAATTGGTTCTCAGTGACGGATATAGCTAGAATGACCTAGCTTTAAAATTTTATCGATGTGAGCACGGATGCTACTACATGATACATTTTGAAGGTCTGATGATGATCAGCTAAGTGCTTATCGGTTCTCAGTGACGGATGTAGTTAGAATGACTTAGCTTTCAGATTTTATCTTATTAAGCACGGATGCTACTACATGATACATTTTGAAGGTCTGATGATGATCAGCTAAGTGCTTATCGGTTCTCAGTGACGGATGTAGTTAGAATGACCTAGCTTTCCGATTTTATTTTATTGAGCACGGATGCTACTACATGATACATTTTGAAGGTCTGATGATGACCAGCTAAGTGCTTATCGGTTTACAGTGACGGATATAGCTAGAATGACCACCATCAGGTAAATGGCACCATCAGTCTCCAAGGCCTCTTCGAGCTCTTTCAAATGAGTCCACACACGACGGTTCTACGTGGTGCCATCAATGAGATCCTATACTTACCTTCGGAGTCTACCATCAGGTAGCTGGTATCATCAGTCTCCAAGGCCCCTTCGGCTCTTTCAAATGAGTCCAAACACGATGGTTCTACTCAGTGCCGTCAATGAGATCCTATACCAACCTTCGGAGTCCACCATCAGGTACGAGACATCATCAGTCATCCAGATCTTCATCTTCCATCAAACGAAATTTTCAAGACAAAATAATTAAAAGCGATAAAACAATTAACACCATTTAAATAATAACATACAATGCATAACATCACGCCTGTAATCCCCGAAGGGTTAGACAGAGGTGTACTTAATAGTAGGCGTGATGTTATGTATCTTATTATTTTAATGGTGTTGAGACCTCGAGGACGCCTTGGAGACTGATAATGTCATTTACCTGATGGTGGACTCTAAAGGTAAGTAAGGGATCTCATTGACGGCACAGCGTAGAATCGTCGTGTTTGGACTCATTTGAAAGAGCTCGAGGAGGCCTTAGAGACTGATGATGCCATTTACTTGATGGTGGACTTCGAAGTTGGGTACAGGATCTCATTGACAGCGCTGCGTAGAACCATCGTGTTTGGACTCATTTAAAAGAGCTCGAGGAGGCCTTGGAGACTGATGGTGCCATTTACCTGATGGTGGTCATTCTAGCTATATCCGTCACTGTGAACCGATAAGCACTTAGCTGGTCATCATCAGACCTTCAAAATGTATCATGTAGTAGCATCCGTGCTCAGATCGATAAAATTTTAAAGCTAGGTCATTCTAGCTATATCCGTCACTGAGAACCAATTAGCACTTAGCTGGTCATCATCAGACCTTCAAAATGTATCATGTAGTAGCATCCGTGCTCAGACAGATAAAATTTGAAAGCTAGGTTATTTTAACTACATCCGTCACTGAGAACCGATAAGCACTTAGCTGGTCATCATCAGACCTTCAAAATGTATCATGTAGTAGCATCCGTGCTCAATAAGATAAAAGCTGACAGCTGGAGTATTCTAACTATATCCGTCACTGAGAACTGATAATCACTTAGCTGGTCATCATCAGACCTACATAATGTATCATGTAGTAGAATACGTGCTCAGATAGATAAAATTTGAAAGCTAGGTCATTCTAACTACATCCGTCACTGAGAACCGATAAGCACTTAGCTGGTCATCATCAGACCTTTAAAATGTATTAAGTGGTAACATCCGTGCTCAGACAGATAAAGTTTGGAAGCTAGGTCATTCTAACTACATCAGTCACTGAGAACCGATAAGCACTTAGGTGGTCATCGTCAGACCTTCAAAATGTATCATGTAGTAGCATTCGTGCTCAGTTAGCTGAAAGCTGGAGCATTCTGACTATTTCCGTGACTGAGAAGCGATAAGCAGTTATCTGGTCTTTATCAGACCTTAAGAATGTATCGTAGTAGGAGTACCCGTGCTCAGTGAAATAACTAATAAATAAAATAATGAAAGCTAGGTTATTACATCATTAGTCAAAGTGTATAATTTATTATTAAATATTTTATTCATACATTATGATGTCGGTACTCCAAGAGATACAAAATATGTTAGGCAAATACGATGACCGCTCTGCGACACATTTCTGTTCTTAGGTACGTTTTTCTGTAGTACAGTCGTTTGCCGGTAGGGGCCGAAAAATAAACAAAAGCCAGTACAGAGGTCAAATCGTCAAAGTCATCTAGTGCTGCGATCCCCTTAATTAACTGCTTAAAGTCTCGTTACGATCATACCAACTAATCTAATCAAGGGGAAAGTTTGTTTTTACTTCGGGTTTCTTGGCGTTGTAGATTTGAAAAGTTGTTTTAATACAACAGTATTCGAGAGGATAAATATTTGCTGAAGATTTTTTGCTACCATTTAGGAGTATTTTTAATTCTCATACAACACTCAGCCGTCAGGTAGGACGCCCTCAGGCTTGGTGGAGCGATCTTCGCAGAGTGGCTGGTAACAACTGGATGAGAGTTGCCGAAAATCGAGTTGAGTGGCGCAAGATTAAAGAGGCCTATATCCAGCAGTGGATTGCAATAGGCTGATGATGATGACATGTATGACTCAGCCGTAACGGTTGAGTACCTATAGAACCTTGCAATTTGATGGTGAGAAGTATGAAAGAACTTTTGTAATCTAATTTAGGTAGGTATTACTTGCTTAAAGGGAGGCTCCAATCAATCAACTAATGTAAAACGTTTTGTTTAAAAAATAAAGATTTTGTATTTTGTATCCTGTATTTTTTGTATTTTCTAAAATTGTTCAGCATTTTTTGGTGATTCCATCGCGTATAGTGTATATTTATGTGGTTTGGTCATGTGGAGAGGATAACTAAAAAGCGACTAACAAAAGATTTTAATTTACAAGGCAGATGTGAGTCCCCCGTCGGGGCTGCGGGTTGTTCACAAGAGATACCGTGGCCTCGACATGAAGGGCTAAGAAGGAACATAGGTGGTTTTTAGTCAGTAGAAGTCTGACACTCCCTTTCGCTCTGCCCAAGAGCGGGAGGGATTTGATGATTTCCCACCCCCCCAAAAAAAAAAAGGCAGATGTGAGTGGTAACGCCGAGAGGGGACGCCCTAGAAAGACATACACTTACTTTAATGGTGAGGTTATTCAGAAAGGACGTAGTAAGTACGTTGCGTAGTTCTCGAAACCGGCGTGCGTACGTGTATGGCAAGATGTATGAATGTGGATGAGTCAAAAGGAGTATGTAATGATCGAGTTTATGTATGTTTGTATGTGATACATCACTTTATACAACAAACACAACCCTACAAAATTCTCTGAACAACAAACTTTAATCAAAAACGTCCACCCCTACTTAATATTGTATTATTGTAGCTGCAAACAAATTCTTCAGAAAGGACAGGTTGATTTCCTAAATCCCACTCTTCTGCTTAATACCAGGTGATCAACTGAAACTATTCGTCAGTACACTGAGGTACATAAGCTCTTGTTCAGGGTATCTAAATCCGGATTACCCGTGTGCAACACGCCTGTAACAATATGCCTCGTAATACCGTACTATGAAAATCTTATTACGTCCCGCCACGCTCACGTGTCACGTTTTGCATACATTGTCTATGCAACGCATGAACGGGATACGCATTGCCCGGAATTACTGATACCTGCTTTACTAAAATATTAGCACTTTGCCCATATCGTGTGAGGCTTCTGCGTGTTTTTTGTCACGTTTTCTTTTGAGTTATTAGGTTTTGCTATCAGGATTTTGGCGGCAGAAGTCACGGAGTCTGGATTTGTGCCTGGTTGATATCGAAAGGCTCGCCCACTATCATATGGGGCTTAAACTCATATGGTGGAAAGTGGGTGTACTATTAGGTTTCGCTGCGCCTAATTCTTTTTGGGATAACAGTCGTGATGTTATGTTATGTTTTGTTTTATTAATGTATTGTTTTCCTGACATAAGGGTAGGGGGAATAGAATAATATACCTAATAATTTCAAAATCTTTGGTGTTTTGCAAGGAGTTTTAACACGATTGACATAAGTTTAAGTAAGTTGCAGTTGTTGGTTTTGTTGTTGAGTCGCGAAGATTTTCATTGTCTTAACACAATTAACTATCTTCAAATTCACGAAAACAGTGAAATGCCAGCAACTGAACTGCTCTGGCATCTAGATCTCGTAACTGTGTATTAGAAAAAATACTTTTTATCAGAATCATTTTGCTGAAATTGGTCAAAATGGCATATATCAATATACGCCATTTTTAACTACCTTCAATACGACGAAGAAGCAGAAGAAGTGAAAGTGTGATAAAATATTGTTGTCTGTTCTTGTAACTCACCTGTCCTATCCGCTCTAGGTGACCGAACAAGGACTGATTCGAACAGGATCAGAAAAAGAATTTTTGAGAAGGTTTTGCTCAACTTTGGGGTAGTGTTGGAATTTTTCCAAAGGGTTTTTATTGTATTCCGACTACGACAAAAAGCTTCGGTCACACCGACTTCAGTGACGTCTTCTTTTTTGAAGTTTTTCAATCAATCAAGATTTTGAAACAATAGTTTTGATTTAAAAGAGTGTTCCAGTTTCTGGTTCATTCTTATTCATAGAGATTTACACTTTGGAAATGGCACTTACTGTCACAAATTATTATGTCTTGTGAGTGTAGCTTCCCTTTTTGACATGCAAAAGTACCTGTAATGGTCTAATTGAAATAAATGCTTTGAGTTTGAGTTCCAAAGACTTTTACAAAGATGTCAATGTCAAAGTTTCCTTCCACGAAGACACTAACTTGAATAATTACAGACGGGACTAATTGCTAGAATTCAATTAAATACTTAGGACACAATAACGGTCTAATTAAGGGTGAAACTTGCGTGGGTTTAGTTTTGCGAAAGTTAAACTATTCGTGTACATGTGGTTAAACATTACCGCCTACAGTATTTACTTGTGAATACTTTGAAATGAAAGTAGTTTTGGCCCAGTGGTGGCGGCCCCAACTTACGAACAGTAAGTCGTGGGTTTCAAATCCAGGTAGGCGCATTACTTTGTGTAATTTATTTCATCACCACTGCTCTCAAAACGGTGAAGGAGGAAACCGGTATGTCTCAGAACCAAAAAATTCGAAGACATGTCACATCTACTAACTCGCACTGGGCCCACATGATGAATTATAGCCCATCCCTCTTCTGGAGAGGGCGATACCAGCTGCTATAATAAAAAGAGATAGCAGATAAAAAGAGTTTTACTATTTATCAGAATCAGTATAACAACTATAGTTCCCACAAAAACTGGAATCGTTTAAATTATTAGCTAGTATAATTTCAAATTGTTTAAAGTTCTAAACTTCGTTAATAAACTTCGTCTACCCACTCGAGAACTTCCGTGGTCGAACACAACTTTAGATCTAAAATAAATTTAAAAACAACTCTAAAGCCATTCATTTAAAGTTTAAACTAAAACTGCTCAGACTTAATTGGTGCCTACAGTTTTGTTTCAGCATTGTAAGTACAATTAATGTTAAAAAATGACTAGAATCCCACGTAAAATCTACCATTAGTAATTAAAATAGGGCATAGAAAATAGTCTAATTTGATAATCACGTACTATTAGAAGGAGCATCTTGGATGGGTGACCGCCCATTACATACCCAGTTTCCTCCAAGTTTCGGAAAGCACATTAAGCCATAGGTCGTGCTTGTTGATTTTATATCTCTGACAGTTACATGTCAGCCGAAAGCCTGACAACCAGTTACTTACATTAAGCCTAGAAAAGACATACTACTAGAAAAGCATGCTTGTTTGCTACTAGGTAGTATGCTCATTTCTAGCATGCTTTCTGAGTGTATATATTTGCTCTAAAGCACAGACAGGTGAAGGTGACAGCAGGATAAAATAACATAGGTATTAAATACATAGTAAAACCAAAGAGTATCAAAATAGAGTTTTCATGCGTCGTCAAGAGACTGTGTGCTAGTTAGCACATAAAATAGACCGGCTTGCGATCAAGTAGCATGCTTATCCCAAACATGCTCTTTTCGTATATACATGCTACTTGTATGCTACTAAGTGACAGCTGCTCGAAATTAGCATGCTTTTGTGCTACTACGTAGCATGTGTAGTGTATTCCAGCCTTAACTTATTAAAATACGTTACATGTAAAATACTAGTATTTAGCTGCATGCGGTTGGACTGTAAGACGACTCTAACACAGTCGGAAAAAGTATAAGCAGATGATGTTGATCTACGTGTTCCGAATATGTATCAAATTCAGCTTGCATGCAGGTTAAAAGCTAAAACAATAGAAAATGCATTAGCTTTTATCCTTAGCATTTTTACCAAAGCAGTGTTACCATTCAAAGGGGATACCAAGTACATATTAAAAAGCAAGTAGCAGTAACCACTTAAAACCAACGCCCGTACATCGCCATTGCATGGAATCTTTTAGCAGGGGCAACAGAGTTTCCTATCTAAAATAGTGGATCTTTTACCTTCAGCAAAATGCATTTCTAGTTGACTTCAGTAATTTAAGTGATGTACAATCGATCAAGCTATATGGTATGCACGAAGGTATCTTTACGATTCTACTACACTTAGGCCCACTTGTACCAAAACTTTGAGTTAAATAAATAACTCGAGGTTTACTAACTCAGTGTTAATGTTTTAAATTTTTAACACACAGTATGTATTGCACCAGTAAAAATTAACCCAGAGTCAACTAACCCGAGTCTTGTCATGTTCACTTGTCATGTTCATTCATTCTTTTTACATCCGGCAAAATATGGTGGATCGAATGCTGAATGAAATAAGTGTACTGCTCTCTTTCGCTCCATAGTACTTTGAATAAGTCTATTCCTTTATGTCAGATTAGAAATGACACGTGGTTCTTTGTCGCGTTATATTGACTGATGTGAGTTGAGCACGGACGGACTGTCACTGCACGGAGTACTTTTATACGTTAGCGTGTTGCATGTGCATTATTTTGTGAAAATTAATATCTTCAAAATGGAAAAGAAACTTCGGTTACGCGGCCCAAATTTCACAAATAGCGACAATTTGTTACTGTGCGATTTAGTAGAAAAATAGAAACATCCGTTCTGCAATTCTTCTGTTATAAAAGTCTGAACTAATGTATTCGATGATCTCTTCATCATCATCAGACAAGAACCATTCATTTATCATTTTACCACTGAATGCAACAAACACAACCAAATCGTATTATCGTATAACCTAAAATATCTCAATTTTGACATTACTAACCCAGAGTTAGTTGACTTTAACCCTCCCACATCAGTGGGTTAAAAAATTAAAAATTTAACTCATGGTTAACCCCTAACTCTTGATGGTGCAAGACATAATTAGAATTTAACTCCAAGTTAGCATTTAACTCTGAGTTAACCGTGTTAACCCAGCCTGGCGCAAGTGGGCCTTACAATATTGATTGCAATTTTGTTTTATAAAGCGTTTGATATTAAGCGACTAATGTCAAACGCTGTATCGGTTGACATCAGTCTCTAACTGCCGCACTCAGAGAGCTTCAATGATTACTTAGGCCAACACTTAGTAAAGGTTTTGACAGTTTTGTCATACAAAAGTATGTCAAACCTTTACTAAGTGACGGCTTAAGTAATCATTAAATATCTCTGAGTACCGCAGTAAATGTACTTATCTGAAAAGTAAATGCAAGTTAGCTGCCTGCATGCTTAATATCTTGTTCGACCGTACCTAGTGACAACGTCGAGCACTTTCCGAATAACGTCTTAAAAGCTTGCTCCAGAAGCAAATAAGGTTTCCTATTGAATACCCAACAGGGTGTCTAGTTAGGGGCCTTTTGAGAACTACATTTTAATACTCTTAGGTTTGGAGGGTAGAGAAATTGTATGGTCCTGTTCAGTATTCTTGGTAAGCGAGGTTTTGAAAATTTTAATTAGAATAAACGTGTCTTCTTCTTCTTTTTCGCAAGTTTAATTTCGACACCTGCAAGGAACAACATCACAACTCACTGTTAGTAACTTTTCAGGAGATCGCGTCAAAGTTTAAAAAAAATCTCTCGGGTCTCAGTTATGTCTTAAAGCCACGCAAACTTGAAAATTTTAAGCAACGGGTGAACGCCTACACTTTTATATGATTATGGTATTGTATATTATTTGACTTTTTGTGGGTTACAATGACTTACCACAACTTCTACCGTTTAAAATTACATTGTAACATACTTACAATCGCAAAGAGTGTGGTACAACGTAATTTCGTAAAATACTTAAAATTGTATGTCCTGAGATTGAGAATAATGTATTTTTTATGCATTTTGGAGTATTCACTATGCAAGAATGAAATAACAGAAAGGGGTTGAGACATAGGGGTGAGTGCAAAAAAATCTGCATTTTCTGTACAACAAGAATATGGTTGTAACTCAAAACTGCCAAAAACTGAGTTACGATGTTGTTCCTTGAAGGTGTCGTAATAATCAGTTATGAATTTATACCGTTTTTAAACGTATGAATCTCTTATGAATTTGGGAGTGTATAAAAATATGTTTTAAAGAGATCAAATATTTGGGAGCACTTCAAATTTCTGAACAAAATCGCAGGCTTTATTGCCGTAATAAAAAAAATATATTTTACGAAACGTAAAAATGATAAACGAAATTGTTTTATAAAAAATACTGTTGTGTAGCAAAAGAAATAATCTGTATGAAAAATTGTTGCTGCGTAAATTATTTTTTAAACGTCGAAAAAATAATAAGGAACAATATTTTAAAACTAGCGACCCGGCCCTATTTCACAGTTTTTGTATCTTAATTACATTTCGTGATCTAAAATTTGTTTTCTGGAATTAATTCTGCCTTTTGTGTGAATGTGAAGTGAATACATGCACATTTATTTTCATTCTTTTCTTAAAATGATGGAAGATAGAAAAAACATAAAATTGCGTTGTGTAGAAGAATACATAAGGTTACGCAATGTTGTACCTAATAGTAAAACCACAGTTTGTCATTTATGTTTGAATTCCATGTAAAGTCTGTGATCATCAACCGGGTACAATTTCAGACTTCATGGCTTCTACTGAGAAATTCCTGATGGCAAAACCCAATTACATTTTGCCCAACCCGGGAATCGAACCCAGGACTTCATGCTCAGCAGTTGCTCTAGTTACCACTAGACCAATGAGGCAGTAGAAGAATACACAAACGTATTTTACAAGTATATTGTGTGTAAGATTGAAAGTCGTCTTTTATATATAGGCTAGTTTTTAAGTTCATCATCACCTGCCTAGCCTTTTCCCAACTATGTTGGGGTCGGCTTCCAGTCTAACCGGATGCAGCTGAATACCAGTATTTTACATGGAGCGACTGCCTATCTGACCTCCACAACCCAGTTAATACTAGGTAATACGATACTCTTTGGTAAGACTGGATGTCAGAATTTTAGGTCACTGACTACATGTAAAAACTGCCAAAGATCTATATATCGACGGTTAAAAGGAAGTAGGGTATAAGTGACAAATAAGGAAATGTTCAGGAGAGCCGTTTAAAGTTTTAAATTTTAGAAAAACTGACGTATTTTTGTCATTTATTAAAATATCGTGAAAACTAAAACACTTATAAAATCAGAAAAAAATGTGGCAGTTACCGGTATTTTTAGTTTTAATCATTTGATGCTATTTAAAGTGGTTTTCGTCACTTATAACAATTGCTTTTAATTTTCCAATGAGGAAATATGGCATAAGATACAAATGACAAAATAAAATATCAAAAGATAAGAAGCCTAAGCGACATACCGATTTCTCAGATCGCAAGGTAAAAGGGTATAAGAGACTAGACAGTTCAATAAGTGTTATAGGAAAAGAAGGATAAGGTACTTTTCACAGTGGTTGCATAAAAGATAATAGAGCACAAGAAACAGTCAGCTTTCAAAACAAGAAAGGTTAAAAGACATTAGTGACACACAATGTCGCTTGAAAGCAAAGGAAAAGAAGGTTAATCAACATTTGGCATTGCGTGAGTCTACGGAAATATGGATGAAAAGACACCCCAAAAATAATGAAGACAACCAACCAATACGATCCTTCATCAGTATAGTAGGATGTTTTTAAATGAAAAAAGACATTTTTGTTAATAATATTTTTTAATCAAGAAAAATCAAAGCTACTTAAAAAGAGTGGGTGGGTATCAACCTGCTAATCATTTTTGGAAACAATAATACTGCAGCTAGTAGGTAGGTAACTTAAGAATCAATTACGAAAACTTGGTATGTATCCGTAATATTAAACACTAGCTGACCCACGCAACTTCGTCTGCAACACATAATATAGCTTATAACCTTTCTAGATAAATCGACTATCCAACTTATTAAATTGAGCTATATCGTACTCGTAACAAACAAAAAATCTTACCATTCCTCTATAAAATACCTATTAGTTTAGATTGACTTCGATTATATTATTAAAGTAACAATTACTATAGCTATCTCTTACTGTTTAATATACAGTAACACCTTGTACTTGTAAACATTATGGTGCAGTAAATATTTTGAATTTGAATTTCTCCGGAGCCCCCAGAGGCCAGAATCCCCACGTACCTACCGCACCGGACCGAATGACTGCCACGCGCTAATTATTTTGTCGCCCGTATATTTTTACATTGCGATATCTTCTAAGATATTTGTTTAAACTGTATAGAGTAAAGGGCACAAATATTCTATATTAAATTTCCGTGCTAGCAAACACATTTATTAAGATATAGATTAATACCATATGGGTTAAATAAGCTTCGCAAAATATAATTCTTTTTAACCTAACATTTTAATATAAAAAAATGGTTACAGTGAGTCAATCGTAAAAGATAAACATATGCTGTCCCGGACTTTTTTTTAGAACTTTTAAAGTGGAACAATTCCTTGATACATGATATTTACGTAACTTAAACCGTTTTCGCAGCGCACGCAACGGAAGCTCTCAAAAAGGAATATCTTTTCCCGTTTTTGCAACATTTTTCATTTATGGTCCGCTCCTATTAATTGTGGCGTGATGTTATATAACCTAAAGCCTTCCTCGATAAATGGACTATCCAACACTAAAAGAATTTTTAAATTCCAACCAGTAGTCCCTGAGTTTACCCCGTTCAAACAAACAAACAAACAATCAAACAAACTCTTCAGCTTTATAATATTAGTATAGATTTAAAAAAGTAACAAACATTTTAAAAAATAATAAAAAGCATCGAAACTTAAGACTTATTTGGCATTGTTAAACATAACATGGTATCTATGTCAAACAACAACGTTCAAAGAAACATAGGAATAAAGAAATAAAAAAAAAAATATTGTTTTTACTTACAACTAAGTACGTTTAAATTTTTAAACATTAATGATTCGTTCTAAATAAAAAGACAAAGTCTCACTACAATACCTAAATAATCAGTCAAAAAGCGAATGAAGTGGAGACATAAGTACTAGTAGGTAATAACCTACTAGTACTTACAGTACGATGAGTATGATTGTAGAACGTGGAAGTAGGTTATAATCGACACCATGATATCTAATTTAATTTAAGTAATAAGGTATTAGCGACAAAACTGTATTTATATTGTAAACGGAAGTAAGGTATAACCAACAGTGTGATATTAAAATAAATTTAGGTAAAAGGGCATAACCGACATAGCTGTCATAAAGTACTGAATCGTAATAGGGTATAACCAACAGAGTAATATGAAAATGAATTTTGTTTATAGGGTACAAGCGCCATAGCTATGTTAAATTACGAAATGGAAGTAAGCTATAAACAACATTTGTACTTTTTAAGGGAAAAGCTTAAAAGGCATAAACAACCGAAAGCTCGACACCCTTATGAAGTAAAAAAGCATTACCGACAACAAACCCAAAATAAATAATTTTTGGAGGGGTACAAGCACCTTTATAGCAAAAAAGACCTGAATTTTCGTCGGCTACGAAAAAGAATACTAGGAAAATGTTTTTTTTTGCTAGGGCATAAACGCCAAAAAAGTCATCGTAGAGCCATGGGAGTAAGCGCATTCGAAAGAGCGGAAAATTTTACGTAGGATGGCATAAATAACTCATTTTTGACCAAAATGTCGCTTATGCCCTACTTCCTTTTTACCGTCGATATGGTAGCCGGGACCAACAACTTAACGTGCTTTCCGAGGCACGGAGGAAACTCGCTATGTCAGGCGGTCACCCATCCACAGACCGACCTTGGTAAGCACAGCTTTACCTAAAGATCGACCCGAGTGGCAGTTCTTATTAAGCCACTAGCTCCATTAAAAAACTAGCTAGCTAGCTTTAAAGTTAAATACATATTATCTCTTTTGATGTATGAGAAATTAACTCAGTAAATGCTCGTTTTTTTTGCGACGCGTGCAATGCGTTCATAATGTTCCACTTTGACATTTTATTCCGGTTTTCAAATGATAGTTTTATTAAGTTTTTTAGTTCCATATTTTAATAAAAAAATGATGAGTGGTTTTATTAAAATTACTTCTTTTGTATTTGTTTATTTTATTTTTTAATCAAGGTACTTACTAGCTCAACCTCATTTGTGTGTTTTTAAAACCATAAGCACGTTAACACGATGGTTTCGGCTATCATTGGTAGAATTTTGACAGTCGTTACAGGTAGTCTGCCTCGTTGGTCTAGTGGTTGCAAGCGCGACTGCTGAGCATGAGGTCCTGGGTTCGATTCCCGGGTCGGGCAAAGTGTTATTGGCTTTTTCCATCAGGAATTTATCAGTAACAGCCACGGAGTCTGGATTTGTGCCCGGTTGATGGCAATAGGCTCGCCCCCTATTACATGGGACTTAAACATAACTGGCGAAATGTGGGTGTGCTATTAGGTACACCTCTGCCTAACCCTTCGGGGATTACAGGCGTGATGTTATGTTATGTTACAGGTAGTCAGTGGCGCGAAAGTTTGACAGTCTTACCAAGGGTCTTAGCTAGTACAAACTGGGTTATTTGTATCACAATACCCAGTACTAACTGGGTTATAGAGGTCAGATAGGCAGTCGCTCCATGTAAAATACTGGTATTCAGCTGCATCCTTTTAGACTGGGAGCTGACACCATGATTGTTAGAAAAAGGCTAGGATCAGGAATGTGTAGAAAATTATCGACATTATTGTTATATACGATAGACTTTATTAGGAAAAAACTACACATTTTGTACAGCATATGACAAAGACTTTATACGTTAAAAAATGTTACAACCATTAAAACGTAAATTTTTCAAAACAAAAAAAATCCTAACGGTTTTTCAGTACAAAAATTCTGAAGGTAGCACCTCTATCATTGTCAAAGCATCGTTATAATCTCGTCTACCTGTTTCCTGCGAAATTGTAGTCGGGAAAAACCGGCCAAATGCGAATACGAAGTGTTCCGTACCACCGTATAACATTTAACAGTGCTTAATAACGTAACATAACATTAAGACTGTAAACCCCGATGGGTTCGGCAGAGGTGCACCTAATAGTACAACCACATTTCGCCAGCTATGTTCAAACTCCATGTAATAGGGGGCGAGCCTATTGCCATCAACCAGGCACAAATCTAGACTCCGTGGCTGCTACTGAGAACTTCCTGTTGGAAAAATCCAACACGAGTATCATTTTGTACGACCTGGGAATTGAATCCTTTTAAATAAATCAACAGATATAAGAATACACAATCTGTGAAAATCTACAGTGTCTAGTTTAATAGGTAGACTGTCAATTTTAAACGGGCTTCGGTTCCCTTAGGTTAATTATAATAATCGTTTATTGGTCTATTAAAATATAATTACAGCCTAATATAATTACATCATCGGGGATTCTATACAAAAAAGGCTGCAGAAAACTATATAGATGCCTGTCTTCCAAACTAGGTAAGGAATCTTGAAAATCAGAAGTTGTGCTTTACCTAGCACGGAAGCACGGTAGCTACCCTATCTTTTAATGTCGATTCTATGGCGGAAAAGGAGCATGAAAAAATGCGATTAACTACTGTTAGATACACACATAAGATACAACCTTAACCTTGAACCTTTTTCGACACGGTTGGCGCAGTGGCTGAGCGATTGGAGTGAAAGAAAAGAAAGAAAGAAAGAAAATTGTGTTTATTTGGCAAAAAATCCTTAAAAATTAGCAAAACAGATTCAATATATTTCAAATTAATAATGCCAAAAGGGCCTCAGCTCAGCATAATGCCACAATGTGAGTGCTGCGCTGCGTGTCGCGGGTTCGATCCCCGCACGGAACAAATATGTGTATGGGCTACAGATAGTTGTTTCGGGTCTGGGTGTGTTTGTGTATGTGAGTTTAAATGTTTGTAAACTCACCCACGATACAGGAGAAATTCCTAGTGAGGGGCAACGTTTTTTTTTTTAAAAAAAAAAAGGTGGACGGACAGACAGGCCTCAGGGTCTCTTGGGCACAGAACCCTAAAACTGTAAAAGTTGCCTCCATTTTGTTTAATTTTCACAAAAATCGACGCTTGATCTTTATTACGGTGACAATCATTTTCCTCGTTAAAAGAGGGATAGACTTAATGAGCGCGAAAGATCTAGGTAGGGGCGGATTTAAAAAAAAACTTTTTTTTTATCTCAAAAGCTTTTGGTTTTATTCTCTTTTGGTTTCGTCGTCGCTAATTAGCGGTGTTTTCTGAGTTGTAAAAGCACTGATTAAAATTCTAAATAAGAGTCGGTAATAACGTCTTTTTTTATTTGCTTTCAGCTTGTTTGACTTAGCATTATGAGGTTAAGGAATGAACATGGGAAGTCTTGTACGTAATTTTATACTCTTTGAAGGGGATTAACTGGTAATGTTAACCATTAGTTTGTTTTTCTTTCATGGTATCGTGGAGGGTTGTCTCTGGTCTCTCTTTTGGCACAGTATAAATATGGACAGTAGCGAAACTAAGCCTAGTTGATGCGATAACTACCTACGCTCCATTGAAGCCATAGGGTTGTCCCTTTTATGCACGGTTGCTGAAGTCCCTAGATAACTTCTCAACATAACATTTTTATTCTGTTGTGATCAATCAATCGAATTAAAAAAAGCTAGCTTACAAATACAATCTAAATAGGTTATCTTATGGCGTCGGTTAATCTCAACAAAAGACATTTATGTAGTTTAAACACGGAAAACAGTTTAGTACACAACAACTTGTAGAACTATAGATCTTTAACTTTGTCATAACGGCGCACGCGGCTTAACCTGTTACAAGTCTTGGCGGGAGCGAGCCGCGGTTGGACGATACTCGATAACGTTTCGTGCGCTCGTTGGAGTGCGCGCTCGCTATCCACGGCTGCGGCACAGGTTGCGCGCGGGCAATGCTCATGAAAAAAAAAGGAAATCAAACAAACAAAAGTCACCGACTTCAGAAGCTGTTTTTTTAAAATAGTTGTTTTCATTTTTCCATTTTTAGTTGTAATATCCTATACTAATAGTTACGATGCATTTAACATTCAACCAAGAAACCTAACCCTTAACCTTCAAGATTCTCTTATAATTGCTTTTAACTCCTAACCGTTGAGGAGTTGTACCTTCCACAATCAGCTCACCTAGATAACCTGAAAGAATACAACCCCATAAGATTTTATTTAAGAATTATCCTCCAACTCCTAACCGTTAAGAAGTTATTCCTTCCATCATCAGCTCATCAACATGAGGTAATGACTGCCAGATGTAAATACTTAAATAGCATTAGAAAAAATACGAAACACGTAATACGTGCCTATAAAATTTGATGGTTGCCCTCGATTTCGTTAAGATTCCATCATCAGATCCAGACATGGTAACAGTGGGACCATCTCGGGAGTATACTTTTTCGATTAATTTTTTTTTTTTTCAATTCGGTTCATAATTGAGGGAGTTATGCGGAAACAAATATGATACAAAAACAAAACCAAACCGACGAATTCAGAACCTCCCTCTTTTTGGAAGTCGATTAAAAATACTTTCTTCTGCTGATGAAGCCGAGTTGACACAGCCGTATACCGCGCAATACGTTCGTTGCATTTAAAAAAATATCGGGAGATATGAACTTATACGTGACCAACTGACCACTCGTCTCGGCGCGGCACGCACAACTGAGCGCACTGCGAAGACTTGCTAAGTGCCCCGTCGATGCGCATGTTTGTGTGAGTGTGCGGTTTCGAGCGTTTGTAGGTAGTTTCCGTACTGTCCATATTTATATTGTGCTTTTGGTATGTTCGTATAAGCGCTCCTAACTCGTGAATCATTAACGGTTTTAATTTGAGTTTTGATCTATGGCTATGTTATTATTTTGCTCACTGATGACACATAAAACATAACATCACGCCTGTAATTCCAAAGATTTAGGTAACGAAAAAAAGAGTAACAGGTGGAGTTTTCAAATCAAATCAAATCATTTATTTGTATAACACAGGTTCAGAGGATGTAACATAAAAAAAAAAATGTTACACTATGTTAATATAAGCATACGAGGTGTGCAAATATATTTTTGGAATTTATAACAGAATAAAATTGTTCAAGTTATCAAATTACAATGACATTCAAAATAAAAATAATCTACTGTATTACATATAATTGAATTCGAAATAGTAAAATAAAAAGACGGGGCCTATTTTAGGACGGGGTTTAAGGGGGTTTTTTGGGACGGCCCTTATTTTATTAGCCTGGCCTTGACCACCACTCGATTAAATAAGCCTTGCTTCATCAGACACCTCCGTGAGTAGCCAGATGTCCTGCCCAAGTCCACATACAATAAAACAAAGGCGAAAAATGTCCTGAACAAACAAAATCCTTAGAATCATCATCATTTCAGCCGAAAGACGTCCACTGCTGAACATAGGCCTCTCCTAAGTATCGCCACAAATTCCCAGTATCGTGCGTCTTTCATCCAGTGAATCTCCGCAACCTTCACCAGGTCATCGGTCCCTATAATAACAATCAGCGACGAGAAAATTTTAGGCTTTCAACAAAATTGATAACCGTAACCCAAATTCGAATTTAATTGGGTACAGTAGAGATTAAAGTGTACACTCATCTGGGGTATTGAGAACATAATTTCCCTGAAAACTGATTACTCGTTAAGCTTTCCACACACAGGCACGATCGTCCGATCTCACCGCAGCGCTAATTGCGATACTCTTCTCTGGTAGTACCTACATTTTTAATGAGCTTGAGGTTAGGTACCGTGCAGATTTATCGCTTGGCAATGGTACAACTTAGCATTTACAGTGTGGAGCGTGCTCTCATGCTAAGACTGTGTACATGACGTCTGTTTTTGCTTGCCTAAAATCTATAAAATTGTTAACAAAATACGATCCAAATAGGGAAGTAGTATTTAACAAATACAAAACTCTAGGGCAACAGCTATAATAACATATAATATAAGATTTTAAACTGGCATGGTCACTAACACTATTATTTATACTGAAAACGGGATATTTACCATGTTTACTTATTGTTTCGAGTTCCCGATATTTCGGCGCTTCGCTTTGTGACTTCAGTTTATCCGTTATCATGGTGCTTGTAACAGCGCCTATTAGCCGAAACAATAAGTAAACATGGTAAATATCCCGTTTTCAGTATAAATAATAACATACCTATAGTAGTTTGTCCATTAGGAATTTCTCTGTAGCAGCTACGGTTTCTGGATCTGGGTCTGGTTGATGGTTATAGGCTCGCCCCCTATTAAAACATAACTGGCGAAATGTGGGTGTACTATTAGACCGTACAAGTCTGCCTTAACCTTCGGGGGTTACAGCCGTGATGTTGTGTTATGTATGTCCCGTATCGTGGGTGCGTTAACAAACTGTAAACCCACGTACACAAACAGCCAAGACAGAACCTGTAGGCCATACAAATATTGGTTCGGTGCGGTAATCGAACCCGCAACACGCGGCCAGTTCATGTAGGTGTCGCCTATCGTGATCTGCTTAGCCTTTTCCCCACTCTGATAAGGTCGGCTTTCAGTCTTACCGGACGCACTTATTCATGAGCTCCACATTCCAATTAAAATTGGGTTATAATTTGTTACTCCTTGGTAAGACTGGTTGCCAGACTTTCGGGCCACTGACTACATTTTTTTTTTTGGTGTTGCAAAATCATCAAATAACCACTCCCGCTTTTGGGCATAGCGAAAGGGATTGTCAGACTTCTACTGACTAAAAACCACCCATGTTCCTTCTTAGCCCTTTATGTCGAATCCGCGGTATCTCTTGCGAACAACCCGCAGCCACGACGGGGCCACTGACTACCTTTCTTAACGACAGCTAAAGAGCTTCAAACGTACGTAGGTGTCTAATAGTTGAAAATAAATAAAGACCTTTCTCGAAATACTAATCAGCATTTCTATTTGTAGTCTAAAGGCTTACCGCTACCATTAAGGCAACTTCATCAAACCAGCAACAGGGTCTTCCAGCTTAACTAACAATTTAGACCTTTCGGTGACCTCCGGTAAGCCCTGTGACCTTAACTTTAATTATGGCTAAGGTTAGCTTGGCCTGGCTTTATCTTAGTTAAGCCTCGATCGGCCTTAGATTAAGCAATGGTCTTGTACGTTCGAAGTTAGAGGAAGTTACGGTAGTTTGGCAAAGCAATATATGTGTTTGGGGTGAGATAGGTTTTTTGCTATGTAAGACATAACATAACAATACGCCTGTAATTCCCGAAGGTTATGCACAGGTGCCCCCATTTCGGCAGTTATCTTTAAGTCTCATATATATAGGGGGGAGGGAATTACCATCAAGCGGCCACAAATACAGACTCCGTGGCTGCTACTGAACAATTCCTGATGGATCCGATAACACTTTGCCCGACCTGTTTATCGAACTAAGGGCCTCATGCACAGCCGTCGCGCTTGCGATCACTAGACCAACGAGGCTATGTAAGAATAACAATAAAACTAAGCCATAGTCACAAACATTTTCTAAATATAAGTTAGCGTTGTGAACTTGTGTTTTAATTTTGATTAATTAAAATTAAAAAAAAAACCTGTTTGTTGATAACAAGGCATTTTATCGTTCCATGGGTCAAACTTATATATTTTAAAGAATTAAAGATCTGTACCATTTACACACACGATGAAAAGAAGTAATAACTATTAGGTACTTTCTTGAAAATGTCACGAAAACCACAGTAGTAATGTAATTTTAACAAAATTAAATACTGAATTTGTCTCCTAAAATATCTCTAAATTCTTGTCGCGTATAAATAATTGCTATTGTCTGCCTCGTTTTCGCGCCAAACAAAGAAACAGTGTTTTGTTACACAAAGATACGAAAACATAGAGATAAAACAAGCTCATCAGAATAAAGATCTCATGCAAATTAAGCCTAGAAGCTAATTAAGATCTCTTAGGAACAAAAGTGGCTGAATTTAATGAATATGCTAAGAGAAACCGTATTGTTCGTGGCTTAATAAGAGCTGCCACTCGGGTCGATCTTTAGGTAAAGCTGTGCTTGCCTAGGTCGGTCTGTTGATGGGTGACCGCCCGTCATGCCGAGTTTCCTCCGTGCCTCGGAAAGCACGTTAAGCTGTTGGTCTCGGCTGCCATATCTTTGGCAGTCGTTACAGGTAGTCAGTGACCTGAAATTCTTACATCCAGTCTTACCAAAGAGTATCGTATTACCTAGTATTAACTGGGTTGTGGAGGTCAGATAGGTAGTCGCTCCATGTAAAATACTGGTATTCAGCTGCATTTGGTTAGACTGGATGTCAACCCTAACATAGTTGGGAAAAGGCTAGGCAGATGATGATGTTAAGAGAAACCTTATTTTCTTGATCTGGATAAAAGATGTTATTCTTCAGTCTTCTTCTTCTTATCGTGTAGGCAGTAAGGTCTAGTAACCCCACATACCCTAGTGTCAGAGTTTCTACACCGCCTCAAGGGTGACATGGTTCCCGTCGGGGCTGCGGGTTGTTCGCAAGAGATACCGCGGCCTCGGCGCAAGGGCTAAGAAGACACATGGGTGGTTTTTAGTAAGTAGAAGTCTGACACTCCCTTTCGCTCTGCCCAAGAGTGGGTTTTCACACGCAAAAAAAAAAAAGGGTGACGTGGTTTGACAACCACCATTTGGCGGCCGTTCTTCACGAACTTCGACCATTTTTCAGTACCTAATCTAAACACGCGGTAGTGTGTCAAGCCAAGTTCAAGCCAAGAAAGAACTGGCGAAGCAGCAGTTCTGGGTTAGACTGGTTGTATGACTTTCGGGTCACTGACTTTAACAACCAAGGTCTAGAAACGACAGTGGACACCAACGGCTTAACATGATTTTTGAGAAATGGAGGAAATTCAGTGTGTAGTGGATGATCACCAGGCAGCTATTATTATCACAACATATAATATTATAAAACAAAATCCTCCGCCGCGTCTGTCTGTTCGCGATAAACTCAAAAACTACTGCACCGATTTTCATGTTGTTTTCACCAATACTAGTTTTTGAGGAAGGTTTTAGTATATAACTAGCTGATTCAGTCAAATTATATACTAAAACCTTCCTCTTTCAAATTAAAAGAAAAAGTTTTTATTTACAATATTTACAAACTACAATTTACAGAACTAAAATTATAATAAAATATATACAAGTATCAAAAAGAGAAGAATTATATTAATATAATAATAATAATTAATAATTAATATTAATTAATATATTAATTAATTATATTATTATTAATATTTATCAAAAAGTAAATCAATTATTAATTAATTGATTTACTTTTTCTCATTCCGCTGCCAAACCAATATTTTATTCATCTAAATACAAGTTTGATTTAAAATATAAGCAAGAAATGATTTTAGTTTGGGAATAAATAAGATTGTACTACATACTGTCTTTTGCAAGTATTATAAGTTTTGGATTTGAAAAGAAGAAGAACGTATAATAATATTGGAATGAATAAATTCTGAATGTTAACATTTCGAATCTACCTAATCCGAACATCATTTGATAAGTTTTTACATAAAATAACTCCGGCCTTTACGAGAAGATTCACTTCTTCTCTCAATTGAAAAATCGTAGAAAATTGATTAAATTTGATTCATTTATATGAAATCTATGGACACTAAAAAAAGTCTTGACAAAATCCTGCCATTGTTCTTTACGATGGACATACGACACGTCGTGACACAGCTACGGTTGCTAGGGCTGCGCCAAAATGACGTCGTGGTCGGCGCGTCGCCCTAGGCCGCCAGCGCGACTGCGCCGCTCTTCGTGTCACTTAGCAACGTATTTGACTTTTTGTTTATTTATTTTGTGATTTTAAAGTGTATTTAATAATTAGTGTTAATTTTATTTTTCTTTTGTGATAGGTACTTGGTAAGTTCTCGTGTATTTTTTATTTTAATATTTTAACCTTTATTCTTTATGCTCGGCGCCAGCTGTAGCGTCGCCGGAATTAGTGCCAGTCAACCTGTCACATCTCTTGATGTACAACAGCTGGTAAGATGTCCTCACTGCTCCCAGGCTCGTTTTTTTAAAGGCGAACGGGGGCTTAAGATTCATTATGGCAAGGTCCACAAACCTCATAGTGTACCTTTTTGCACCCCAGTCACATCCCCGACATCAACACTTTTAGATCAAAGTTTGTGGAAAACTCTGTCCAAATTCAAAAATTCCACTCCAGTTTTAAAAAGGGTTCCCCGGGGCGCGAGGCACTCCGTTGCTCTGAGTTTAGCGCGATGTATCCGTCTCGCAACCCAGGAGAACTCAGAACGTGCTTGGGAGCAGTTACTCACCTTCCCTTACAGGATTCTGCATGTTCAAAAAAATTTGGCTACTCAAAAATCTTTAACTAACCAAATTAAAGACAACTGTAACAATTCGGTTCATATTTTGGATTCAAAATTACCTTTTTTATACAATTTTTCTCAGAAAGGCATTTGCGCCCATGTAGAATCCAAGTTAAGTGAGGGTGATATAAGGGGGGCAGCCAGAATTCTGTTCAGCAGTGATGTGGTGGCGCCTTACTCTCCTGAGACATTTTCAGCCCTGGAGAGTAAACATCCAGCGCCTGCGGATGGTCTCACCTTCCCCGACCCGCCCGTCCTTCCCGACCCCCTCGTTCAGGATTCAACTTTTATTAAAATTACAGCCCCGCAGTTGATCGCAGCCGTGAGCTCTTTCCGAAGTGGTTCTGCTGGTGGCCTCGACGGCCTGACTCCACAGCATTTGAAAGATTTGTTAAGCTCAGGCGCCGGGGCAGCTGGTGAGTCGCTTTTGAAGGAGCTTGCGGTTCTGATCAACCTAATGCTCTCCGGCGGTGTGAACGATGCCGTCGTCGATGTCCTGTATGGGGCTAACCTGTGTGCCCTCCGCAAGAAGGACGGCGGCATTCGTCCCATTGCTGTTGGTTGCACCTACAGGCGTATGGCAGCCGAAATTTGCTGCAAGCTGTACAGCGAACCGTTTGCAGCTAAGTTCCAGCCCCTTCAACTTGGTTTTGGCTCCAGAGGGGGCTGTGAGGCTGCCGTACATGCCTTATCCTCTTTTTTAAATTCAAGGAAAGGTGAGGTCATTCTCAAGGTTGACGTTAAAAATGCTTTCAACTCCGTGAACAGGGACACTTTGTTGGCGGAAGTCAAAAAAGTACTTCCCGAAATTTATGGTTTTATGTGGCAATGTTATAGGCATCCTACAAAATTATTATATAAGGACAAGTTTTTGGAATCTGCAGTTGGTTGCCAACAAGGTGACCCCCTCGGGCCGGTCATTTTTAGTTTGGCTATTCATCCCATAATTCAACAACTAAATTCAAAATTCAACGTATGGTATTTAGATGATGGAACACTAGGAGGTGATATTGACACGGTTTTCAATGACCTACAACTCCTGAAACAGCAGTTTAAATCTATTGGCCTGGACCTTAACCCGTCTAAATGCGAAATTTACCTCCCTGACATTACCGACAGACAATCGACAATAGATAAATTTAATTCAATAGCCCCACAAATAAAAGTTTTAGACAAAAGTTCCCTATACCTCCTAGGTTCCCCTATTTTGGAAGAAAGTTTTTCATTTTTCATCGATGACAAAATTAAACATTTTCAGGATATTTCGGATAGACTTTCCAATATTAACCTACATTCGGCTTTCACTCTTATCAGATACTGTTGTTTTGGTCCAAATTTTATGTATTTTCTTCGTTCTTCTCCTCTTTGGAAGAAACCACAACTTTTGGACAAAATTGACCAAATTATTCACCACACTTTAACATCCATTCTTAATGTGGCCCTGGACGACCGAGCGTGGCAGCAAGCCACCCTTCCAATTCGTTTTGGTGGCCTCGGCGTCCGCAAAATCTCTAGTATAAGCTTACCGGCGTTCCTGTCGTCTGTCCACAGCACTGAAAAGCTAACCAGGAAAATTTTAACCCTCTCCCTGGTTGACTCGGAAGTGCCATACTTGACCGATGCTGAGAGCGCCTGGAAAATGGCTTGCCCGAACACGGATCGGCCCGAGAACCCGTTTTCCCAAGGACAGTGGGATGAGCCGCTCTGCAGGTTGGTACGGAATAACCTTATTAATACGTCTACCAATACTGCCGAGCGTGCCCGCCTGCTGGCTGTGGGTGAATGGGAGTCGGGCCTCTGGCTTCAGGCACTACCGTCACCTAATATAGGCACTATGCTAGGTGACACAACCTTCCGGCTCGCTACATGTTTGCGTTTGGGTGCTCCGTGTGGGGCTCCACATCGCTGTCAATGTGGTGAAGTAGTCGATAGCCTCGGACACCACGGCCTTTCCTGCAGTAAGAGCGCAGGTCGAATTGCCCGGCACGCCAGCATTAATGATCTCATTCGACGTGCTCTGGCCACCGCCGGTGTGCCTGCTGTTTTGGAACCCAATGGTTTGGCACGCGTCGATGGGAAGAGACCAGATGGTATGACCATAATGCCATGGAAGTTGGGTAGGCCTTTGGTGTGGGACGCAACTTGCGTCGACACCCTTGCGCCATCCCATCTTCCTAGCACGGTGTCCTGTGCCGGGGCGGCTGCTGCAGGTGCTGAAAACCTCAAACGGCGCAAATACAACAACTTAATTGGCAGTTATGTGTTTGAGCCGTTTGGGGTTGAAACACTAGGGCCTTGGGGTCCGAGTGCTCACCTAATATTTAAAGAAATTGCCAAGCGGTTGGTCGACTCTTCACGTGACTAGAGGGCTGGCCTGTTCTTTGGCCAAAGAATCAGCATTGCCATCCAACGTGGGAATGCTGCCAGCCTTCTGGGCACTTTTCCTGTTGACAGCGGTGTGGATGAGTTTTTTGACGCCATGTAATTCTTCTCTTTTTGATACTTGTATATATTTTATTATAATTTTAGTTCTGTAAATTGTAGTTTGTAAATATTGTAACCTTCCTCTTGAATCACTCTATTATAAAAAACCGCATCAAAATCCGTTACGTAGTTTTAAAGATTTAAGCATACATAGGGATATAGGGACAGAGAAAGCGACTTTGTTTTATACTATGTAGTGATAGTGATTTGTCAGGCTTACCGACATCCACGCGGGCAAAGCCACGGGCAAAAGCTAGCTAGTAAAATCAAAAACTCCTTATATTCATGGTAAACTAAACAAAATATTTTACTCAACAGCCAAGTTCGTCTTAAAAAAAAAACCTAATACACACTTTCAAGACTTCCTTTCTAAGGCAATCTATCCACGTTTCTAAACGAAGCTACTGATTTATAAAATCCTACCCTTCCGTGCAAGTACTCGGGACTAAGCCGTCCCTCGGTATGTAAGTACATTGATAGTATACAGGCTGACTTTCTTTGCAAGGATTATTTGAAAGTAACTGAGGAAAAGTTAGAAAGGTTTTAGACACACATACATACATAAACTCATGCTTTTTTTCCCATGGGGGTAGGCAAAAATCGAAGTTAGAGTAGAGGAAGACCTATGAGATATGGCAAGAAAGTATGTGTCTGGTGAGAATTTAAGTATGGAATGAGAAAACAGGCTGCGCCACAAATGAATTGGAATAAGGGCAAGAGAATGGTGAATGGTGAAGTGTTATTAATAAAGCTATTCTTATGTATAAGTCAATATTCGGAAAAAACAACGGGTTGCACTCCGGGAGTACCGGCAGAAGTGAAAACTTGAACGTTAACGTTGTGCATTTTTAAATATTTTTGGAATGGTTAGGAAATAATTTCGCATGAATTGCTTTATTTGTCAGCGTAAAAATAATATAATTTATGTGGTTAAATACAATATTAATTTATTGCGCTCTCGTACACAAACATGAAAATTTATATTACATAAAAAAATTAACACTTCAGAACTATTACAATTATTTTACATTAAAAAGTTTATGCGGTTGTTTAATTCAAAGCTTGCGATCTAAACCAGGCTCACTGAATAGTTTTGAGAAATTTAATAGTTTAAAATATTTGTAAAAAAAAAACAAAAAAACCGTGTCTGTTTACCCCGAAAGACTATGGGATGAGGTTGATAGTAACACCCACAACAATTTAATACTTTAATAACCCTGCAAAGAAAAAGTAAAGTGCGTTCATCGGAATTCTTGAACAAAAAAGTAACTAATTTTAAAAAAGGCACCCTTTTACCTATCACATGTGACCATGAACCTCCATACATCTTCCCTGACCCCAATCTTACCGTCTTCCAACGACGGGTGAGACCATTACAAGTTTCTTATCTTACCCTATGAATTATGGGGCCTATCATTAAAATATAGGGTCCATCATTAAACTTAAACAATGTATGGAGAAGGGTCCTTTAATTTGCATAATCTGTCAATTTGATATTCACGAAACGGAGAATATTTCGGTTAACCGCTATTGGTTTAGTTTCTATATGATCACTGTTTGCATAAATGGGTGTAAATGTGTAGAAGGGTGTTTGGATTATATCAAGTACTGGCGGCACTGCTACGCACGCGTTAACTAACTAAGACTTCGCTGTCTGTCCGTGTGTCCGTCCGTCTGTCTGTCACCAGGCCGTATCTCAAGAACCGCGATAGCTAGACAGTTGAAATTTTCACAAATCTTGCCGCTATAACAACAAATACTAACTAAAAACATAACACTCTTTTTTTGGGGCAGTCGTGTAAAAACAAAATAAAATAAATATTTAAGGGGGGCTCCCATAGAACAAACGCGCTTTTTTTGCCATTTTTATAGATAACGGTACGGAACCCTTCGTGCGCGCGTCTGACTCGCACTTAGCCGGTTTTTCTACTTGCCAAAAAATTAACGTAAAATTACAGAAAAAAAACAATCAAAACGCCATGGACAGAAAACATAAAAAACTTAATTTTTTTAGGTTAAGAGCGGGGGCTTATTTTGTGATTAAAAAACTCTTCCAAAAAATTTAAAAATTTTAACTGTATTTTCAGAAGTCGATGACTTTTGTTTTCAACTTTCAACCTGAATTTCATGTTTATTTTAAATATGAAATTCACGTTAATAAACCTCTAATTAACAAGGGCACATTATTTATTGAAATCGAGAAGCTTTGTCGCTAAGGCTCAATTACATACCCACTGAATGAAAACGAAATGAACATTTGTGACGACGTTTTACTAAACTCAATGCATCATAATATATCTTCATTATTAACATAATTATTATATTCTTTATACGAGTCTGCCTAAGCACGTTCGAATTTTATATTTTTTTATATTTTTATGTAACCCCTTTTATTTGGATTTTTTTAAATCTTTAGATTACTTTTTTTTTTCAGAAATAAATTCTTGTTTATTTTGTACACACAAAAACAGCATCTTCCTACCCTTATCCCATTCCATTTGGGGTCGGCGCAACACGTTTTCTTCTTCCATTCTTCCCTGTTACACGTCAAGGTGGCGTTGTTTATTATGTACATACAAAATAAACAACTATTTATTATTAAATGTTTATACTACGAACCAAAAACAAGTTTGTTCCTGGCTTTTCTGGTACATCATCATAATCATTTATCTATTTGTTAAACATAGGTATCATTATTAAGGATCTAATGAGTAGTGAGGTTCTTGCTATGTTTTTCTTGTTTTGTTTTGCTGTGTTTGGTTTTGCATCGTCACATAAACATTGTTAAATATTTTAAATAACCTTCCTAATGAGCCTCGCTGGAGTCAGGTAAAAAGTAGTCGTCTCGTGGGTTAGTGTTAGTCCAGGTTTCGATCCTCGGTTCGGTTAAAGTGGTTTTCCATCACGAACTTCTTGTTTTAAACAAGTGCAAAAGTGCCCTTTAATGGTCTAATAACTTTGAATTTTGACTTCGAAGTCTCGCGTCTTTCGAAGAACTATTGCATATTTTCAGTATTTTTTCAGTTCGTTGAGTTCCTATTTAGTTTGTACATTACACAACATCATCATCATCATCATTTCGGAATCACCCACTGTTGGGTATAGGCCTCCCCTTTTTTCTGTCACTCCTTTCTGATCTGTGCGTCCCTCATCCATCCGCTTCTCGCGCTCCTGACAATATCGTCGACCCAATGCGCTTTTGGACGGCCCTGTTTTCTCTGGCCCAACCTTGGCCACCATTCGGTCAGAATCTTATTCCATCAGCCCTCTCCGTGTCTAGTCTAGCTACGCTTTTACATCCTGCGTCAGTGTAAATTGAACCATACCGTTAATACCCCAGAATTCCCTAGATAGCTGCGAGCGTCATCCACACATTCAATTACTGTATTGGATAATCGAACTTTGCATGAACGAATAAATTTGGAAATTCGAATGTTAGTTTCGATTTGATAATATGGTAATGCCTGTGGCCTAGTTTAGGGATTTACTTTGCAGTGGTTTGCTATTTTAGTACATGCCTTTGAAACTACGTGCTTCATAGGGTACGGAGGAGAGTCGGTTTTAAAAGAATGGTGACCCATTCGAAGATTTCCAAAGGTAAGTTAAAGAGCTTACTCTTGAAATCCTTGCCGTTGGAATTTAGTATGGTATATTTAAGAAGCATAGATAAACAACTATACAATGGATAGACTGTGCGCACAAACTTATTAAAGTTTGCGCCTGTGATTCGTGCAATGAGAACACTAAATAGTGTCTCGGTGTTTGGACATATTTTCTTGTTTTTTGGCGGAATTCCAGAGTGTGACACTAAGTGTGTTATCCACTGTGTAACTTGTGTTTCTAGCCAGACCCGTTACTTGGGACTGGACTATTAGCAATTCATGACTACTTTTGTTAGCTTGGGTCTTACCTGTTAAAACAAATTTATGTGTTAATTAATAAATAAATAAATAAATATGACAAGAAGAAGAAGAATAGAGAAGTATGGAAGAAGACATGCAACTCCGACTCCAAATAAATTGAGATAAAGGCGGGAGACTGATGAGTGAAAAATATTATCCACTTTGTGAATTTTCTAGATCCTAAGGTACCCATTTACAAAATATACCAACTGCCGCACTCAGAGAGCTTTAATGATTACTTAGGCCATCACTTAGTAAAGGTTTCACTTTTTATGTCAAATCTTTAATAAGTGACGGCTTAAGTAATCATTAAATATCCCTGAGTACCGCAGCAAGCTCTTAAAGGTATCAACATAGTATATTAAAAAAAAAAACAGAAATAAATTGATTAAAAAAAAAAAAAATTCTATCGTATCTAAAGTAAACTTTCACACAACCCCAAAAGCCAACAAAACCTCCCTAATCCAATATAATAATTTCCATTCAAAGTATTTATTCGTGTGTTACCTTCCATCACCCACAAAGTGAAACGTGGGCAACCGTTGCCCGCTGCTTCCGGCGGCTCATTTCCGGTAGGATAAGGAAACCCGACTGACTTCCGGTGAAGAGATTTCTTGAAATATCTCCCCCATTGTAAACGTCTTTATCGGGCTCGTATATTTTTGTTGAGTGTCGTTTATATGGAGGTAGAAATAAGGTTTTTAGAAAATAATGTCGGTGATTTGTTGAAATTGTTAGGTAATTGGTAAACAAATAGTAAAGGTGTTAGATTCGGTTGTTGTTGTGGTTTTGGATCTTTTAAGAGCTTTGAGAGTGTCCAGAAATCTGAAGGACCAAAAACTTGTCTTATCTGGTTTTTGTAATAGGTCTTGAGTACGAACCCAATAACTCTGATTTTTCATTATCAATTATCATTTATAAATAATAATAATTTATTAAATTACTGTGATGAACGGATTACTGTGATCCATATTTTTGTTAGTAGGTATACTTAAAGAATAATGTAAGTAAACAAAAAAATATTAATAATAATCGAAGGCCAATACACAACACATACTATCAAAAATGCATAATCATAAAATAAATTATTCATAATGCATACTAATAATATTTAAATTCATCGAGCAAAAATTCATTTTAAAACTACAATTGCTTTGGTGTGAGAAAACATCGTGACGAAACCACTGTATTGTGTACATATAAGACTAATGTATGTGTGCACATCTGTATCTTAATATTAAGTATAAACGATTGAACGTACGTAAGCGCAGTAATATAATAATAATAATAAAGCCATTTATCCCAAATCTCGCATTCGATATAATATATTACAATGTGTGTTAGAAGTTGTGCTTAAATTTAAGAAAGTTTACTTATAATTAATGTTAGTATTATTTATGAGATTTGGACCCCTGTTTGGGTAAAGGCCTCCTCCTTCCTTTTCCATGACTCCCTGTCCTTGCCTGACTGTATCCAGTCCTTTCCTGCAACCTGTGTAATGTCATCAGCGCAGTAATATACGATACACCAATAAAGGCACTTGTTTCAATTATCTTCCCAAACCGACAACCTTACACCACTATCCCTTTTTCTTGGAGGGTGTGAAATCATCTGGGCTCTGGGCAGAGCGGTAGGGAGTGTCAGACTTCTACTGACTAGAAACTCTGACACCAGGTTAGGCACTATCCACATGATACGGAAGAAGCCTGTAACTTGTAAAAAAAAAATGAAAACAAAAAATTCAATATAAATTTATTGAATTTTTTGTTTTCAATTTTTTTTATATTATTTTTTATTTTTATTTTATTTTTTTATTTTTTAAAAAAAACGTTGCCCCACACTAGGAATTTCTCCTGTATCGTGGGTGCGTTTACAAACATTTAAACTCACATACACAAACACACCCAGACCCGAAACAACTATCTGTAGGCCATACAAATATTTGTTCCGTGCGGGAATCGAACCCGCGACACGCAGCGCAGCAGTCCAATCTCTCAGCCACTGCACCAACCGTGCCGTCCAATTAATTCGTCTTCATTTTTAGTTTTTTTGTAACTTGGAAATCTTGTCAGCAGTCAATCCATTTTAAATTGGATTGGAAGAAGTTTTCAAATATAATATTTAGGAAAAGGCTAGGCAAATGATGGGTTAGACTCAGATATGCCAAAAAGACACTTTTGAATTATCGCGTGCCTGAACAGGGAATTAAATCAACTCAAATGCAAAAAACTCGTCGAACGTTTCAACTTTCCACCTTTTGCATTTCATCGTTATTTTTTATAAAAATATCATCCTTCTCTCTATCGAGTTTAGTGACCCGTATCATTGTCAGTCCAAAATTGGCTTTCTGAAAGGGTGACTAAACATCGACATTTTTTTACATAATTATAAGCGATTTTCCGGCTGACTTCGAACGAGAATAGCTCTTATCGATTTCTCGTCCCTGTCGACTGCCTCGTTGGTTACAAGCGCGACCGCTGAGTATGAGGTACTGGGTTCTATTTAGATTACAAGTGCGCAGAGGCTATAACATCCGCATGAGTATATTTTCAAGGTAAAGCCGCACTTGCTGTGGTCCTACCGTAGATCAAATACCACGATACCTTTTTTTTTTTTTTGGCTGGTGGAAAATCATCAAATAACCCCCTCCCGCTCTTGGGCAGAGCGAAAGGGAGTGTCAGCCTCCTACTGACTAAAAACCACCCATGTTCCTTCTTAGCCCTTCATGTCTAGGCCAGTATCTCTTGCGAATAACCCGCAGCCCCGAAGGGACACCACAATAGCTCTGAGAGATCTTTGACGGTAGTGAAAAGATTGAAGGTCTGATAACCATGCAGTCTTGTCAAAAGGGATTGTGTTACCTTACTAGATGACACGGTAATCACCTTAAGTAATAGTCAAGTTGAGTTTGACAAGTTCTCAGCTTCGAATTCTCAATTCAAAGATGGTGGTCGGAGAAATCAACATGAGCTATTTCCGTTTGAACTCAGCCAGAAAATTGCACATAAACATAACATAACTTCGCACCTGTAATCCCAACAGTGTTAAGCAAAGATACATCCATTAATACACTACCATTTTGCCTGGTATGTTTAAAGCCCATGTAGGGCAGCCTATTGTAAGCCATGGTCCGGGGCGAGGAGGAATGAGACGCCGTCGCCTCCTTCTGCGAAGCAGTGATGCTAACGAAGGAGGTAGCGGAACGTGAGAGGGAGAGAACCTCTCGTCCCAGCCGCCGCGGGAGGCGCTCCGGGCGTCGGGTGCCACGTGATGGCTTCCGGCCACCGTAGACGCGAGCCTGTGGGCGGTGAGTGATGGGTAAGCTCGCCGTCCGTCCGTCTTATGACGACGACAGGCCGTGTCGACGGCGCGTTCGTGTTCCACGCGCGCCTCAAAGAGATGTCAGTAACAAGGAAGGGGCCCGCAAGGGCCGACGCCCGTCGGGGCTGCGGGTTGTTCGCAAGAGATACCGCGGTCTTGACATGAAGGGCTAAGAAGGAACATGAGTGGTTTTTAGTCAGTAGAAGTCTGACACTCCCTTTCGCTCTGCCCTAGAGCGGGAGGGGTTATTTGATGATTTCCTACCCCCCATAAAAAAGGGCAGCCTATTGTTAATAACCGGGTACAAATCCAGACATCGTGACTGCTGCTAAGAAATTCTTGATGGAAAAAACCAATGACACTATACCTTACCCGATAATCAAACCCAAGACGTCATTATTTAGCAGTCGCACTTCATATTTTGCTAAAAATAACAAGCTCAATCACCAATCTATGTTATAATTATGATGCATCTTCAACATCGTTCACCAGATCATTAAAGTTCTAAATCCAACAACAAAAATTTACTAACCCATCATATTATGACAAATGCGTGTCTCAAAGAAACCCGACCTTTATGCCAATCCTCGGTGTCAAACTCAGATCCGACCCAAAGGATTACAAGGGTCAACCAGCCTTAACAACCCTGACTAATCCTAAGCAATGATGGTTGTCTATCCCTTTCTTACATAGGAGATTAGAAAGGGATACAGTGTTATCGTGTTGAGCAGGCCACTAGAATTGTAGTGTTCGAAATGAGCGTTTTGCTTTTGTTTTTGTGTTTTGTTCGAGTGAATGTTTTGGTGACTGAATATTTTTTGTTTGTTAATGCAGTGTGTTAGTTCAAACGAGGGGCATATTGAAACCCACATGCTTACATGATACTAATAAAAATGTGATTCGAGCACTGTATTTAAATAAAATTTCAAAAGATTAAAGTGAGATCCGATCACATCAAAGTTCAAAATGTATTTTTAGAAAAAGGCTTCAAAGGCCGTCAATAATAAACTTTTAACATTTTCTATAAAGTTAGCAAACTTAGTTTTTGAATATTATAGTGAAGTTAGGAGGTCACATCAAAACAAGTTATAATAAAAAATAAAAAAAGTTCAAAATAAAAATACAATCTCGATCACAAAAGAAAATCAGTGGTCAACACAACGGTATTAAAACGAGACCCGAAACCACACGTAGCTGCGTAGCTCCCTCGAGGCGCGTTCGTAGCAAACTAATCTGAGCTACGAGGCTACGAGTTTTGTAGTGCTACGAGTAAGCGTAGACGTGGTGCATGGTTGCAGCTAAATATAATATGTTATCAAGTGAAGGAGGATGTTTTTGATTAAATTTGTTGTTCGAAAATTTTGTGGGGTTGCTTGTGTTTTTTGTATGAAGGGATGAATCAGTATATTTTATTAAATAACTTTTCGTTAAATTATTTGTTTCACTATAAATCTAAAATTGCAGGAAAATATTGTGTAAAAAAATTACTTATTTTAGAAACTAATTCTCATTAAAAAATTTAAGATTGCAAATAAAAGTATTGGTTCATGCTAAGTTCTGCTAAAACTGTAAACTACCTGAAAATTACTATAAATAAATGGTTATTTTTAAACTATGCGAACAGACTTTATTTATTCTAGAAGGATATCTTCCATCAACGCGCCACGTTAACCCTAAAACCGTACATAGCTCTCTTGAGACGTTTCGTAGCAAACTAATCCGCTACGAGCTACGAGAACTCGTAGCCGCCTACAAATTCGCAGACCCTCTACGAGTACTTTCCTTGAATTGATATATGCCTTTCTTATTTTAACTCTGCTGTGAAAGTAGGGTAATGTGTTCTTATAGTTATTTTTTATTGTTATTGAAAATCATTTTCAAAAGGATGGTTTATTTTAAGAGCGCTGCTTGCTAGTTAGTATCTGTAACCAACGCGTTCAAATAATAAAATCGTTTGAAAAAATCACAAAAATGCCTTTATACTGAAAACGGAGAGTGCATACATCTTAAAAAAACTATTCCACCGTAAAACAGTATTTACTAGTACGGGGAACAGAGTGGATCATTTTCTATGTTAACACCCATAATTATTAGGTAACAACACGTAAGTAGCGATCAAAACTGTAACATCTATGTACAGTCGAACAAGCTAATAAGTATACAGGTAGAGTTTTTTATAATTCTAGTACACCGAAAATATTTATTGGAATTTTGTTTTATAAAGTGTTTTGCATTAAGCGACTGATTTCAAACGCTGTATCGTTTGACATCAGTCTCTAAATGTTTCTGTATAATCTTAAAAGTTAATGCAAGTTAACTGGCTGTATACTTATTAGCTTGTTCGACTGTACTTCTTATATGTACCTTACACCTCGAAATCTGCAAGGTTGTTATGTTGTTTTTTTACGAATAAAGAACTATTTTTTTTCTACATCTCAGAATGAAGGGTCATTACGTTTTCGAAAACGTTATGACCTTGACCATTAAAAACCTACCATTTAAAAAAAAATCAGTTGTCCCATACATTTTTTTCAAGTTGGCAGTTTCGTTGTTTGATATTTTTTAACGATTACGTTGTTATTTCCATACAAAAAGTGGTTCAATTTAATGGTCTTTACCACACCCTTTTTTTTTTTTTGGCGGGTGGAAAATCATCAAATAACCCCTCCCAGAAATGTGAATGAAAATCATCGTCTGTGATTTC
Organism: Diarsia brunnea; assembly: GCA_949774965.1. NCBI lineage: Eukaryota > Metazoa > Arthropoda > Insecta > Lepidoptera > Noctuidae > Diarsia > Diarsia brunnea. The sequence continues at coordinate 13,179,224 of OX459019.1, read as the reverse complement.
AATAAGGTAGTTAACTTAAAAAATCTAAATAGTCCGTCTTTTAGATTATCGAAACTTATTGGACACGTATTTTTTCTTTTTTCACGTAAACAAACAATGAAGATGATACAGTGCTTTGAAAACTCGTGTGACGTCATATTCTAAGACATTAGTATGACATTTTTTACCGGTGAGTGACATGATACAGTGCTTCGAAAAGTCGCGCGACGTCACAGTTTGGTACTCACGATTTTTGACACGTATTTTTTCGTCAATTTTTATTAATTTCATAAAACAAAATACACGTATCCAGTATTTTTCGATAATCTAACAGACGGACTAAACAGAATCATATTTTTTTTAGTCAGTCAAGTACCCTATTACATGGTTCTTAAAAATAACTGGCGAAATGTAAGTGTACTAATGCCCATACCTCTGCCTCCCCTTCAGGGATTACAGGCTAAGATAATATAAAATAATTGTTAAGATATGACTTCAGATTTACTCCACTTGGAATATGAAATCAAGTTAATGCATTTTTCTTTTGTCTATTGACTCAGTGGAAATGTCGCACTACGATAATTTTTAGTAAGTAGTGGGAAATCGAGGCGTATTTGCACCTGTTTCACGGTTCGGGTATTTTACTCATTACCAATGTCATGATGTGACCCAAATGTGCCAGTATTAATTACTCGAATTCGACCGCAACTGGTCGCTCTCAAGAGGCCTTTTTTTTTTGGCGGGTGAAAAATCATCAAATAACCCACCCCTCCTACAGAGTGAAAAGGAGTGTCAGACTTCTACTGACTAAAAACTTTCTTAGCCCAGTTATGTCGAGGCCGCGGGTATCTCTTGCGAACAACCCGCAGCCCTCACAAGAGGCCTTATCAGGAGACTTAAAGTCACCAAAAGGGCAATGGAGAGGGCTATGCTCGGAGTTTTCTTGCGGGATCGAGTCAAAAATTAATTAATTTATAACTAAGGTTATCGACGTCCCGTCGTGGGGCTGGGATCCCGTCGGGGCTGCGGGTTGTTCGTAACAGATACCGTGGCCTCGACATGAAGGTTTAAGAAGGAACATGGGTGGTTTTTAGTCAGTAGAAGTCTGATTCTCTCTTTCGCTCTGCCCAAGAGCGGGAGGGGTTATTTGATGGTTTTCCACCCGCCAAAAAAATTAAAAAAAAGGTTACCAGCGAAGCCCGAAGAATTGCGAGACTTAAGTGGCAATGGGCAGGAGGGTACATTGCTCCTAGAATGGATGGCCGATGAGGCCGTAAAGTTCTGGACTGGCAACCGCGAAACGGAAGACGTTGCGTTGGAAGGCCTCCCACTAGGTGGACCGGACGGTGATCTGTTGGATGCGAGACGCACGGGACTGGTCAATGCGGCGACGCTGAGGGGAGATCTATGTCCAGCAGTGGACGTCTTTCGGCTGAAATGATGATGAATGATGATGACCGGAACTACGCGGAAAGGCGAGCTGCTGGGACTCAGGCCTCCTCTGTGTGAGAGGGTATGAGCTATAATTCACCACGCTGGCCCAGTGCCGTTAGAAGTCACATGTCTTCGAATTATTGGTTCTAAGACATGCCGGTTTCCTCACGATGTTTTCCATCACCGTTCTGAGGGCAGTACTGATACTGATACTGTTATTCTGTATCATCCCACTGCTGGGCATAAGCCTCTCCCCATGACTTCCAGTTATTTTGATCTAAGGTAAGTGGACCACTGGTCTTGGTCTTGTCCAGATCGACCCGCCATCTTCTACGAGGTCCGCCGCGACGCTTTCTGACTTTGTAAGGGCTCCAAAAAGTGCCTATTTTGGCGTACAGCTCATTGGGCCTGAGGCAGACGTGCCCAGTCCAGTCCAACTTAAGCTTAGCGGCTTTATGAGCCACGTCAGTAATTTGTGTTTTGGAGCGAAGTGTTGTGTTGCGTACACGGTCGGTTAGTTTGACGCCTAGAATACTACGCTCAATTACACGTTGGCAAACCTTGAGTTTGGACTTTGAATCTTTGTCAAAGACCAAGTCTGGGATCCATAGGTCAGAATGGGAAGAATGCACATGTCCATAATTATTCACTTTAATAAGGGAATGAAGAGCAGTGGTGATGAAAAAAAATACTTAAAGTAATGCGCATGCTTGGATTTGAACCCACGATTTACTGTTTGTAAATCGGGGCTACCGTGTCAATTCTAGTCTACAAAAGCGTTGTACAGCAACAAGCCCAGAAAAGATCCCAGATTTATAACACTACAAATTCTGCCGTAAATCTTTTAGAGATTTAGTGATCCCAAGCGATAGGTAGGTAAAAATATATGAGCGTACTGGTTTGCTTAGCTCCTATCCTAAACCGGTTATACCTGAACCAATTTTGATGAAAATTCAATGGAACCTACCCCCCTTTCCTTCACCTTGGAAAACGATTTTCTTAAAAAAAATGTTTTTTTTTTAAACTTTACCCCACACCAGGAATTTCTCCTTTATCGTGGGTGCATTCACAAACATCTAAAATTCTAAACTCACATTATACACAAATACCCAGACCTGAATCAACTATCTATAGGCCATACAAATATTTGCTCCTTGCGGGGTTCGAACCCACGACACGTAGCAGTCAACTGCTTGAGCCAATGCACCAATCGTATCGTCAAATGACGGAATTATGACGTAAGTAACATAACATAACATCACGCCTGTAATCCCCGAAGGGTTAGGCAGAGAGAGTACCTAATAGAACACCCACATTTCGCCAGTTATGTTTAAGTCCTATGTAATAGGGGGCGAGCCTATTGCCATCAACCGGGCACAAATCCAGACTCCGTGGCTGTTACTGATAAATTCCTGATAGAAAAAGCCATGAAGTGAGATTACTCACAAGTCCATCAATTCTCACGGATGTTAGTTAGTCAATGAGGCAATAACTAACGTTTCTCTGAATGGGTTATCTTACACCGATTCCACTATAAATTGCTATTAGTTACACATGATACGCCTGGTTTACTAACTCGTGAAACTAATTGATTAATTAGGTTGTTGCCTATAATCACCAATAATTTCATTAATTACGCACGCGGATGTCCCCTACTAATGTAACTTGAAGAATACGTTTTACGCACGCGAAACTCGCCGTATATGCAGCGCGTTTCAAAGAGGGGAAAAATTTTATTTTGTATATATTTTGAACAAGCTTCTTCAAACAAACAATATTTTTTTTATTTTGTCTGGTATATAAATGTACACTCATGAAATTTTCCCGTCGGGGTAGGCAGAAACCACAGAACGCCAACTGCTACGATCCTTACGTACGACTTATGCCTAGTCCACGTTTAAACATCTGGTTATATCTCTATATAACCAGATGTTTCCTTAAAAGTACCCTTAACGCAAACGAAGAGCACATGTTCTCCCCACCACAGCGATAATTTTTTTGTTCTAGACTATACCTGGGAACCTCCTAGTTACGGAGATATTGGGGGTCAAAGTTCAAAATTTTACACAGGTGTTTTTGTAAATACTAGTTTTTCAGGTTATAACTTAACTTTAATTACCTCCATGACCCGTTTACTATTCAAAGCATCCACTAGCACAATGTTTTAACAGTGCTACATTGAGTTTTACCGTAAAATGTTATTTTTGACCCCAAAAAAAAAAGTCGTTTCCCAGCAAAAATTTTTGCGTAGGGGTACTTAGTTTGATGTACAGAATGCTTGGTTGACGGCTGTGTGATGGGTTGATTTACACCCTGTATAGTATACAAGCAAGCCGGTTGCCAAAATATGACCACACCTTTTTGATATACCTACACTAAATAATTCTTATTGTTTTGAGACCTACTTGGATAAATTTGCCTCACATGTTTCCAATTCACAAACCCGTTAACAGTTTCCTATATGGTTCCAATAGGATCCTAGACCACCGTTTCCACATGAAATACATTCAGTAATGGCTCTGGAATATATCAAAGCAATGGATGGATTACTGGTTACCAATATATCCGGTCGTAGAATATTGCGAGCGTTTGAGAAGATTATATTTACGAGTGTGTATTATATTATATTGATGTAAGTCGCGTCTAATCGGATTTACCATCGGCAAATTTGTAATTCTAAGAAATAGTATATCCAAAAAAATCATTTTATTTATCATCCCTTACATTTACTTTACATTTTTGTCCAGTTTTATATTTAATGAGTTGTATACTTATTTATTTATTAGTTACTAATGTTAGTGTTTGTAGGTACTTAAAATAAGATTAGTATGGTTAGGTGTAAGGGCCGCCTTTTGCGGTGAAAGCCTCCTCCAAACTGTTCCAGCTGACTCTGTCTTTCGCCAGTCTGGGCCATAAGTTTCCGGCTATTTCCTTGATATCGTCACTCCATCTTTAAAATGGTCTGCCCTTCCTTCTCTTCTTACTCAATGGATACCAATTTGTAATTATTTGTGACCATCTTTCATCCGTAGTTCTTTGAATATGACCTCTAAGAAATAGTATATCCAAAAAAAAAAAATGGTACACCTAACTTTCTGCAGTAAAACGTTTAAATCTAAACGAACAAGAAAGAGAGTAGACCGATTTGTCTGCTCATAAAGATCCACCCGCTATAACTTCAGTTCATCCGTGATCATGGTACTTGTAACAGTGCCGAAATATCAGGAGCTCGAAACAAAAAGCAAACGAAACATGGTAAATATCCCATGATCAGTGTTGATGTTCAGTTTACAAACTTAAAATACAAATGGTCTTATCGCGTTCTGCCACGCGCACAAATATAAGGTATCTAATATTTTTATTATTATGTACACTCACACACACAAAATTCACTTGTAACAAATGGTAAGACCTTAACCAAACACTTCAAAGCGCGGAGACCTATTGATTTTCACTAGAAAATTGGATTCGCTAATCATTACATCGTTCTACACAAGATCATAACAGTATACATCACTAAACCATTTAGTATTTTGATTTTAACATCATGTTATTTCACACTAAAGTACAATAACTACATACTTTGTCTACATTATAATAATAATAAATAGCGTAACATGAGATCAAACGTCAAAGTCGCTAGAAACACATGGATAAGGTACGCACAGAAACGTGAAGTGTGGCAGAAAAAAGGGGAGGCCTATACTCAGCAGTGGGTGAATCTTATGGCTGAAATGATGATGATGATGAAATGCAGGAGTTTCAAATTATATCCGTGGCCTGCTGCCATTTCATCCTTCCTGTGTACATGTAGTAACAAAAAGTGCCAGTTACACTATACTTCAATTCATCTATGCAGATACAGCTAAATCCTTTGCTAGTTCAAAGCCCAGCCGGTTTTGTTTCAGCTGAGATTAGTGAGGGCTTCACTACATCTGACACGAGCTTAACAAGGCCTTTGACAAGTTAGATGGTAACAAAAAATGACAAAGTATGGAGCTAAGCTATAAAAACAGGCAATGAACAAAACAGGCATAAAAAATTCAACTTTGAAACCCGTTACCAAATTATTATCACCATCTCCGAACTATGTTGAAATCAGCTTCCAGTCTAACCAGATGTAGATAAACACCAGTATTTTACTTGACCTCTACAACGCAGTTATTTAGTATTAAGTAATACGAACTGGATGTCAAACTTTCGGTTTCTGACTACTCGTAACGTCTGTCAAAGATCTAGATATAATAGCCAAGACCAACGGATTAACGTGCTTTCCGAGGCACGCAGGAAACTCGGTATGTAATAAGTGTCACCCATCCGCGGACCAACGTTGGCAATCACGGTTTACCATAACCATACCAAAAGAACGCTGGATGACCTACGCATACAATATAATAATATTTTTAGGATGTTGTTGGGACTGCCGCGATGGTGCAGCGCCTCTGCTAAGTTTACGCAAAACCGAACTGACGGATTCCACGTCGTCATTCGGAAAAAAACCGCGTCGTTGTTGTCAAGGTTGCGTGCGAGTGGCAACAGCATTCTAAAAACTGTGGCGGAGAGTGTCGACTCTCCGATAATTAAAAGTTTTGTGAGAACGACAATCACTGAACATTAATTCGGGGATGTTCTTTTCACAATACTATTTACTCTGTCTTCTATATAATATTTCAGCTACTAACACTAGAAATAAGTTATATTATTGTTTACTAACACTACGGATCATTGTTGTCTGAAAAATAAAGAATATTATTATTATTTAACCGTGTAGGTCGACCCCTGCGACTGTTCAGTTGTTATTCAGCAACGAGGTCCAATTCAAGTCAAAGAAGTTCTACAAAACAAAAAACGGCACTAGACGATTGGAATAGACAACAATGTCTTACTTGATATAATTATTCACAGGCATTAGTAAATACGTGAATCGAAAATACATTATCCTAAAGCATTTTATTTAAATTCTTTGCAACAAGTACGACAGTTCCAGGTAAAAGTAAATTCTCAATGTATGTATTCAATTTAAAATCGAAGTATTTACGTAACACTTACACCATAACTCAAGGTCTCCTTTTAATCCATGATCCAAGATACTGCTTCAAAGTGATACACAGCATTTTTATCCCATTAAAAGTAAATTTCCTACCTCACCAATAATTTCCCAAAAAATTCATAACCCTCTAATACCGTCTTAAACGGAGGTGACACGTCTTTCACTTAACCCGTCAATGATTGCGTATTAATCTGGCACGCCCGGTTAAAGGGTGTTCGCATCATCAATCATCCGCAGACTACGGCAAACACATTACCTCGTTGATTATATTATTGAACATGATGTATCTTGTCATCCATCTACATTAGCTATTAATTGGACACTTCTCTATCGATAGGTTTGTGTAAAATTAAAATTTTGAGATACAGTCGCATAACCAGTTTAGTACAATACACACACATACATCACGCCTGTAATTCCCGAAGGGTTAGGCAGAGGTGTACCTAATAGTGCACCCACATTTCGCCAGTTATGTTTAAGTCCCATGTAATAGGGGCGAGCCGGAGGGAGGTGGGGCATTTTAGTACCTATAGTATACAGCATACAGTAGTAGCAGCAGTAGTATATAGTATACAGTGTGTAGCAGACTGCCTCGTTAGTCTAGTTGTCGCTAACGTGACTGCCGCGCATGAGGTCCTAGATTCGATTCTGGGTTTTTCCTTTTGAAATTTCACAGTAGCAGTCTTGGAGTTTGAATAAAATTCGCCTGTTGAAATTCTTAAAGCGTTAAATCAATAGAAGAAGTTTCAAGAAGGATAATCATTTGCCTAGTTTTTCCCAAAAGAAATTGGATCGGCTTCCAGTCTAACCGGATGCAGCTCAATGCCAGTATTTTATATAGAGTGATAATGGGTGGTCACCCATAGACCAACCAATTGGCTTCACCTGAAGAATAATCCAAGCTGCTGTTATAGATCCTCAAAAAGGATCAAACAGAACAAAATTTCAATGACTCCTTGACCGAAATGTATGGCACAGCTGATTAGTTCGAAGGTCCGGTTTTATGGGGCGGACTACATCGTTAAATATACACCTTTTTGGTATGTGCTGTAAAACATTATACATTTAGGTAACAATGACGGCAATAACGTTTGAAAACAACAACCTATACAAGAGATACAGACTACATTCAATCCATAGCAACAAAAAACCGATGCCGCACGGCACCAACACATTTTTCAATCGTATCAGTCATTATTTTAAACGGATTACCTTCCGTTTTACGTAGAAAGCGTTGCTCTGCAGTTTACACGAAAAATACATTGAAACTTGCAATAAACGGGTCGACGGTGAATGAAAAAAAAGGTTTTTTTTTCATGTACGTCGGATAGGCACCGGAATTTTCATTCGAATCCGTGCCGATTGATTTTGTGTTATGGCTGGGTTGTGTCGACGCTGTACGGTTTTTTGGGTCGAAAAAGGACCGTGGCGTTTGAGGGTTGCTTTGGTTTCTGTGCCTGACAATGTTGAGATTGGGATCATATATGGTGTGCAAGGATAAAAATCTCCCCACTCTAATAATGAAATTGCTTTAAGTGACGCTTTTTCTAAAAATCTTTTAACATAAAGCCTTAGTTTTGGGTCAACTCAATTCGGGCCATCGACACACTTAGAAGAAGACATAAACATCACATCAACATCACGCCTGTAATCCCAGAAGGGTTAGGCAGAGGTGTACCTAATAGTACACCCACATTTCGTCAGTTATGTTTAAGTCAATTGTAATAGGGGGCGAGCCTATTGCCATCAACCGTGCACAAATAAAGACTCCATGGCTGTTACCGATAAATTTCTGATGGAAAAAGCCAATAACACTTTGCCCGACCCGGGAATCGAACCCAGGACCTCATGCTCAGCAGTCGCGCTTACGACCACTAGACCATCGAGGCAGTCAAGTTAGAAGAAGAATAATTAAGTAATTCACTTCTACTAACACGAGGAGATTGTGGCTAAATAAATACAGCCACACGGATCGGTCTTCAAGGTAGTTAGGCTTGCGAAGGACAATATGTGGATGGGTGACCATCTATTACTTATTAATACAGTTTCTTCCGTGCGTCGTTACGCCGTTGGTCTCAGCTACCATACGTTGATCTTTGACAGTCGTTAACAACAGCAGAATAAATTGTATGTATGTATGCAATTGGGTGAAAACACTCAAAATAAACACAAACGTAAATCGAGAATAAAATCTACAAACTAATAGCAAAATTAGTAAACACAGTAATTAATAAAATTAGCTCAACGATATTCAACCCTAGTTTAATTACAATCGACACGAAATCGATTAATATTACTAGCAATTTTATTCCCAAAACTGGGTAACCAAATATTAGTATCAGCGATTCATAATATTGCTATTGAAAGTACCAATAAAAGGAGCCATAACAAAAAATGTTCAAGCCTTAAGCAAATCTTGGCTCAGCATATAACGGAACGACTTAATACAACATTTTATTCTGTAATCTCAACAAAGTTCCGAGTCTTGGGACTAGTATAAAGGACTTGATGCGCTACATTGCAGCATTCATGTGTGTAAGGTATAATACTCTCTGCGCTGCGGGTTGTTCGAAAGAGGTATCGCGGCCTCGACATAAAGAGCTAAGAAGGAACATGGGTGGTTTTTATTAGACAGTAGAAGTCCGATAGTCCGTTCTGCCCAGAGCGGGAGGAGTCATTTGATGATTTCTTTAAAAAAAGGCTTAATCAAAATCAATCATAATCACTGGGAATATCCCACAGCACCTCCAAGAGCTGTATTTCAAGAAAAGGTAAAATGAAATGGGTTATTTATAAGCGTGTGCTATCACTCATATTGAATAAATGACATGTAAAATTTACCAACCCTCACTGGGCCACATTGTGGATGTGTATGTTCTTATAGGAAATACATAAAACAATGGTTAAATCTGCTGTTTTGTATGGATCAGAATGTTGCCGGATGATATGACTAGAAAGAGAAGTATAGAAGAAGAAGATATGCTGCGCAGACCCCAAATTAATTAGGATAAGGACAAGATAATGTTGATGAGTATTAATATTATGTACATACATAAACTCACGCCTTTTTCCTATGGGGGTAAGCAGAAACCACAGAACGCCACTGGCTACGATCCTTACATACTCCTTTTGCCTCGTCCACATTTATACATCTGGTCATACACGCACGCCGGTTACGAGTACTACGCACCTGTCCTTTCTGAAAAACATCACCAATAAGATCAGTGCATGTCTTTCTAGGGCGTCCCCCCTCCCGGCGTTACCACTCACATCTGCCTTGTTAACCTTTTGTTAATCGACTTTCATTCATCCTCTCCACATGACCAAACCACCTTAGCATACTCTTTTAAATTTTTGTCACTACATCTTCTTTTAAACCTCGTATAAATTAATATTATGTCTTGACAAATAAATCCAGTGATACGACCCAGTCTTCACACACCCTTACTATCAAAGAAATAGTCGAGTTTCATACTGAAGAAAATCCGCTTCGCTTACTGAACGACAAATCTAATCCTTTCTCGTTTAGAAACTACTTATTTTCTTTCTGCAATAAATTATTAAACTGCCGCTTGCGTAGCTACTATTTTTTTTCTTTGCGGTATTTTGCTGGGACGGATTGGCTAAGCGGATTGCGTTGTGGCCGTGTCAGCGTCGGTTTAATCTTTAAACTGATATTAGTTTTATCCCACGTTGTTTGGTATTATTACATAATACCACGCTTGCAATCCCCGGAGGGTTAAACAGAGGTTTAACGCATTAGTACACTCACACTTCACTAGTTATGTTAAAGGGTTTGTTATTATAATAGCCTGGATACTAAGTTTTGGTGGTCGCTGGTAGGTGTTAGAAATTTCTAGTAAAATAAAATACCAAACTTATTAACTCCAAGTTTCATATAGTTCACGTCTACAAGTATCACTAAAAAATGTCAAAATCTTAACCAGTTTTATAGAAGTCTGTCAATTTTCAATCCCCTAGAGATTCTTACCGAGGTTTTACTAAATCCACGGGCTGCCGTGCTATACTTCATCAACCTGCCTCTTCCTAACTATGTTAGGGTCGGCTTCTAGTCTAAGCGGATGCAGCTGAATTCCAGTATTTATCTGACCTTATCTGACCTCCACAACCCAGTTAGTACAAGGTAATACGATACTCCTTGGTAAGACTGATTGTCATACTTTTGGTCCACTGACTACCTGTAACGGTTATCTGGTTCAAATTGCTTTCCAAAGCACGAAAAAACTCGGTGTATAATGGGTGGTCACCCATCCACAGACCAACCCAAGCAAGCGCGGCTTAACCTGCTTACTTACCCCCGAGCTCTTCACTAGCATTTTGCCTTTCACAAATAAATGATCATAAATTGCATAAAATAATGCTTTTCTCATTCTTTTCCACCGTATTTTCTTTCTCAAAAAATTCAAAAACATTATTTGTGACAGCCGTCACCACCAATATTTGCAAGATAAAAGATAATTATATCAATACAGTCGATAATGACTTTTCACACGAAAGCAGTTTAGTACGAGATGAATTTAAATTAAATATAAACATGAACCGAAGATGTTGATCGACTTTGAACGTTATTTGAACACAATTATTGGTTTCCTTTACGTATCATCTACCTATGTGTATCTTAGACTTAATGTTGATTTTGCGTAAATGAGCTGCGTCAGAGCCACCCACGAGTTTAAACATAAAGGATATAAAAGTACCCTTATCGCAAACGAAGGACACTTGTTCTCCCCACCACTGCGATCATTTTTTTGTTCTAGATCATACCTGTAACGGAGATATTGGGGGTCAATGTTCCAAATTTTTCAAAACTGTTTTTGTAAATACTAAAAAAAAATATTTAAAAAAAATAGTTTATTTCAAACACTTACTGCGGTATTCAGAGATATTAAATGATTACTTAAGCCGTCATTTAGTAAAGATTTGACATACTTTTGTATGACAAAACTGCCAAAACCTTTACTTAGTGATGGCCTAAGTAATCATTAAAGTTCTTTGAGTGCGGCAGTTAGTACTACATATTTTACAAGTCAATGTAGCAATTTCAATGAGAGCAAAGAGATTAGCGTCTGTAGCCGAACTAGGCATAACCTGTATTTCAGCAATCAGCACCATTCCCTCGAGTATTTATTATACAGGAATAGGTTCCAAGCAATTGAGACTATAATTATAATTAAATCAGTACTACAAAAATATTATACGATTATGTGAAACGAGTATTTTTATTCGACGTATACCTACAACACGCGTATATGCTAAGGCTTATCGGGGTCTAAAAATCATTAGGTACCCTTTTTTTTTTTGGGGGTGGAAAATCATCAAATAACCCCTCCCGCTCTTGGGTAGAGCGAAAAGGAGTGTCAGGGGCCGCGGTATCTGCGAACAACCCGCAGCCCCGACGGGCGTCGGCCCCTTCCATGTTGCTGACATCTCTTTGAGGCGCGCGTGGAACACGAACCCGCCGTCGACACGGCCTGTCGTCGTCATAAGACGGACGGACGGCGAGCTTACCCATCACTCACCGTCCACAGGCCCGCGTCATTAGGTACCCTTCGTTTTGGTTTCGCCGTAGTCGGGTGAAAACGCAACTTGCAAGTACTACAGACTTGACTTTCTGAAGAAATCAGCAACATAGTTTAGCATGGATGCACACAACCTATTCTTTGATTTCACTAAAACCTTCTCTGCTACAAACTGGATATCAAAAAACGTTTGAATCAAACTCATATCAAAAGCGGTTTTCATTCAACACATTTTCAACCAGAAGTTTACGAGTATGGTTCAAAGGCATGAAGGCTTTCATTCAAATCTTTTTCAAACGCGTCTGGTTTTTAAAAATGGAAATGTGGAAATACTGAAAATGGTATGTTAGCATCGTGGGTTTTCTACGCTGTTTCGTGTCTATTGCTTTTTCATGAATGATACGTGGATTTATGACTAACAGGAATCTATGACCAGGGTGGTAAACGATGGCTGATTCGGTAAAAAAATATTTCTGTATGCTTTATATTTCATTGATCTATAAGTTTGGTTTAGCTTTAATGAAAAATATCCTCTAAATTCCATTCAAATGTAATATGAAAATCTGTTACGAAAATTGTGGTACATTTCAGTATGATTGGTACAAATCAGAGTAACATGGTAAATATCCCGTTTTCAGTCTTAATGATAATGTTTGTGAATATATCAGTTTCAAAACTTAAAATACAGTAGAGTACTCACATTGGAGCTTTAAAATAGTAGTAAACTTAACTTGCTCCAAGCGGCTGTTATAATGAAGAAACCTAAAACGCCAAGATCAGTAAATGCACCGCTAAATATTCAAAGAACGTTCCCACGTGAATGTGAACACCTGAGCGCTGATAAACGGTAGAACATCAATATTATTGCCAGTCTAACCGGCGAAGTGCAGGCGCGCGCTCAATCAGAAAGTATTGGCTTTATAAGCCATCCATGACAATATTAACACGTGAAGCGTATCCTTCTTATTTTTATGTTTCTAGAGAATTGACCAGGATCTTCTCTTAGTGTGATATAGGGTTTTAAATACCCGGAATTGGGTTGGAAATATAGATAAGTATCCAGTTGATGACAATAGGCTTGCCCCCAATAATATGGGACTTAAACATTATGCACAAAATGTATGTTTACGCACAGGGTCACTTCTGCCTAACTTTTCGGGGATTAAAGGTGTGTTGTTATGAATGAGACAATCGAAAAAGCTATCCTGGCTAAAAAAAATTGAGTCAACGAGAAGAATAAAAAGTCAAATATCTTATAACGATGTATCGGGGTTTGAAATTCTATTTTAAAACATAATGAACCGTAAGTAAGAGGTACAATAAAGTCCTTTCGCGTCCGGCCCTGGTACAAGCCATGGTCCGGGGCGAGGAGGAATGGGACGCCGTCGTCTCCTTCTGCGAAGCAGTGATGCTAGCGAAGGAGGTGGCGGAACGTGAGAGGGAGAGAACCTCTCGTCCCAGCCGCCGCGGGAGGTGATCCGGGCGTCGGGGGCCACGTGACGGCTTACGGCCACCGTAGACGCGGGCCTGTGAACGGTGAGTGATGGGTAAGCTCGCCGTCCGTCCGTCTTATGACGACGACAGGCCGTGTCAACGGCGCGTTCGTTATCCACGCGCGCCTCAAAGAGATGGAAGGGGCCCGCAAGGGCCGACGCCTGTCGAGGCTGCGGGTTGTTCGCAAGGGTTACCGCGGCCTCGACATGAAGGGCTAAGAAGGAACACGGGTGGTTTTTAGTCAGTAGAAGTCTGACACTCCCTTTTGCTCTGCCCAAGAGCGGGAGGGGTTATTTGATGATTTCCCACCCCCCCCAAAAAAAAAAGGTACAATAAAGTACCTATACAGTCTGTTCTATGTAGCAAACTTACCACAGTTTAGAAAGTATTTGGCAACCTCCCAAACCATTCCGTGGCATATAAAGTTTACTGCGGTGCATTCAAGTAAAACTTATATGTTTACGCTAACAGTGCAGTCACGCTACTTATCTTTGGTTTTATGAAACTTCAGAAACTTTGTAACCAAAATGTAACTTTATGTTTTAAACATTTTGGTTAGAAAGTTTCTGTGTGTGGCGTACTTAGTGATTTTTGTAGTATTAGTGAGTGAGCTAATAAAGTTGATTTGATTAAAACTTAAACCCACTTAAAACCATATTTGTTAGAGCTAGAGCACAAGCGTTACGAAACTCAATGATGACAAGTGAACTAAGGTTGTCACTGAAAAACTGGCATAAGAAATGTGGGTCTAACGCTACGGTAGGCAGACGAAATAGTTGCCATCGCGGCATCGGGGGAAAATCCTGAGTGAAGCTGGCCTACGGCCTATTCCTTTACCAAACATTGCGTGAATTCGGTTTTAGTAGGTAATACCGAGCGAGAGCCCTCACTGAATGATTCTGAGCGGCGGCGGTAAAAGAAGTGTTGGCAAACCAAGAGCCAGATATGTGGTTTAATTTCGAAAGACGACGAATAAGACCAGTTTTAGACGCACGGAGACCAGGGAAGAATTATACAAAAGGAAAGAGACTTATTTTCAACAGTGGGTGCAATAAATGTGTGTGCGGGGGAGCGCTAACAACATGCTGGTTCCACGCTCGCGGAAAGACTTGATTGTGCCATCATCTCCCACTGTTGTAGGCGACATGTGGCAGACACGACAGAGTTTTAATGTATAAATTTAAATTTGAATTGATTTATGTTTTGTATGTTTTTTATTGTGACTAATTATTATGAATTTATGATTGAATTGAATTGACCTTTTTAGTCCCGGGCGTACCGAAAAAAGTGCGGCGGGTGCAGGCTGTCTTAAGCCTTATTATTACAACATAAGGTTAAAGCTAGCTTGTGCCGTGCTAAATAAAATTTGAATTGAATTGAATATTGTGTATGTAATGTGACTGTGCGAATGTATTATTATTTCTATTACGAGTCAGTGATACTTGAATTAAATGATTTTATTTATTTTATAATAAAGCTGTAAGGCATGTTAAGTCGTTAGTCTCGGATATAATTATTTTGTAGATCTTTGACAGTCGTCACAATTCAGGTAGCTCGAAAGTCTGACAACCAGACTTACCATGGGATATCCTACCAATTTGGGTTGTGGAGGTCAACTAGGTTGTTGCTCCATGTAAAATACAGGTATTCAGGTGCATCCGGACTAGTAGCCGACCCTAGAGTAAAAAGCAAAAAAGATGATAGAAGCAGAAAAGGCCACTAATAAAGATGATAATATGAAAGTGTCTTATTTTTTCAAGTAATGTGATGAATCATCCTTTTCCACAGTTTTCAAAAAGTTTTTCTTATCCCTCTTTCTTATGGCCGGTTTAAAAGAAAGAAAGAAAACATATTTATTTAGCACATGCCACAAGTGCACACAACAAACAATACAAAATATAAAAGAAACCAAAAAACTAAACTTAAACAGTGTGTATTTGTACAGCTTATTAACTCTCCAGACTGTCACCTTACCTATATATATATCCTAAACGCCATCGCATCTTCCCAAGGTCAGTAACATAACTAGACAGAATCAATCACTAATCGTTTTCAGAAACTGACCTTTGATGGAACTCAGGCGGGGCTGACCAAAACATAAATTGATGGTTTGTCACAGAATAGATAGAAACGGAGAAGGCTAGGTTGTTACTCTGAGCCAAAATAGCCGCAAGCATCGAATATAGCATCCATAAAATCAGACTATATCCACTTCTGGGGCACAGTTTGGTTTGGTTGAATTTGCCGGTCGAACTTTCTATTCTAGGTCCGATGCTAAGTCCCTCTCAATGTTTTTTTTCAAACGTTGCAGAGCAGTCTGTTGTGATGAAATAAATTTCACATGCTTGCCTGGATTTGAACTCTCTTTCTTTCTTTCTTTTCTTTAAAAAAAACGTTGCCCCACACTAGGAATTTCTCCTGTATCGTGGGTGCGTTCACAGACATATAAAGTCACATACACAAATACCCAGACCCGAAACAACTATCTGCAGGCCATACAAATATTGTTCCGTGCGGGGATCGAACCCGCGACACGCAGCGCAGCAGTCCAATCGCTGAGCCACTGCGCCAACCGTGCCGTCAACTCGTTAACTCTCGTTTATTCGAGATTTCGTAATCGCGACCATCACACTTCGTCATCGACACTACGCAATCGCTGAAGTAAAACAAATGCCAGTCGCTAGTGCGCTTGTACATGAAACATGTCTATGTATGCGTGTGTATTCACCCGCTCTTTCGAACTGAACCTCTGTGGCTATCTACTCTGTGTCGACGTACTAAGTGGTGAGCATTGAGGCGTACCCCGACTAAGCGTTCAATAGCCGTTAGTGTTATAGACGAATTAATTGCACCCCACTGGGTTGCTAATGTTACTGTCATGAGTTTATCGATTTGGAATTACTGACGCACTCAGAGAAGCTTAATGATTATTTAAGTCGTCACTTACTGCCGTACTCAGATATATTTAATGATTATTTAAGCCGTCACTTAGTAAAGAGTTGCATACAAAACCTTCACTGAAGTGTCGAAATATTTATTATGTGACGGGTTTTTTTTTGGGGGGCTGGAAAATCATCAAATAACCCCTCCCGCTCTGGGCAGAGCGAAAGGGAGTGTCAGACTTATACTGACTAAACCATGTTGTTTCTTATCCCTTTGTGTCGAGGCCGCGGTATCTCTTTCGAACAACCCGCAACCCGGTTATGTGTCTGCAAATTCACATCACGTCAAAATCCTGCTGTTTAACGCAATACGTAATCAGTCGAAAAGTGTAAAACAGGATGCCTTAGTTCTAAAAGTCACTAAGTACATTTTTTGTCGAAATTGAGTTTACCAGCTCAAAAAAAAAATTTTTTTTGTCTACGGTGGTCTCATCCTTTTTAAAAAAATTTTTTTTTGCTCTATTTCAGGGGTAGACCATCTTCATCCATCCACCCAATTTCTTCTTTTTGAGTCACCCCAAAATTTGGCGAAACGTTTTGTAGTTTGGTGCGTCCATCAGCTCTACAGTAGTTTATCATGAGTATTTTAAATTCCTGGAAATATGCTGATGAGCCTAAACTCAGCCGTTCGTTTCATTAAAAGGGACAAAAACGTGAACTAAAATTGACGAAGTATACATTTAGTTTCGTACAAACATTCCTAAACAAATACGCGATATATTATTATGCAGATGAAAACAAGTCTTATTATCTATGTAACAATGTTACAAGTTTGTGTTGATTTAGGAAAAACTATCGAATTGAGAGGGTTTGATTTTGTTACCAACTAGAATGGATTTTTTGGCCAATCTTCTTGAACAAAAAGGTACTATTTTATTCTCATTTCTAATGTTTCAGACATAATTGAGAATTATTTGATTTGTAGTAGCTAGTTTCGCAAACTGCGGACAAACTGACTGTAGTGAAAAATATATAAACCGCAAGAGAATGATGACTTTGTTCGATGGACTGAAAGGGATCAAATTCAGAATTTATCTCTTGCTCAGTAATCGTTGCAACCAATAAACAATTAACCAATAAAACGTAACTCAATTAAAATAAACAAGAAACTATAAATTGCCACGATCTTTAAGATCCTTTTTTTTTATGGTGGTGGAAAATCATCAAATGACCCCTCCCGCTCTTGGGAAGAGCGAAAGGGAGTGTCAGACTTCTACTGACTAAAAACCACCCATGTTCCTTCTTAGCCCTTCATGTCGAGGCCGCGGTATCTCTTGCGAACACCCGCAGCCCCGACGGGAACCCTCAGCCCCGACAGGGTCTTTAAGATCCCTAATGGTCCTTTTGGATAGTAAAGTACATGAGGAAACAAATACATACCAAATCTACCAACTTACATGTTACATACAATGCTCCAAGATAAGCCTTGGATTCTAGTCAATAATTACACTCTGAGCCACGATCTAAAATCTCTAATACCAACTTTGCTCCGCTATTGGAAGATCTTAGGATTCTTCGTAGATATTGGAGCACTTTCTAACAGGTAATAGGGCTTTAGTAACATATACTCAGATAGCGAACGCTGCTTGTTCTAGTAACTTTATCCCTAAAGTTGGAAATTGGTACTTAAAGAGTCGATGTTAAGTCTGCTTCTTCGTTGTGTGTTATACGTATTATAGAAGTAATCTACTTACTACTATGTTAAGTCTGTCTTTACTGCAAATGTTTCAATTTATTGAGTTAGACTAGCGCGACTGTTAAGCATGAGGTACCAGGTTCGATTCGCCGGTCGCGTAAAGTGCGAAAATTCCTGATATTTCCTTCTGGACTTTCTCAGTTGCAGTCACAGAGTCTGAATTTGTACCAGGTTGACGGCATTAGGCTCCCCCCATTAAATGGGACTTAAACATTACTGGTGAAATGTGAGTGTACTTATGGTTTCTGCCTATCCCTTCTGGTATAACAGGCGAGATGATTTATAGTTGAAAGTGTTTTGAAGACAGTGTGCAGAAAAGCAAGTATTTTTGACAGCAACTTTTGAGAATTTATTCTCTTTTTGAGTGAACGTTGGCAATTCGCCCTACCACAAACTTCACTAAATAGTGTAGAAACATAAAAAAATTACTGACTTTCAAAAGAATCCCTGAAAAATTGAATCGGTTCAGTTCGACTGCAAACCGACACCCAAGACTAGGCAGACAGAATGATGACTCAACTCCTTTTCTCCCGTACATCATCCACACTTAACGACGCACTCCGTAAACCCAATAGATATTTCATAAGCCACGTTAAGTTGGTACATTAACCTGTCGAGCCGTACCAACTTCGTAGATAACGCATAAGCACTAAACGACTGAAACTTTGATGAGGACTTTGGTACCAGAACCCAAACTGAGACAGTTGAGTGGGAGAGAAGTTTGGTATTGTTCGGTACATCAGTGGTGTGGTGCAAGTCATGAAATAACAAGGTTAAACCAAAAATACTGACTTCAAATTAAATATGCTGCCATGGTTTTGTTATATTTATTTTTGTCTTAATTTTAGTATATTTTTAAAAAAATATTAAAATGGCAACACCAGTAACTCGTCATAATTAGCTAGAGAAGGGGTAATGTAGTGGGATAGAGAGACTTGGCTATGGTAAAAATTAGAATCTGTATTCATTCCTTCGCTAACCTCAGTGGTGTAAGGACTACTAGTCGAACCTATGTCCGATAGCTGATAAGTACTTACATTAATAATTGTATGTATATTGTTTGTGTAGTACGTACGTAGATAAGAAATATACACAAGTGTTCATTAGAGTTAAAATGGTATTTTCAGAACTGTTTTACTGAACTAATAACAATTATTTTTTTGCGTGTTGAAAAATTCCTAACGCATACCGCACTGTCTGGGGAGACGGCGCAGCTATGTGGGACTTGCTCCCATTAAAAAACACCGCCATGAACCTACTGTCGCCTTGTTGGATGGGCCACGAGAACTGCTACGCATGACGTTCGTGACTCATCCAGCGCAGTCCGCCTCCAGGCTCCAAGCTCCTTTGGCGATGTCCGGGCTAACCTGAGATATCGCCACCACTCATGAGGGGCGGTCGGCACCTCCTAGGGCGGCATTAGGTCGCCATGGCGCCTCCTCCGCCGCCAACTAATAACAAACTAACCTAACATCATCTGCCTAGCCTTTTCCCAACTATGTTGGGGTCGGCTTCCAGTCTAACCGGATGCAGCTGAATGCAGCTGATGCAGCTGTATTTTACATGGAGCGACTGCCTATCTGACCTCCACAACCCAGTTAATACTAGGTAATACGATACCCTCTGGTAAGACTGGATGTCAGAATTTTAGGTCACTGACTACCTGTTACGACTGCCATAGATCTATATGGCAGCCATTTATTATTAAACATATCTATGGGTTATTTGCAGCAGAAATAAATAAATTAATAGTATGTGGTTAAAACCGTAAGAGCTGATCGATATAATCGCTGTGGTTATTTTAAAAGAGCCACAACGCGGATTTCACTTTGTGGTCGTTTTGAAAATTCCACAACGCGATGTGGTCGGGTTTTTCGCTCAATGAGCGTTTTCGGTCTTTAAGCCTAATATTTACTGCAATATTATGTGTTAGTAGTGATGTTTGAACAGAAAACATTTTACCTGAACTGATGATGATGCGAACCGGAAGGCGTTGCGTTGGAAGGCCTCCCACTAGGTGGACCGATGACCTGGTGAAGGTTGCGGGTACCCGCTGGATGCGAGACGCACGGGACCGGTCAATGTGGCGGCACCTGGGGGAGGCCTTTGTCCAGCAGTGGACGTCTTTTGGCTGAAATAATGATGATGATGACCATCTACCCGATTTCAGCCACAGTGACTGCATACGCTGACTTTCTATAGATTTTCAAGAGCTTTGTTGTGCTACTTTTCGTGTGTTCTTAAGTGGCTAGCATATCCAACTTTGGCTGAAAAAGTATGAGCACAAAGAGGACAGGTCAGAACACCATTGATGATTTTATAGAATATAGCTGTATACCTGAACTAAACTCGTTACGAATCCAGTGGACATATAAATAAATATTTATTCGTGCCGAATGTCTTTTATAGTCTTCTATTTGCGTTTTCAGAGGCCGCAAGTTGTGACCTAGTCAACAAATAGGCCTTCAAAACAAATAAACTGAATGTCAGGGTAGAAAAAAATAGGCAAAAAGCTAGAAAAATTCATAGACCATGAAAATAGGTAATATCCTTGTTTGCTTTACACAAAACCCTTACTTATTTTATTACTTTTAGATGGCTGATAGTTTTGTAACCAAACAAAGTTAGACATACCATAAACCCGGATTTACGTTTGTGTTTGATTTTACTATCAACCTTCATTTTACGATCTTTTCAGGGACTGAATGGACCACTTTCCGTTTTCACTAACACTAGGCTGCACCTACAAGTGGGTCTAAATCTTGAAGAGTCGTACTAAGCACTATTCACTCATGTTTATTATACGCACAGCCGAAGTGTGAAACTCTCTGCCACTATCATTCTGTGTTACCTTCCACATTTAACATATCTAACTTCAAAGCAAGAGTGAACAGGCAACTTCGGAGCACGCTCGATCCAACATATTATACCCAAGCAAGCAAACGTAAGGTGTTACCAATTTCCCGTCGGGGCTGCGGGTCCCGTTGGGGCTGCGGGTTGTTCGAAAGAGATACCGCGGCCTCGGTGCAAGGGCTAAGAAGGATCATGATTGGTTTTTAGTCAGTAGAAGTCTTACACTCCCTTTCGCTCTGCCCAAGAGTGGGAGGGGCTATTTGATGATTTTCGACCCGCCAAAAAAAAAAGAAAAAAAAAGGTGTTGCCAATTTGTATAAGCATTTTCTTCAGTTTATGACTTATGCCAAACGTTTACTGAATGCAAAGTTTCTTGATATTGACCACGTAATATCTTTGAATATATTGTTTGGAGAACGAGAATACAGGACACATATTGTGGGTTGTTCGTGGTTAGAGTTGTGGGTTCGGGTAAATGCACCGAGCTGGCGAATTCTGCACAGTTTTTAGAAGAAATATATAGTCGTAGAACGCAATTTGTATGCTCTGGTGTTTTTCAACGTTTTGAGAGTACGCACATAACATCACGCCGGTAGTCCCAGCAGGGAAAGGTAGAGGTGGACCTAGTAGTGCATCAACATTTCGCTAATTATGTTTAAGTCAAATGTAATTGGGGGCGAGCCTATAGCCATCAACCAGGCACAAATCGAGACACCGTGGCGGCTTCTGAGAAATTCCTGATGGAAAAACCTAATAACAATTTGCCCGACCCTGGAATCGAACCCAAGACCTCATCCTCGACAGTCACGATGCCTGTTCGCATTTATAATAGTAGAAACATTTTGAACACGCTTCGATTTTGAAATTTTCATCACAGGCATAACATAAAGTACGTACAGACGAATTCACCTGTCTCTTTAATCTGCTACTACCCAACCTTCACCATGTTCAACCGAAGACACTTTTGGGGGTCAGAAGGTTGCGTGTTCAAATCACGTCGGAGTCACCAGTTTGGGGGTATGAGGAACAGGGTGTAAAGTTCCTCATCCCCCATATAAAAGGGAGGATCCTCCGACCACACGGGTTTTGTCTGGTGGGCTAACTGCCCGACATAATATGTAAATCGGGATTTTCTATATGAGCTAATGTCGCGGATAACTTTGATAGCGCGATGCAGGATTTGTCATTTTTAGTTCAGATGTGTTGCGATAGATGTCGTTGTCGCCACACACTTTTCAAAAGAACTTTAAAAACATTTTCATTCTACGTATTCATCTAAACTTAGAATATAAAATCAGGTGTATAGCTATTAAAGAGACTAAACGCCAGATGCTACTGGGTAGAAGCACTTTAAGTTTAGACATCATTGTTAGGTGCTTTTGTTGCTGATGGGGTCAAACTACCCTCCTGCCTTTAGGGATGAATATTAGAAATAATGGCAGGTTGACGGGCATTTGTTTTAAGAACTTTTCAGTAATGGCAAGTTTTGAAAGGACCTCTACTGAAGTTGTTACGTCTACGATTTTACTACTAAATTATTGGGTATAAAAGTAAAGGAAGACTTAAGAAACGATGAATGGAATGTTTTAAGAATGATATGGCAGGAAAGTAGCTGTCTCATTATGATGACGAGAAACAGAGAGGTATGGAAGAAGAACGCATGCTGCACCGACTCTGATGAATTAATGATGATTAATTGTTTTTGGAACGAAGTTCCTTATCGCGCGTTGTGAAAGGGGGCTAGACGGAAAAAATTCTTACGAAAAGTTGTCACGACACTTTTTGCTATAGTAAGCTATTGTAAGCTGTGCGGCGTCGCATGTTTCTCTGTCTGTCTCTCTCTCTCTTATAGAAAGCAAGCCAGATATTTTCATTTCTACATTTTTTTTTTTTTTTCATTTCTACATTTTTTTTTTTTTTTTTTTACATAATAAAAAATAATAACAATAACTTCGTTCCATCCGGGTGTTCCTTGACACCTCTCAAGTTTTTTTTTGTTTGATTTTCTTTTGATGATTTACTGTGATTATTAAATTAATATTCGAATATTGGACACACTATGTGTTGTTAGGCCAAAGTCAAAATTATTTATTTGTAGTAAATATGGTAC
This sequence comes from Diarsia brunnea, assembly GCA_949774965.1. Classification (NCBI taxonomy): domain Eukaryota; kingdom Metazoa; phylum Arthropoda; class Insecta; order Lepidoptera; family Noctuidae; genus Diarsia; species Diarsia brunnea. Next base: position 13,156,126 of record OX459019.1, on the reverse strand, counting down.
AAAAGTAGGCAAAAATAATCTGTTGTGCAATGACACATTTCGCCATAAAGCATAAAGTTGGCGTGCATCATTAAGGAAAAAGCTAAAGAATTAAAACTATGCAAAAACCAAGTGGCCCAGATTCTTAGTTACGGTAGTTGTAGTTAATTTGCTCGTTGGTAGGTAAATGTATTTGACCAAAACGGAGTGGCTTTTTTTTTTTTGGAGGGCGGAAAATCATCAAATAACCCCTCCCGCTCTTGGGCAGAGCGGAAAGGAGTGTCAGACTTCTACTGACTAAAAACCACCCATGTTTCTTTTTAGCCCTTCATGTCGAGGCCGTGGTGAAATTATGGGTTATCGTAACATTAAAAGTAATCCTTTGCTTGTAACAAGTTTCATGTAAATACTGCTTATATTAAATCCACTACAGTGCCCAGAAACATCTATCTATATACCTACATAGTTTCAGTTCAAGCCTACCACAAACACACATCAATATTTTATGCGAAGGTATACGTCATTGAGGATTCTCTCTAAGACAGGGTTAGGTGCATAGCTAATGTGGTTCATGCTAAGTATCTATACGACGCCGACGTGTAAACCGACCTACCACGATTGCTACTTTGTTATTGGGGTGTAAAATCACGTTTAACGGTAAATCTTGATATACATAAAAATAACATCACGCCTCTAATCCCCGAAGCGTTAGAAAGAGGTGTACAGTCAGCATCAGAAGTAGATTAATACTACTCGTAATTTTTTAGGTTTTTTAATAAAAAAATTGTTAGATAATTTAATTATACTCGTTACTAACACATTGTTGAAGAGTACGAGATTTAACAAAAAGACCTAGAATGTACACTAAATAATTAAAATTCCGAAATGTTACGCTACTTCTATTGTTGGCCGTACCTATAATAGCACATCATTTCGCCAAAACTTAATATACACACTCAAAACATAATAATGATGGATGCATTGAATAGTAAACGTATCAATACAAAAGATAAAACCTTAAAACCTAGTTTTAACACAAGAAAACTCATGAATCAGTTTGACCCCCAATATCTCCGTAACTAAAAGGTTTCCAAGTATAGTCCAGAGCATAAAAATGATCCCAATGACGAGGATAACAAGTGCTTTTTAACTTCATTAAAGGTATATACAGGGTGTAAATCAACCCATCACACAGCCGTCAACCAAGCATTCTGTACATCAAACTAAGTAGCCCTACGCAAATTTTTTTGCTGGGAACGACTTTTTTTATGTACGTCAAACATCACATTTTACGGTAAAACTCAATGTAGCACTCTTAAAACGTTGTCCTAGTGGATGCTTTGAATAGTAAACGGGTCATGGAGGTAATTTAAGTAAAGTTATAACCTGAAAAACTAGTATTTACAAAAACAGCTGTGAAAAATTTGGAACTTTGACCCCCAATATCTCCGTAACCAGGGGGTTCCCAGGTATGGTCTAGAACAAAAAAATGATCGCAGTGGTGAGGAGAACAAGTGCCTTTCCTTTGTGTTAAGGGTACTTTTACACCCTTTATACACCCGTTACATATTATCGGTCATTTGCCAGGAACTGTTATGTTAAGCGTCTGACGCAAATCCCGTAGGATGTACATACGCGTACGCATTTCGTGTATCACATTAAATATGTAGGCACCTGTACGTATAGTTGAGTTATCTAGGAGACTAGTTCTTGAAAGGATACTGTGGAACCAGGTGTAAACTGCGAAGACAGATCGATAGAGAGCTGTCTAATAAAATAATGGTATAGGTAGCTAAATCATCATCTGCCTAGCCTTTTCCCAACTATATTCGGGTCGGCTTCCAGTCTAACCGGATGCAGCTGAATACCAGTATTTTACATGGAGCGACTGCCTATCAGACCTCCACAACCCAGTTAATACTAGGTAATACGATACTCTTTGGTGAGACTGGATGTCAGAATTTCAGGTGACTGACTACCTGTAACGACTGCCAAAGATCTATATATGGCAGCCGGGACCAACAGCTTAACGTGCTTTCCGAGGCACGGAGGAAACTCGGTATGTCAGGCGGTCACCCATCCACAGACCGACCTAGGCAAGCACAGCTTTACCTAAAGATCGAACCGAGTGGCAGTTCTTATTAAGCCACTATAGCTAAAAATGTTGAGATTAATGTAGAATGTAGACTAGTAGATGAATAGAAGAAACATCTACAAGAAGACATCAAAAAGCTGATAAGATTACTTAACCTCGTAAGTCCCAACCGACCTAATTTTCTAAATTAATCATTCATCAGTTTTCTAAATTAAACATTAAGTTACGGCCCAGTGACCCAAAGTTAGATTGGGCCTTACGAGGTTAATATGCAATAGGGATGTTTCCTGACAAAAAAAAAATGAATCTTATTAGTCCGTCTGTTAGATTATCGAAAAATATTGGATACGTATTTTTTGTTTTATCAAATCAATAAAGATTGACGAAGATAAAACGCGTCAAAGATTTGAGTGGGGGTTTGTGACGTCACTCACCGGTAAAAAATGTCATAAATATCTTGGAATATGACGTAACACGAGTTTTTAAAGCAGTGTATCGTCTTCATTGTTTGTTTACGTAAAAAAAGAAAAAATACGTGTCCAATATTTTTTGGTAATCTCTCTGACGGAATAATTATTTTATTAACTACCCTATTTTTTTATTAACTACCCTATTGCAGGGAGTCGTCTATTTAAGTCGCAAGATAAAAAAAATAGCCTTCTTTTGGGTAAACTCATTTCATCGTCGATCCCATCTCTGTCCTAGAGACCAGATTAAGATCGAGATGAAGAGTAGGCCCGCGGGTGAAGCCGCGGGCATCTGATAGTTTTATATAAAAAAAAGTTGTCAGGCCAGAGGAGGTAACACGCTGTTCTGACACACTTGGTTTGGTTGCGAATAATAATTTTAGGATACTGAAAAATTCCAGAGAGTTGACTAATGCTGTTTACATTTTCCTTAAAACAATGACTGCTTGATACTCTATCAAAAGTTTTACATTATGTGGTTGAGTTGGTAATATTTTATGCATTACGCAGACATATTAGGTATAAAAATTATAAACGATTTTATTTATTTGCAGTTTATTGGAAAACGACTCTCCTCTATCCACCGTCACGCTATCATTTAAATACTCCTTTTTCCCTCTCCGTCCATCAACATCAATATCCATCACTTTTTAAGTAACATGCGTTTCATCCCTCCTCTACAGGCCCGTTATTCCGTCGTCGGTAGTCCGTCATTAAGACAGCCGATTCCAAATACTTGTAAATATCTTTATTCCTTTGTTGATAATAGTTCTCTACTTATTCGGTTTTTTTTTAAATTTATTTTTTAATTCACTTTTTGAAGTTTTCGTTTTGTCATGATTAAATGTTTGATAAAGTTAAATCACTTTTCTTTTTCACATGTTGTTATAATATGAAATTCAATGGAAATAGCAAATATGATCCTTCATCATCATCATCATCATCATCTTCTCTAGGAGAGGGATGGGCTATAATCCATCATGCGGGTCCAGTGCGGGTTGGTAGATGTCACAATATGTCTTCGAATTTTTTGGTTCTAAGACATGCCGGTTTCCTTACGATGTTTTCCTCCACCGTTTTGAGAGCAGCGGTGATGAAATAATTACACATAGTATTGCGCCTGCCTGGGTTCGAAGCCACAACCTACTGTTCGTAAGTCGGGCCACCGCAGCTCTCAAATAGGATCCTTCGTTAATACCTATTACCTAAAAACTGGGATCCAACGAAAATAAATCCATCAAAAAGACCTGCTGTCTCCAAAGCTGCGGCAGCTAGGCTCAATTTAATGTGTGGACACTGCTCTGTAGTGCCCGTGTGTCCGCCATGCCACCCCTTGATCGAGTAGTCGCGCTGTTTAATTGTGAACGCCTCTTGATTGTAGCTCAGGAGGTAGGCTTGGTTTTTGGGATGAAAGCTTAGAAGTTATTTTTAGGATTTTTCTTGATATTATGTGCTGATTGTGTGTGTGTCACCCCCTGCTCTATGAGACTTAGAGATAACTGACGAACGACTCTCTATATGCCAGTTTTTACTTACGACTCATTTCCTTTTTCCATTCATACGTCTGGTCAAACACGCACGACTGTTGCGTGTTTTACATACCTGTCCTTTCTGAAGAAGCTCACCAGTAAGGCGAATAACCAAAATGACAGTTCTTTTTGCAGTGAAAATTGATTTTCATATAATATTGTACATAGTACATAATGTATATCAACAGATCCTCCTTTTATTTTCAACATCATCAAATGATCCCGTTATTTCCAAAGCCGTAGCTTGAGCTTCAGCAAAGCTCCAGTTTGATGTTTCACATTCACACAACAATCGGTAAAAATAATCTATACAAAGGTAAGAAAATACTTTGTGAATATCAAAGATTAAAATACCTACTGTTAAAATATCGATGTTCAAAACATCGAAAATGGAAATATCGAACGACCATAAAACCGAAACATAAAATATCGAAAGTTTATATTATCGAATGGTTAAATATCCTACGTCCAATACATCTAAAATCTAATTATCTACAAAAGTTACATCGAAAGATCCAAATATCGAAATACAGATTATCGAATGTACTAAATATCAAAGTACAACCATGCCATGAACTTAGGCATAATGTCATTCGATATTTTGAATCATTTGAAATTTTAATGTCTCGGCATTTCAATCTTCGACGTTTTAAGCGTAGGTATAACAATTTTCGACATTTTGATATAATCGATATTTAAATTTTCGATGTTTTGAACATCGATATTTTAAGCGTAGGTATTTTAATCTTCGATATTCAAATACGTACCCTACTATAAATATACTAAAAATATATCATCATCAAACAGGCCTGTTATCTCCAAAACTGTGGAAGCTAGACTCAGTTTGATGATCGGACACTGCTCTAGGCTATGTACGCTATACGTCAGCTAGTGCGCGTGTGTTCGACAGGACCGCCGCCTCTTGATCGAGTACAATTCGTACAGTTTAATTGCAAACGCCCCCCGATTGTAGTTCGGGAGATAGGCTACAGTTTTCTAGTATTATGTGCTTCATTCTCATGGAGCGGCCCGTTTCCCAGGTAAAGTGTAATTTTCAGATTTGTATATACAACACTGTTGGCTTGTGCCACCCAAATTTCGACAAACAGAAAATCCGCTTTTATTATTTACACATAGCGACACAACAAGTTGTACTTATCCAGTATAACCTGACCTCGCTTTGAATGAACTTTCCGTACAAAAACTTGATTGGTTGTCGTGAGTACCTATTGCTCTTAAATTAATATTACATAAGTTGTAGTATGTGTTCGATTTTAGTATTTTTCTAACATTCCATAGTTGTAGTATGTAATTGTGTTCGATCTTAGTATTTTTCTAACATTCCATTCTACAGACTTCATCGATAAAATAATAGGAACTTTTTAGTGCATTTTGGATACGAAACAAAAAAAAAAGGTTAAAGCAGAGTAAAAACACAAAACCTGGAAACCAAGTAATGTTTTATCACCACCCACCTAATGAGGCATTTGATGTCCCAACGATTGATCAAGTACAAAACATTAAGATAATTATGTTCCCGTTTGTTTTCCATCTAACAATATCTTTAGTTATACATAGAAAAGTAAACGTAGATCATTAATCTTTGGAAAACTACCTCTCTGGAATCAATCACGACCCACGCACTATAATTTTCTTTACTTTTTTATGTTTTATTATTTATTCAACATATTTTAGATTTGAAAGTGGACAAGCGTGAACACGGTAATAATAGGTCTGGGTTTTTGATTAATGAATTCGGCGCAAATCATAGAAAGAAAGCAATTTGTGGAATATTCTAGAAAAGCCTCTCCTCCCCCTTCGCCACCCCCCCTCGCCTCCTTTATTCTTGTGTCGGCTGCCTCGTTGGTCTAGTGGTCGTCACCACGACTGCTGTGCACGAGGACATGGCTTTGGTTTCTAGGTCGGACAAAGTTTTATTAGGTTTTCATCGTTAATTTCCCAGTAGTAGACACGGAGTCTGGAATTGTCTATTGCTGTCAATCCTCGGCCCCTATCATGACATATCAGGACTTAAACATAACTGGCGACATATGGATTTACTTGTCTCTGTCTAACCCTTTGGGGAGTACATGCGTGATGTTATGTAATGTAGTACCAACAATTAATATTGTTACGAGCTGGGTATGGGATAAATAAAAACGAGCGAGGTTTCTTGAAGATTCTAGATGACCGACGTAACAATAATTATGTATTACTAGCTGTTGCCAGCGGCTTCACCCGCTACGACTCGAAAATTATCCCACGAGAAAGAAAAACCGGGAAGAGAATCGGGATAAAAACTATCCTATGTGTTAATCCAGGTTATAAGCTATCTGTGTACCAAATTTTATTCAAATCCGTTCAGTAGTTTTTGCTTGAAAGAGTAACAAACACACACACTCACAAATTTTCACCTGTATTATATTAGTGTGATAATAGTAAAAAAACATCTTCTTCATTTAAACTTGTTAATTGCAAGTAAAGGTTTGCCACACAAATACTTTAACTATATAATAATAATATAAATGTCACGTAAAAACTTAAATGAGTTTCAAAAAGGATTATTTTCTGCAATTTCTTTGATTGCATCTTTGAAACTATTTTAATTAACAACGAAAGTTATAACTGAAACAGCGGTTAGAGTCTAATCATTTTCTTTAATGAACCAAGCTCTTTAAAGTTAAAAATAGTTAAACATATAAAGGCCATTTACTAAGTATCCCAAAGTTGATAGGGTTACTATGCAAGATGTAGAGGGTCCCTTTACGTAGGTTGCTATCAAGCGTTTTAAATCAAACTAAGTAATTCTACGCAAAAATTATAGCTGGGAAACAACATTTTTGGTGTGTATAAAATCATGTTTTACGCTTGGACTCAATGTGGCGCATGCAAAACATTGTGTTGATGGACGCATTAAATAGTACGGGGGTCGTGGAGGTGTTCATAATAAAGTTATATGAATGAATGATTTATTTACATACAAAATCTTAAAACTAAATACATTGCCCCCCAAAAATTGCTTACGCAGTTTAACTGTGAGATCGCTGAGTCTCTTGCAATAAATTTAATAATATCACAAGGTACATCTATAACCTATACACAAATGTTCTTAATACCTATACTTACATATTATTATCTAATAAATATTTTTTTAAGTTTGCGTGCGAATTTAACTTTATTAACAAGATAACTTAAACTTTGACCCCCAATATTTCTGTAACTAGAAAAAACCAGTTTCAGTTCCACTGAAACAAAAAAAAAAATAACGGAATGACGGAGTATTGTAACAAGTATTTTTCCCTATTTCAATAGAATGGGCAAATAAACCCACAATCTTCATCATATCGGCCGAAAGATGCAGCTAGATTTAGCCCCCCCCCCCCTCTCACCACGTCAACAAGTTTTATGGTTCTTGCATCAAGCGGGTGCCCGCAACTTTTTCTAGCTCATTAGTCAAAAAGCCCTTGCTTACTCTTTAATATTAAAATAAACGACATAAACAAAATGGAATCCTATCTCCCGGAGTACAATCGGGCACATAATTACAGACAATACGTTAGTACAGTTAGGAGCAAAAGCGAAATAGCACCATCAGTGACAGCTGGGAGTTTCGCTCGGATCGTAACGGATAATTGACTAATTTAGAATTTTCTCTTTTATTTTGGTTCCAAAAGGCCGTGTAAAATGTTTTGGGTATTTGCCTTTTATTGTGGGGTAAATAAAGGACTGATTTCTCAATCAAGAGATTTTCATGTAGCTTTGAATTCACTGTCCTTTCAGAAGAATTTCCACTGGTATATTTTTGTGATTCTGTCACTAATCACTTCCATGAAAATTATAAAGAAATAAAATATATTAACTAGACCCAGATAACCTAACGCAATAATCTATACTAATATTTACGAGTATAGGGTGCGATTCCTGGATCGAGCAAAATGTGCTATTGTGTTTTTTTAGTTGGAAATTTCTCAATAGTAGCCCGAAGTTTGAGAGATAGCGGTATGATACCCAAGATCCCTCCTCCGTACCTCAAAAAGCACCATTGGTCCTCCGCCTGATCTCTCTCCAGTTGTGTCGGATTGTCGTCCGTCACAAAATAAAGATACACAAGAGAGTGAAAGAAAGAAAAAATATTTATTTGTCGCAGAATCTAAACACGAGATACAATCAAAGTATTAGACATACAGTAGACATACAACGCACAACAAATAATTATTAAAAATAGGTACAAAAAAGAAAAAAACAAAAGTTAACAGATTACACATCGTGACTGCGACAAACAGGTTACCACTCAGCATGGTGCTGTGCTATGGGGACACACACAGCGCTGGTTTTCGGTGGTCACCCGTGAAGAAAAAACGTACGAAAGTCAAGATGGAATATAATGTATGTAATAGGAAATAAAATAAACAGTACCTAAAAACAACCACCACCTGCACCTGCACCTACTGTGCACCTGTGCCTGCGCACGCACTTGTGAACTACAATATCTTTCGCGCGCATGGCTAACCTCCACCGTGACCGAAAACTAAGTCAGGAGGACTACAATATGGTAAAGTGTAGGGGGTAGAGTCCTTTATTATATTTGTAGGTATATCTACCCCTTGTTTTGGGCGGCTGGGAAATCATCAAACAACCCCTCCCGCTCAGCGGAAGGGAGTGTCAGACTTCTACTGACTAAAAACCACCATTGTTCCTTCTTAGCTCTTTATGTCGAGGACGCGGTATCTCTTTCTCCCTACCTAACTGCTCAGGGCGGGAGGATTCACCCTCCAAAAAAAAGGTCTATCTGAGGACCCACAGCTTTTTACGAGCTGCACCAACCCTATTGTAATCGATTGGTGGGTTAATTTACCTAAGGAAGCTGTTCCGAAGCTACTACAAACTCTGTTAATATGGCTGAGTTCTGAACGAAACTAATTTAATAACAATGGGAATCATTGACTCGACGAAGAAGCCCACTAGACTTTCACTTCCAAACCAGATATTTCCAACTATTCCATTTACAAGTCTTCGAAGTAATATTCAAATTCACTAACCAAGAATCCTTTTAGTTTCTCAGAAATCAGTTAGACTAGTACACAAATCACTTTAGCCTGGAGCCTGTGTTTTGATAACAAGATCAACTTGATTGGTCTTGCTTTGCTGACCGTTACTCCAACCTAACACGATTTAGTTGGATTTCCTTTGGCCTGGGCGAAACTAATTTGCTCGCCAATCGAGTTTCGTTCAGAAGAATCTTTGTGACGGCTTTCTGTAGTGTGAGTACGTTTGAACTGTTTTTGAAAGTAAGTTTGGCCAAGAGTATTTGTTGGCGTTTATTAAATTGAATCTGGTTAGTAGCAAGAACCACTTCTTCTTTCCAGCAAAAACACTAGGAAGTGTTGAAGGGTGGGCGTTTTGGGGGACTGTCACTTGTAAATAAGTAAAGTAAAATTTTGACGTTCGAAAAGTGCTGATTATCAGCCTAGTTTGATTATACGACTTTTGATTTTAATTTTTGATTGGTAGATGTCACATGTCTTCTAATTTTTGGTTCTAAGACATGCCGGTTTCCTCACGATGTTTTCCTTCACCGTTTCGAGAGCAGTGGTGATGAAGTAAATTACACAAAGTAATGCGCCTGACTGGGTTCGAACCCACGACTCACTGTTCGTATGTCGGGGCCGATACCACTGAGCCACCAATGCTCTAGTCGGCAATGAATAGTATAGGATAGAATTACTTGACTGTAGTTGTCAGAAAGGCAGTCGCAGTAATACTAGTTACACCTTTGCCTAACCCTCTAGGGATTACAAGCGTGATGTCATGTATCTTTCTGGTACCCGTTGTTTATTAGGAGTAATTTGGTTATGGCACGGCTTTCCGCCCACCGAAAAACAAATGAATATAAAATATCCGACGACTAAAGTAGACCGGGACGTAATGCAGTGGGTGTTTCGTCCCGGTCTACTTCACCATCCACTTTGGACAAGAGTGATGTCTTCAGTACATTTAAGTCTCATCACCCATCTCATCATCAGCCTATAATGTTTCCACTGCAGGGACTCAAGCCTCCTCTCTAGGAGAGGGATGGGCTATAATCCACCACGCGGACCCAATGCGGATTGGTAGATGTCACATGTCTTCGAATTTTTTGGTTCTAAGACATGCCGGTTTCCTCACGATGTTTTCCTTCACCGTTTTGAGAGCAGTGGTGATGAAGTAAATTACACAAAGTAATGCGCCTGACTGGGTTCGAACCTACGACTCACTGTTCGTATGTCGGGGCCGATACCACTGAGCCATCACTGCTCTAGTCGGCATTTAAAAGTATTGGATAGGAATACTTGGCTGTTGTTGTCAGAAAGGCAGTCGCATTAATATTAGTTACACCTTTGCCTAACCCTCTAGGGATTACAAGCGTGATGTCATGTATCTTTCTGGTACCCGTTGTTTATTAGGAGTAATTTGGTTTTGGCACGGCTTTCCGCCCACCGAAAAACAAATGAATATAAAATATCCGGCGACCGAAGTAGACCGGGACGTAACACAGTGGGCGTTTCGTCCCGGTCTACTTCGCCATCCACTTTGGACAAGAGTGATGTCTCAGTACATATAGGTCTATAAGTCCCATATTCGTCAATATGACCACATGTTTCTACACTACATGCTGAGGAACCCTGTTTATTGTTTAAATCAAAACAAAATATACTTCCAGATGATTGTGATTATGATGATTATGTCCCGTCAATAGGACTTTGTACTGTGACGTCAATATAAAGAAATGATTATATACCGTTTGTGATAATTTATTAAAGCTGTTGATATTTCGATCAAAATTTTGCAGATGAAAAAATTTAGTTATTAAGTTACTTATACTTAACATATTTTACAAGACATAAATCGAGTATTATTATAGTAGTATTTTCCGTATGGTGTCGGACGTAAAGAATAGCACCATCCCATATCTTCCCGTGGGTGTCATAAGAGGCGACTAAGGGACTCACCAGAAAATGGGCAGCAGTGTTCTCTGTGCCTTCGTAACAACCATACTGCGATCGCCAACCCGGCTGCCAAGCGTGGCGATTATGGCAAATCCTCCCCTTCTGGGGGAGGCCTATGACCAGTAGTGGACGTCTTAAGGCTGAAATGATGATGATGAAATCGAGTATTTATAAACGCTGTTTAATTAACATAACACCACACGTGCTGTAATCTCCGAAGGAAGATTATGGATGGATGGATGAATGAAGACGGAAGATGTAATCCCCCGGTTTAAATATAAGTAATAATTAGCAACTGTTTATCCTTCTATTTTGTATTTTTTATGCCTCTCAACTTTAACCAGAGTTTAAGAATAAACGCGTTAATGTTGTCATTTAAAAACCGTCTGCTGAAAAACAAAAAAATATTCACAAAAATTCAGATTATTTTTTAATGACCCACAAACTAATTTAAAAACCAGAAATCCGCTGAACGATTACTTTACGACGAACGGTCAAACAATACAGGTAATCATTACCTTTCATTCAAAAACAAAAGCCTACGACCATTCAGGTCTTTTAGTCACTCAATGACGTAATTTAAAGACTGCTTTCAGTGACTTAATGACATAATAATTAGCTTGGAATGACGTCGACATGACGATAATAAGAACGAAGTGATCGTTGAACAATGAATTTTAGAATAAAGGGCTGTTCGAGGGGAAATATGGTGTACATTATTTTGCTCGTCAAGCGAATAATAATTATGTATTTATTTGGGAAAACATGACTGTATACAACATAATAGACAGTCCAGCCTATCCATCAATTTCTTAGCTTTTTCCCAAGTTATTTTTTTATTTATTTTATATTCAGAAATCGACCGCCGTGTCGAGAACGCCTGGAAGAGCTACTGGTCCATGAAGTCGCTGATGAAGGGTGACCTACCTTTATCCCTGAAGCGCAAACTCATCGACATGTGCATTCTGCCCATCCTAACCTACGGTGCTCAAACTTGGTCCCTGACCGAGTCACAAAAGTCCAATCTCAAGGTTTGCCAAAGGGCGATGGAACGAAGCGTATTGGGTATAAACCTCAGCGACAGAATACATAATACCACAATACGCTTAAAAACTGAAATCGCTGATGTGGGAAATAAAAATGCTGGCTTAAAGTGGGATTAGGCGGGCCATGTCTGTAGGATGGATCAGAACCGATGGGCTAGAGTCGTCACGCAGTGGGTGCCAGAAGACGGGCGTCGTCGCCGAGGGAGGCCTAGAAAACGCTGGCGTGACGACCTATAGAAGCGTTTATGACAAATTGGACGGGGAAAACCACACAGAGGGGAAGGCTATGGGGGAGGCTTTTGCCCAGCAGTGGGACAATATAGGCTGAGAGAAAAAAAATAAAATAAAAAAATTGGGGTCAGCTTCCATTCATACCGGATACAGCTGAATACCAATTATTATACATAGAGCGACTGCGTATCTGACCACCACAGCCAAGTTAGTACTGGGTAATATCTACCCTCGGTAAGACTGGTTGTCAGACTTTAACTGCCTACGAATAACGACAACCAAAGCCGCTGGCCGCAGCTGTCATTTGTAGTTCACAAATGACAGCTGCGGCCAGCGGCTTATTGTGCTCCAATCCAGGATATAGCACAGTTTAAAAAACATATTATTCAAAAAGGAATGATCTTCTTCTTCTCGAATTGATGATTCAGATTTTGTTAGACAAGTACGTAGTAATCTGAACAGCTTATTTCGTTTACTTCATTCAAGTCCTGGAGCGTACAATTAAACACGCATCCTTACATATAAAAAACATATCATAGTTGATTTAATTCGATTCCACCAGTGCTAAGCTGTGTGCGACAATGAATATGATTGGTGGATATCAAACGCATCCATAGCAACGTAGCATGTGCCATCTCTGGTGGAAAAGCACCCTAAAGGTCATCTATCGTTCACCCGCTTACAGAAACATTCACGATATCGAAATCTCGAGGAAAATAAATCACACTCTAGTGTCAATAAGACTTTGAGAAGAATAAAATACTTCGGAGGAATGTTGACTGTACTCATCACAGATTAGATAGACCCAGATAACACGCAAGAGCAACACTTCGCGTGCCTAGCTTACGTACAAAAATCGTAAATGGCCAGTTTCGCGCTCAGTCTGCATCGGTGCATAGCGCTAGTCTGACGTCAACGCTAGTGCAAAAGGCGGGGGTTGGAGCGAAGGGGGCACCGTACGCGGCGGCGTGTTTAAATCGATTTGATTTTCCGATTTTCCATCACTAAATAGTGCTTGTGACGTCATAATAGGTAGTCAAAAAAAGCACGCGTGGTTTTCCTACAGATCGTGATACTTGCGTTATCTTGGTCTATCTATATCTGTGGTATTCATAGTCATTATAAAACGCACTGTTAACATTTTCGGAATCGAACCCTGGATCTCACGCTCGGTAGAGCGCTTGCGGCCACTAGATCAACAAGACAGTCAAACTGTTTCAAAACACACAAATTTTTGACAGCTGCTCTATGTCCCGTCGGTTTACTTGTTTAAACAGATTAACGGTAGACTGGAGAGACGGTATTTCGAGTTTAAATAGAAACGCTTTAACCGACTTCCCAAAAAGGAGGAGGTTCTCAATTCGATTGGTATTTTTTTTTTATGTATGTATAGCGATTACGCTGAGATTTATGATCCGATTTACGTGGTTCTTTTTTTAGTTCGATGTTAAAAAGTTGCCATTTTTGGTCCCATGAAAATTTAACATACCTAGTTTTTACTTTTCATTTTATGAACATTTTCTTTAAATTTATGAACATTTTTCGTTTATGTATGTTCGCGAATAACTTCGTCGTTTATGAACCAATTTTGATAGTTCCTTTTTTATTGGAAGGATATATTTTAAAGGTGGTACCATGATATGGAAACCAGGACCTGGTGATGGGATCCTAGAAAAATCGAGCCATCCTCAAATTCCATAAGCACGTATTACGTGTTTCGTGCTTTTTCTGTCGCGATTCAAGTATTCGCATCTAGCAGCCATCACTTCATGTTGATCAGCTGATGATGGAAGGTACTACTCCTCAACGTTTAGGAGTGGAAAGCAATAATAAGGGAATCTTGAAGGTTAAGGGTTAGGATTCTTCACTTTTTGGTGTTTTTGAAGTTGATTGTTTTTTTTGCAAAAAAGTTTTTTATATTCCTTCACCAAATGTTAGAGAACCTTAAAACTAAGGTGTTTTAAAGCATACTTATTACTATGTTTATACTCATACATGCTTATCATCATCATCATCATCATCTGCCTAGCCTTTTCCCAACTATGTTAGGGTCGGCTTCCAGTCTAACCGGATGCAGCTGAATACCAGTATTTTACATGGAGCGACCGCCTATCTGACCTCCACAACCCAGTTAGTACTAGGTAATACGATACTCTTTGGTAACACTGGATGTCAATATTTCAGGGCACTGACGACCTGTACCGACTGCCAAAGATCTATATATGGCAGCCGGGACCAACAGCTTATATTTACTTTTTATATTCACATAAAGATAGCCTTTATCTAAACTGTGTCACCTACACAGCAGTGTACATTTTACAAAACAACAGTGTATTGAAACGTTGGCAACAAATGGCCCATCAACTTGTTAACAATAGCGTCGAGTGCAGTCACCTTTTAAATAACTACAGTATTTTATTTTATTTTTTAGCAAACTACGGCGAAAACTGCCTCGTTGTTCTAGTGATAGGAAAAGTGACTGCTGTGCATGAGGTACTGAGTTCAAACCCCAGGTCGGGCAGTGTTATTGGGTTTTTTCAAAATAAGTTTTTCAGTAGCAGATACGGAATCTGGATTTGAGCACGGTTGATGGCAATAGGCTCGCTCGGTTACATGGGACTGAAACATAACTGGTGAAATGTAGGTGAACTAATGTGTACACTTCTGCATAACCCTTTAGGGGTTACAGGCGTGTTGTTGTGTAATGCGGCGAAGCCCTTAAGGAGGGTCATGTGTTTGACCTGTATGCTGTGTATGTCCGTGGTCCAACGTTACTCCTAAACGGATGAACGGATTTGGATAAATTATATATACGTGATTAGTGGAAAATATTTGTATGGCAAAGGTAAAGAGAAGTACCCGGTTTCTAAGGATACAAACTTTTAGCTTATGGCTAAAAATGTTTCTCAGTAAAAGCGATGAAAACGCCACAGTCTGGCTTTGGTAACCCAAAATCTTTTCTCCCTCTTGAGATACTTCTTACGTTAAGCTTTCGTGGAAATAAATCACCGTCACAGACGTTTTATCTTTCATTTTGAATTTCCAATTTATTTATTTTTTCAAATATTCATAATAATTTTAATCACTATTAACAACACCACGTCATCAAATGAACATCTAAACTAATATTATAAAGAGGAAAGATTTGTTTGTTTGTTTGTACCGATTTAACTCAAAACTACTTGTGCGGTTTTTTATATATAAAATGCTAGTAAGGCAGATGTGTAGCTAAAAGTAAACCCACATTTCGCCAGTTATGTTTAACTCCAAGTAGTAAATAGCGAGCCTAATATTGCCATCAATCAGATCCAAAATGCTCCTCATGATAAGCAGTCTTGCGAGTATAAAGGGTGTAAAATACCCGTAGCAAAGCCGAAGGGCACGGGTTCTACCGGTCATTACGAGCATTTTTAAAGTTCCGTACCCAAAGGGTAAAAGCGGAACCCTATTACTAAGACTTCGTTGTCCGTCCGTCTATCTGTCCCTAGGCTGTATCTCAAGCACCGCGATAGCTAGACAGTTGAAATTTTCACAAATGATGTATTTCTGTTGCTGCTATAACAAAAAATACTAAAAACAAAATAAAATAAATATTTCTGGGGGGCTCCCATACAACAAAAACGCGACTTTTTTTGCCCTTTTTGCTTAATATCAATAATAGCAACAAGTAGGCACTTGAAATATTCACAAAATACTCAGTTGTATTTTTACTTGAATAATAAAAAATAAAATAAAAATTTAAGGGGTGCTCCCATACAACAGACATGATTTTTTACCGTTTTTATAGATAATGGTACGGAATCCTTCATGAGGGAGTCCGACTCGCACTTGGCATGTTTTTTTTTCTAGACCATACCAGTTACGAAGATATTGGGGGTCAAAGAACCAAATTTTTCACAACTTGCTTTTTTTATAGTTTTGAAGGTTATAACTTTACTTTAATTACTTCCTTGATCCATTTACTATTAAAAGCATCTATCAGCACAATGTTTTGAGCGTACTACATTGAGTTTTACCGTAAAACGTGATTTTTCACACCAAAAAAATAATTATTTACCAGCAATAATTTTTGCGTACGATGACTTAGTTTGATTGGATTGGACGTAAAGAATAGCACCATCCCATATCTTCCCGTAGGTGTCGTAAGAGGCGACTAAGAGACTTACCAGAGAATGGGCAGCAGCGTTCTCTGTGCCTTCGTAACAACCATACTGCGATCGCCAACCCGCCTGCCAAGCGTGGCGATTATGGCAAATCCCCCTCTTCTGGGGGAGGCCTATGTCTAGTAGTAGACGTTTTATGGCTGAAATGATGATGACGATGACATAATTTTTGGTTGACGGCTACGTGAAGGGTTCATTTACATCCTATATAAACGAGCAAGTCATCAAATTAATGTCCTCAAATTTATTATTCCGCCATTTTTCTAAACTGTCAAACGTTACTGACAGGCGTTGGTCAAGACTCAGCCCATCGCTCGACGTATTTGCCCATAAACTATCCAGCACACGACAGATGCGCCACGCCCAAACCTAGTTCAGTTAACGAAACGAAAACAGAATCTAAAATTCAATTACCTACTTCAAAACTTTGACAGGATATTTACATACTGAGCTGATCCGATTGCGTTTTAGGCTAAAATATGCAGAGCTGTTTTGTTGGTCTAGTGGTTGTGAGTGCGACTGCGAAGAGTATTTTGGAACGAAGTTCCTTATCGCGCGTTGTGAAAGGGGGCTAGACGGAAAAAATTCTTACGAAAAGTTGTCACGACACTTTTTGCTATAGTAAGCTATTGTAAGCTGTGCGGCGTCGCATGTTTCTCTGTCTGTCTCTCTCTCTCTTATAGAAAGCAAGCCAGATATTTTCATTTCTACATTTCTTTTTTTTTTTTTTTTTTTTTAATTCTTTTTTTTTTACATAATAAAAAATAATAACAATAACTTTGTTCCATCCGGGTGTTCCTTGACACCTCTCAAGTTTTTTTTCTATCTGAAAATTCTTGGTTTTCTATTCTTGCAGCGTTGGTAGGCCTCCCACCAGGTGGACCGACGACATCGTGAGAGTCGCGGGCAACCGGTGGATGCAAACGGCAGGCTGCCGTTCTTTATGGCGTTCTATAGGGGAGGCCTTTGTCCAGCAGTGGACGTCTTATGGCTGATAATGATGATTCTTGAATTGGCTCGGTCCCTTTCACATGGGATTTCAACATAACTAGAAAAATGCGGGTGTTCTATTAGTTACACCTCTGCCTAACACTTTATGTTGTGTTTATGAAAGCAATGGACAATTATCTAGGCTTGCTTGCACATTGTGATTGGCTATCATTCGGTAAACAAGTTTATTTGTTTAGTTAGTTAATAACAAAATTGTATTGGAAACAGAATTAGTAGAATTACCCAATATCGTAAACAAACTGATTGAACCAGTTAGCAGATTAATCAGAACAATGTTTTCAATCAGCTGAAAACAATACATTTGAATAAATTGACTGATGAACAGCGTTAGTGTTTTGTTTTTTCATAAAGTACCAGAATAAATCTGTACCTATCAAATATTCCGTTTTTGTGAGGCTTTTATATCAATTCTATATAATATACATTGAAGCATTTTCATTTGTTTGATTCTCGGTATACATAGTTTCAAAATCTATTTGTAATGTTCTGACACTACGTCGACAGACTAAACACCGACAAGACTTTACTTCGACGGGACTTTTCGCCGACAGGGCTCATCAGCGACGCAACTTGTCGCCGATAATGAGTTAAACTCAGTGAAATAAGGTCACCAATGACAACATGACGTAACATAACGCTTGTATTCCCCGAAGGGTTAGGCAGAGGTGTACCGCATATTACACCCATACTGCCGTTCTTTCACTAGAAAGCAGTTAAGTGCAAAAAGTAGTTTCCGAGATGATGGCGAAAAATGCGCGAATCGTTGTTTGTAAAAAATCAGATAACTTATTTATAACATAACATCACGCCTGTAATCCCCGAAGGGTTAGGCAGAGGTGTACCTAATAGTACACCCACAGTTCGCCAGTTATGTTTAAGTCCTATGTAATAGGGGGCGAGCCTATTGCCATCAACCGGGAACAAATCCAGACTCCGTAGCTGTTACTGATAAATTCCTGATGGAAAAAGCCAATAACACTTTGCCCGACCCGGGAATCGAACCCAGGACCACCAGGAACTTATTTATAGTTGAGTAAAAACCAAAATATAATTGACAAATTAGGCAGCTAAGGTATTTTGACGAATATTTAGTGAAGAAATGTGGGTTAGACGGTGGTTAGACGCTATCAAAAGCTGGAATCATCAAAAATAGTAATATTAAACGTCCTGAAAAGTTTTGATATCTTTGGAACTATTCATATTCTAGAAGTGTTTTTTAGACAGAAAGTTAGAGAATGTTGAACTCTATCAAGCTGTATCAAGAAGTAAAAATTGACCATTTGTCAGTTAACGGCTTTCTAGTGATAGGACGGCAGCATATTTCACCAGTGGTCGCTAGTGCGACTGCAGCACATGAGGTACTGGGTTCGATTTCGGGATCGAGCGAAGTGTTGCATTGGGTTTTTCCCTCAGGAATTTCTCCCCGGAGTCTGTTTTTGTTCCCGGTTGACGGCAAAAGGCTCGCCCCCTATTACATGGGACTAAAACATAACTAGCGAAATGTGAGTGTACTATTCGGTAGGTACACAAGATTCATTATTTCTACATAATCCCATTAACAAAAAATTTAACGCACAAGCGACAAAAAAATGTGCCGAAGTCTGGCAAAATGTGTGTGATCACTGATCACACACACTACGCCGAATGTCACACAGAATACTTCACTTCAAAAATATTTTACAGAACTAAAAACGTTTCAATTTACAAAATGCGGATGACACTAACTAATCCCAAACGTTAACGTCCAGCCGTAACAAATTCTTCGTTCTATACCGACACTTAAATCTAGATAAAAATAAATACGATTTGCACGCTACATCTAAATTGACAGGTGACATTGACATTTACCAACTGTCCTCAAACATAGACAAGTACGTGAGCTGTCGTAATGAAAACGGTTTTACTCTGTAACAAACTCAGTACGTTTGACATTCGTATTAACTGCGCGGACAAAGATTTTCTTTGTCGAATAAAACAAATGAATACCAGTTGTCGCTATAGGCTATGAGGGTTCCGCGTTTGAATATATTTTGGGAATTTTTGAAATTTTGTTTGTCTCAGCCACTATCGAACTTTTTTTTTATATTGAGATATTAACATAACACCTGTAATCCCCTAAGGGTTTGGCAGAGGTGGACCATAAAGCACCCACATTTTGCCAGTTATGTTTAAGTCGCATGCAATAGAGGGTGAGCCCACTGCGATCATACGGTCACAAAATTCCGGAGAAATTCCTGTTGGTAAAACACAAAAACACTTTGCCCGACCCGAAAATCGAGACCAGGACCAGGCTTAGTTCCGGAGGACACGGTGGAGCACAGCGAGGAGGTGTGTCCCGCTTGGGCGGAGCCCCGCCGTGTTCTCGTAGCGGCGATTGGCGGCGGCGACCTCTCGCGTCCGGCCCTGGTGCAAGCCATGGTCCGGGGCGAGGAGGAATGGGACGCCGTCGCCTCCTTCTGCGAAGCAGTGATGCTAGCGAAGGAGGTGGCGGAACGTGAGAGGGAGAGAACCTCTCGTCCCAGCCGCCGCGGGAGGCGCTCCGGGCGTCGGGGGCCACGTGATGGCTTCCGGCCACCGTAGACGTGGGCCTGTGGACGGTGAGTGATGGGTAACCTCGCCGTCCGTCCGTCTCATGACGACGACAGGCCGTGTCGACGGCGCGTTCGTGTTCCACGCGCGCTTCAAAGAGATGTCAGCAACATGGAAGGGGCCCGCAAGGGCCCACGCCCGTCGGGGCTGCGGGTTGTTCGCAGATACCGCGGTCTCGACATGAAGGGCCAAGAAAGAACATGGGCGGTTTTTAGTCAGTAGAATTCTGACACTCCCTTTCGCTCTGACCAAGAGCGGGAGGGGTTATTTGATGATTTCCCACGCCCCAAAAAAAAAGGACCAGGCTTAGCTCTCCATTAGACCAACGCGGCAGTATTTTGAGCTATATCTAATTAAATGGTGTATGATGATATGACAAGTGATAGAGAAAAAACGGAAGAAGAAGACATAATAATAATAGCATTGTCCCACAATATATTCGAATTAAGGCTACGGAATTATTATAATAATTTAAACAGCCCATTATTGATGTTGAAATCAGCTAAGAGCCATGGATAAAACCAGTATATAAATAGCATAGCGAACAGATGACAAACAAAAATAAAATATAGTGAATAAATTATTTACTAATAACATTGGCATAGCAACCACTCTCTATCAGCACGATCTTGGATAAAACTTTAGTTATGACACCACTGAATTTATTATTTTATTTCTGCGCCAGTATTAAACAATAAATCTACGTGAAATATGAACAAAATATAAAAGCAAGAATTTTAAGCGTAACAGACTTTATAGTGACTTAATATTTCATTAGTCAAAATAAGCGCATAACTACGCAATGCAGAGCTCGAAACAAAAAGATTCATTACGGAGTCTGATAGACTTGCGTTTAAAGGCTTACATTCTTTCAACCGTTCCAGCACACTAATGCATGCACTCAGCCTGATTAAGTTAGAAATGTAAACGAAACGAAAGCAGATTCTTACTAAAAATTTTATGATGATTGAACCTTGATTAAACTTTTTGTCGAAGTAATACAAGTTCGGTTTTAGTACAACGCCATTACAGAAAACCGTAAATCCGAATTAGTACTTACACAGTAATATCGCCACAGCTGAATTCAACTTCGTAAGTAATAAAAAAACGATTGATTCAACCTCTCGATTGCGGAACTCTAAAAAACCAATTCGCGATGGCGCGAATACATTATGGTGGTGAATTTCGCGCGTTTTTCGCCTGCGTTTCCCGCGCTTTTGATCATGCCAAGCCCCAGGCCAGTCGCCCGCGGATCGGCGCGCCGTTCGCACGTCCCCGCGTTTCGTCATTGAGCCAGTAAAATTCGCTCTTCGGGTGCCCGCACTATTCTCGTACTGTGACTGAAAATGTATATTTAGACAATTTATTTGTGAAGGATAAATTAATACCGAGTGTGACAGTGTAGATCCAATTTTTTTGAGTGCCCAGTGATGTGAATGTGGTGAAGATTTTTTTATGTGAATCCGTGAGATTTTTTTGCGAGACAAAGATAAAGGGGTGAGTGGAGTAATTAGAAATATTTTCCCTTATTCGGAATTAAAAAAGGGAAGTCCCGGAATGAACAAGAAGAATGTTTTAATTTTTTATTCTTTCTCTAATTTATGTACATTCAAAAATATTTTTCCTTAATTAAACATTTTTATCTTGACACAAGAATGACATAATGCATAAGTATCAAAGATTGAAATGAGTGGGACCACTGATTAGACAATCAATTAGTCTCTCAGCTTATGATTGATTAATTATGTCAGTCTGTCCCCTCGTAATTATACCAGAAGAAGATCTCAAACTATTTTATGATGTTTATTTTTGAAAACGGGTTTTTACGACGACTACAATGTAAAATGATTTTTATTGCAACTGAGACATCACTGGGGTGACTCTTAATTTATAGTTTTTCTTAATAAGTGGGACAGTTTTCAAATCTTTGCAGTTTTATCGTCCACTTTAGATTTACACAATGACATTAAATGATAAACGGTTATCATTTAATTATAAAATATGGTGAGAGGAGAGAAGTATGACTCGTTAGCACATTGTAAATTATTCTAATTTACTTTAAAAAAAATGAGTACTATCCTTCGTTTTCAGTTAAAATGTCCAGCATGCTTGAGAGATATTCGGCAGATAAACTGTCGATGGTAGGGCACTTAAAACACGTTAAAGATGAAGAAGTAGAAATTCCACTCATACAAACGATTTTTTTAAAACTATTAGTTCTGATATACTTTAGAAGATCAGTCCATTTCTAGACACTGACTATTAAATGAGACTTCTACAGTGGAGATAGTTTAAAAAAATTTACCCGAGATTTATTTCTCAACATTTTGCTGAATCTTTTTGTGCATGAAGGCAAAGTAAAAAGCATTGAACTTTGACTTGCAAAAAACCTGTCAGATTCAAAGGTATCATAGCATCACGGTTGTTGTCCTTGATGAAGTGAACAGAGATATCGTACATCATTTATTCTGAGTTTTTCTTTTATTCCCGTGGCTGGCCTACAATGCCATCAACCGGGCGTAAAACGAGATTTCGACGCTACGGGATACTACAGTGAAAACGTTTTTAAATGCTTTTTAATTAAGCTGACTTTTTGCTGAATTTCTGCTTAAAAGTTAAAGTTACATTTTATTTTACGCACAGCCAAATTGGGGACCTTTCTGTGTTCCCACCCACTTTTAACCCGTCTGCCTTCAAAGCAAGAGTGAACAGGCATCTTCTAGACACGCTCGTTCTATCCTAGTCTTCATCCATGGCTTTTATCAGGCGTGCCCGAGATCAAGAGCAGGCAAATATAGATTTAATTTTATCGTAATTAATATAAAATGTCTTCAAAGCAAAAGAACAGGCACACTGAGAAAAATGTAAAGCCGAATGTTTCGTAACGAGGGCGGATTTATTCGTAATGAAGGCGAAAAAACGACCAACAGTCAACCGACCGAAAACGCCTTCCTAGGTTGGAGGCGTTTTACGCCTTAAGCGTAAGGTGTAAAAAATAAGCAGCAATATACTCTCTTATGTGTATTTTAGACGTAATTATTAACAGATAAGCCTTAATTCAAAAGCTATAAACGTGGTAAGTCGGATAGGATCGACTGATTGACGATGAGATTTAACTTCCGCTAAGGCGATATAAACGGTAAAGGGAGGTGATCGGGTCACACACATAAAACTTTCCGACGTATCATTGTCCCAATTGACTTCTAGTAAGGCGTTTTACGTCTTTTCTTACTGTGGTTTAATTTGTTCACAAAGTGTTTTGAATGTTTATTTACTGCTTCATAAGTCTTAATAGACTTCTAGTAAGGCGTTTTACGTCTTTACTTACAGTGGGTTTAACCTGGCCACTAAGCGTTTTCAACGTTTACTAACTCATAATCGACTTCTTATAAGGCGTCTAACGTCTTACCTTACTGTAGTTTAACCTGTACACTGAGCATTTTTAACGTTTCCTAAGTCGTAATCGACTTTTAGTAAGGCATCTCAAGTCTTTCTTTACCATGGTTTAACCTGTCCAATAAGCGCTTGTAATGTTTTTTAAAGTAGTAATTGACTTCTAGTAAGGCATTTTACGTCTTTTCTTACTGGTGTTTAACCTGTGCACTAAGCGCTATTGATGTTTTTATAAGACGTAATTCACTTTTAGTAAGGTGTTTTACGTCTTTACTTACAGTGGGTTTAACCTGCCCACAAAGCGTTTTCAACGTTTACTAACTCGTAATCGACTTTTTATAAGGCGTCTTATGTCTTTCCTTACAGTGGTTTAACCTGTCCACTAAGCGCTTTTAACGTTTATCGACTTCTAGTAAGGCGTCTAACGTCTTACCTTACTGTAGTTTAACCTGTTCACTGAGCATTTTAAAAGTTTCCTAAGTCGTAATCGACTTTTAGTAAGGCATCTTAAGTCTTTCTTTACCATGGTTTAACCTGTCCAATAAGCGCTTTTAATGTTTTTTAAAGTAGTAATTGACTTCTAGTAAGGCATTTTACGTCTTTTCTTACTGGGGTTTAACCTGTGCACTAAGCGCTATTGATGTTTTCATAAGTCGTAATTTACTTTTAGTAAGGTGTTTTAAGTCTTTACTTACTGTGGGTTTAACCTGCCCACTAAGCGTTTTCAACGTTTACTAACTCGTAATCGACTTCTTTTAAGGCGTTTTATGTCTTTCCTTACTGTGGTTTAACCTATCCACTAAGCGTTTCCAACGTTTACCAAGTCGTATTCACCTTCTAGTAAGTTGTCTTAGAATGTTCCATACGATTAGGTAAGCCGTATCGTAAGGTAATTTATGCTTTCTTTTCGAGCAGAAACGTTTTATGAAGACCGGAATAAAAGCCTTCTAACGGCTGGTAACGCTTTTCCCTAAGGGCATGATTGACTTGCTTTACTATCATTTATTAGTTCATATTAAGGGCATTGGGCCGCTCAAAGTGCGCGTTCACTCTAAGGTAGCGCGAGCCAATATCCTTCACATGAACTTCATGATAGTAGATCAGCCAACCGTGCCTTCAGTGAACAGCGTAACCTGCTTGTCTCAGAAAGCTGTTCTCCCAGTCTTTGTAAGCTTCTGCAATCCATAGAACAAAAATGTATAAAACACTTCAATAATAACTGTTTACAGGATACTAAAGAAACATACTAAATAGATTAGTACCTCCTCAACCCAACATTACAACCTCAACCTAATAATAAGCCGATAGCGTCTGTATCTTATAGGAATGATAGTGGCATTGCAATAAAACCATTCAATAAAAATCAAAAAAATCTGTATTAGAAAATCAATTAAGATACATTACTATAATATTTAGATACTTAAAACAAGATAAAAAAAGATATGTACGGTCACCAAGCTATTTGGTTTACATTTTACAATGTAACTTGCATGTTCAAATTTAAACTAAATAGCTTAGTAGACCGTACTTAGTATACAAATTTTCAAAATTTTACATTGTAAGTAATAGGTTTGACGGAACGAAAAGGTTCCGTCAGTTTTCAACTTGATTTGTTCAACGTAACGAGCATGTGCTCGTGACGATACGTTCCTTTTGAAACTGAATAGACGGAATACACTGAGATAAGAGAAAATAATGTTTTAACTATTCGTAATCAAACTTCAAAATTATTCAGGTCAAAGTTGTTTGACTGTTTATCTTGTCAAAATGTCAAAGCGAAAACCGACTTTAAAGTGACGAACCTTTTCATTCCGTTTACTGTACCTATAGGTAAAAGAACTTATATCAATCTAAAACTAAAACAGAGGTCTAACTTAGAGTAAACTTACGAGTAATCAGACTTTTATATCAACAAGTAGTCATTGGTATGACAAAATTAATTTACTATTTTATTTTATTAATTATTTAATTTTAATTAAATTTGAAGGGTGTGACGAACCTTTTCATTCCGTTTACTGTACCTCTAAGTAAAAGAACTTATAACAATCTAAAACTAAAACAGAGGTCTAACTTAGAGTAAACTTACGAGTAATCAGACTTTTATATCAACAAGTAGTCATTGGTAAGATTAAATTTAATTAAATAAAATTTAAATTAATTATTATTTTATTAATTATTTAATTTAAATTTAATGTCAAGGGTAGGTTATGATTAGGGTTGCCAACCGTACTCTAAAATAGAGTATTGTACTCTATATCAAGTAGACGTACTCTATAATCTATAACAAACATAAAGTACGCTAAAATACTCTTTTTTACACAATGTTTACTATACTAGTCAGCCAGTCATGTAATATTATGCAAATCCATTATCATAACCAAAAAAAAAAGTCTGTTTACTGTTAATATGTGCAGCAAAAAGTACTAAAAAATACCTTTTTAAAAATATAAAATAAATGATACCCTTTTTGGAAGTACGTACTCTTTATTTACCTCCTTTCAAATCAGATATACTCTATTTCTTCCAATAAAAGTAAGGCAACCCTAGTTATCATAGGTAATCATTTTCTGAATATTTGGAGTCATCTAAGCTTATCAAAGACACAAATCAAAGTTTAATCAGCAATTTTTTTCTTTGTGAGTCTTAAAGACAATCGATTGCTTTAAAAATTAGGGTAAATACCTTACCAATACTTATTAATGAAAATTAATTCTGATTATACAAGTAAGATTAGGTCAGTT
The DNA here is from genome assembly GCA_949774965.1 of Diarsia brunnea. NCBI lineage: Eukaryota > Metazoa > Arthropoda > Insecta > Lepidoptera > Noctuidae > Diarsia > Diarsia brunnea. Next base: position 13,129,896 of record OX459019.1, on the reverse strand, counting down.
CGGTTTTCGGCTGATTGAAAAAGATTTTTAAACAAGTAAGCATACAAATTTTGAGTGAAAAAGCATGGACGAGCCTGCCTAGCCTAGCATCTTGTGATCAGTGTCTTAAAAAACAATATCAGTCCAGAATAGTCGGGACCCATGTTGGATGGAATGATTTTAGTCTAGATTTAATAAGTACCCATGGTTGCAGTTTTCATTTCTTAAAATTAATTAAATGTGGTTCTAACGATACCTTAATTAAAGAAATCCATCAAGTGGTTTGGAAGATATGAGGGAAGGCAGAATATTACAAACAAAGATAGGCGCGAAAAACATAACCCTTTCCTTGCAGTCGGGTAAAAAGTACCACTAGTAGGCCAGTCAAATTAGCAAAATTAAGGGGTCAACCTCGGAATGAGAGATAGTCGGCTGCAAATTTGTATAAACCTTTATTTTGACACCCTAAAACTTATCTCAAAACCTACTTATCGTAGGGTGTCCGCGTCTACAGATGTTGTAAGGTCAAACGTATACACACGTATAACATCCTTGTATTACTTCTCGACTGCAAGGAAAGGGTTATGTTTTTCGCGCCTATCTTTGTTTGTAATATTCTGTCTTCCCTTATATCTTTCAAACCACTTGATGGATTTCTTTAATTAAGGTATTGTTAGATTCGTCTCATTAGTCCAAGTATTTTTAGATGGTGACATAAAAAATAATAATATGGGGGCTGCTAGATATCATTATTTGAGGTGTTTTTTTTATCTTTTTTTTCTGCAATTGGGTATCAAATTAAACGGCTCTTAACAAGCATTCCAAAAAGGTATAACATCTCTGTATTACTTAAAATAATGATATCATCAAAACAACCCTCCAAGTTCTTATTGGTGACAAGAATGGGTATTTCATGATAAAGTCATTCTTGACACCTATAGGAACTTGGAGGGTTGTATTGATGATTTTGATGATTATAATTCTGTAACTACTTACATCTTACAGTTGCAATTAAAATTTCACTAACATACAACCTCGCACTGGCCTGCAAATTTCAAAAAAACGTGAGAAAATTTGAATTTCGCGGGCTACCCTGAAGCATCCACCTTAAGGGTATGTATAATGTGAGGTATAAAACTAACCATCAATGGAGGCGGTGAGTTGCTCCGTGAGCGCCAGTTTTAGAAATTGGTTTTTGGTTGAGGCCAGCAATGTCTTTCCTTTGTCAATAATATTACCACAGATGTTTTGAATTGAATTACGCAAGATATCTGCGCCCGTAGCTGGATAAAGTCTATCAAAGTCTTCTAGAAGAAGTTTGTAACCGTTGGGCCCTTTGAGTATCTGATACTCATCCAAATAATCTTGGAGAGTGCCCTTTTCGTTATATAGTTTTTGAAGACGCGCCTTTGCCGTTATCGCCCAAAGCTTAGCAATTTCATTCCATGGTGTAGCTCCTTCAACGGCAACCGTGATTGCCAGTGAAGCGTCCTCAACCCGATCGCTCTCAACTGAAATAAAATATTTTTTTTTAGAAAAGAGTAATCATAAACCACAAGGTAGAGCATTCTATTATGGTAATGAGTACGAGTTTTTTTTACGAAACCCTGTACAAAGCTAGAAGCACTGAAATAGTACCACCAGAACCAAACGACGAAGACATAACACAAATCCCTATTACAAATTTTAATGAGAAAGATCTTCTATTATCGATCTTCTATTAAATAAACTTAAAACTCGGAAGAGCCCAGGAGCAGACGGAATAACAAATCATATTCTTAAAACATCAAAAGAAGTGCTTGTAAAGCCATTATCACAGCTTTTTTATAAAATCTTAAAGGACAAGACGCACCCAAGACAGTGGGTAGAGTCGGACACAGTCATACTGTATAAGAAATGAGACCCTATAGATAGATAGATATGATATTAGAAATTACCGCCCTATAAGTCTAATGGCAAGCCTCCATAAAGTCTTCTCACAGGGCTTGCAATTTAGACTAACCCCAAAAGTCGAAGAGTATTTATATATGTAGAACAAGCAGGGTTTCGCAGAAGCTTCAGCACAATTGACCACATACACACAATGGAACAAATAATCGAAAAATATCAAGAATACCAAAAACCATTATATATTACTTTCATTGATTTAAAAAAAACGTTCAATTCTATAGACCATTCAGCCATATGGAGCGCTTTAAAAGAAGCAAAGGTGAATGACGCATACATAGACATCACAAAGAATATAATAAATATACCAATTGCAAGAGCAGAGTAAAACTGGAATCATCAGGGAAGTTCATTTAAATTGGAAGGGGAGTAAGGCAAGGCGACCCGCTTTCGACGACTTTTGTGCAGTTTATCTCGTTCATCATCTTCCTGCCCTATCCCTTCCCTTCCTTCCTTATCTCGTTAGTTTATCATTTTAACCACTTCTCTATTGTCAATTAATAACTTTAAATACCTACACTAGTAGTTTTAAGAATGACAGCTTACTTACAGCAATATAATAAATTACTGGTGATTCCTTTTTAAAAAGTTCTCCAATACCTCTGGCCCATGATTGGAAATCACTCCATTTAAGTTGTGTGTTTGGATGTGCGTCTAGCACCGAGTTCAATAATAAATGGGCCAATTCCTTCCTCTGGCTTGAATCTAGGAGGCCACTAACAGCTTGTGGGCTGCTAAGTAAAGCCCGTCCTCGGTGCGTATTATTTAAAATTGACCTTATCTGAAAAAAAAAAACAGTTAATTTTCTCAAGTATAAAAACTACTTTTTAAATACAAAATTAAATGCAAAAGTCCAGTTTTGGAAAAAACTGGAAAAAGTACTTAGAGTTTTTCAAAACTGGAAAAACTAAGAAGTATGTATTTAGTAAAAATACCTAATGTTTTGATAACATGAAAAAAAACGGACAAATGCGACTGGGACTCGCCCACTAAGAAGGGTTCCGTACCTATTTGTTTTTTCATAAATCGAAAACAAAATCTGTTTAAGCTTGTGCCAATGAAGCCTTTTCATACGATACCCTAGATGCATGACACGGTTAGCTCAATTCAACATTTGGAACGCCGCCGTTCCTTTCCTAGGTATAGATAGACCCTGTTTTTTATGATTTAGTTAGAAATGTAGGTATCGTTTTCAGATTCTTCCATAAACTTGTAGTAGGTGTAAGACGGTATTCCCCTTTAGGATCACTTTGTTGTCCGTCCGTCTGTCTGTCTGTCTGTAGCAAGTAATACCGTCAAAAAAAAGGGAAGGGAAAAATCTGAAAACTAAACATTTGCAATAAAATCATAAACAGACCCCTTCACGAAAGGAAAACCATTAAACATTTTGAATTGAGTTAAGTAATGTCATGTAGGGTATCGTATGAATGGGCTTCATTGGCACAAACTTAAACAGATATTGTTTTCGATTTCTGAAAAAAAAAATGTATGGGGGATGTAACAGATGGTCCTCTGTGGTTGAGTTCGACTCGCACTTGTCCGGTGTTTTGTTTAATGGTAGCGCTAGATATGCACGAAATGGTTCACTGATAAAGAATAAGGCACTTAACTAACCTTATCTCGGTCAGGCTGAGGTATAAGTTCTGCTTGCACGTCAAAAGTGTCAACTTCATTCTGATCAGTTCCTTGCAATTCATAAATTATTCCACTGAAGGTACCATCACTAACCAACTCTGATGATTGCGAAGAGTCCTAGACATAAAAATACACATCTATAGGTGTGCCACAAACCATAGCGTTCTGCATTCAGTGTAATTGGCGGTTGTGGTCGCATAAATTAAAACAAACATAACCAATTAAAAGTACCAGGTACTTGTAAACAAAATGACAGTGTTATGCGGTCCGAATTGATAACCACCTCCTTTTTTTAAGTCGGTAAAACAAAATATAGGAGAACTTTAAAAAAATTATAAATTGGTCATTGTGTACAGATTGTCTATAGAATGCATTCATTTCAACATGGAATAATAGCTGCGTTTCTCTAGACTTTTGATAGTTCAATGGCTACCACTCAAACCTACTTGTCACTATTTGTATAACTGCTCCGGGCCCCTAATCTAAAAGATCCAGAAGTCTCAAGCTTTTGGAACCTGAACTACCTACTCTAAACATAGTAGATATAATTATCTACTATGAAAAATTCCATGCTAAGGCCATGCATACAGACCCACAATACCAATTTAAAACCTGGAGATCCTCAGTTTCGACAGGCAGAAGAAATATAGGTTTACTCATAATACGCACCGTTAAAGTTTCATGCAGCTGTTCACTTAATAGGGAAGACTTGTATTTTCCATATTGATATTTCGGTGAGACGTCATCATCTTTATTTTGTGTTTATAAATTGTACTGACATTTTGTATTTAATTTTTACTACTGACATTGTATTTTCCTGACCAACAATTATTAAGACTCTTTTTCAAATTCTTTACTGTCTATAATCTTTCATTATTGGTGTTAACCGTTTTAATTAATTAAAGTAAAATAAATAAATACAAATAGGTACACACTATTTAAATATATTTATGTTTTGCTAATGTGACTTCTTATTGTGGACAACTGATAATATGAAATAAAGAAAAAAAAACACCAACCCCAACATTCACCGATTGATTGTCAGCCTTCCACATGGACAAGTTGGCATCAAACTTCACTCTATCACCAACTAATGGGATTAATGATGTTATATCATTTTCTTTAAGAAGCCCCAAAGCGACAGCATCAATTTTAGCATCTAATTAAAAAGAGAACCAAAGTAAATACAATGCAAAACACACCAGTTAGTTTAGTTATTTATGGTAGGTAGGTAAAAGAGTCCAAAGTTATGCAGAGGGTCAGAGTGTCGTCTTAGGGGCACTAGGAAAAAAATACCAACAAAAACCACCGGTTGGTCGGAGACAAAAAACACCAAGACACTTTTATCCTTTTATTTAGGTGTTATATACGATAGAATCGAGATATTTTATACGATTTGCAAAAATAACACTTTTTTGGCCGCCGTAGCGCCCCTAAGGCTACACTCCAACCACAGAGATGAATTTTTTTTTCTATATAACTACTCAACTATAAAATATGATTAAGTTCAAAAACATCAGCGAACAACCGAGTTTTAATTTAAACTTACCTTGAAATGTATCAATCAGGGGCGTGCAGCCCCATTTTGTTAATAAATCTATGGTATACTGGTCTGCCATCGCAGCACGAAGCGAAGATGTTTGTCTGGTAATCTGGTTGATAGGTCTGTCTGGTACAATAGTCGTGGCTTGTTGTACTTGTAGTTCAACACCACTGAGCTTAAAATCAGTACCTACGTGTTCAACATCTACAACCTGCATTCATACATCTGTTTGTATGTGCCTTCAACACTGACCATCTGACCATACACTGACACGTTCAGAAAATGAGGGATTCGTAAAAGTTTCTAAAATAAAATCCGTTAGAACAAGACTCAAAAACTAAACCAACCACTCCAAACTCCAAACCATAGAGTATACTCTTAATACTAACGTTCCGACCGGTAGCGCGACGTTTTTTCGACAACCGCGAAACAGTAGAGAGCGAACGCGGAACGAAACAAGTCGAAGGGTTGCCAACCTGTAGGGAATTCCCCAAACTGCGGGGAAAGCGAAGCTGATTGGGGAATATGTGGGAAGAGCTTCAATTTGAAGAAAATGCGGGGATTTTAAGTATGAACACAAATCCGCGATATATCGCAGTTTTTTTAGGCAAAATGGATAAGTTTAATAAAAACACATAGTAACAAAAAAAGGAAAGCAGCGACATGACTCATCATTCTCTTGCCTATTTGACTCAAAAAGAACAATAGCTAAAGATCAAACAATGATTGACCTGATTTCCAATGTTTTCGCATAATAATCATTATTGTATGGATATAAATTTTGCAAAATGTAGTCACATTACTTAGTACATTTTTGGTTCTTTTGTTTCTATGGCAAAATGTGGGGAATTATCATTATTCTAATCGGTTCGGCAGTTTTGAAGTTGGGTTTTCGAGTTTTTAAACTCTTATAATATTACCTCATACAAGGTTATTTGCCTTAGTAGCTGGCAGCATTATTAAGATTTTCGGTGTACGAGTACCTACGACCATAAGCGCCCTAAAAAGGTGTTTGTCACCGTAACTAGAGAGCTTTTTAAACTTCACCCACGAACATAGGTAACTGATTGAAAGTAGAACTTATGCTAGTAAAACTGAGTAAAATAGACTTTTCTACCATTAAAATAATAATAAATAGGTAGGCAGGTATTTGTGGACATTCCACACAACACTATCTAGCCCCAAAGAAATGCTTGTAATATGGGAACCAGGTACCTAGCTGATATAATACCTAGATAGATATCTACTTTTTTTTTGTAAATACATACCTAAACCTATGTACTTAAAATATTTTATATCACCCAGACAGAAAACAAACACATCTAAGGTAGGTACTCATCACACTTTAACTTGAGTCTTTATGTGTAGGTAGGTATTACATTAGGTATATTAAAATGTAATAGGTACCTATTTCTTATCTTGTAGGTACCTATATGAATGATTTTATGATAGGAAGTAAAAAATATTTATTACCTAATAGACAAGTTCGTATCATCCTGGGTGTTAGGTATATATTGGTTATTTACATTTTGTAATGTAGGTAGGTAGATAGTGTTAAAAGATCTTAAGCCGCGTCCCCATTAGAAGCCGCGTGGCATTTAGGCCACAGAATAAAGATCATAAAGCGTAGTTATCAAACTTCTTTCAATGGAATGGCTGATATTAGGTAGGTATGGTTTATACAGTCATAAGATCCAATAGTTAGGTACCTAGTGTACCTACCTACCTAATAAAACATAACCAGAGCTTGTACACTGTTACATACTACAAGGAACTTAAATTACTTAATTTATTTTATAGGTAAGTATACAGAAACCATACAAACTCAAAATACTTTAGGTAATACTACTTACTAGGAAACTAAATTAATTTTACTAAATTAATCATATTACCTACGTATTATTTTCTTTATTCATTTATATACCTACTTTCTACATTTGTAAATATTTAAAATAAAACGATTATAAAAACATTTAAAAATATAAAAAACGTAAAAAATACGTTACGTCTACGTATTATTATTCCTTTATTCATTTTCTTACATACTAAATACATTTTTAAATATTTCTTTAAAAAAAAATATAAAAAACATTTAAAAATATAAAAAGTAGTAGCCCACCGGCATTGGGAACAGGGTTCGAGCTACCGGTGGTCAGGGCTCTTGAGAGAGGAACCTCCTCCTGTATTATTATTACGTACACATAACTAAGTATATCTACCCAACCCTTAAAATAGGTATCCATGTGTAGACTATGAGTCTATGAGGGTGTGTTGATGAGGTACCTGGGTAGGTTTAATGTAAATTTGTAAATGCTATTTTTTATTTAGGTACTGTGTTGATGTCTTTGTGTGCTGTTTGTGTGTCAATATAAATCTATTCTATTCTATTCTACCTACCACTACAGTAGGTACCTAATATGGTAGGTATAGGTACCTACCTATACCTACCATATTAGATTTTGACATGACTCTCACCAATTTACTTAAGGTCCTTTGTCGTACCTACATAATACCCCTACCCAGTTCCAACCAACGAGTTCTACCTATGTTCCACACTCAGTTACCTACTCAGCAGGTAGATATATGTAAGTGCTTAACCTACTTATATTGTTTCTATTTAATATAAGTAGCTACTTATGTAGGTAGCATAATATAGGTAGGTTTGTACGGTAACCCTCAGTGCGCTAGTCGAATTGCACTCGGCCAGGTTTTTTAACCCTAATTTGCCGAATGCGTAAGTCGTTAGACTTTGTAAACGTTTGAATAAATTGTCACCATCATAAGATAGGTACTATTGCCATATCTATCTATGGTTTCATTCACCAAATATTATGTAGGTACGTCGTTATTGACCTTATAAAAAAAGGGGAAATATTGCCAAATTTTCGCTTATAATTATTAGCCGAATAAGTCGTTATCAGACTTTTTAAACGATTGACTAAATTGTACCTAACTCGAGTATCATTCGCCTTATCCTAATGGTCAATATTGCCATAAATCTACGGTTTCATTCACCGTATATGTAAGTCGTTATAAGACGTTATTCACCGTTTGATTAGTCGTAACTTGAGCGTATTTCACCTTATGATAAGACAAATATTGCCAAATTTACGGTTGCATTGACCAAATATGTACGTCGTTATATGACGTAATGTTACCGTTCAATCAGTCGTAACTTGACCATGTTTTGCCCTAGGTTAAGGTGAATATTGCCATACTTACGTTTATATGTGCCGTATATGTACGTCGTTATATAAACTAAGGTTACCATTTGATTCGTCGTAATCTAAGCATATTTCGCCTTATGATAAGACAAATATTGCCAAATTTACGGTTGCATTGACCAAATATGTACGTCGTTATATGACGTAATGTTACCGTTCAATCAGTCGTAACTTGACCATGTTTTGCCTTAAGATAAGGTGAATATTGCCATATTTACGTTTATGTGTGCCGTATATGTACGTCGTTATATGACGTAATGTTACCGTTCAATCAGTCGTAACTTGACCATGTTTTGCCTTATGTTAAGGTAAATATTGCCATACTTACGTTTATATGTGCCGTATATGTACGTCGTTATATAAACTAAGGTTACCATTTGATTCGTCGTAATCTAAGCATATTTCGCCTTATGATAAGACAAATATTGCCAAATTTACGGTTGCATTGACCAAATATGTACGTCGTTATATGACGTAATGTTACCGTTCAATCAGTCGTAACTTGACCATGTTTTGCCTTATGTTAAGGTGAATATTGCCAAACTTACGTTTTTATGTGCCGTATATGTACGTCGTTATATAAACTAAGGTTACCATTTGATTCGTCGTAATCTAAGCATATTTCGCCTTAAGATAAGACAAATATTGCCAAATTTACGGTTGCATTGACCAAATATGTACGTCGTTATATGACGTAATGTTACCGTTCAATCAGTCGTAACTTGACCATGTTTTGCCTTAAGATAAGGTGAATATTGCCATATTTACGTTTATGTGTGCCGTATATGTACGTCGTTATATAACCTAAGGTTACCATTTGATTCGTCGTAATCTAAGCATATTTCGCCTTATGATAGGGCAAATGTGGCCACATTATACGTTTATATTGCCGAATACATACGTCGCTGAAAAACTTTATGTTTACGTTCAAATTGTTGTGACTGAAGTATATTCCGCCTTATTGTAAGGTGAATATTGCCATGCTAAAGATTATTTGTGACGGTTTCGAAAGTTTGTTTATGACTTATTTTTACGTTTGTTTAGTTTTTATTGAAGTATATATCGCCTTAATTTAAGTTAAATATTGCCATAATTACGGTGATATTCACCACATATTCGACGTCGTAAATTTAAAGCGTTTTTTGTTGTCCATTACTGCTGTATTAACAGTATAAAGTTGAATTCCAAGACTGCCTTACGGTAAGACATTTTTGACGGTTAGTGTTTATCATAAAAGACGTACCAATTTAACGGAAACGCCTAGCTAAGCCAAAATAACAGTAAGCGTTACAAAATCGCCTCGCGTCATTACAATTTAGCCGTCGAAGGCGGAATACACCATAAGCCAGAAATCAATTTTTCTCAGTGCACTTTTAGGACATGTTCGTTCTATCATAGTCCTCATTTATGGCTTATTGAAAAAAATGCATTTTTGAATGCGAAAAAAAAAAGACTAGCGAGTGCTTTAAGATTAAACTTGCATTATGGGCGTTTTTCTTACTGTAAAACTATTTAGTTAATGAAGAAATAGTGCGAGAGCTCATGCTTTCATTCAGAACAGAACGTGTTGGGCGTTCCCCAAACAAGTACGGTAGTGAACGTTGCCAAAAAAGGTTAGAAGAGGTTATTTTATTACTAAATAATGTAGTTTCTAGGAAGAGGGAATGATATTTGTGGTATTCAATCTTTATTGCAAACGAATTAAAAAGTATACATGCTTTCAATAATATCGCTTATGAAGAATTGTGAGCTTAACCTAGAATTGACTTCTCTGAAGGCAAACCTAATTTCTTTTGCGTGAATTGTAGAAGAGAATATACTTATGTGCATTAACTAACGTAATCTAAATCTTTTTATCTTATCCATATTCAGGGTGTAAACAAACCCTTCACGCATCCGACAACCAAGCATTCTGTACATCAAACCAAGTACCCCTACGCAAAAATTTTTGCTGGGAAATGACTTTTTTTTGGGGTCAAAAATCACATTTTACGGTAAAACTCAAAGTAGCACTCTTAAAACATTGTGCTAGTGGATGCTTTGAATAGTTAACGGGTCATGGAGGTAATTTAAGTAAAGTTAAAACCTGAAATACTAGTATTTACAAAAACAGCTCTGAAAAATTTGGAACTTTGACCCCCAATATCTCCGCAACTAGGAGGTTCCCAGGTATGGTCTAGAACAAAAAAATTACCGCAGTGGTGGGGAAAACAAATGACCTTCGTTTGCGTTAAGGGTACTTTTACACCCTTTATTTATTTAAGTATTTCTTTTCATTATTTTTATCGTTGAGGACTAACTGACTCATGCTGATGAACGGACTTGCTCCAATAAACCTGCTAGAAGAATGACCACTCCTGAGATTTACAAAAAGAAAATTCACAATACGTACCTACTTTATAATTTTTAGGTTCATAAATATATGTTAGGTTTAATGCTCTGAGTCATCAGCATCACAAACAAATCGCTCACAGTATGCGGGCCATCTATAATGCGACGCTCAGACGCCTCAATGAATAACTAATGGTCTTAATAACAAATCATATTATTATAATATAGATTACAAAAGTGAACGCAAAATTCTGTCATAATTTCTTGATAGCGTGTCAAAGATAATTCGAATTGAGTCAGTTTAAAGTTTGGTGGAAGGTGGCGTGACGATCTGATCATGTTTGCGGGTCTAACATGGCCAGAGATCGCACGTGATAGAAAGGTATGGAAGGAGATAGGGGAGGCCTTTGCTCAGCAGTGGGACACAACGTAGGCTAACAAAAAAAAAAAAAGTTTGGTGACGATTTTAGCACTTACAGGAGCGTCAATCAGCTCTTGTGATGTGCAAATAATAAGATAGGCCAAAAACGATGTCTAGTGGCTCATAAATTGTGGGACAACACCATATAGTTTAAATTACTCGGTGTGCTAGTGAAAATTAAAGAGTAGGTTTTCCACTGTCTAACTTTATGACAAATTTTAATGGAGCGACTGAAAGGCGCTATAATTAGGTCCTATAAATCGATACTAACACCATTTGATATCCGTGGCATCATAATATTTATAATTATTATTGATTGGTTGCAGCAATTACTTTATTTCTAACATCAGAGATCGCATTTCATTTGATTTATTTTTTGAACATCGGGTACAAAATAAGTTTTTAAACTGACATGGTCATTTATACAGTTTATCCGTGGTCATGGTGCTTGTAATGGTGCCAAAATATCGGGAACTCGAAACAAAAAGTAAACATGGTAAATATCCCGTTTTCAGTATTATTAGTACTACAAAATTAAGCGATGTTCAATAAATATGTTTGGTCTATCTTATGCTTACCTAATTCCTTTCCTTAGTTAGCAAAATAAATACCAAAACACTATTGTGTTCGCTACTGTCGCTATTTCATGGCTCGTAAATAATTGTAAGGCAATTAAGGCTGGGTGGACCCGAATTTAAGTTTTTTAAAACAATCTGAGACAAAAAATACAGTGTTTTAAATTTTAAAAAAAATATATGTGTTAGTTAAGGATCTTATCTAGTCAAAATCGCATTCAGTTGCAAGACCTGATGAACTTCACTCGATAGAAAAAAATCGCAAAGTTACCCCTTTTTAGATCGTTTTTTCAATATTATGACTATATTACTGATTTTTTACATTTAATTTTTGTACTATAATTAAGAAACTAATTAGTTTAAGACAAATTCGCAGAGTTTGAATTGATAAAATGATTTTCTCAATTACTATGTTTAAATAAGAATTAAAAGCGATCGCGGCGGCTCGGACAGGTCCGTTCAGTCGCGTGTTGGCGCTTATGGACGACGGACCTGTGTCAGTTTGACAACTACGCGCACCATACTATCTCTTTTTGAGAATTTGTTGCTTGTTAGTTATAAATTATAATGGGCAATAAACAACGCAGGCGAAAAAAGTCGTGTAAAGCAATAAAAGACACAAATAGAAAGAATGCACTCCAAAGATATGTGATGAAGTAAGTACCTACGTAAATGTTTTATTTGTATTGTAATGTAATTTGGTCTCAAAATTAATTTTTATTTTACTTCAGTCTCTGATGGGTAAATGTCTAAAACTTACGATCATCGTATATTAGTACCGAGGATCGCTACGATTTTTGATAATTCATATTTTGTCTTTTCGTTCGGTATCCTGCCTGGCGAGTGGCGAGCCACAATATAAACATATCAGTAGTACTAGAGAACGCTAAGATTTTTGATAAAATTAAATCATATTTTGTCTATTTCGATATCTCAACCTGGCGTTTGCTAACGAACAGTAAATTACTATATCTACCTATCAATTTCATCTGTAAAATAGGTACTCCATTTACTTTTTGTTATAGGTTAGTTGGGCAGCCTGAAGAAACTAACATGAACACTGCCGCACCTACAAATCTGATACCCGAGGATTCAAACGAAAATAGGTATGTAATTATCTTTTTTTTTTATCGTGTGGTAAAATCATCAAATGAGTCCTGCCGCTCTGAGTGGAGCGGAAGGGACTGTCAGACTTGTACTAATTAAAATCCACCCTGTTCCTTCGGTTGCCCTTTGCGTTCCAGGGCCACGGTATCCTGGTAAGACATATTCGTGGCCCCGGCAGGCATCCCTATTTGGGCCCCGTCAGTTTGCTGACAGCTCTTTGAGGCGCGCGTGGAACACGACGCGCCGCGGACCCGGGCCTGGTCCTTGATCGGACGGCGAGTTACCCTTACTCGCAGTCCGCTAGCCCGCGTCATGTAATTACCATAGATCAAGATTAGGGTTCCGTACCTCAAACGGAAAAAGGAGTCTGTCATTCGGTTGAACGACGTTCGGATAATCGATGCTCTACTGTATTAAAGTCCTGGATACTCATAATGTACATTAACTAACATAATGTGGGTGGATTTTCAGGTACTACATGGATAATGCATCATGTAGAAACACGGCTGATGTATCCAAAACCTCTTTTATTGGATTGGATCCTGTTGATACACAAAAAACTGTAACATTAACGTAAGTACCACATTTTATGTTTTTACCGCATTTTACATACAATGCTTTTACTCGGATGTGTAAGACAAACTTGTAAGACTTACCATATTTCTCTTTTTTAGAGAAACTGAAGACACAGAAGACTCCTTCATCGTAGAAAAAGTACTCAAAGATGAATTCCAACCACGGCTTCAAAGGGTATCCTGACCACCAGCATGCAGCAGAAGCGCATACCTGGTCATCACCCTCAGCCTCATCAGCGACCTTGGCACAGCACACTGCACTTCGGCCGGTCAGCAAGCAGAGACGCACTTCTCTCCTGGTCGACGCAGCAGCCAGCCACTACGCAGCACAGCATCACTCCGACTCACTGGAGCATAATGCAGCATCACCCCGACTCACTGGGGCATCACCGCAGACAGTTCCGACTCACCGAGAACTACGCGGCATCCGATTCCGACTCACTGGAACCTTCCACTGGCCTGGCAAGCATCAAGACTCAGTCTGCTATCGACCTCCGGTCTCGGAGGGGAGTGATGTGGCGACAGCGACATCTATCGCAACACATGCGAACTAAATTGGCAATTCCTACATCGCGCTATCAACATTATCCGCGACATTAGCCTATATAGAAAATCCCGACTCACATTATGTCGGACACAACACCCGTCTGGTCGGAGGATCCTCCCTTTTCTATGGGGGATGAGGAACTTTACACCCTGTTCCTCATACCCCCCCGAATACATGAATAATAATTTTGACACATTTGGTGATTATCATATGCGTGAGATACAGAGTTGATAATATTATCGTTGTTGTATTAAAAAATATACGATTTTCCATTCAAATATCGAGTTCTTTTTTAATATTTTTTTTTAATTTTTCGTATTTGTTCTTTTAGAGGCAACAGAGATACACATTCTGTGAAAAATTCAATCGTCTACTTATTATAGATCATGAGATACAGACCGCTGACAGACGGACGGACGGACAACGAAGGCTTATTAATAGGGTACCCCCCCGGTTCCCGTTGGTTACCCTTCGGGTACGGAACCTTAAACAAGGTCGACTAAAAAGCTACGATGATCACCCTAATCTGTTCCGTAAATGATAATAATGACGCGATCTTTGCGGCATTGTCGTCCTTGCGTTACCTATTGCATTTGGGACACCCGACCTAGAAACTAAAACATCAATTAATGTAATAAGTATAGTTCAGAGTTTATTCCATTTAAAATATCTACTCAAATTAATTTATTACAAAAAAACGAAAGACTTCGCTATTACTACAAATTATAATAAAACGAGTTTTTAATTAATCAAATCTCTTATTTTAATTTAAAAATAAATCAATAAGACAAGTTGACCTACTGCCTGCTTATCTGTAATGTGACACAGGTGACACTCCTCGCGACGTAAGCGCACGGCTCGCTTTGCGGCAATCGCGGGCAACTCTTGGTAGCGTTAAATGCCTATTTCGCTTGGTCTACCTGCCCTTAACGTATCACTTGTTGCAAAAACGATAACCGAATTACTGGGATAGTTGCATTTTCGATTCAAAAATTGCAAACTTAGTTTTACGTCGTGCGTCCTGGCTAGGGCCTCTCAACTGAAAAGTTACTTTGACAGTAAATAATTAAAGCCTTACACTGCTTACGAGTATACCCAGTAGTGGGAGATTACATGCTTAAATGATGATGAACGTATCTGGTCCTAAATTTTTTTCTTTACAAATGTTTGATGGTACCAAGCTCTATTATATTGTTAAACTCCCTTTGTAAGAACACCAATTACCACGAACCCGTTTGAAGAGCCGAAAAAGCTTCCTCAGACACACCACTGCTTTAGAGCAGAGTGCAGCAGACGAACGAAGCACACTGTGGCGGAACAAACTTCCCCCTCCTCCACACTACATCACACCGGCAGAAAAACTACTCCTGGCCACGAACTGCAGTGGCCAGTATGGAAATCTTTCAATAGACTATGCACCCAAGTTGGCCGCTGCCGATCCAATCTGGCTAGATGGGGTATAATCGACCCAGCTCTGATTGAATGTGAGTGTGGAGCCCCAACACAGGACATGCCACACCTTCTCTCCTGCCCGTCGTGCCCAACTTATTGCACGTTCAAAGACTTAATCGAGGCAAACGAAAGAGCTGTCCAGGTTGCTATGTACTGGTCGGACATAGTTTGAGTTGTCGAATCGAAAGGAAGAAAAGGATTGTTAAATCATACCATTACACCACGCCTCTAATTCCCGATGAGTAAGATAGACGTGTACTTAATGGTACAACCAAATTGAGCCACTTATGGTGTAAGCCCCATGTAATAGATAAGCATATTATCATCGACTAGTAATAAAATCTGGCTACGGGGCTACTGAGAAATTTTATTGCGGTTTTCGCATTGATATAAAAACTAAAGATATCGCTGCCCTAGTTCAACAGTAAGATATCTTAAAAAAAACAAAAATTGAGATAAGTTTTGTTTCATGTGAAAAATTTGCTCTTCTGTCTTGTTCAAAAATCGGATATTTGTAAAACGCAACCAAAGTGCCTAAATTTCATTGTCTCACTGAGACATTTAAGCATATTTTTACCGACCTTTAGTTCAAGATTCTGACATCTTAAGATATTTAAAAAGTCAGGAAGATTTTTACTTTTCTTATATTTCTATACAGAGACATCTTCTAATGTCCTTATATGGAATTATAAAAACATTTCTATGTTGAGACATCTTAAATTGTCCCAGTGTTTAACTAAAATATCGTTAAATTATATTTTCTTTCTAGGACATTTTAAAATAACCTACCTACTCTTCCAATAAGATGTCCGCATCACGCGGCTGCGTGAGGCGCACTGATTTTTCGTTCCGTTCGTCGAATGTCGCGCGACACCCCCGCGGGCGCACCCCGCGCTTCCAATACAATGCATGCTAGTTTCGGGAACAGTCTGTGCCATGCTGTTGTTGTTATTGGTATAATATTTGTGAGGTGCGTGATCTTATAAATGAAAACATAATTAATTGACTTTTTAAGTATTTTTGTTACAATTTTCGTACGAATATCAGTCGCAATGAAACGTGGGAGATTATTAGTTCAACTAGCAAACAACCAAACTCGTGAGGTAAGTACGTTCCATATGATTTAGTTTCAAAAAAAGTACCTACCTAGATACTCAACGAAACTAATGTGATTTTCTTTAATATTGGTATTCGCAAATAACATTGTATTATGTTTCATTTTGTACCTACCTATTTAATTGTTTTATTGTAATAGATTATTCAAGAACGGCTATCACCACCGGTCGGGGTCCCGCCAATTTTACCGGCAAAACAAAATGAATTGGTACAAGTTGCATACGAAGTGTGCATGGAAGAACCAACAAGTGATAAGGTTACGATTGATGACTTACAGGTAAATAATATTTATAATTATGGTATGATGATTATGAAAACTATCTAAAAATTGTACAACTTATTTTAAAAGTTATACCAGACCAACTTGCTTGTTTTCTGTACCTACCCGTATAATTTTATTCGTGTTTATTTTCAGAATGTAGAAATTTTTGAAACAGAAGGAAGAGAAAAATCATTGTCACCATCTCTATTGCAAAATAGTGAATATTGTGTTGAAAATCTTCGATCAATTGATAATACAGTAAATGAAGAGCAACCAAATGACGTAAGCTGTGTTCAATTTTGTAGGTAGTTGTTGGTTGTTTGTTGTAGGTGTTTTGTAGGTTGTTAGTTTTGTTGCTGTGTTTTGTAGGTAGTATTTTGTAGTCTGTACATTGTAGAAATTGTTATTATTACGAGTGGAATGTACCTACTTACAATCGATTTCCATTTTACTCAACTATTACTTTGTTGCAGGGCGCGATTGGTGATTTTAGTGCTTCAGACACAGATGACGATTATCACCCGGACCCTGTACACATCGATTCTTCGACTGATTCAGATATTATTTCAACTTCGGTGCTTCGTCAAATCTCTGTACTGGATGACATTGATAGTGAGCGGCAGCCCAAGAAAAGAATCCGAAATGAGAAAAATTGGACAAAAAACAAAAAGAAGCTTTTAGTAAATACTGGTCAAGCTTATGTGACATCATCTGGACGTGAAAAGAGAGCCAAGAAAATAGGAATGAGCTGCGGTCAAAAGTGTAGATTGAAGTGTAGCTTAAAATTTAATGAAGATCAGAGGCAAACTATATTTGATCATTTTTATAATATGGGTAATCGTTCTCGTCAGCGTGATTTTATAAGCAAATGTATGGAAGTAACAACACCGCGAAAATACAGACGCGAAGAGGCTTCCAGAAAATTAAATTACGCGTACTATTTATATCTCGATAATACTAAAAGGCGTGTTTGCAAACTTTTCTTTAAAAATACACTTGACATCACTAACAGCGCAATAACTACTGTTCAAAATGTAACAAATACTGAAGGGTTCACTGCAAAAGAGCGCAGAGGTACGCATTCTCAACATCATTCTCTTCCAGATACTGCCAAACAGTCTGTCCGAGATCATATAAACAGATTCCCTCGTATAGAATCCCATTATTGCAGAGCCGACTCTAGACGAGAGTATTTGGAAGGAGATCTTACAATTTCTACAATGTACAGACTGTATGTACAGTATTGTGAAGAAAATGGTTTAGAAGCAGTCAAAAATTCAATGTATGCACACATTTTTAATACGGAATTTAACATTGCTTTTTTCAAACCTAAAAAAGATCAGTGTTCTAAATGTGAAGCGTTCAAAAATGCTTCACCCGAGGCAAAACTTGATCTTCAAGATGGCTATGACATGCATATTACTGAGAAAAAACTTTCCAGAGTTATGAAAAAAAGAGATGTTGACAGAGCAAAAAATTCTAATGGCAATATATTGATTTTCGATTATGATTTGCAAGCCGTCGTTCCATTGCCACAAGGAGAAGTTTCTACTTTCTACTACAAATCAAAGTTAAACTTCATTAATTTCACTGTATGTGATATAATTAATAAAGATGGTATTTGTTATGCTTGGCACGAAGGTATTGCCAAAAGAGGGGCCAACGAAATAGGGTCGTGTGTTTTTTCGTTATTAGAAAATGTGGGTCCAAAAACAGAAATTATCTTTTACAGCGACAATTGTGGTGGGCAGAATAAAAATAAATTTATTCTGTCAATGTATATGTACGCAGTGCAAGCTTTACCCATAAATATAATTACCCACAACTTTTTAATAGCAGGACACACGCAGAATGATGCTGATAACATTCATTCCTTAATAGAAAGAGAAAAGAGAAGATTGCTGAGAAGTGGCCCAATATTTACACCTGCTCAAATGGCAATGGTACTGAAATCAGCCAAAAAAACTGGTAAACCTTATACAGTCAATGAAATAGGCTACCAACAGATTTACGACTGGAAAAAACTGTCTCAAATGGTGAAAAATTTCAACATAGACGAAAATGGTCAAAAAATTGTATGGGGTGACATCAAATGTATCCAAGTAAAAAAAGAAGATCCATACAAATTTGGCTACAAATCTTCATTTTCAGATCTTGATTTTAAAATTGTGGATACCAGAAGGAAACAAAGGGGCCGCATCTCAGAAAATATAACTCTGGAACATGCTTATAATGAAGCACCAGCAATACCAAATCACAAAAAGAGAGATCTGATATCATTGTGTACTGCCAATTTGATACCTCAATGTCATCACAGCTTTTACGAAAGTCTTAAAACTACAAATAACCAGGAAAATGAAAGCGGCAATAGTGATGATGAAAGCCTGTAACGAGTAGGTTCAGTATGTTATAGAATTAATTAAAACAATTAATTCACTATTGTTATTAATTTTATTATAATACTAAATTTTAGCTGCTTTATAAGACTTACCTATTTGTGCCATTAAGATTCACATAATTAACATTATAGCAACTGACTGATTATTCTAATACTTAAACTGACTTGTGCAAAAATAATAATAAGATTTTAACTGATTATGAGACTGATTTGTGCAATTATGATACTAGCTAATAAATAACACATTACAAGCAAACTAATTTCTCAGTTTTTAATTAATTTTCCTATCCCGTTACCAAACATTTCCGCGGATTTAGTCGGACAACTTACATTCTCAAATATCGATGTGCTGTAATACTAAGATATCTTAAAATTATGTCGATCTCTGTTGATTTTCCATAAATTTGGAAGATTGGTTGGATAAATCTTTAGTATTTCTTAAACAAAACAAAAAACAATAACTCTATGAGTTACAATATAGACTTAATTTTTAATAAACCATTTTAGAGACAACATTAAAATTAGAAAACATGTTTTATTTAGTCTGAGTTCAATATAAGGTTAACTTACTATTAAAAGCCGTAAAACTATTACACAAAATATTTTATTCTTATTGAAATATAAATAACTCCGTAACACATTAAACTAAGCTATAGTTTTAAAAAATCAACCACATTTCAATTAACAACGAGTGAATTAATGACACTAAAATCATAAAAGTATGAATAACTCAAAACATACTTTGTTCAACATATCTTACTGTTGAACTAGGGCAGCGATATGGTCGTCCGAACATTTGCTCGACGCGTTCGCCATACAGAGAATCGGTGTAGTCTGCTCGTTAACGTAACCTTGTATAAGCGGCGTGGTATTTTCGAGGTATAAAAACATAAATAAAGCTTTTAATAAAATTTACGACCGCACCTGAAGAGAGCCGATCGTGGACTAGTTCACTTCGGCTTTGGAAATACCGTTTTAGGACCAAGTTCGAGGCGTCATTGTAACATGCGGTCCGCCCAGTCCTTACGCAGTAATATATAAGTCAATGGGTTTTCGGTATTTTTACTTTCGCAGTAATGCTTTAAGTGTGACGTAATGATTCTGTCTGAAAATGAAAGACAATAGTCGTTAATATTGGAAAGATAATCATCCATTAATTTGAAAGTGTACATAGTTTTGTGGCTTAATAAGAACTGCTGCTGAAGTCGAACTTAACATAGTTAGATGAGATTGTAATAATGTATTTTCATGAAAGGATATAATAATGTTCATTTATGACATTCTAATGTCCTTTTATGACATTCTAATGTCCATTTCATTCTTTGCATATTTGCTTGTTGCGAGTTTTCGCGAAAATTCAGTGCAAAGAATAATGCCTTTAGATGCATGCATTAGTAGATATATGATAATGAACACAACTGCATACTTACAGTTTATTTTCTATACATTTGAGGAAAAACATAGTACCTACAATAGGACATTTATCGAACTATTTCCTGGCTTCTCTATTTTCTTGACTGCCTTGTTAGGTTAGTGGTCACAAACGTGACTACTGAGCATGAGGTCCAGGGTTTGATTCTCGGGTCAAGCAAAGAGTTATTGGGTTTTTCACCCAGTTTTCAGTAGAAGCCACGGAATCAGGATTTGTGCTCGGTTGAGAGTATTAGGCCGCCACCTAATACAGAATGTGGGTGTATTATTAGGTACGCCTCTGCCTAACTCTTCAGGAATTACAGGCGTGATGTTATGTTATGTATATAAATGAACATATCTGCTCTACTGTACTTACAGTTTATGCTACAAATAAGTTTTTATCTATGTACCTACTTCTCTCGATCTTATGTAGTTTGTGTGCTCTCATATCGCATACATAATGTAGTATGTGTGTGTAGGGGCTCGCAGCTAAATAATAACACAACGCGCACAAGTCGATCTTCAAGGTTAAGCAACCATTGCCAAGGTCGTTCCGTGGATGGGTGCCCTTTACTTACTAAGTTCCCTTTTTGCCTCGGAATACACACTCTTTTCTTTACCGTATCTTTGACATTTACGGGTAGAGACACCTGAAATTTTCCTACTCCTCCGCTATTCTTTTCTGATTAATTTCGTTGCGGGATCCAAGACAGTTAAATCGTTTCTCTGGGACTTCGTCGGGCTTCATTGTCTCGGCGCTTTTCTTGTGGTCGCCACTGTTGATTCTGGCTTACAAGAGTTACAGTGGTTTGGGAATAGTGTAGTGGGCTTGTCCCATTGAAAAAAAAATGACACCTGAAAGTCTGACCGCCAAGCTGCACGAAGGGGTATCGCGGCCTCGACACAAAGGGCTAAGAAGGAACATGGGTGGTTTTTAGTCAGAAGTAATCTGACATTCACTTCTGCTCTGCCCAAGAGCGGGGCCGCCAAACTGCACCTTTATCGCGGCCTCGACACAAAGGAAGGAAGGAACATGGGTGGTTTTTGGTCAGAAGTAATCTGACACTCACGGAAGTGAGTGTCAGATTACTTGCGCTCTTGGGCAGAGCGGAAGCTCTGCCCAAGAGCGGGAGGGGTTATTTGATGATTTCCAACCCCCCAAAAAAGGGGTATCGTATTACCCAGTAGTTGGGTTTTAGAGATCAGATATATTGTGGCTCCTTCTGAATACCAGTAGATGCATTCGGACTGAAATAATTTTTACCATCAAGATTTTTTCAGTAGCAGCCACTAGACTCGGTGGTTGCTATGTTTTATGTATGTATATGTATGTATTTATTGTATATAGTTATGTAAATGGTACACCACAGGCTACCTGCAGTATTGTTTCTCCTTCTCCCATATATCCATCCAAAGGGATAAGAATTAAGCGATAAGACCGCCCATTGTGTCACCCCTTGCAAAATGTTTTTACTATTGTTTTTTTTGTAATTTTTATGGTGTACATAATAAAGAATATTCTATTATATCCTTGCTACTAAGAATATTTGTGCCCAGCTGATTGCAATAGGCTCGCCCCTTATTAAATGGGACTTAAACATTTCTATCCAAATATGAGGTAGTAGGTACCTAATGGGTACCGCTGCCTAACGTTTCGGGGATCAGGCGTGATGTAATATTATGTTTATAGGTAGGTGTATGTGATGTGTAAACATACAATAAAGTAAATACTGTTCTTGGTGTGTTTGGACAGGTTTTCTTAATCTTCAGAATATTTTGTAAGTTGTTAAGATAAATTTAATCCATATTTATACATTCCTATTATAATGTCTATCTGTATGGTCGTGTTATTGTAAATTATGTAATGAGTTTCGATTTGATATTTTCCATCTTTTAGGCAACATTTTCCGAAATATTTTTTTAATTATGTGTATGTATATAAAAAAATGAAAAATACTCAAAATATTGCAAACAGTCGTAGATAGACAAGATCTTTTTTAATAATTCAAGATTTCAAGTCATTAAAAATGTGGCTAGCAAAAAATTGAAGCAAATAATTGATAATTATTATTTTGACAAATTACTTGATAGTTATAATACACAAAATATAATACTGATTTATTGTATCTATGAATAAAACCAAGATAATTATTATTGTAAAAAATAACCGTAATGGAAGGTCATCATCAAAAAAACATTAATTGTATTTAAAATTGCAGACTTCTACTGCAATTTTAAATACAATTAATGTTTTTTTTGGCACACTGACAATTTGATACTAGACCTTGTAGTAAGTAATCATTATTTTTAACCGAATATAATTGGCGCTTCCACGGGTGTACATATCCAAACTCGTTAAAAACTGCATACAATGTGTTTAAGAGCAGCGGTGGTCCAGTGGTGGAGGCCCTAACTTACGAAAAGCGCATTACTTTGTGTTTTTTATTTCAGCACCGCTGCTCTCAAAACGGTGAAGGAAAACATCGTGACTAAACCGGCATGTCTTAGAATCAAAAAATTCTAAGACTTGTGACATCTACCAATCCACACTTGTCTCGTATTATAGCCCATCCTTCTCCTAGAGAGGAGGCCTGATCAGTCCCTGCAGTGGGAACATTATAGGCTGATGATGATAATAATAATTATGTTTATTTTAATGGTCAAATAGAGTTTTAGTTTATTAGGGTTTAGTTTTGTTTGTTAATATTTCATGTCATATTTCTTCGTTTCTCATTACATAGAAGAATCATTTATGAATATTTCGTAAACCATTCAATTTTGTTATAATTTAGGTACACCAAAGACCACTTAAATGAAAAAAAAACGTTAAAGACGTTTTAAAAGAAACTCTGAAATAAAAAACAAAACTGAAAACCTTATTAAATCTTGTTTAAAACTAGAAACAACATTATAAAGAGAAAAGAAGATTGTGGTAAAAATACTTCTAACAAGGTCTCTTGGGACAGAGTTTAAAACAGTTTTATTTAAGAGCCTTTTAACCCGTTTAAAAGTTCCAGAATGACATTCAGAGTTGAATGTTTGATATTTGTTTATAAGTAAACATGTCTGGTAAGCCTCAGAAATAGCCTCAAACAATGATGATGTGTATCTTTAAAGGTTGTTTGAACATTTTGGCGATATATTGGTCTATTTTATTACTCAGAAGAATTATTATTATCATTTCGTTGCGGGATCCAAGATAGTTAAATCGTTTCTCTAGGACTTCGTCGGGCTTCATTGTCTCGGCACTTTTCTTGTGGTCGCCACTGTTGATTCTGGCTTACAGGAGTTACACTTTGGGAATAGTGTGGCGGGCTTGGCCCATTACTCAAAAGAATTAAATATAGAAATGGGTTGTGGCTTTAAGATGGTTGAACTTGGCTCGATACACTGTTAATGGTATATTTTTTAAACTTAGGTTCGTTACATGACAGTTTTTTTGAAGTATTAGATGTTATTAGTATAAGATGGATGGGTAATGAATAACATTTTCACATAGGTACCGTTGCCAAGATTGGCGACTTTTTTGACATAAAAAAATTCTTCAGCTAGTTGCGATCCAAATAAAACCTTGATTTAATAATTCGTTTATCTCTGGTCTTTGTCTATCACCAGAGTTTCTAACATAATAATAAAACATAAATATTTACGATGTTTTTGGGACAGATAAGTTTCGATTTAAATAATAGTCAGACTTTCATATTTTCTGTAGTGATTTTTCTATTGTTTTAATGACATTTAAATAACTAAACTACACTTCACTCAACGTATTATACAAATTGCTTAGATCGAACATAAAGGTGAACGTTTATATATATAAGCCCTGGATCAGATCAGATTGACCAAGGGGGATGTCTGTGGCTTCGTTCAACTTGAGACGACCATCATTATTTCAATGAAACTTCATACCGCAGTACACTTCCTCGGTTCTAGCCTTCAGTAAAAATGAGGTTGAAGTGATACCGAGTTGGAACTATAAGATTTATTCTAGAGAATTAAAGAGACAAAATATTGATTTATCTTGTAGATCGATAGTAATAATAAAATAAAATGAATAAGTATCAGAAGAGGAAAGTACTACAGAGCGTTAAAAAAAATTCCACATCGCTGTCAATAGGAAAAGTTCTTAGAAGATTGGCAGAACTGCCACGTTGCAGATTCTTTGCCAAAAAAATAGGCCAGTCCTCTGGGCACATGAAGAGACGATCAACCGCTTTACGATTTCCTAAAATGGCTCAAATACATAACTACCAATAAAAAAAATCATATATACACTTAAGAGGATAGATTTGTATTTTTGTATAACGAATAAACTCAAAAACTACTGAACCAATCTGAAAAATTCTTTCACCACTGGGAAGCTACACTATCCCCGGGTGACTTAGGCTACATTTTATCTCTGTATTCCAACGGGAACGGGAACTACGCGAGTGAAACCGCGTGCCGTCCGCTAGTGTTTCATAAAAGCTGCCATCTCCCTCATAAGACGAAAAAAACATGCAAAACATTTGCAGAGAAATTATTATTAGCCAGTTACATTGACATTTCGTTTCACGGTCAAAAATTCTCGTTTATTTTCGCCATTAGTGTTGGGATCCGCCTGTGGCTATGTAATGAAGCACCCAATTTGTCAGCCAAGGGATCTAATTAGAAAAAATGTATTGCAAAATATAGGACAGTTGTATATACGGGTGACTTTTTGGAATCTGGGGTAATGAATTATTGTGGGTACGTTTTGCGAGGCCCAGTATTTTGTAATTGGTGTAAAATTTAACTTGCATTTGAGGAAAATGAGCTCGTTGCTGTAGGAATAGAATTACTGAAAATAAATATAAAGGTAAGAAAACTGGTTAATTTGTTTCTTTTTCAATGATATGCATGCATGAGTGCAATAGCAATTAGCAATTAGTGTATATAATATATTTCAAAGTAGTAACGTAACTAACAGCTTGAGGTAGCTGGCTAATAAAACAGCCGCTCGGAAAAGCTACTGACGAGCCTGACGTACTACTTTTGGATACGATTCTCAGGTCAGGCACAGTATTATCCCCGTCGGGGTTGCGGGTGGTTTGAAGGAGATACCGCGGCCTCGACACAAAGGGCTAAGAAAGAACATGGGTGGTTTTTAGTCAGTATAAGTCTGACAAGTCTTTTTTTTGATTGTAAAAAATGTAATTGTTAAAGATGAATAGAGGCTTAAATAAATAATTATAAACAAATATAAGTCTGACACTCCCTACCGCTCTGCCCAGAGCGGGAGGAGTAATTTGATGATTTTTCACCATACAAAAAAAAGGACAATGTGAGTTTTTCCATTAGGTATGTGGGGTTTTCAGTAGCAACCACGGAGTCTGAATTTATGCCAGGTTGAAAATATACAAGCTTTCTATTACATGGGACTTAAACTTAAGTGGCGGAATGTCGGTGTGTTAGTACACCCCTGCCTAACTCTAAAAGAAAACCGGCGTGATGTTATCAGTTACGTTATTTTTCACGTTTTGCCTGCGAACGATTTTTATATATTATTAATTATATTATTAATATCACTATCACTACATAGTATAAAACAAAGTCGCTTTCTCTGTCCCTATATCCCTATGTATGCTTAAATCTTTAAAACTACGCAACGGATTTGAAGCGGTTTTTTTAATAGATACAGTGATTCAAGAGGAAGGTTTTGGTATATAATTTGACCGACATCCACGTGGGTGAAGCCGCGGGCATCAGCTAGTATTATTATATAATATATATGTTACGGCGGGAAAACCACTTGAGGAACGCTGCTCCTAAATATCAATGGCCTCCGCCATATTGTCTTCGCCTTAGATTCCTCTTCGTGGCAGATGGGTAAATGGGTAGTTGAAATCACACACAATACTTGACTCAAACACCAAACGTCTATTTACAATAGTCCATTTACAGGCACTTATAAACTTTTCAGGGGTTGAGACCCATTCACATGAATCATTGTTACTATGGAGAAGAATGGGTTGAAGAAACTCCATTTAAATCATGTTACAATTCTCGTTTGCACTAATTAATATTAATCACATCAAAAACCACTTTCATTTACTTAATATTGCAATTGCAATTTTTGCTAAACACGAGATAATGTGCGTTCATCTTTCGTCTCTCGCGATGTTCTGTGCTCACGCGTCTCTAGTCCGTCTAGCGGAAGTACCACGTACTCAGTATTGTTATTAATTACTTTTAATCAGTTAAAACTAATAAACAATACTAAAATAGTTCACAATTGATTGTAATAATTATTTAACAATAAAACAATACCAATATTAATGCGAAGGTGTTATTAAGTTAATGTCTAATTAATAGGTTCATTACTTTTTACAACAGAATGTTACTTACGCCATTTCCGGCTAATTAAAGGATTTAATACAAAGAACAGGTTTTCTACTAATAAATTGCTCTACAAAATAATCTTATGACTTTTTAGTTTATAATTACATAAAGAAACTGATTTAGTCGTGGTTTCAGATTATAAATTGAGTTATTGATCATTAAAATCGTATTCGCCGCCATCTTCACAACAATGTGCAATGACGTCTCTTATACAGCCTAATTTCAAGTGAGCAATCATTAAAATCCCAATATTCATAATCAATTAGCTTCTCTTAATTTTAACTATAGTTCTAGTTAAAGACCTCTGTTTAATAAATCATTATTCGAGCCATCGACCATTCAATTACAAGCCATCTCTGTAGTAGTTAACACAAAAGCTAACAGATGGCACTGTCGCTCATGTCTTTCAATATCGATCCCGTAATAATTACTGTACAAATATCTCAGAGATGGCAGGTTCATTGCAGATTGCAGGTTGATTATAAAAAACTAAGCTAAGCTATTATTATAAGCTGGTTATTAATTAGATTGCCTAATGATCCCAGCGGATAGACACTCTCGCGGCGACATATATGTTAGTTCAAATCGGGGGACCACACAACGTAACTGATTTGCATAACATTACAGCTGAAATGAGTATCTTACCTTTGACCTTCGATTACCACCGCATCGAATGGACATGTAAATTGTATTTGATATAGTACGCTTGTAATCAGTTGTTAACAAATACTTGTGACATAGTTTTGATAGTCTATTAGAAAAGTTCCCACTGCTGGGGTCCCATTCCAGGACTCCTATCTATGAGTGGGAATGGTCTCTAATCCTCCACGCGGACCCAGTGTGCGGGTTGGTAAATGTCACTTAAATTTAAATTTTTGGTTCTAGAACATGCCGCGTCGGTTTCCTCACGATCTCTAAGTGGGATCTGTTAGATTAGACTTAAACATAACAGGCAAAATGAGGATTCGCTATGGGTACATCTAATAATGAATTATAATAATAAATTATGGTAATGAATGATAATGATAGAATGCTAAAAGGGATGTGTAGTGTAACACGAAGGGATAAAAACTTTTAATAAAAATAAAAACACAAAAAAGTGAAAAATAAACTTTAGAAGAAAAATCTGTTTCTGAAGTCGGTGGCAAAAAAATGAAATCAAACAAACAAAAGTCACCGACTTCAGAAACTTTTTTTTTTGTTGAAGTCGCTTTTATTTTTTGTTAAAAAGTTTTTATTTTTAACCTTTTTAGTGGTTCACATTTGTGCTTACCCCTTCACAGTATACCGGCGTGATGTTATGTTATGAACTGGTGTAAACAATAGACAAACATGAGATTTCAGCAATCCCAGTCCATTTACTATCATTTATTGAGGAGTTCCGTTGCCTATCTCCGAAGTTCCTCATCAGATCTTCACTAGATTGAAATGGGATCACTCCGAGAAAGTACTCTTCCAAAAACTACTCAAATCACTTCAAGTGTGCCTATAAAATTGAAAGAGTTCTCTCTATTTCTCCAGGATCCCATCATCAGATCCTGATTTGATGATCATGGGACCACCTGGGAAGTATACCCTTTCAAACAAAACAAAAAAAAATCGCAATCGGTCCAGCTATTTTGGAGTAATCGGGGAACATGCATTAAAAAAAAAAAGATCACCGACGAATTGAGAACCTCCTTCTTTTTAAGTCGGTTGAAAATAAGGAATGAGCACATCAGAGGAAGTCTGAAACAGACGCCGGTGATTGAAAAGTTGAGTGGTAATCGGCTATCGTGGTATAGATATGTGATGCGGTGAAATGGGGAAAATGTAGTGAAGAAAATATTGGGTATGAAAATGGATAGCTATTATGAGTAGAGGAAGACCTTAGAAACTTTAACGATGGCTAGATTCTGTGAAGAATGATATGGCTAGAAAAGAGGTGACTGCTAAGATGACGAGAAATAGAGAAATATGAAGTACTAGCGGACGTCACTCGGTTTCACCCGCGTAGTTCCCGTTCCCGTGGGAATACAGGGATAAAAAGTAGCCTATGCCACCCGGGGATAGTGTAGCTTCCCAACGGTGAAAGAATTTTTGAAATCGGTCGAGTAGTTTCGGAGCCTATTCGTTACAAAAAATCAAACAAATCTTTCCTCTTTATAATATTAGTGTAGACATGCTGCGCCTACTCTAAATAAATTGGAGATTAAGGGGATCACAGCAGTGAATGACTTTGACGATTTGACCTCTGTACTGGCTTTTGTTTATTTTTCGGCCCCTACCGGCAAACGACTGTACTACAGAAAAACGTACCAAAGAACAGAAATGTGTCGCAGAGTGGTCATCGTATTTGCCTAACATATTTTGTTTCTCTTGGAGTACCTACATCATAATGTATGAATAAAATATTTAATAATAAATTATACACTTAGACTAATGAAGTAATAACCTAGCTTTCATTAGTTATTTCACTGAGCACAGGTACTCCTACTATACATTCTTAAGGTCTGATAAAGACCAGGTAACTACTTATCGCTTCTCAGTCACGGAAATAGTCAGAATGCTCCAGCTTTCAGCTAACTGAGCACGAATGCTACTACATGACACATTTTGAAGGTCTGACGATGACCACCTAAGTGCTTATCGGTTCTCAGTGACTGATGTAGTTAGAATGACCTAGCTTTCAAATTTTATCTATCTGAGCACGTATTCTACTACATGATACATTATGAAGGTCTGATGATGACCAGCTAAGTGATTATCGGTTCTCAGTGACGGATATAGTTAGAATGCTCCAGCTGTCAGCTTTTATCTTATTGAGCACGGATGCTACTACATGATACATTTTGAAGGTCTGATGA
Organism: Diarsia brunnea; assembly: GCA_949774965.1. NCBI lineage: Eukaryota > Metazoa > Arthropoda > Insecta > Lepidoptera > Noctuidae > Diarsia > Diarsia brunnea. Next base: position 13,100,165 of record OX459019.1, on the reverse strand, counting down.
TGATCAGCTAAGTGCCTATCCGTTCTCAGTGACGGGTGTAGTTAGAATGACCTAACTTTCAGATTTTATCTTATTGAGCACGGATGCTACTACATGATACATTTTGAAGGTCTGATGATGACCAGCTTAGTGCTTATCGGTTCACAGTGACGGATATAGCTAGAATGACCACCATCAGGTAAATGGCACCATCAGTCTCCAAGGCCTCCTCGAGCTCTTTCAAATGAGTCCAAACACGATGGTTCTACGCAGCGCTGTCAATGAGATCCTCTACCCACCTTCGAAGTCCACCGTCAAGTAAATGGCATCATCAGTCTCTAAGGCCTCCTCGAGCTCTTTCAAATGAGTCCAAACACGACGATTCTACGCAGTGCCGTCAATGAGATCCTTTACTTACCTTTGGAGTCCACTATCAGGTAAATGACATTATCAGTCTCCAAGGCGTCCTCGAGGTCTTAACACCATTAAAATAATAAGATACATAACATAACATCACGCCTACTATTAGGTACACCTCTGCCTAACCCTTCGGGGATTACAGGCGTGATGTATGTTATTATTTTAATGGTGTTAATTGTTTTATCGATTTTAATTATTTTGTCTTGAGAATTTCGTTTGATGGAAGATGAAGATCTGGATGACTGATGATGTCTCGTACCTGATGGTAAACTCCGAAGGTGGGTATAGGATCTCACTGACGGCACTGAGTAGAACCATCGTGTTTGGACTCATTTGAAAGAGCTCGAGGGGGCCTTGGAGACTGATGATACCAGCTACCTGGTGGTAGACTCCGAAGGTAAGTATAGGATCTCATTGATGGCACCACGTAGAACCGTCGTGTGTGGACTCATTCGAAAGAGCTCGAAGAGGCCTTGGAGACTGATAGTGCCATTTACCTGATGGTGGTCATTCTAGCTATATCCGTCACTGTGAACCGATAAGCACTTAGCTGGTCATCATCAGGCCTTCAAAATATATCATGTAGTAGCATCCGTGCTCAATAAGATAAAATCTGAAAGCTAGGTCATTCTAACTACATCCGTCACTGAAAACCGATAAGCACTTAGGTGATCATTATCAGACCTTCAAAATGTATCATGTAGTAGCATCCGTGCTCAGATTGATAAAATTTGAAAGCTAGGTCATTCTAGCTATTTCCGTCACTGAGAACCAATTAGCACTTAGCTGGTCATCATCAGACCTTCAAAATGTATCATGTAGTAGCATCCGTGCTCAGATCGATAAAATTTGAAAGCTAGGTCATTCTAGCTATATCCATCACTGAGAACCAATTAGCACTTAGCTGGTCATCATCAGACCTTTAAAATGTATCATGTAGTAGCATTCGTGCTTAATAAGATAAAAGCAGAAAGCTGGGTCATTCTAACTACATCCGTCACTGAGAACCGATAAGCACTTAGCTGATCATCATCAGACCTTCAAAATTAATCATGTAGTAGCATCCGTGCTCAATAAGATAAAATCTGAAAGCTAAGTCATTCTATCTACATCCGTCACTGAGAACCGATAAGCACTTAGCTGATCATCATCAGACCTTCAAAATGTATCATGTAGTAGCATCCGTGCTCAGATCGATAACATTTTAAAGCTAGGTCATTCTAGCTATTTCCGTCACTGAGAACCAATTAGCACTTAGCTGGTCATCATCAGACCTTCAAAATGTATCATGTAGTAGCATCCGTGCTCAGATCTATAAAATTTGAAAGCTAGGTCATTCTAGCTATATCCATCACTGAGAACCAATTAGCACTTAGCTGGTCATCATCAGACCTTCAAAATGTATCATGTAGTAGCATCCGTGCTCAATAAGATAAAATCTGAAAGCTAAGTCATTCTATCTACATCCGTCACTGAGAACCGATAAGCACTTAGCTGATCATCATCAGACCTTCAAAATGTATCATGTAGTAGCATCCGTGCTCAGATCGATAAAATTTTAAAGCTAGGTCATTCTAGCTATTTCCGTCACTGAGAACCAATTAGCACTTAGCTGGTCATCATCAGACCTTCAAAATGTATCATGTAGTAGCATCCGTGGTCAGATCGATAAAATTTGAAAGCTAGGTCATTCTAGCTATATCCATCACTGAGAACCAATTAGCACTTAGCTGGTCATCATCAGACCTTCAAAATGTATCATGTAGTAGCATCCGTGCTCAATAAGATAAAATCTGAAAGCTAAGTCATTCTAACTACATCCGTCACTGAGTACCGATAAGCACTTAGCTGATCATCATCAGACCTTCAAAATGTATCATGTAGTAGCATCCGTGCTTAGATCAATAAAATTTTAAAGCTAGGTCATTCTAGCTATATCCGTCACTGAGAACCAATTAGCACTTAGCTGGTCATCATCAGACCTTCAAAATTTATCATGTAGTAGCATCCGTGCTCAGATCGATAAAATTTGAAAGCTAGGTCATTCTAGCTATATCCATCACTGAGAACCAATTAGCACTTAGCTGGTCATCATCAGATCTTCAAAATGTATCATGTAGTAGCATCCGTGCTCAATAAGATAAAAGCAGAAAGCTGTAGCATCATAACTGTATCCGTCACTGAGAACCGATAAGCACTTAGCTGATCATCATCAGACCTTCAAAATGTATCATGTAGTAGCATCCGTGCTCAATAAGATAAAATCTGAAAACTAAGTCATTCTAACTACATCCGTCACTGAGAACCGATAAGCACTTAGCTGATCATCATCAGACCTTCAAAATGTATCATGTAGTAGCATCCGTGCTCAGATCGATGCAATTTTAAAGCTAGGTCATGCTAACTACGTTCGTCACTGAGAACCGATAAGCACTTAGCTGGTTATCATCAGACCTTCAAAATGTATCATGTAGTAGCATCCGTGCTACAAGAACGACCACAATTGTTTTTTGCTACAATTGTTTTATCGCTAAACGCGATAAAGCAATTAAAATCATTAAAATAATAACATACATAACATAACATCACGCCTACTATTAGGTACACCTCTGCCTAACCCTTTGGGGATTACAGGCGCGATGTTATGTAATGTATGTTATTGTTTTAATGGTGTTAATTGTTTTATCGTTTTAATTATTTTGTCTTGAGAATTTCGTTTGATGGAAGATGAAGATCTGGATGACTGATAATGTCTCGTACCTGATGGTGGACTCCGAAGGTGGTGTATAGGATCTCATTGACGGCACTGAGTAGAACCATCGTGTTTGGACTCATTTGAAAGAGCTCGAGGGGGCCTTGGAGACTGATGGTGCCATTTACCTGATGGTGGTCATTCTAGCTATATCCGTCACTGTGAACCGATAAGCACTTAGCTGGTCATCATCAGGCCTTCAAAATATATCATGTAGTAGCATCCGTGCTCAATAAGATAAAATCTGAAAGCTAGGTCATTCTAACTACATCCGTCACTGAAAACCGATAAGCACTTAGGTGATCATCATCAGACCTTCAAAATGTATCATGTAGTAGCATCCGTGCTCAGATTGATAAAATTTGAAAGCTAGGTCATTTTAGCTATATCCGTCAATGAGAACCAATTAGCACTTAGCTGGTCATTATCAGACCTTCAAAATGTATCATGTAGTAGCATCCGTGCTCAATAAGATAAAATCTGAAAGCTAGGTCATTCTAACTACATCCGTCACTGAGAACCGATAAGCACTTAGCTGATCATCATCAGACCTTCCAAATGTATCATGTAGTAGCATCCGTGCTCAATGAGTTAAAAGCTGAAAGTTCGAGCATTCTGACTATTTCCGTGACTGAGAACCGATAAGCAGTTACCTGGTCTTCATCAGACCTTCAAAATGTATCATGTAGTATGAGAGACCATCATTAGGTACGACACATCATCAGTCATTTAGATCTCCATCTTCCATCAAACGAAAATCTCAAGACAAAATAGTTAGATAACATAACATCACGCCTGTAATTCCCGAAGACCCGAGACTAAAATGTGGGTGTACTATTAGGTAATAGTACACCCACATTTCGCCAGTTATGTTTAAGTCCCATATAATAGGGGCGAGCCTATTGCCATCAACCGGGCACAAATCCAGACTCCGTGGCTGTTACTTATAATTTCCTGATGGAAAAACCCAATAACACTTTGCCCGACCCGGGAATCGAACCCAGGACCTCATGCTCAGCATCGTGCTTACGACCACTAGACCAACGAGGCAGTCCAAAATTAAAATAATATCATAGATATATCTATATACCAAAATATCTACTAGGAAACGTAGATAATTTACCAATAGTTTTGGAGAGCTCGGCCACGCGTCACTTTACGTTTATTAGGCATAGTCAGCTTAGTCTATGATAGGTGCAAACAACAAAACGAAATTACAAACTACTTTAAATATATTTACAAACTTATTTTCTGTTCTTATTTTACGAAATATTGACAACTATACAATTTACAATATGTTTTAATTCAGAAAACATTAAAAACGTGAACTTTTGAATTTTATTTGTGAAGTAATGACATGCGTGCAGTCCACCCGTGACAACAGTCATCGAGACACTGGCGCAGCGCGTTCCAAGTATGCGCGACGGGTTTTGCGCCGCATTTGCCTCAAAATGTCGGGAATTAATTTATTATTTTAAAATTTTATTACAAATCAGAGAAAATAAACAATACGGATTGTTAAATACATCACTACGTATTTTTGGGTATAAAATTCATACCGAACTATTCAGCCGTTACAGAGACAAAATTCGATTTAGGTTAAGACATACTACGATTTTTTATTAAATAATGTGAAGGTTTATTAAAATTTTAAACAATACGAATTATTTGTGATGACTTTAAGTATAACATATATTTTTTATATGGAAATCGTACGGAAGGATTCCTCAACAAATTTCTTTAAACATACGTCGTTTTTGGGATTTTAGCAACGCAACGGCCTTAAAATGATGATGATGACATTTTGTGCACCAGCTAACCTGGCAAAATACAGGTGCTATTTTATGATGCCTATTTTGAAGATTATCTAAAGTGTCTGGCAACCGTACCTATTAATATTTATTAGATTAAGTTCTTTGATTAGTCACTATGTTACGAACACAAATAGATGACCGCAATAACGGTCTAAGCTGTTTTTATCTAACTAATGGTTGAACTAATTTGTTGTTATCTGTATTTTTTGATTTAGACGTGACCTTAATGGTGTGGTGTCGGTGAGTTTACTTTCTTAGAAGTTCGGGGGTTCAATTTCCGTATTAGATAAAGATTGAAATATTATTATATTTCTTTCGTGTATGAGAAAAGTATATAATATCACAACGGCTGTGTTAATGGAAGTAGTATATGTATCAGTAGAGCAACAGTTCAGTAACGTAAAGTAAGTTTCTTTGTAAGAGGCCAATTAGCTAATACAACAGTAATAAATCTTTGGCCAAAAGCAAATACCTATGAATATAAATAATTTGGGTTATAATAATTGAATAACCCAAATCATCATCATCTGCCTAGCCATGTCCTAACTGTGTTGGGATCGGCTACCATTCTAACTGGATGCAGCTAAATACCAGTATTTTACATGGAGCTACTTGCTATCTGACCTCCACGACCAGTTAGTACTAGGTAATACGATACCCCTTAGTAAGACTGGTTAACTTGGTCTGAAAACCGTTAAGATTCGTCTCTTGTTACGACTAGGTGATAGACCATCAGTGCAAGAATTCATTAAATTGTGTATGCATCAGATTATAAAAGTTTTAAGTCATTCACTGCACGTTTATCCATTTAAAGGTCTTAAGGCAGGCTATGGTCCTTGGCGTAGAGGCCTACTTGATGAGACGCCAGCTAAGGTGGTGTGGGCACGTCTCTTAAATACATGACGAGAGACTGGCGAAGCGCATCTTCTATTCTGAACTTGAGGAAGAAAAACGGAAACGTGGTGGTCAGTTTTTACGTTTCAAGGATGTTCAGAATAGACACTTCAAAAGATGTGAAATTGATGCCTTAGTGTGGGAAAAGAAGACACAAAATCGGCCCGAGTGGAGAAATCGTGTGCATCAGCAGGTTTGGGGCTTTGAAGAAAGAAGAAGGTCGCAGCTAGATCAAAAGCGCGATGACCTTAAAGCTAGACCACCTGCAGCTATACCCTATAATGTTATCAATGGTGTTCTGACATGTCCGCTTTGTGCTCGTAGTTTTTCGGCCTAAGCTGGATATGCTAGCCACTTAAGGCTGCTCTCTCGAAAAAGCTTAAAACATCTGAGAAAAATTGTTAGTAATCTACATGATATGACACGTAATTTGGTTTAGCCATAATTTTTCTATCGGTACCACACAAAATAAGAAAAAAAATCCACAAAATCACCTCCAAATTGTTGAGTTGAACCATTTTACTTCTTCATTTTTTAACAAAACAATATAAAAAAAATATCTACTGCTTTGCAATACAAAAGAAAATAATTTGGTTTTGTTACTTTTTAGAAACACGTATTATTTTAATTATAATAAATTAAAAATGCGTCAATTTCAAGTCCGTGTGTACGACCGAGAGGGGTACTTACAAGTAGCTATGCACAAGGTCATTGGCGTGAATACAAGCCTTAAGAGCACACGGAATTGACAATCAAGTCATCGAATGCAGTCGCTGTGGCCGAAATCGACTAGATGGCATCATCACCATTCATTTAAATACAATATATGTATTTATAGAAAGGGAAATCCGCTGATTCAACTTAGTTGTTGTGTTTGTAAATTATAATTATATTTAGATAGGACTATTATAAGAGCTAACACCGGTTCATGGAGACTTGATTATGTAGTATTTAACTAGTGAGACGGAGATATTTAATTTGTTAAGGTAATTTGGTCAAAGAATTATGATGGTAATATTTATTTTATATTTCCATTCATGTATTTGCGGGAGTGGGCGCAAAATTTACGCAATTAATCAATTACGGAATAGGCACTACATATAAACAACTATTCTATTATTTTTACTTCCTCGTTGGTCTAATGGTTCCAGTCTCAACTGCTGAACATGAGGTCCTGGGTTCTAATACCGGGTCGGGCAAATTGTTATTGTGTTTTAAATAAGGAATTTTACAGTAGTCTAATTACAATAGTCACACGGTAATAGGGGATAACCTGGGACTAACATAACTGTTGAAATGTGGGTGTAGGTACTATTAAGTACACCCCTGCTTAACACTTCAGCGATTAGAAGCGCAATGTTATGCTATTAGTAAGTGAATACATTTATGAACAGTTATGTGATGCCGTATTGTAGTATTTGCCTACTTCCACGTGAAAAGGGGGAGATATGTTTATGTAACTTCAAATGCGACACATAATTTTCACCAAGAAAAATCAAAATCCTACTTATTTGAAAAAGTTCTCTCTGAAATATTAAACTCACCTTACAGTCTATTTTTATCACAACACTTCAAACATTTATGTCAGCCATTTTGTGAAAACATAAACTATCGTTTCACGCACAAAAAGGTCGGGTCCGAAATAGGCAGATTCTTTATAAAGGCCTGTCAGATCCCCATTTCGGTTTAAAAGGAAACAATGTTTCATTAAAGTGTACTCAGAAAATTTTGAAAAAGTTACGAGCAAAGTATTTGCTTCTAGACGATACTAAATTATAGGGTTTAATATTATTAGAAGTTAGGCAAAGAAATTATTAAAGAGATATTTTAAAAATCTTGTCTGAGGGAGAAAAGTATTAATAAAGTTAATCTTAAGTTTTTCATTCCAAACTTAATAATGTAAGCGTTGATTTTTTTGTGTGAGAAACTTTATCTTGAATGTGGCGATCTTCTTCTAAGCGTGTTGATGACAATTTGAAATGAGTCGGTCCTTTTTTTTTATGGTGGGTGGAAAATCATCAAATGACCCCTCCCGCTCTTGGGCAGAGCGAAAGGGAGTGTCAGACTTCTACTGACTAAAAACCACCCATGTTCCTTCTTAGCCCTTCATGTCGAGGCCGCGGTATCTCTTGAGAACACCCGCGGCAATTTAGTCGGTCCTTGGTAACGAGTTTGGCACTTTCAGGAGCGTCCATCTTGGAATGTGCAAGTAACAGTACCTACAGGCATTGTGGGGAAACAAAAACATTCACACACCAGGGCAGTGTCATCTGTGAATTTCTAATCTGACATAACTATATAAAGGGTGTAAAAGTACCCTTAACGCAAACGAAGGGCACTTGTTCTCCCCACCACTGCGATCATTTTTTTGTTCTAGACCATACCTGGGAACCTCCTAGTTGCGGAGATATTGGGGGTCAAAGTTCCAAATTGTTCACAGCTGTTTTTGTAAATACTAGTATTTCAGGTTTTAACTTTACTTAAATTACCTCCATGACCCGTTTACTATTCAAAGCATCCACTAGCACAATGTTTTAAGAGTGCTATTTTGAGTTTTATCGTAAAATGTGATTTTTGACCCCAAAAAAAAAGTCATTTCCCAGCAAAAACTTTTGCGTAGGGGTACTTGGTTTGATGTACAGAATGCTTGGTTTTCGGATGCGTGAAGGGTTCGTTTACACCCTGTATACGCAGCTTGACTGCCAGAACTTTTTGAATAATTATGGTAATACAAAAAAAAATACAAACTTTTTTTTAACGTATCCGTAGTTTATTACCTCGTTGGACTTATAGTTGCAAACGCGACAGCAGAGCATGTGGTCCTGGGTTCGATGGCCAGGTGTATTATTGGGGTTTTCTTTCGGAAATTTCTCAGTAGCAGCAACGGAGTCTGGAATTGTGATCGGTTGATGGCAATAGGCTCGCCTTCTATTATACATAATATATTATAGGACTTAAACGTAACGGGCGAAACTTGGATAGGCATACTATTAGTTACTTTTCTATCTAACCCTTTTGTGAAAACAGGCGCGATGTTAGTATGTGCTATCCGTAATTTATCATCCTAACCAAACTGTAAAGTCAGCAAAGATTAGGGTTTTGCCTTTGTATCCAAAAATAGGCTAAGGGTTGGGTTTCAGCAATACAACTAAGGTAAGCAATCATCTTCCATCGTGTCAGCTGTATAAGATTTATATTCCGTTGTAAAAAGATTAGCCATTCAGTACCTCTGACTTCTCAGGACACGGTAGACATACGAAAACCTTAACATTACTTTGGTGGTTGGGATATCATCAAATGGCTCCTCCCCATAGATATAATTATATTTCCATACTCCTCTTGCTCTGGGTGGAGCGGAAGGGAGTGTCAGACATCTACTGACCTAAAAACCACGCGTGCCCTATCAGAATACCAGCGCTGGGACATTAATTGTCAAAAATGTTGCAGCACCATGCTGAGATAGTGGCCTTTTGGCCTCGTACGGGACCTATTTTAATTTTGTTTTATTTTTTAAGTGTTTCTCTTGTTTTCTTTTTTGCCAATTTTTTTTTAGTATGAATTTCTTGTCCTGTGTGAGGCCAATAAATACTTTTTATTTCCATGTTCCTACTTAGCCCTTTCTGTCCAGGGCCGCGGAGTATCTTTCGAACAACTCGCAGCCCTGACTGGATCTTAACAATACTTCAAAACCTAGTCGCATTAGGCACCTATGAAAATGGCGATATACAACGTATGACGTTGACTACAGTGAAATGTGTCACATTCAATGATTCATACGAAAATGTATGATTTTATGGTTTTTTGTCGGCTGAAACCTAATGTGTTCAAAACCTTTTGTTGGGTGAAACCTAATGTGTGCAAATTACTAACAACTGATTCAGACAGTATAATATTATAACTAGGAATATTACATTACCTACATAACTTCACACCTGTAATTCTCGTAGGGCAAGGTAAAGGTGGGCCAAGAACGAAACCAGACTCCATGGCTGCTAATGAGAACAGTGTGATCTAGGTGTATATATAAGCTATTTGAATAACCCTCTGCTTCGTGAGGGTCAGGGGGGTGGTGGTCAGACTCAAAAATTTGTTTTGAGTTGATTTTGATTTTTGATTTTCTTGTTCCTAGTAACTTTTTAATATTTTTGTAACGTTGCCCCCAGTATTTATGGATCATTCCCACTAGTTCTACTTCACAGTCCTACGATAGGACTAGTGTTATTTTTTTTTCCTTTTTTGCCACTAGTTCTACGATTCAAGGTGATACGAAATCGTAGAACTAGTGGGAAAAAAAGGAAAAAAAAATCCTACTAGTTCTATCGTAGGACTGTGCAGTAGAACTAGTGGGAAAATACATAAATTAATATAACATTTGAAATAAAGCTTTTTGTTTATGTGTGGTTCAAACCTATCAGGGGCGTATCATTTGAACGGGGCCCCCGACGTGCGTATTTGTGTAAGTAAAAAATAATAAAAAAAACCCAAAATGTTAAATCAGAAATGACTAAAGGCAAAAAAAACAACTTCGTTTCTTCCGTCATCAAAGTGACAGATAGATAATTATGATGAATAAATATTTCTTTTAATTTTAGGCAAACATTTTTTTCTTTTGTGAGAAATCCTTACTCTCCTCATGGGCCCCCAAACAAATTTCTATACGGGGCCCGGCCAAGGCACCCTACGCCATTCTCATGGGGCCCCAAACAATTTTCTATACGGGGCCTGGCCAAGGCACTCTTAAACACTATCCATAATAATACAGGTAGATATTTATTGCTAATTTCGTTCTCATTCGATCGTAATCACGTTAATTTCTGTCGAATATTGAGATTGAAATGCTACATTATTCCTTTTTAATTACCTGATGTGAGCTAATTTCAGTACCTAATAATTTTAGGCCAAAGTGGAATATTGCGGTCTAAATTGAAAGCTAATTGATAGATTGGTTGTCAATTTCATAGTGAGATAGTTAATTGGGATGGAATAGAGAATGTTACTCTGAGATTTTAGAATGCACTGCGAAATAAAAACTGATACTACCGTGAAATAATTTGTATGCTTATTATTTTCAGAAGTAATTTAAGCGTGAACCAATTTGCGAAGTGTATTATTTAGTAAATAATACTATACAAATACATAGTAACGGGTTAACAATATCCCTAGCAAAGTCGAAAGGCATTTGTCGCCGTCATAGTGTTATTTTTTGGTTCTGGACCATACCCGGGTACGGTATATAATATATAGTATGTTAAGTTAAGCGAGGGACTTATTGAGGGAGGGTATTCAGTATTCGATTATAGTCCCAAACAATATGTAAAAGAAACTATAACCTTAATTTGTGACGTACTTATGCCATGGCCCCCGCACGCTCTCCAGATCTCACTTTATTAGGCGTAAAATGGCTTATACCTTAAAGTAATTGAACCGCGTGTTGGGACATCACTATTTAGTATGTTAATAGTGTGCACATCACTAGATATTATCTATGTATCCGGTTCCTATCTGTCATTCCAGCTAGATACTACGATGTCTGTCCCCGTCTGTGATACTGCTGTCTGTCTGTATTAATTATGTGTGCCATGTATCAATAAACCAAGTCAACCTCACCGGTGTCTTATTCAACAAGCCTACAGAACATAACACCGCGCACATTTTCTATGATAAGCGCATAGGTTGCGAGACTTTTCTGAAATATTTGGTTTGTTCTGTCTGTTATTTATCTGTGTTTTTTGTTTTGTTTTTTTTTTTATTGGTATCATGTAGGCATGCAGGTTTGAGTCCCTCGTTTAAACTAACATACTGTATGTATGGGAGTGATATGAAATTTCAAATGATGTTATTGCGACGCACGCTATTACGAAGATATTGAATGAAGAAGTGAAGTTCCAAATTTTTCGAGTTTTTTTTTTAATTTTATTTGTTGGGTTTATAAGTTTACTTTAATTAGCTATACAAACATTTGAAGTTAAAATTACCACTACTTGTAACTCTTACATATATTTTAGTTTTAGTTTACTTTTAAGTAAGTACTAATTATAACTTTGTAGGTGAAGCAACAATACTGTGCCTAAATGTACACCTTTTTGTATTATTTTTTTTTAAATAAATTATTCTTATTTTTAATTACGTCTACATACTCGTAGATTTTTCATCGGTTATTAAAAAAAAAAATCTAACCTTTTACCCGTTTATGTAACCGTATTCGCGTCGATGTCCCATTCACTCCGTATTTAACAACTTCCAAAGCCTCCTTCATTATAGACATTCACACAACTTATTTAACGAAATAATCTACCTACATTACACACGTCTTATGAATATCTTGATAAGCTTTGAATAATCTATTCCATTCCTCATCATGAAGACCCTTCACGTTTACTATTCACCATAATCTGGCAAACACCCTATCATGTATTTGAGAGCGACCGGTATCAATTTCACTTTACCGAAACGTCCAAATCTTAAGTCCCTCCAGTGAGTATTTGTGTGAGTATACTATTGTATTTACATTTTAAACTAAGTGTCTATAAATCTAATACAGAGGAGCACAAAGAACGAGTAAAACTAGCAAATTTAAACTAAATACCAAAATGAATATTTTATTAAGAGCCCAAGTTCGTCAGCAAGTACTTTTTAAAATAAGTCCAGCCAGTTTTTGAGATAAGCCTGAACAAACAGACAAAAAAAAAATTATAAGTACCATATATAATTATATAAATGTTTCCATGTGTATTCATAACTGTTAATATTCTGAATTTACAAACAGACACTTCATTTTTATTTATTTGTATTGAGTCAATACAAAGAAATAAAATTGATATATTTCTGACATGGGGGGATAAATAGTTACACAACTACTATATTATTATGTTCTTTGAAATAGATTACAGTTGATAGTTAATTTCCTAGTCAACGGTAGGATAAGTACCCTACACGAGTTCCGAAACACGCCTTACATTCTATACATTTATCTATAAGGGACACCCCTTATTTAATTATAAGGGATACAAGAGGGAACCTTTTAGAACCTGTAATTAGATACTGTTTCCCAAAATTCTGTAAGTTGTGAATTTAATTTAAACAACACTAAAGTTAAACAGATGGGTTGTAGCCAACATAGGATTGAAGGGTCGAATAGCAAAATTTACGTGTATAGAGGATAATTTTAATTAAAAAGTAATGTAACATCAAGCGGAAATGTGATAACTTATGATTTGCGCACTTTTATTTTTTGGGGCTGGGAAATCATCAAATAACCCCCCTCCCTCTCTTGGGCAGAGCGAAAGGGAGTGTCAGACTTCTACTGACTAAAAACCACCCATGTTCCTTCTTACCCCTTTGTACTAAGGCCGCGGTATCTCTTACGAACAACCCGCAGCCCCGGCGGGCGTCGGCCCTTGCATGTTGCTGACTTCACAAACGCGCTGTCGATACGGCCTGTCTTCGTCATAAGACGGACGGACGCAGCTCATTACTCACCGTCCACAGGCCCGCGTCTACGTTCGGAAGCCGTCACGTGGCCCCGTCGCGACGCCCGGTGTGTCTGCCGCGGCGGCTAGGACAAGAGGTTCTCTGGGATCTCACGTTCCGCCACCTCCTTCGCTAGCATCACTGCTTCGCAGAAGGACGCGCCGGCGTCCCATTCCATCTCGCCCCGGACCATGGCTTGCACCAAAGCCGGGCGCTCTATTCTACCGACTAAAAACCACCCATGTTCCTACTTACCCCTTTGTGCCAAGGCCACGGTATCTCTTTCGAACAACTCACAGCCCCGGCGTCATAGTATGAAACCTGAGCCTTTATTAATTTTATATTAGGTATGTAAATTGACCGGTTCGTAATGTCACTACGTCTGCAGCGAACACAGGCAACATAACGATTAAGATTCCCTTCTACTGATGTTGATGACGTGCTTCGTAAATGTCGATGACCAGAGTTTACCTGTGTTAAAGAATCAAAACAAATAAGTAAAATTTAAGTAACTATCTGTTTGTAATTTAAAATAACAGCTTTTTACTAAATAGGTACGTACATGCCTTATTATGAAAGGGACTTTTAAAAAAAGTTCCGTTTATCTGTTTGTTCCGCCTAATCTCCGAAACGACTGGACGGAATTTGATAGTAGTTTTACTGGCAGAAATCTCACGTTATAAGAAGTAACTCATGTTTTTTTGTACGTATTTTCAAAATTCGATTCAGATATTTTACGCGTATAATTGTCGCGATTACTGGACATAGGCTTCCTAGCGACAGCTAGTCATTAAATAAATTATGTCGTAAAACAAGAAAATTATTTGTATTTTTTGTTTGATAATCTTGTTCTCAGTTGAGTACACATTTTACGTATAACATTATATTGTTCAAGATACACAAAATGTCATGAGACATAAGTATAGCAGCTAAAAAATGAAAAGTATTTTGTGTAGGTGTCGAGATTTTACAATTCTTTTTCTTCACGCTAATATCGGGTACGTATTTGAATATCGAAGATTAAAATACCTACGCTTAAAATATCGATGTTCAAAACATCGAAAATTTAAATATCGATTGTATCAAAATGTCGAAAATTGTTATACCTACGTTTAAAACATCGAAAATTAAAATTCCGAATGATTCAAATTTCGAATGATTCAAAATATCGAATGACATTATGCCTAAGTTCATAATATCTACGTTCAAAATAGCTACTAGTTAAAATACCGAAAAAAAATTATACAGGTTGTAAATCAACCCATCACACAGCCGTTAACTAAGCATTCTGTACATCAAACTAAGTACCCCTACGCAAAAATTTTTGCTGTAAAACGTTTTTTTTTTGGGGAAAAATTTGTAACTTTGACCCCCAATATCTCCGTAACTAGGGGGTTCCCAGGTATGGTCTAGAACAAAAAAATTATCGCAGTGGTTATATTGTACATTTGCGTACAAATGTGTTTTATTTTGGGTTTTTATTATGTAAAAATAATTAAAGTACCTACATTACATGAGGTTTTCCTTGTTTTTTTTTTGTAACCCACCTAGTAACTGATTACCATCTAGCAAACAAGCTTGCAGCAATCATGCAACATGCAAGCAAGCATGGTTTCTGTCACGGCTCCGGCGCTGCAGGGCTCCGGCAGTCCCACGCGAGCTTAACGTCGCAGATGATCTAAACGCTCACCACCGCAGCTTCGGCTTGTTGGCCGGCTTCGCCGGCCAGCCTCAGCTGCGGCGGCGGGCGTTAAAACCACCTGCTCCTCAGCTCGCGGGCTGCCGCGCCCCTCCGCGCCTACGCGATTCTAAATTACACTCTAGGGGTAGGGCATACAAGACTACGTGGAGTCGATTTTGCAGCGATACGTTTCTGTCACTAACTTTAGTAGCATAACATATTGACTTTCAAAAATATATTTTAATTTAAAGACCTAAATAATACCTTCACGATTGACCTATGCTTGTACACTGGACACTGACTTTCATGGATAAAATAGGTCGAAATTGTTCCAAAACCGAATTAGGGTACCCCGAATTTACGTAGTCTTTTGGCTGTTACCCCTAGAGTGTATATAAAAATCCGGAGGCGCGAAGGGAGGGCAACCCCCGCTTGCTGTAACAAAGCATAGGCACCCGTGGGAGCCGTAGCGGCTGAGGCTGGTCGCCGCAGGCGACCAGCAAGCCGAAGCTGCGGAGGTGGTCATGGGTGCCTATCCTTTGTTACGCAAGGGCGAAGGGGTTGCACTTCCCGTAGCGCCGGAGACGTTGCAGAAGCAACCTTTTCCACTCATACTACTTACATCAAAAATTAATTTTCGATGTTCAAATAATATATGTACCCATCGATATTTAGGACGTTCGATAGTTTGTACTTCGATATTTAAGACATTCGATAATCTGTATTTCGATGTAACTTTTGTAGATATTTAGATTTTAGATGTATTGGACGTAGGTTATTTAACCATTCGATAATATAAACTTTCGATATTTTATGTTTCGGTTTTATGGTCGTTCGATATTTCCATTTTCGATGTTTTGAACATCGATATTTTAAGCGTAGGTATTTTAATCTTCGATATTCAAATACGTACCCCTAATATCATAATCCGTTCTTACTAAAAATATCTGAGATTATTTCACCAATAAATTCTCATCTAAAATTGTTTTATGGTAGAACTAATAAAATTGGTTATTTGATTGATAAGTTTCATAACTCAGTTTAGAAATAATCTGTTGGTTAAAATTAGAATTCGTGCCATTTGTTTTATTTTCGGCTTTTTGGAGGTCAAACTCAAACTCAAAACATTTATTTCAATTAAACCATTACAGGCACTTTTGAATGTCGGAAGAATATTTCATACAACAAAACTAAACAACGAGTGCAATACGTCATCCCGAAAGCCACCACGCCGAACCACACGTCGCCGAATGCCCGCAACAACGAACACTGCGAGCACGAAAGCACGCAGCGACGCACACTGCAACAACAAATGCACGAGGTGGTGGCTAGATAATAACAGCCACACGGATGAATCTTCAAGTCAAGCCGCGCTTGCCTAGGTTAGCCTGTGGATTGGTGATCACCGAATACATGCCTAATTTCATCCGTGCCTCGGAAATCACATAAAGCCGTTGGCTGTCATTTGTTATATATCTTTGACAGTCGTAACAGGCAGTCAGTGGTCCAAAAGTCCGACAACCAATCTTTCTGGTTTGACTGGAAACTGACCCCAACATAATTGGAATAGATGGTGGTCACAGATATACAGGTTGTAAATCAACCCATCACACAGCCGTCAACCAAGCATTCTGTACATGAAACTAAGTACGCCTACGAAAAAAATTTTGCTGGGAAACGATTTATTTTTTATTGGGTCAAAAATCACATTTTACGGCAAAACTCAATGTAGCACTGTTAAAACATTGTGCTAGTGGATGCTTTGAATAGTAAACGGGTCATGGAGGTAATTTAAGTAAAGTTATAACCTGAAAAACTAGTATTTACAAAAACAGCTGTGAAAAATTTGGAACTTTGACCCCCAATACCTCTGTAACTAAGAGGTTCCCAGGTATGGTCTAGAACAAAAAAAATATCGCAGTGGTGGGGAGAACAAGTGCCCTCCGTTTGCGTTAAGGGTACTTTGACACCCTATAGATAGACCTATAGATAGAGGAGCTCGTGGCTTAATAAGAACTGCCACTCGGGTCGATCTTTAGGTAAAGCTGTGCTCACCTAGGTTGGTTTGTGGATGGGTTACCGCCCAACATACCGAGTTTCCTCCGTGCCTCGGAAAGCACGTTAAGCTGTTGGTCCCGGCTGCCATATATATATATAGATCTTTGGCAGTCGTTACAGGTAGTCAGTGACCTGAAATTCTGACATCCAGTCTTACCAAAGAGTATTGTATTACCTAGTATTAACTGGGTTGTGGAGGTCAGATAGGCAGTCGCTCCATATAAAATACTGGTATTTCAGCTGAATCTGGTTAGACTGGAAGCCGACCCTAACATAGTTGGGAAAAGGCTAGGCAGATGATGAGATAGACCTAAATATCGCAAGAGCAACACTTAGGTCTATCTATATCTGTTGTGGTGGTAGATGAGTGCTTTTATTTGTAAATTAAATATGTAACTAAGCACACCAGACACTTTACCCATCTATAGACCAACCTAGGCAAGAGCGGCCTAACCTGAAAATTGATCCGAGAGGCTTTTATTATTTATCCCTGAGCTCCTCGAACTTTTTTTTTCAACCCAAAAGCACCCTTTAGCTATTTTAGTGTTATTTAGAATTATTTTATTTAAAATGAGACACTGCATCGCACTTAGAATATCTAAAATAATATCTGTTGTGATTTCTAACGAAACTGAACAAATCATAACAAATGTATTCTGCGAAGCGTGATTCTTTAGATAAGATTATAAATTTTGTGATTGTATGATAAATCTGTTTACGTCGGTGATTAAGATCTAGCTATCTGAAGTATGTATATCTAAACTAATATTATAAATGCGAAAGTAACTCTGTCTGTCTGTCTGTCGCGCTTTCACGCCGAAACTACTGAACCGATTGAAATAAATTTGGTACACAGATAGTCTAGAGCCTAAGAACGGATAAAGGCTACTTTTTGGTGCAAAACCAGGGTTGTAAAGGGTTGAAGGGGATAACCGACATTCACGCGGACGAAGCCGCGGGCATCAGCTAGTTACATATCATCACTACATAGTATAAAACAAAGTCGCTTTCTCTGTCCCGATATCCGTATGTATGCTTAAATCTTTAAAACTACGCAACGGATTTTGATGTAGTTTTTTTTAATAGATAGAGTGATTCAAGAGGAAGGTTTTAGTATATAATTTGATCGACATCCACGCGGGTGAAGCCGCGGGCATCAGCTTGTATTTAACTAAATAAGATTTAGTATAGCTACGTCATCATCATCATCATCATCACCATCATTTTCTCGCCCTTATTCCCATTTATTTGGGGTCTTCGCAGAATTTGTCTTCTTCTTCCGTAGTTCTCTTTTCCTGGATATCTTATCAGATAGCTCCTTTTTTGCCATATCATCCATTACACAGTCCATTAATCGTATCCTTGGTCTTCCCTCTACTCTTATACCCATTCACATTCATACCCAAAACTAAGTTTTAAGAACCTAAAGATTTTTGTTTTGAATTTAGTTGAATAATTAATGAATTCTCATCGTTTAGTATTTAGTCTGTCTCACATTCACGTCATAGATACCTAGTCATTGTTCGTGAATAGTAACATAACCTATTTTACTTGCAAATCTGATTATTGTATGTGAGCAAAAATTCAAAACATTATTAGTTATTTTATTTTCAAATACAGTGCAACCAAATGTTACAGCAAAACTACACAAATGATTAGGGCATGCAAAACCTAGTCTTGGTCCCATAGTGAAACCCGGGAAAAGTCGGGTTTATTATGAGACCGAATCCGGTTCCGCATGGCCTACAAACGATGCCTCACTTTGTGCAACTGTCCTGCTCTTTATACAACTTCACCACTACTCAACTGTATGGTACAGGTTGTTCGAAACAGATACCGCGGCTTCGGACACAAAGGGCTAAGAAGGAACATGGGTGGCTTTTAGCCAGTATAAGTCTGACACTTCCTTCTACTGCGTCTAAAGCGGGAGGAGTCATTTGATGATTTCCTAACAACATAAAAAAGGTTCCAGTCCAAAGCCACTGATAATGAAGTTGACGCGGCAGAGTTCTGGTCGAAGCTCACCTAAATACTAGAAGATGAATAAATGTGAATTCCTTTGTTTTTCCTTTTAACCCGACTGCGGCGAAGCTCAAAAGGAGAGTTTTTGTCATGTGATAACCGATTGCAGCTAAATGTTAGTACTTTTCAAGGGGCAGCTGCCTTTCTGACCTATTTAAGCCTGTAAGAACTGACTTAGAATTTCGCCTCGACTAGCAGCATGGAATAGCATTTTCCATGCTGCTATCTTTTTCTGTCGCACAGAAACAAATGACGCCAGGTAGAGAAATAGAGCGTGCTACCGATCGCATCGTTGATGCTCCTGCTGGGACATCATCGACCCTTGCATCTGTTATTACTACCTACGAGCTCCTGAAAATCATTATTTACCTCTCATAAAATACGACAGTCCAATTTTAAACCCGAACTCATACGAAAATCAACAAAGAAACAGCTGGTCCGCTAGCAGATGTTCCGAAAATATCTATAAATATCATGCACAAACCACAAATGACTATCCACAATCATCTTGAAGAAATTGCCCCATAAAATATCAAGACAATGCCTACGTCAGGCGACGTCAGAATTATTTACAGTTCTAATGAAATCATCATTCAACTTTGTAGAGCATACGTAGAGAAAAAAACACTGCACCACAATGGAAAACCATAAAATGGTCATAAACATTTTGTCGCAAGAGATAATGTTACTTTGTTTGTAAACGTACTGTCGAATAAGTTGTTTGATTAACAGGTGAAGAGACATTTTCAACCTAATAAATTGTTGTGTCCAAAATAATTTGCCTACTACATTGTGATACCTATAAAAACTTCCTGCATCTTAATATAGTACTGTTCATTGGAGATAACGGTTCCAACTTAATAGCACCTCGGTACATCTAGCGTAAAGCTATGCAGAACACAGTTATAGGTATCATCGGGGCACAGAGGTAGCATCGACTTGACTGGAGAAGCTATAAAATTTAAGGAGAACTATACTACTACATATATAGATGGGAGTCTCCAATGCTGCGTCATTGGATGAAACTTCACACTGTATAAATTGTGTATTGTGTCCACTAACACTAGTATTTTAAGATCATTGTTACTAACACTATGGGCGTAGCCCGAAATAAATGCAATTATTGTTATTATGGTTTAGAGGGATTAAAACGCTTGAATTTAAAAAAATATTAATTTTATTTTCTATTTCTGGTCGATACAAAGTTTCTTATTGTGTGCGTAATTGCAAGTCCGATGACTGTGCACGAAATAGTTTGTTCGACATTACAATGGTAAATATTGTGGATGGTATGAATGGATGAACTTGAAGTTATTTTTTATGATGTTGGATAGCAAATATAGTACGACCTTTAACTTAATACTAGCGCATATAGCTTTAAATAGGTTGCCATCCTAGAGTTAGAACTGAAATGTCTCATCTGATATCTGATATGTGTAATACCGGTAGCCATAACTGTCGAACCAAACACAGAAACTTTGCTTGAAACGAAAGAGATGTCAGCAACATGGAAGGGGCCCGCAAGGGCCGACGCCCGTCGGGGCTGCGGGTTGTTCGAAAGAGATACCGCGGCCTCGGAGCAAGGGCTAAGAAGGAACATGGGTGGTTTTTAGTCAGTAGAAGTCTGACACTCCCTTTCGCTCTGCCCAGAGCGGGAGGGGTTATTAGATGATTTCCCAGCCCCCCCAAAAAAAAAAGGGGTCTGAGTCACAAAGAAGTCTAAATGTTTAAAAGAATCGCAGCGCGTGTATAGTATTATGTCGTGACTTCTATGTCACTAACACGACATGTAACATGTGAAGCCATGATAGCTCTGTGGTTTCAGGTGACTCTGAAACGTGCCCGTCATTTGTTCCGGTCAGACATGGACCAATTTGTCCTTAATACACGATCACAATGGTTGACATTACGTGGGAATAAATTGGTATGATTTGTAGAACTGTTATTTCTAGTGATACAGTTTGTTTCTTTATTCTTCAAAGTTGAAGTATTACAATGTTGAGGTTGTTATCTTTTTAAGTTATGACAAGTGGACACATCAGTAATATGGTGGTAACTACATAATAAAAATGATATCCATATTTAGAACAAAAACAATCCATCAAAATCATCATCATCTGCCTAGCCTTTTTCCAACTGTATGTATGGGTCCACTGGGTCAGCTTCCTGTGTAACCGAATGCAGCTTAAAACCAGTATTATACTTGGAGCGACTGCCTATCTGGCCTCCACATTCCACAACCCAGTTAGTACTGGGTTAAATGATACAGCTTGGTAAGACTAGTTGTCAGACTTTCGGGCCTTTTTTTCCGGGTGGAAAATCATCAAATAACCCCTCCCGCTCTTGGGCAGAGCGAAAGGGAGTGTCTGACTTCTACTGACTAAAAACCACCCATGTTCCTTCTTAGCCCGTCATGTCGAGGCCGCGGTATCTCTTGTGAACAACCCGTAGCCCTGACGGGCGTCGGCCCTTGCATGTTGCTGACATCTCTTTGAGGCGCGCGTGGAAGACGAACGCGCCGTCGACACGGCCTGTCGTCGGGTAAAGTAGGACGGACGGCGAGCTAGCCCATCACTCACCGTCCACAGGCCCGCGTCTACGGTGGCCGGAAGCAATCACGTGGCCCCCGACGCCCGGAGCGCCTCCCGTAGCGGCTGGGACGAGAGGTTCTCTCCCTCTCACGTTCCGCCACCTCCTTTGCTAGCATTACTTCTTCGCAGAAGGAGGCGATGGCGTCTCATTCTTCCTCGCCCCGGACCATGGCTTGCACCAGGGCCGGACGCGAGAGGTCACCGCCGCCGATCGCAGACTTTCGGACCTCTGACACTAATCTGTCAAAGATGTATAAGTGACAGCCAGGACTAACGGTTTAGAGCGCTTTCCGAGGCACGGAGGATTCTGGGTATCTAAACAATGCATAAAAATAATGGCACAATTTTTTTTTAATCCGGCTTAAGTCTTTGGATTTGAAGGGGGGTACGATCAAAACACCTTTATTCCGTTGGGTCGTGTTTAACCGAAATCCTGAGAGGAGTGCATTCCACATCGGAGTCAAGAGCCTCTTTTCTCAAGTGATACGTTCGTGATTTGATAGGCAGAAACGTAATCTGCCTTCTCCAAGAAACAATTGTTGTTTAGAATATCCACATGAAGTTTCCGTCGCAAGTTGCAGGGTAAGTTGAAGTTGTAGTGGACTTTACTTTGACTATGCTTGTCAAAGGACCAGGAAACGAGTTCTGAAAATGGTATTTAAGGTATGCGAAACCGGGTTTCGGTACCATAGTAAAAACTGGATTTTACTGTGGGTTTAGCATGCTTTATGCGTGGGTAAGCAAGTTGAAGTTGTAGTGGACTTTACTTTGACTATGTTTGTCAAAGGACCAAGAAACGAGTTCTGAAGATGGGATTTAGGGTATGCGAAAACGGGTTTCGGTACCATAGTAAAAACTGGATTTTACTGTGGAACCGAAACCGGGTTTAGCATACTCTACGCGTGATGGCGAGTTTGGTTTGATAAACATGTCAGCATGATGGATCAGCCTTTCAAAAGATCTGAGTGGACTGCATAAGACTGAGTTAAAATATTAAACATAACATGACGCCTATAATCCCAAATGGTAAGGAAGAGGACGTGTAATAAGAAGAGTCTATTGTGAGTTACCGAGAACAAAATCCAGACACCGTGACTGACTGAGACATTCCTGATGGAAAATTCTAATAACCCCTTGATCGACAGTCGCCCTTGCGACCACTCGATCAACGAGGCAACCAGTAAAATTTTTGACCACACACGAAAAAAAAGTTTAAACTCAATGTCAAAAAACTTTGATGAAAACGATCCCCAAAACTTGTTCCTGGCACACTTTGCCTCTGATATGTAAATTTACATAACATATCCCACAGGTAAAGAATATCCAAGTGATCTCGCATACCCGACATGCAACTCCCAAACGTTCACGAACGTCACACTAATTATACACAAAACTTCTTAACTGAATGCAAATGCATATTCACTTGGGAACCCGTGTGATGTTGCTTTTAACTTAAGTTAAACTTCCTCTATTTTCACTTAGCGCGTTTACTCTTAGGAGAGAAGTAGTTGTAACATTAATTGCGTTAAGCTAGGTAAGTGCTCGGTGATGCACGGTGTCATTAATTATTTTTGGGAGTGACTTTTGATAGTAAAAATTATGACGAGTAAGCTGCTCTTTTAAAAGACTTTTGACGAAGATGACGTAAGTACAAAAACCAGCTCTCGTCCCCCTCGAATGATGTACTGAAGAAGTGCTAGCTGTTTGTATAAACGGCGACACATTAAACTATACATTGCCAGTATACTTAACACGATCTCGCTTTGTATAAATTTCCCGTATAATGAGAGATTCATAAAAACTGGTTTTGTATAAATCTTGACTGATCACCGTGCATATGTCGCGTCGGTGTCTTTACCATCCAGTATAACGCATGAATGTTAGCTAGATTAGCATAATAGCTAGATAGACTCAATAAATTATTCCAAGTCCAGTAACTGCAAATTATATCAAATCAATCATTTTAAGCCAGAGGCAGATTTAGCCCGGAAAAGGTTTTATTCTCCGAAACAGAAAAATCGAACTAACGAATCGGATCAAGGGAAAAGCCTGAGAAGGACAGACCACACAGAAAAAGGTCCTAAATGTTTTTTCAATACACCTCTCGAAAACTGGTTCTTACCACACTATGATTAGGTTCAACATGAAATGTATTTCATTTATCACAGGCGAAAAAGGAAACGCTAAAGAACAAAGGATTATTTGAAGTGTTGTCGATGTAAAAGAATCGTACGTGCTTATGAGTACCGAGTTACTTTATTGTATATAATAATATAATAGTAAATATGGGGCCGAGAATATTGGCTTCGGTCTATAAGTTACTGTTCGTCAATCAGTCGATTTTCTTATACAATATTGTTCCTTTATTTTGGGACTGTATGGTATGAGAGAAAGATATTTGTATATTATTACTTTGGTACGATCCATTCGATATTTGATCAAATATAGCAATGGATACTATGTAAAAGTTAAGGAAAATATTCTTCAGTAAATTCCTGGAAAGTAATAAATAGGCTGTGCCATTTTAATTTAGACTCAAAATGAAAAATGAAAAAGCGTTTATTCGTGGTTACATCCGGCCGTATTACAAATTATATTACTTCTGCCAAACTGTAGAATAGTATATTGGCAGACGTAGCTCCCTTACATATATTTACATAATTACATGTAACAAATTGTTTGTACTTTTCCATCAATAACAACGATACTTTTACCTACTACTAAACACACTTATTTAAAACAAAGGTTGACTACCTATTACGTAATGCATAACAACAATCGAAATAATTTCAGTCGTTGATGAAATTATGTATATTTTTTAGACATTACCACATATAACCGCTTCTATTAATCTAACCAGAAATATTAATTCAACATTATTAATGCTAAAATGGCAATGTTAGGCATCTAGCAGATGACTAGCGTGTACGCGCTTTAAACGAGATTTGAACGTAACCTTGTAACCTAAGCACACGGGGCGATCGGCACAGGGCATGAGAAGTTTTTAGGGGTCTGAAAGGGTATCAGACGACCCCTACAGTCCACCATTTCAATTTGGCACACGATACAGCAAACACTCTGTATAATGTAACTTAGCATATACCTTTTTTTTTTTGGTGGGTGGAAAATCATCAAATAACCCCTTCCGCTCTTGGGGAGAGCGAAAGGGAGTGTCAGACTTCTACTGACTAAAAACCACCCATGTTCTTACTTAGCCCTTCATGTCGAGGCCGCGGTATCTCTTGCGAACAACCCGCAGCCCCGACGGGCGTCGGCCCTTGCGGGTCTCTTCCATGTTGCTGACATTTCTTTGAGGCGCGGGTGGAAGACGAACGCGCCGTGACTTATTAGCGCTTGCCTAGGTCTTTGGATGGGTTAAACTTGAAGTCGACCTTAATATTGTAGTTGACAAAAAGCAGCCATCATCACCATCGATCTGGTCAAATATTCGTCATAAAATCGGTCTAAGCTGAAGCTGTCCCTATCTTAGTCTACGGGGGCAGGATTGACTCAGCGCAACGCAATAGGAATCCTTCAAATACCTACCTCACAAACCCTGTTCCCTCTTAAACCCTTACTCGTGCCAGGCGTTTTGCAACTGTTACAATAAAGTTTCATTACTCCTCTCCCTCCTAGACGCATACGCAAATATTATTATTTTCCAAATGGCTTATGGCCTAATCATTTTTACGTTACGCCCGCATACTTTACGCGTCTATCATTTTTCCGCGTTTCTCGTTTTCTTCATTTCTTTCTTTCTGAGAGAAATACGCGTTATATTAATATATCTTATTTGATATTCCTATCACGCTAAGCGGATTACTGGTAGATTATCTATTTCCACCAAAAAAATAAAATTGGGTTTTTTTTCTTGTTACGAAAATAAACGAATAAATTGTGCGTTTTCTAATTACGTTTCGATAGATTTGTATGGATGCTTTTGTCCGTGTTTGGTGAGATTTTCTTTTATTTATAGTATTATCTTTATAGTTAGGTCGATTTCTCCCCGGTACTCAATACTAAACTACAGCCAACGACCATTATGGTCGTTGACTACAGCCAACAGCCAAAACAAAAATGTACTAGAACGGGCAATGCTGTATGGTGGCTGACCATTTTTCGTCCTTATTCTCTATGTAATAAAGGTTGTGGTAAGTTATCAACTGTTACCTTTAATTCATTACAGTATGTATAGTCAATTTGGTTTACATTTTCCGCTTAAGGTTAATTATTATAATTAAGTATTTCATGTAAAAGCGTCTTTATGAATAAGTTGATTACAACAAAAAATAAAGAGTGCATTATTCACACGCATGCAGTGTCAAAAGATCTCAATGCCAATAAACTAAAACTACTAGCATAATCTGATATAGAAAACAGACAATTTTGAATAAGTACATTGGAATCAAAAGTTAAAGAAAGCTACAGTCCAACCACAAGGTGTTATGACTGTTGGAAGTCTGACACTCCCTTTCGCTTTGCCCCAGAGCGGGACCCCTTATTTGATGATTTACCAACCCCCCAAAAAAATCCTAATGCAAAAATTCACATTATCTTTTTTTTTTTGAAGGGTGGAAAATAATCAAATAACCCCTCCCGCTCTTGGGCAGAGCGAAAGGGAGAATCAGACTTCTACTGACTAAAAACCACCCATGTTCCTTCTTAGCTCTTCATGTCGAGGCCGCGGTATCTCTTGCGAACAACCCGCAGTCCCGACTGGACTAGATGTACGCGTTAGAATATGACAAAAATTATAAGGTTTTGTAAGGGTTGTGAATAAAACATTATTATTATTTATTATTTCATATAGGTATTCTAGTTCCACGACTATATTAAAACTGTCTGCAGTCAAAACATTCACTTAGAGACAATGCCAAAATATTTTATTTTCGTCAGTCGTAAATCTAAAAACGTTACGAAATGATATGATGTATGTAAGGGCAGCTGAGCGTGGGATGTAAACAGATAATATTCAAGATTTTGTGTTTGTTGTTGTTGATTATAAAGGATTTGGTTAGTGGGAAAGATCTATTTCAACAGTTGTGTTGAAACTGTATCTATTTTATTTATTTATTTAGGATCTCTAACAAAGAAAAAACTTGAGAGGTGTCAAGGAACACCCGGATGGAACGAAGTTATTGTTATTATTTTTTATTATGTAAAAAAAAAAAAAGAAATGTAGAAATTAAAATATCTGGCTTGCTTTCTATAAGAGAGAGAGAGACAGACAGAGAAACATTCGACGCCGCACAGCTTACAATAGCTTACTATAGCAAAAAGTGTCGTGACAACTTTTCGTAAGAATTTTTTCCGTCTAGCCCCCTTTCACAACGCGCGATAAGGAACTTCGTTCCAATATACACAATCATACGAAATATATAGTGGAAGACAAATTTATCACGTAAGTGTACTCCTTCACTTCAGGAGACATTTAAATCTAAAAATTTAAATCTAAGCAAACAGAGATACAGTACCAATTAAAAAAGAAACAATAATAATTAAAAACAAAAATTAATAATACTTACATTCTAACGCCTTGTATTAGGAATGTTTCCTGACTAAAAAATATTATTCTGTTTAGTTAGAATTCCGAAAAATATTGGATACGTGTTTTTTGTTTTATCAAATCAATAAAAATTGACGAAGATAAACCGCGCATGAGGGCTTGTGACGTAGCTTTTAGGTAAAAAATGTACTGAAATGTGATGTCACATAGCCGTACTCAGAGATATTTAATTAAT
Source organism: Diarsia brunnea (assembly GCA_949774965.1). Classification (NCBI taxonomy): domain Eukaryota; kingdom Metazoa; phylum Arthropoda; class Insecta; order Lepidoptera; family Noctuidae; genus Diarsia; species Diarsia brunnea. The sequence continues at coordinate 13,072,743 of OX459019.1, read as the reverse complement.
ACTAATTAAGCCGTCACTTAATAAAGATTTGACATACAAAACCATCAGCAAAGTTTCAAATCTTTACTAAGCAATTGGCTTAAGTAGGTAATCATTAAAGTTCTCTGAGTGCAGCAGTAAGTGTTGTTTCGATTCATCCCTGCGTTTATATTCAACCCGTTCTACGGTATCTACAAAATTCGTTGACAAGACATATAGGACAAATCACTAATAAAAATAACCTTGTAAAGTCATGTTAGCAATCAATTATCTACATTATTATTTCATTTATTAAACTTACTGCGTGACGAATATTATCGATCATGAACGTACAATCCGGACAGTCAATTATTTACGTCAATTTTAGATCACCTTCATCAGATAAATACCATGATCATTGATCATCATTTCAGCACAAAGAAATTCATGATTATGGGTACATTACATTACATTCATTCTTCAATACAAAATCACACACACAAAGAAGAAACCCAATACAATAAACTGTATCGAAAAATGTTCAATACATTGAAGACCAAACTAGTACAGCTAGCTTTACCTGACCCCTAGTATAAAGAAGATCAGGGCAAGTAGTATGAGAAGAGGGGTCACGTAATGCTGGGCACAGACTGTACCTGTAAATGAGCATTTGTTTTGTAATTCAATGAACGTACTGAACGCTTGATGTATGTTGATATTCTTTGATTGTATGCTAATTATAAGAATAGGTAGCTTATTTGTAATGAGCCGCTTTACTTCATCACTACATTTATAAAACAAAGTCGCTGTATGTCCGTCCCTATGTATGCTTAAATCTTTATAACTGCGCAACGGATTATGAAGCGTTTTTTTTAATAGATAGAGTGATTCAAGAGGAAGGTTTTTCGTATATAATTTGAACCACATCCACGCGGGTGAAGCCGCGGGCATCAGCTAGTTAATAATATAACATAACATAACCATAACCCATAACGCATAATCCTTGTAATCCCCAAAGGTTTAGGCAGAGGTGTACCAAACAGTACACCCACATTTTGCCAGTTATGTTATAAGTCCCATGTAATAGGGCACCACCATATTGCTATCAACCAGGAATAAATCCACCCTATGTAGCTACATAGTCTAGATTTGTGCCTTCCCAGCTGTTATTTCGATTTTTTTTATAGAAAAAATCCAATACCACTTTTCTCGAACCCTATGGAGTAATTTAGATAAATAAAAAATGGCAATTTGACAAAAAAACAACCATTAGCATGACTTTTGACATTTAAGTAAGACGTATTAAAATAAATACGACGCCCAATGAAGGAGAAAAAACGAACGAAATTATGCTTGAAAAAAAATATACCAGAAGGGCTTTTAACGAAACAATACGATTATCTTAAGTATATAAAAATACTCTTTCGGTAAACAGGAAAATATTTACGTAAGCCTGCGTAAATAAGAAGTCAATCGACAAAATTAAAATGAAATTCCATATTCTTGGCACGATATCAACTGAACTGAACTGAACTGAACGCCTCGTTGGTCTAGTGGTCGCAAGCGGGACTGCTGAGCATGAGGTCCTGGATTCGATACCCGGGTCGGGCAAAGTGATCTTGTGGCATGTGCTGAGTTTTCTTTCTTTTTATTGGCTTTTTCCATCAGGAATTTATCAGTAACAGCTACGAAGTCTGGATTTGTGCCCGGTTGATGGCAATAGGCTCGCCTCCTATTACATGGGACTTAAATATAACTGGCGAAATGTGGGTGTACTATTAGGTACACCTCTGCCTAACCCTTCGGGGATTACAAGCGTGATGTTATGTTATAATTATGTATGTTATGTTATGACAAAGTTTATCGTCAGACTATCCCAACTTAAAACGTAAGAAGTTGACTAGTTTGGTTGTCACCAAATGTTGAGGTTGGCTTCAAGTCTAACCGTAACATGTTAATATTTTACACGGAGCGACGAAAAAGAGGAAGCTAATGATGACATCTGCGGTGGAACCAAGGTCACCAACGTAGCCCGATGAATAATAGCCATAAAAATATGATTCTAATTAGTCCGTCTGTTAGATTATCGAAAAATATTGAATACGTATTTTTTGTTTTATCATAATTATCAATAAAAATTAACGAAGATAAAACGCGTCAAAGATTTGAGTGGGGGGTCGTGACGTCACTCACGGGTAAAAAATGACATACTAATGTCTTAGAATATGACGTCACACGAGTTTTCAATCGTCTTCATTGTTTGTTTACGTAAAAAAAGAAAAAATACGTGTCCAATATTTTTTGGAAATCTATCTGACGGACTAATTAGATTTTTTTTAGTTAACTACCCTATTGCCAAACTTAAGTGACAGGGGGCAGGGCATATTGCTCGCCGATAGACAGACGGACGGACGGACAGTGGAGGCATCCAAAAAAGGACCCGTTAGTTACCAGTCTGTACCTGGTGGAAACCTTAAAATTATCGCAATGACGAGCACCATGAATAACTTTGGGCTTCATTAAGGGTCTTTTCACCGCCTTTATTCATCATCATCATCAGCCTATAATGTTCCCACTGCAGAGACTCAGGCCTCCTCTCTAGGGAGAGGGATGAGCTATAATCCACCACGCGGGCCCAGTGCGGGTTGGCAGATGTCACATGTCTTCGAATTTTTTGGTTCTAAGTCATGACGATTTCCTCACGATGTTTTCCGTCACCGTTTTGAGAGCAGCGGTGATGAAATAAATTACACAAAGTAATGTGCCTGCCTGGGTTCGAACCCACGACCGACTGTTCGTAAGTCGGGGCCGACACCACTGGGCCACCGCTGCTCTTATTTTCCGCCGCTCCGCCGCCGCCTTCATTACTTTTGACAAACCCTCTTGGATTCATTGGCTATTTATTTGTCTAGCTGTATACTATAATGTTGTTGAAACTGCTTCTTCAAAATTGATTTCCCTCGATTACCTTATTCTAAGAAATAAAAACAAAATGAATGGAGTGACGTCACATATTGGCACAGTTGTTATGCCCATCAATGGTGAGCAAATGCTCGATTGTTTAACTTTACTTAGGGATATGTTGTCTGATCAATATTAAAGTCAGTAAACTTGTGTTACACCTTTGTTTTCATCGTGGTAGGTCATAAGTCTGTGGAAACAAGAATTGTTTAACCTGGGCTTGTAGACCCGGACTCCAAAGCGGAGATGTGCGAAGCAGAGAGGAAAGGAGATGTGCTTCGGTGGATACACATTTACGCATCTCTTTTCGGAAATGGTGGAGAGCAGAAGAGATGTGTACTGTTCACCGCATCTCTCTTAATATAAACATTAAAGCTATAAAAATATCACAAGCTATAGAAATCGTGATCAAAGAAGAGACGCGAGAGAGAGATGCGGTGAACAGCACACATCTCTTCTGCTCTCCACCATTTCCGAAAAGAGATGTGTACTGTTCACCGCATCTCTCTCTCGCGTCTCTTCTCTTCTCTGCTGTGCGCTTGACCGCCGAATGCAGAGGGCAAAGTGATATTGGATTTTCGGAGGAGTTTGAATTTTGTGCCTTATTAATGGCAACAGGGTCGCGTCTTATTACATGGGACTTAAACATAACTGCCGAAAAGTAGGTTTTGTTTAGTTCACCTCTGCCTATACCTTTAGGGATCACAAGTATTTAAAAGGTGTGATGTTACGTAAGTAGAAATTATTTACAACCGAAACTTAGCCTTAGTTTCAACTTCCTAGCATTTATTTTAGGATTCGCCTCATCAACTCGACAGCTGTGTTTATTATTACAAAATTAACTAAAACAATAAACAAATTGACATAATATTTAAACAAATACTATATCTAACACGCTATTAATATTTGGCAATCATCCAAAGTCTTTGAACAAAAATATTTGACCTAATTCTTTGGCCCTTTTAGTATAAAAACGATTAAAATATATAACAAACTGATCACGTTTTCTCCTTTCTTGTCGAACTGATCGGCAGGTGGTATTTTTATAGCTTTTATGTTTATATTAAATAATAAATAGGTATAAATTTTGTTATGACCAAGAGCTCCTCTATTAATAACAATATTTATGTAAGGTCAGCGACCTTTGACTGGATTATTATAATTATTCTATTCATTTCACTCAGGTGCCTAATTTGGTATGCGGTGACCAACTTATTTTCTATATAGTATAATAGGTACATTTGTCATTTAGCTGATCGATCATAATTATGATTGTATAATAATTATAATTTCACTTTAGAGATACAAAGGAAATGTTTTTAGTACGCCGTCGCCTCCTTCTGCGAAGCAGTGCTAGCAAGGAGGTGGCGGAACGTGAAAGGGAGAGAACCTCTCGTCCAAGCCGCCGCAGGAGACGCTCCGGGCATCGGGGGTCACGTGATGGCTTCCGGCCACCGTAGGCGGTCACTGTGGACGGTGAGTAATGGTCATGCTCACCGTCCGTCCGTCCTATGACGATGACAGGCCATGTCGACGGCGCGTTCGTGTTCCACGCGCGCCTCAAAGAGATGTCAGGGCAGCAACATTAAAGGGCCAGCCCGTCAGGGCTGCGGGATGTTCGAAAGAGATACCGCGCCTCGGACACAAAAGGTTAAGAAGGATCATGGGTGGAGTTTAGTCAGTAGAAGTCTGACACTCCCTTCCGCTCGGCCCAGAGCGGGAGGGGTTATTTAATGATTTTCCACACCCCAAAAAAGCGTCCTTTTAGGGTTCCCTCCCAGCGTTGCCACTCACATTTGCCTTGTAAATACCTAAGAGAAAACAGATAATGTTGTAAGTAGAATTGCAATGCACTATGATGACCACAATAAACACTTCGTACTAAAATGAACTGTTTAAAGTAATTTTAATTTATTCTAAACTGCCGAATTATGTCAATTTTAAACCTTTTTTTATTTTAATTCGAATAATAGACAATAATTTGATTTGTTGCCTTCACAAGTCGTGAGAAACCAATTAAACTACTATCAGAATGTTTGTGTTATTTTCGCCTTACTAGTTTCATCACATAACATAACATTACGCAATGTAATACCTGAAGGTATTTTTTTAAATTTTTAGGTAATTTAAAGGTATACCAGAGGTGTATCTAACAAGTACACCCACACTTCGCCAGTTATGCTTAAGGGCCATGTAATGAAAGCCATGGTCCGGGGCGAGGAGGAATGGGACGCCGTCGCCTCCTTCTGCGAAGCAGTGATGCTCGCGAAGGAGGTGGCGGAACGTGAGAGGGAGAGACCTCTCGTCCCAGCCGCCGCGGGAGGCGATCCGGGCGTCGGGGGCCACATGATGGCTTCCGACCACCGTAGACGCGGGCCTGTGGACGGTGAGTGATGGGTAAGCTCGCCGTCCGTCCGTCTTATGACGACGACAGGCCGTGTCGACGGCGCGTTCGTGTTCCACGCGCGCCTCAAAGAGATGTCAGCAACATGGGGGAAGGGGCCCGCAAGGGCCGACGCCTGTCGAGGCTGCGGGTTGTTCGCAAGGGATACCGCGGCCTCGACATGAAGGGCTAAGAAGGAAAAAAAAAAAAGGGCCATGTAATAAGGGGCGAGCCTATTGCCATCATCCGGGCTCAAATACAGTCTCCGTAGCTGCTAATGAAAAATTCCTGATGAAAAAACTCAATAAAACTTTGTTCAACCTGGGAATGTAACCACTAGATTTCACTAGAACAACGAGTTAGTCCGTATTTTCGAATATAAGTATTTATTTTTTAGAAAAAAAAAACCGTTGTTCCACACTAGGAATTTCTCTTGTATCGAGGGTGCGTTTAAAAACATTTAAACTCACATACACAAACACCCAGACCCGAAACAACTAACTGTAGGCCTAACAAATATTTGTTCCGTGCGGGGATCGAATCCGCGACACGCAGTGCAGCTGTCTAATTGCTCAGCCACTGCGCCAACCGTGTCGTCAAAATTGGAAACTAGTGGCGATTTTGTATTTTACAATACTTTTTAAATCTGCTGCAACAAAAGGCGAAACACATTTGTTTTTTGCCAACTACGCGTGTGAAATTGGTTTGATAAAAAACCATTGTTCAAAAAAGGTTTAGGTAACTAAATAATATTACTATTCTAGTACTCGTTCGCAAAATCTAAAAGCGTTTTCATGCAACTGGTTGTTTTGGCTAGTGCTTGTCCAGATAAAATAAAAAAGAAAAAAATTGGCTCCAATTTTTTAAATATCAGGATTATTGTGCTAATAAACATGAATGGGTTTGTTATGTACTAAAAAACACTGTATAATCATCACGCCTGTAATCCCCGAAAGGTTAGGCAGAGGTTTACCTATAAATAGGACTCCCACAATTTACCAGTTATGTTTATTATCCGGTGAGCCCATTCCCATTATCTGGGCACGAATCCTAAGTCCTCGACTGCAACTGAGAATTTCCTGATGGAAAGAACCATTAACGGTGTTCCCGACCCAGGAATCGAACCCCACGACCTCATACACTCAGAAGTCGCGGTTGTGACCACTCGACTAACGAGGCAGTCTTGTAATAATTATAAAAAAAATAAACTTGATTCTACAGAAAGTGTACGAAAAGAAAAATATTGATCACAAAATTCGACTTTAAAGTAGACGGGTGTAAGATTGAATAAAAACAAACACTTCTGACATATAAATAAATAATGTTAAGAACATTAAAACACGTGTGCCTTTATGTTTCGAATCTGCCGAGATTTATTGACACATTAACAGACGTTTTAAAGACCATTATTCAAATAAAACTTTCAACAAAACCATGATTAAGTAACCATTGAATTCATTTAATCGTTAATAAATGTAAAACTTAAATTATTATTTTCATTTTTCAACAGATTATATTCACAAAAATGCAAGCATCATTAACAATACTTAACGCTAAGCAACAGATTAAAAATGTCTCTCAAATGACAGACGTCAGATGATGACAGGTGGCATTTATAACGTCATTAAGATGTCAATTGATGACTTTACCATACTTAATAACTCATTCGTTTGCCAAATACGCCCAACAAAAGTGAAAACTAAACCAGTCGGCAACTGGCAACCGCGTTGATTGATTGAAAGATTGACAATTTGGCACATGATAGAGCACGTGAAGTTGAGTTGAATAAAAAAAGCATGTGTTATTTCACGTTCTAGTGCTGAGTGGATTACAAAAGAGCTGACATTTGGATGGAGCAAAATGTCAAAGCATTACGTGGGGAATAAAAGTCAGTTGTGTTTTGTTTAGCGTTTTTTTTCTTTTTTACAAAGGAATATTGATTACAAATTCAGTCGGGTTTTTCTATAATCTTTGCTCACGGTTTACATGAGATTATGCTTGTAATCCCTGCTAGGTTAGGCAGAGATGTAATTGAGCCTGGACATCACCAAAGGTGCTTGGAGCCTGGAGCCGGGTTGCGCTGGATGGGTTGCGAACGTCATGCGTATAGTACTTTAGTTCTCGTGGCCCATCCAACAAGGCGACAGTAAGTTCACGGCGGTGTTTTTAGGAAATCAACTGGGCCTACAATTTTGAAAAAAATACAGAAATTAGTTCAACACTTATAGATTACAGGAAAACCTATAAGAAGTCTATGATGCTAAAATAAACATAAAAAATACGAAACCCATGTGCAAGTCCGACTTGCACTTAAACAGTTTTTTTAGTGTGTGCAAGCCCCACATAACCGAGCCGTCTCCCTGTATGGTGTAGTATGCGTTAGGCCTTTTTTACAAAGCAAAAAAAAAGAGGTGTAATTTTTATTTATTTTTTATTTTTTAATAAACGTTGGCCCCACACTAGGAATTCCTGTATCGTGGGTGCGTTTACAAACATTTAAACTCACATACACAGAACACCCAGACTCGAAACAACTATCTGTAGGCCATACAAATATTTGTTTCGTGCGGGGATCGAACCCGCGACACGCAGCGCAGCAGTCCAATCGCTCAGCCACGGCGCTAACCGTGCCGTCAATTAGACCAACGACCACGGAAACTGTAAAAATTGATCCTGCCGTTGCTGCGGGTTGTTCGAAAGAGGTACCCTGACCTCGGACACAAAGGACTAAGAAAGAACATGTGTGGTTTTTAGTCAGTAGAAGTCTGACACTCCCTACCGCTCCGCTCAGAGCGGGAGGAGTCATTTGATGATTTCCCAACCTCCAAAAAAAAACTTCCGGTTCTAACCATCTGGTAAACAGTAATTTCTGTAACTGTTCTCATGATGGCTATTATTAGTAACGTTTGTATCGTAACGTCAAAAACTCACGTTTTAGATAATAGCATACTTTTACAACACATAATTATTTCCCATTATTTCGAGCAGGCTGGGTATATCTGGGGTCAAAGACTTAAAAATTAAAGTTACCTTCAATTTTGGAGCGCAGCATTTAGGGTCTCAAAAGACAAGACAGGATTCGACACTCAATCCTCAAACCCAGATTCACTACCGCCTCAACAAAATTAGTTTTTCCAATCATCATCTAGAACCTTCCTCGTTAACAGAAGGGTTTCAACTAAATAAGGGAACCCAAAGACATTACAAGACAAAAGCTTATACAGTCCTTAGACAGTTATTTTACCCTTGCCTAAGTAGTATACTAGCAACCTTAAAGTAAGGGGAATAAATATCAGTTTGCTTTGGCCTGTAATGCTACGTATAGGTTTACGATTACCAACCTTATGTCAATATGAAAAAGGATAATAACATAACATCATGACTGTAATCCACGAAGGGTTAGGCATGGGTCTATTGTTAGACCCAAGCGCCAGTTATGTTTAAGGCACATTTAACAGAGGGCGAGACTATGGTGGCCATCAACCCGGCACAATTTCAAACATCCATAGTTGTTGCAGAAAAAATCCTGCTAAAAAAACCCTATAACAATGTGTCCAACCCGGGAATTAAAACCAAGACGCCATGCTCAGCAATCGCAACTGCGACCAATAGACCAACGAGGCAGTTCCACTCTAAAAATCAAGAAAATAACATATTACCTTTTTTTTTAAAAAAAAACGTTGCCCCACACTAGGAATTTCTCCTGTATCGTGGGTGCGTTCACAAACATTTAAACTCCACATACACAAATACCCAGACCCGAAACAACTATTTGTAGGCCATACAAATATTTGTTCCGTGCGGGGATCGAACCCGCGACACGCGGCGCAGCAGTCCAATCGCTCAGCCACTGCGCCAAAGGAAAGTGAAAGGACTATACCTTAGATGTATTCACATCGTCGACATTAGTGAAGGGATCACTCGTAAGAACCCGATTGCCAAAGATCCCAGATTTTGATAGCTTAATCCTGTCCCATCACTGATGTTCTCTATTTGAATTTTCTACTTTTCCCGGCAATTTTTCCGGGCGTTGCATCCCTAACTTTATTAACTTGGGTTGCCGAATCAATCGAGGCCTTTCGGCAAATAGATATTGGGCCAGTCTTGGATGGCCCGAAATCTTGGATTGGATTTTGTGTTGTACGTTTTTATGGGAGAGAGTTAAATGGTTCCGCTTCTTTTATATTATGATATACTTAGGGTTTTCTGTGTCGAGTATTATGCAAAGTTTTAACGTAGCATAATGTGATATCTTATTTTTTGTAGAGTTAGGCACAGATGTACTAATATTTACATACACACAATCACACATAATACAGACACAGACACGCATTTAATCTGTGACGCTTTAGTCCCGTAAAACAGAGAAGGATGATTCCAAATAAAGTTGATATGGAGAGAAGAATGATGATTATAAGAGACGAGAAGACAATAATGTCATGAAGAAGGCAGAGTAAAAAAAAATATATTTTCGAAATATTTTTTTTTCTAACGGGAAAAGGTTCCCCAGTATCAAAACATCATGGTCAAATAACCTTTTCTTAGTTCTCAGATATAATCACCTCAAAAGCCCACACATTTGTTTCCTGCAATATTATTTTCAGGCTATTGTAAACCTGAAAACATACAAAAAAAACCTGTACCCATTACACACAGAGATTTTAAAAAAAGGAACACAAAAGCCTATTCAGAACAGTAATTGGCGATCATTTTTTAAATGAACCGGTTCAGGTGAAATGCTGACCACTTACACGATTTAAAATATTATAAAGCGAACGGGCACTACATATTTTCTGAATACACGTAAGCTATTTATTATTTTAACCTTAGGAAGGCTGGTTTAATGGTCATGCTTCAAGTACAAATACAGATTTTCAGTAGAATATTTCTTTGCCTTTTTGGGTCATTAATTTCTCGTATGTTGTTGAGGTGTTCGGTAGCTCGGCTGCGGGTTGTTCGCAAGAGATACCGCGGCCTCGACATGAAGGGCTAAGAAGGAACATGGGTGGTTTTTAGTCAGTAGAAGTCTGACACTCCCTTTCGCTCTGCCCAAGAGCGGGAGGGGTTATTTGATGATTTACCACCCGCTAAAAAAAAAAAAGATAGGCTTTCGGTAGCTTGTGGCTAAATCATAACAGTCGCTTGAGTAAATCTTCAGGTTAAGCCGTGCTTGCCTAGGTTAGCCCGTGGATGGGTGACCTATAAGTTACCAATGTTCCTCCGGGACTCGGAAAGCACGTTAAGCAGTTGGTCTCGGCTGCCATTTGTAGATCTTTGACCGTCATTACAGGTAGTCAGTAGCCCGAAAGTCTGACAACCAGTTTCACCAAAGGGCAGGATACCCAAAGAATCGCCAGAATTAAGTGGCAATGGGCAGGGCACATTGCTCGCAGAACGGATGGCCGATGGGGCCGAAAAGTTCTGGAGTGGCGACCGCGAACCTGAAGACGTTGCGTTGGAAGGCCTCCCACTAGGTGGACCGATGACCTGGTGAAGGTACGTTACTAACTGGGTTGTGGAGGTCAGATAAGTAGTCCTTGTAAAATCCTGGTATTCAGCTGCATCTGGTAAGACTAGAAGCCGACCGCAAACTCGTTCAGAAAAGACTTGGCAGATGATGGATTTGTTAGGACAACTAAATTTAGACGCCATCCATCGCCAGTAATATCGTATCGTGTCGTATACCGTTACTTGTATGATGCAAATCACCTAAAAAATTGTTGTAGTATTCCATTGTAGAACATTGTACCTATAAACTTTTATGTTTATTTGCATTATTATTACAGCTAGTTTGTTCTCCCTTTTTTTTTTGATTTGTGGGAAATCATCAAATGACTCCTTCCGCTCGAGAGAGAGCGCGGTAGGGAGTGTCAGACAACTATTCTTTCGTCTCGTCTTCGTATTGGTTTTCATAGAGAGTGTTAGTATCTCTTACACTAACACTCTCTGTGAAAACCAATACGAAGTGTTGCCATGTTATACTAAAATGTATAGTGTGATGAGTCCCCTTGTGTCAACTAAATCCACTAAAAAAAACTGCCTCCGTGGTCGAGTGGTTCAGGCGTTTGCCTTGTGACCAGGTCGTCGTGGGTTCGATTCCCACAGGAAGCATACTTTGTAAAGTAGTTTCCAGTTTGGCTAGGACATTGCAGGATTGAATCACCTGATTATCTGCCAAAAGATGATTCTGTGCTTCGGAAGGCACGTATAAGTCGGTGGCTCGGCCGCCAAATGGCGGTCGTCGGTTTAGAAACTCTGCCATTCGGGGGGTGTTAGACCTTACTACCCACACAATAAGGAGGAGAGCAAGAAAATAAAGTGCACTTGTGGCGACAGCGACATCTATCGCAACACATGCGAACTAAATTGACAATTCCTACATCGCGCTATCAACATTATCCGCGACATTAGCGTATATAGAAAATCCCGACTTATATATGTCGGGCAGTTAGCCCACCAGACACGACACCCGTCTGGTCGGAGGATCCTCCCTTTTCTATGGGGGATGAGGAACTTTAGACCCTGTTCCTCATCACCCCCAAACACATTAATTTTTCTTGACTCGTCATACATTATAACGGCAGAAATTATGAATGACTGAAGTCACAGATGAATGAGTTTATTACCTGCAAGGTGAGAGTAACACAACACTTTCCGTGTGAACGACCTGCAAAGGACAAAGTGTTTTTATTTGGCAATTAGATCGTCTGCGGTGTTATTCGGCACTTTTTGTAGGAGCAGTAACGTTTCGATAAAAATATTATTATTGTTGCAATATTATCTATTACACCGTAGTGGCTGTCTACCTAATGTGAATGTGTTTATGAATGTACTAGCTTTTGTCCGCGGTTCACCTTTGGAAATATAAAAAATAAGACTTTCCATACGAACTTTCATCCCCTATTTCACCCCTTTGGGGGTTTAATTTTGAAAAATCCTTCCTGGGTGGATGCCTACGTCAAAGGAGGAATATGTGTGCAAAATTTTAGGATACTAGTTCAAAGGGTTCGGCCGTTTTTTTTTTTTGGCGGGTGGATAATCATCAAATAACCCTCCCTCTCTTGGGCAGAGCGGATGGTAGTGTCAGACTTCTACTGACTAAAAACCACCCATGTTCCTTCTTAGCCCTTGCGTCCAGGCCGCGGTATCTCTTTCGAACAACCCGCAGTCCCGACGGGAAGGGTTTGGCCTGTGGGTTGATTCTAGTTCCTCAGACAGTCAGCTTTGCCTTTTATATCTTTATACAGCATATATAATTCTACTGTACGTGTGTCTGTCACTGAACTCCTCCTAAACGGCTGGAGCGATTTGGATGAAACTTTCTGGAGAAATTTTCTTTCTTTCTGGATATTTAAATGGGTTCTTAGATGGTTTGAAAACACAATTGGACCCGGTAGGGCCAGCAGGTCCGCTAGTAATAATTAATAGATGTATCTATTTTACTACTGTATTATTATAATGTTTTGAGTCCACTGTGTGATTGAGCCCTATCTTGCGTTTAAAATGTTTTTTTTCCGTTTTTTTCAATGTTTCTTTCAAAAGATTCGATATTTTTTCCAATAAAACGGAAAAAACTGAAAGATTCCTGTTTCTTTTATGTTTTTCCGTTATTTTTTGTTATAAATTTATACTATTCCAAAACATGTCATTGACAATATTTTTTACCAAAAAAGCGATGAGGAGATATTCACAAAATAAGGCAAAATAATCTTCTATCAAAGCGTAGCCATTACTGCCATTCAGAGACGATTATAGGCCAATTATGAAGGCCTGTAGGCCCCCGATCAACCAATTACCACATTATTAATATGTTCTGAGTCTTTAAGACGGTTAAATGAGCAACAATTTTTTTTTTTTTTTAAACTTTGCCCCACACTAGGAATATCTCCTGTATCGTGGGTGCGTTTCCAAACATTCAAAGTCACATACACAAACACACCCAGGCCCGAAACAACTATCTGTAGGCCATACAAATATTTGTTCCGTGCGGGGATCGAACCCGCGACACGCAGCGCAGCAGTCCAATCTCTCAGCCACTGCGCCAACCGTGCCGTCGATGTCTTTTACCAATCCATGGGTACTATTATTAAGTAAATATATTGATATAATATACTCGTAACATCACATCTTTAATCTCTTTGTTAGGCAGAGGTGTAAGTACCCATTAGTTAACCCACATTTCACCAGTTATGTTTAAGTTCCATGTAACAGGGGACGAGCTTATTGCCATCAACCGAGCAAAAGTCCAGACTCCGTGGCTGCTAATGAGAAATTTCTGATGGAAAAATCCAATAACACTTAGCCCGACCTGAGAATTGAAACCATGGATCTCATGAACAGACATTATTACGAACATTAGACTAACGAGGCAGGAAATTAATTAATTACCACATAAATAATAATATGTTCCGAGTCTTTTTTTTTAATTTGGGACAAGCCCGCTACACTATTCCCAAACCACTGTAACTCCTGTTAGCCAGAATCAACAGTGGCGACCACAAGAAAAACGCCGAGACAATGAAGCTCGACGAAGTCCCAGGGAAACGATTTAACTGTCTTGGATCCCGCGACGAAATTAATCAGAAAAGAATAGCGGAGTAGTAGGAAAAACATAATTTCCACTTCCCTCCATATCAGCAGGAGACAGAACAGAACAAGGCCAATAGGCACACAGGGACGTAAACAACTGGAATAGGCCCAGTTGCCATGTTCTGAGAGTTCTTTAAGACGACTAAATAAGCAAAAAAAAAACCCTTACAATCCATGGGTAATTATATTAATGACACACGTATCCGGGAAAACGGAAATACCAAATGATAGTTAATTATTCTTACTGTACAATGTACATTGCCAATTTACTTATATAGAGTCTCATTTTTCTTCATTAAAACTGCATCGGAAAAATTCGTCTGCAATTTCGGTAATGATATTTTTTTGCCGACGACAATTTTGTTTTTGTATGACAGAGCTGTTTTATGCGATGAAAAAAATAATGACACTGCAACAGTTCTTGTCATTGTCCTGCCCTCTCATTTGGACCATTCACCGAGAATCACACACGCCAGACAAATGCTCGTTAAAAAGAGCGATAAAAATGATAAACGGATTTGCGGTGCAGCCACCCTATTCAAATCATCTGTTCGCTTACTTAAACTGAAGGGATAATGGTTATTTTATCTCGAAAAATGTCACAGAATTAAAAGCTGCCACTGATTTAATTAAAAAGTAATTTAATAAGTTTTTATAATTAAATTACATGAGGAGAGTTTCAGTACTAAAGTAAAATGTACTAATGCAGTAACTTATTAGTATTGTTATTTATTTCTCAATCAGACCACAGCGAGCTCCACTGAATTAGTAACAATACAGTATCGTAGTTTAAACGAGCCATATAATATATATAGGGTGTAAAAGTACCCTTAACGCAAACGAAAGGCACTTGTTCTCCCCACCACTGCGATAATTTTTTTGGTCTAGACTAGACCATACCTGGGAACCTCCTAGTTACGGAGATATGGGGGTCAAAGTTCCAAATTTTTCACAGCTGTTTTTGTAAATACTAGTTTTTCAGCTTATAATTTTACTTAAATTACCTCCATGACCCGTTTACTATTCAAAGCATCCACTAGCACAACGTTTTAATATTGCTACATTGAGTTTTATCGTAAAATGTGATATTTGACCAAAAAAAAGGTCTAAAAAAAGTCAGCAAAATTTTTTGCGTAGAGGTACTTAGTTTGATGTACAGAATGCTTGGTTGACGGCTGTGTGATGGGTTGATTTACACCCTGTATAGAAATCCGCAAGATGGTTAGGTTAGGTTAGATTAGGTTGTATGGCAGGCTTTGATTATTTTTAAACATACATAATTAAATCTAATCATACTAGCTTATGCCCACACTAACACAACCTGCCCTGCATTAACACACTCTTATCACGCAAATGTTCAGACTAGAAGAGACTTCCTTGGCTAAATTACTACAATTATGCTTACATTATACTAATATAAATATGAACGAAAAAAAACACTGATAAATAACGAATGAATCCTGAATGTGAATGAATTCTTGCGCTTTTCCTTCACATATAAAAACTGGCGAAAGACAATGGCGAAAAAGAAACGTGTAAGGAAGTGAGATCTGAAGAGCGTGCGGGCCATGGTATAATTATTTTACATATTTAGGACGAGAACCGAATAATACTGAATACGAAAGGTATCTCAATGAGTCCCTCGTTTAACATAACGTACTGTATAAATTACTGCGGTACTCAGAGATACTTAATGATTACTTAAGCCGTCACTTAGTAAAGATCTGACATACTTTTGTACGACAAAACTGTCAAAACCTTTACTAAGTGATGGCTTAAGTAATCATTAAAGCTCTCTGAGTGCAGCATTAGCCTATTTAGTAACTAATAACTAAAACAGTCCGGGTGCAATTAGTTAGCGCCCACACTAGCGGACTGTCTGCCAGGGCGGCTATTGATTGCAGGATATTGTAAAACTAAATCGTTTGAAAAAAGTAACCATGAAGTTTCTTGCCTGTTCTTCTCCATAGAAAACTCGAACCGTGCACTTTTTGACGTTTTATAAGTGCCCATTTGTAAGCATATCACTACATTATTATAAAACGAAGTCCTTCGCCGCGTCTTCTATCTGTCTGTTCGCAATAAACTCAAAAACTACTGCACCGATGTTTATGCTGTTTTCAGCAATGGATAGAGTGGTTCTCAAGAAAGGTTTTAGTTTATAATTTCCACGCGTGCGTAGCCGTGGGCATCAGCTAGTCTGAAGTGAAATGTTTTCATTTTGAAAATAATATTGTAAAAGTACTGTTTTACAGCAGTTTGACTTACGATATTTTTTCTTTTTCAGGTTCATCTGAAACACTTGGATCTATATACTAAAGGTAATTGTAATCTAGATTTATTAATAGAAAAGGCATGATAAAGTAGATAAAATTGATAACAATTATTTTACAAGAAAGACTTTAGAAATCAAAATTACAAACCCATTTTACAGATAATTCTCACTATGTATTAGGTTACACAAATTAGAAATTAAAATTCCAAACCCGTTAATGTCACAGAGTTCTGGTTTCAAATTATTGTCGGGTAAAAAGAAACGATCAGAAGATAATTATATCGTAGAAAAATGTTGGGATTGAGCATCAAAATAATTATGTCAGCACAGAATCGCTCTTTTCAATACTCCTGTCGTTTTCTGTCAATCAAAGCAGTCATTTTCTAGAGCAAGAAACAGAGCGTGCGAATGACAAGAAAGAAACACACATGTAAATCTTTGGTTTGATTTAATTTGATGTTTCTTTTATTGCTAGTCAGGTCTGCTCTTGACCCTTTTTTTTGCGGGTGGAAAATCATCAAATAACCCCTTTTTTTTGACGGGTGGAAAATCATCAAATAACCCCTCCCGCTCTTGGACAGAGCGAAAGGGAGTGTTAGACTTCTACTGACTTAAACCACCCATGTTTCTTCTTAGCCCTTTATGTCGAGGCCGCGGTATCTCTTGCAAACAACCCGCAGCGCCGACGGGCATCAAATAACCCCTCCCGCTCTTGGACAGAGCGAAAGGGAGTGTCAGACTTCTACTGACTAAAAAACACCCATGTTCCTTCTTAGCCCTTTATGTCGAGACCGCAGTATCTCTTGCGAACAACCCGCAGCCCCGACACTCTTGTCTTTTAAGGAACACTTTTTTTTTTTCCTAATTAGAGCAATTAAACAAAAGTCTTGTTTAAAAAAATAATCAATAGACTTCAAGAATCAGAGTAACCTTTTCTCAGTATAAATATCTTCCTACGACCACATAAATTTATACACTTCCAATTTTCATGGGTCTCTCTCGGCAGGAAAATTCCATACAATAAGCAATCAGCTTATACTGGAACTCTATAGCTTAATAGGTCGTCGTGTACCTACAATGTTATTTGACGCCTTTCATTACGACTGCGCGCTAATTTATTTCATTATCGTATTGTTCTGTTATTTACTTATCGAGAATCGTTTGTCTTTTTTCATGTTTGTGAAGTATTCAATTATTTTAATTTACATGCTTGTAGGTTTTGCATTTACATTGAGCTAGTGTAAAGGAATTTTCATCATCATTTACTTATCCCAGTTATGTTAGGGTCGACTTCCAGTATAACTTAATGCAGCTGAAAACCAGTAATGTACATGAAACGACTATCTATCTAACCTCCAGGCCCAAATAGTACTGGGTAAAACCATATCTCTTGACTGGTTGTCAGACTTTTGGGTCACTGACTACCTGTAACGACTGTCCAAGATGTACAAATGTCAGCTGGGACCACGAGCTTTCCGAGGTACAGCGGAAATTCGGTATGGTTCGGGAATGGGTGGTCACCCATCCACATACCAATCATGGTAAACGCGGCTCAACCTGAAGATTGATCCGAGTGGTTATCATTAGTTAGCCATGAGCTGCAGACAGGCAGGACTCAATATTAAGCGTTCCATCGCTTGTAGATAATTTACACTCCACGTCAGACTCATCTATAAATTTGATCTGAACAAGTTTTCTTTGCTTCAGCCAATCTTTTTCTGGAGTTTATTTAATCACTTCCAGGTCAGCCATAGCAATTTGTGTTCAGGAGGAAATTTTTCAGTTAGTGGTACAAATGGGTCGGGTAAGGAAACATTTAAAATAGATTAGTACGTTTTTGGTACTATTTGAGGAGTCGATCTCAATTTCAAACCACAGTCTGAAATAAATCGCTATGACATACGGCAGCAAGATGGCTTGGTTTCTATGTTAAAACTAAGAAAATGGCAACAGACGGCTATGTAGCCATCTTCCGAAGCTGTATCATAGAATTACCTGGCTTAAAACCAATCATGCATAATAGGAGATCGGACAAAAAAAAACTAATTAGTCCGTCAGATAGATTTAAAAAAAAAATTAACACATATTTTTTCAATTTTCACATAAACAAAAAATGAAGACGATACAGTGCTTCGAAAACTCGTGAACTCCTCGAAAACGTCACCATGTCAGTACATTTTTTACCTACAAATGGCGTCACAAACCCCACTCATGATCTTTGACGCGTTTTATCTTCGTCAATTTTTATTGGTTTGATAAAACAAAAAACTCGAATCCAATATTTTTCGATAATCTAACTAATGGACTAATTAGAATCATATTTTTTTGACTCAGTCCGATCCCCTATTGACGACGGACCTGAAACATCAAAATTCGCAATAAAAGACTTTAAAATAAATAATCATAGATTTAAAAGGTGGATATATTATACCAATCTTCTTATCATAACCTGTTAGCTTTAGCCCTCTTGGAAAACGTAATATAGGTTTCCCCATTCTAATTTAAACACCACCACAGCTATCTTTAATACATCATCACCTGGTAAAAATAGACATTCAATTATTATTTCTCCAATGACTATTAGGCTGCGTGCAGACCTGAGTTAAAACTGCCCTGGTAGCTTACCATGACGTCTTGCTGCCGCACTCAGAGAGCTTTAATGATTACTTAGGTCATCACTTAGTAAAGGTTTTGACAGTTTTGTCATAGAAAAGTATGCCAAATCTTTATTAAGTGAAGGCTTAAGTAAACATTAATTATGTCTGAGTATCGCAGTTAGAGTAGTATTGTTTATCAGTATTCTAGTTGTTAACGTGCAATGACTACCTGTTGTCATTTAATAACATCAATATACCTATAAGGAACAAACCCAAAATAGGGATGTTTACTGACTAAAAAAATATGATTCTAATTAGTCCGTCTGTTAGATTTTCGAAAAATATTGGATACGTACTTTTTGTTTTATCAAATCAATAAAAATTGACAAAGATAAAACGCGTCAAAGATTTCAGTGGGGGGTTGTGTGTGACGTCACTCACCGGTAAAAAATGTCTTGATGTCTTAGAATATGACGTCACTCGAGTTTTCAAAGCACTGTATCATCTTCATTGTTTGTTTACTTGAAACAAGAAAAAATACATGTCCAATATTTTTTTGGAAATCTATATGACGGACTAATTTTTTTTTTTTTGTTAGCTACGCCATTGTTTTTGACTTCATGTTAACATAACGTTTTAAATATTATCCATGATTAATATTGTACCAACCCGCACTGGGCCCGCGTGTTGGATTATAATCCACCTCTCTCTGAGCACCGATCAGCATATTTAAACCACGTTTATGAGCTCTCAATATTCCACAACATCGATGATATTGACACCCCTTGAATGTCCACACCGGTTAGATGTACTGATCGCATTCAGTTTCATTTGTCAAAATCGATGAGTCACAGACATAGATATACCTAGCTAACAAGGGTATAACGATCCTGAAAACTAAGCCACAAAGCATTTTTTGACTACCTACTATGATGCCTTAAGAACTATTTAGTTACTAAACTAGCTTTTGTCCGCGGCTTCACTCGTGTGAAAATGACGATTTTCTTTTGAGTTATACAAATCACTAGCTGATGATCGTGGCTTCGCCTGCATTAAGTTATATAATCTGTGCAGTCAGTAGTTTTTGAGTGTATCACGAATAGACAGACAGACGCGGTGGAGAACTTTGTTTAACAGTGTAACGTAGTTGTTTAAAAAAATAGCTTGCTGCTGTAATTACCTCGTTTAGTATAAACTACTTAAGCTGGGCACGCGAAGTATGTGCTCTTATGTTATCTAGTTACGTATATTATATATCAATGATGTAACTCTTGTGTGAACACCACCTTTATATAAATAGGCAAGATTTATAGTCAATATATTGGAATCGAGTGTCGAAATATTATTTATTTACGTAAAGCTTTGATGATTCACATATCAATCGCTATGATATTCCCGTTACAATCAATCTAGTGTAAATTAGTTCGTTTCGTGAAATTGATGGATTATATTAATATGTCTCTGAGATATAATAATTTGATTAATTAATTATTAAACATGATTAATTATAGTGTTGAGTGCTGTGAATTATTAAACTGGCTTGTAATTTAGGCCTTAAATGTAAGGGATTATTATTAGCTTTTGTCGCTGATTAGGCGAATATTTTAGATTTTTCTCTCTTTTTCTAACCGATTTAAAAAAAAAGGAGGTTCTCAATTCGTCGGAATCTTTTTTGGTGTATATTCACCGATTATTCGGAGACGCCTGAACCGATATAAAAAAATATTTCTTTGTTGGAAAGGAGATATTCCAAAGATGGTACCATGATGAAGAAATCAGGATCTGATGATGGCATCCCAGAGAAATCGAAGGCATCTCTCAGTTTTTATAGCTACGTATTACGTGTTAAAAAAACGAAATCAAACAAACAAATGTCACCGACTTCAGAAGCTGATTTTTCTTCTGAAGTTTATTTTTCACTTTTTTGTATTTTTGCTTTTTCACTTTTTGTGTTTTTCAAGTCGGTAAAAAAGTTTTAGTATCTAATTTGCCAAGATTTAGCGGGCGAGGCCGCGGGCATCAGCTAGTGCTATCTAAAAAAGAAAAGGTTGATCAAGTGATCATGCTACTCCCACTGATAGAACCGTGACTTGACACATGCCGCTAAACTAATAAATACGTCAATATCAGATTAAGTGCTCATTGAGATAAGCACAAATTGAGCGATAATAAATCCACTTAATTTGCTAAGGGTTTGCGGTAGCAAAATGTCACAATCAACGAAGATTATTAAAAAAATTGTGGCCCAGACAGTGTTTGAATAACCGCGATTAAATATGCTTTTTTTAGGTATATGTGCGATGAGTTTCACCTCCTAATCACCTTTTTTGCGTAGTTGTATAGTGGTCGCAAACGCGACTGCTGTGCATAAGGTCGTGGATTCGATTCTCAGGTCGAGCAAAGTAGGTAATAGGTATAGGTAATTTGTGCTCGCTTAAAGACAAATAGGCTCGCCCCTATTACATGGGACTCAAACATAAACGAAAAAATGTACAGCCATGTACGTCTCTAATTCTTCAAGGATTAGAGAGAAGTGTATCTAATTATGACACCCATATTTCACCAGTTATGTTTAATTTCATGTAGTGTGGAGGAGCTCGTGGCTTGATAATAACTGCCACTCGATCTTTAGGTTGAGCCGCGCTTGCCTGGGTTGGTCTGTGGATGGGTGACCGCCCATTACATACCGAGTTTCCTCCATGCCTCGGAAAGCACTTTAAGCTGTTGGTCCCGGTTGCCATACCAAGATCTTTGGCAGTCGTTACAGGTAGTCAGTGACCTGAAATCTGACAACCGGTCTTTCCAAAGGTTGCGGTGGAGGAGTAATGGGCTAGCTCACCGTCGGTCCATCTTATGACGACCGCCCGTGTCGACGGTTCGTGTTCCACGCGCGCCTCAAAGAGATATCAGCAACATGGAAGGGGCCCGCAAGGGCCGACGCCCGTCAGGGCTGCGGGTTGTGCGAAAGAGATACCGCGGCCTCGATACAAAGGGCTAAGAAGGAACATGGGTGGTTTTTTGTCACTAGAAGTCTGACACTCCCTTCCGCTCTGCCCAGAACGGGAGGGGTTATTTGATGATTTCCCACCCCCAAAAAAAAAAAGGCCCTCTTACTTGGCTTTAAATGCTGTCGAGAAATATCTTTCAGGCAGAGGAAGGGGTTTCTCCCAATACAACAGAACTACTTTTTCAGATTAGAGGCTATTGTTAGGTACCAAAAGTAAAATTACGTAGGTACTCATAAATCTAGACGCTTATGAAACTATCCAATTTTGTACCAGAATATGAGTGCAATGCGGTAGGTATTCCGAGTCGCTAAGTGATTAGGCTATGCTACGTTGAAAATTTAAAATAAAGCTCTAGAGATTGCAAATCTGTTTTTTTTTCCAGAACATTACCTAAACAGACTTCCTCGTTGATCTAGCAGTCGCAAGCGTGACTACTAAACATGAGGTCCTGGGTTCAATTTCCGGGTCGGGCAAAGCGTTATTGGGTTTTTTCATTAGAAAGTATAAAGCAGTCTTTTTTTTTTTTGGGTGTGGGAAATCATCAAATAACCCCTCCCGCTCTTGGGCAGAGCGGAAGGGAGTGTCAGACTTCTACTGACTAAAAACCACCCATGTTCCTTCTTAGCCTTTGCGCCGAAGCCGCGGTATCTCTTTCGAACAACCCGCAGCCCCGACGGGATCTGAAGCAGTCTGAATTTAGGACTGGTTGATGGCAACAGATTCGATGCTGATGATAGTTATTACCACGCGATAACTAAAATTCAAATGTGCTTCTATGATAAATCTAACTACAAAATAAATTATTTTTTTTCTAAAAAACGTTCATTATTTACCAAAAAATTTGAATTTCTAACTCTCTCACCAAAATTGTCGACCACAAATTATTTCATCCACTATATTTGGGTTCAAAAAATTTTGTTAGACTTCTAATTTTTTCAAAACAAAAAGAGAGACGTAATTCCAAGCCTTATTAGAGAATTTATCTTTTAAATTTTATCTCGGGCAAAACAAAGTTGGCCCAAAGCTCTGATAACATCTCATTTTACCGTTTCTGTTTTAAATTCGCTTTAATTTGTGTCTAAAGTTGATTTAGTCTGAGAGTTTGGGTCAATGTTTTAACCTAGAATCGTATATTTACTTATCTCCTTGACTAACGTCAATGTTTGAATCTCAAGCGATGGAAATTCTGTCTATTGATATTTCACTTCATAAGCTTGAACGCAATCAAAATCTTAGATTCAGTTTGGCGTCATTTTTTATTTATTCATCTTCCAATTTACACTTAATTTGAATATGTTAACTACTTGAACTGAACTGAGTATAGTTCATTCATCATCATCATTCTCTTGCCCTTATCTCATTTTTTTTTAAATTAAAAAAAAGTAATGTTGCCCCACACTATTAATTTCTCCTTTATTGTGGTTACGTTACAAACATTTAAACTCACATACACAGAACACCCACCCACCCATTTGGGATCGGTGCAGTCTGTCTTTTTCTTCTATACTTCTCTATTACTTGCATCTCATCAGACACCTCCTTTCTTGCCATATTACCCATCATGCATTGGTCTTTCGGTGTACATGACCATCTACCACTACAGCTTGCAAATTTGATAATAACTAAAAAAAAATATTTATTTTACACTAGCTGATGCCCGCGGCTTCACAAGCGAGGTCGTCGGTCAAATTATATATAAAAAAAAAAAAAATTTTATTTCAGACATTTTGGTCCATAACAATTATCTGTTACATTTAAAAATTAGGACATTACATTACAACATTAAAAACTTTACATTTAATAATTGCATTCAAAAACACTTAATACTTTACTTTAAAATAATTACATTTAAATTTTTTATTAAAATACTAAAACCTTCCTCGTGAACCACTCTATCTATTGGTGAAAATAAGATGAAAATCGGTGTAATAGTTTTTGGGTTATTCGCGAACAGACTGACAAACGCGGTGGAGTACTTTGTTTTATAATATGTGATGCATTATACGGCACTATTGACGCAGTGGCTGAGCGATTGGCAGCTGAGCCTGTGTCAGGGGTTCCCCGCACGGAATATATATTTGTATGGCCTTCAAGTAGGTAGTTGTACTGGGTTTGGCTGCTTGCGTATGTGAGTTTAATTATTTGCATATTTTAGGCACCACGATACAGGAGAATTTCCTAGTGTGAGGCAAAGGTTTATTATATACTAGTTGTTGCCAGCGGCTTCGCCCGCTACAACTCGAAAATTATCCCACGGGAAGATAAAATCGGGATAAAAACTATCCTATGTGTTAATCCAGGTTATAAACTATCTGTGTACCAAATTTTATCCAAATCCGTTCAGTAGTTTTTGCGTGAAAGAGTAACAAACATCCACACATCCATTCTCACAAACTTTCACATTTATAATATTAGTAGGATTACTACACATACATACATATGACACTATGACACAATACTTATAGTGATTGGTATTCAGCTGCATCCGTTAAGACTGGAAGCTGACCCAAACATAGTTGGGAAAAGGCTAGGCAGATGATGATGTTTTGACACAACGTCAGACTGAAAGACGTCATAATTATAGTCAAAGATTTTAAAACAATTTTTTGCCAACAGTATCATAATACAACTTGCCATCGACAACTCTTGTTACAAAACATTAGTAGGTCCTAAAACATAAAGTTTTTACGAACGCGAACGTGCCAACAAAAAAATACACTGTTGACTTATATGCTTATCGACACGAAAACAAATGAATATCTATTACGATCGTCTTTTATTTTATTTGAGAGTCACGACTTTCCGTGGTAAAGGTGTTTTTGCTTGGATTTTAGGGGAATTTCTCAGTAGCCACGGAGTCTGGATTTATGCTCGTTTGATGGTAATAGGCTCGCCCCTATTACACGGGACTTAAACATAACGGGTAAAATGTTGGTGTACTATTACGTACATGTACTATTATCTTATAGGGAAACCCAACACGTTTGATAGATGGTATTTCTTTGAAAAAGTATTCAAGCTGGATATAAATGGACGCAATATTGTCACAAAAATGATTATTTTCTTGAAAGGTTACTTTTTCGCTCGTGTCTGAATGATTACCGCCGCCTATGGATATCCACCAAAACGTTTAGCCTGTTTTTGTTATGTCTCAAACAAAATTTTTGACTGCTAGACGGTCTAGTGATAGCAAGTGCGACTGCTGTGGACGAGGTCCCAGGTTCAATTATCAGGTCGGGTAAATTGTTTTTTTGGTTTATTTAGTACTCCCACATTACGCCAGGTTTGTTTAAGTTTCGTGTAATAGGGAGCGAGCCTATTGTCATCAACCGGGGCATACATCCAAACTCTGTGGCTGCTACGGAGAAAATTCTGACCGAGAAATCTAATAACTTTTAGCACGACCTGGAAATCTAGCTCATGCTTATCATTCCCTAGCGACCGCTACACCAGCAAGGCAATGTTGTAATAAGTGTTACTATTTCACAATTTCTCATCATAAGTCTCAAAACATCGGCGAGGTTTCCACTGTACAATTCACAGTATAATCAATATGACCAACAAACCAGAAACTATTGCCTCCCTCTGACTGGCGTGTCAATAACTTCGCTGTTCCCAACGATTCGGGACACTGCCGATACGCCCATACAAAACCATTTATTATCAATCGTTATCTGTGCTGTTGTCAGTTACTATTCATTCATTGTTGTAGTCTTGCTGGCTATATCAATACCTTTAGGCTAAAAGGGCGAAACTATTATTTTTGCCAAAATGAGACTTTAATGTGGTCATACTTGGTTCTAGTTTCGATTGGTATACTTATAATTTAGATATTCGCAGAAAAGTGGTAGTACAAACAATATTAATTGGATCGCTAAACATTGATTTTCTTTAAATTCAGGTCGTAAAAAGAAATTTACTTTAAATGTTATTCTACGATGTTCTTTATCTCAAAGTTCTAGAAACTTTTGCAGTTTGCTCCTGCAAAGTCGTGTTTTGGTGGATACGCCCTTTTAGCCTAAAGGTTAAGAGTACACCCATACCATATAAAAAAAAAGTATCTTATCTATATTAACGTTTAATAGTATTAAATCAATAAGGAATAGATAGAGATGGGTGTATGTGGTCGAAAGAGATGGTGATATTGCTGAGAGATCTAAGATTGAAATGTTAATTAGGATTCAGGAATTCATTAAAAATGGTAACGAGATTGCTGAATTTGAAATTGAAAGAAGGTCGTTCGTATTTTGTTGTAGGAACATGTTTTATGTTGCCAGAAACATTATCCCAACAAAAGTGTATAGAATTTCCATCTGTATCATGTTTCCGCAACATGTATTTAGAAGTTATAAAATTGACAATTTATGACAAAGAGAAATGAGAGAAAATTTTGAAAGCTCAAAATGTTTTTTTACTTCTCTTTTGTTTTCGGCTTGGCATAGTATCATCATCATTTCCCATGCGTCTCAGATCCAGCGGGTCCCTGCAACCTTGACCAGGTCATCGGTCCACATAGTAGGAGGCCTTCCAACGCAATGTTCCGGTTCACGGTCACCACTCCAGAACATTTCGGCCCCATCTGCTATCCGTTCTGCGAGCAATGTGCCCATTGTGTCCACTGCCACTTAAGTTTGCCAATTCTTCATTCATAGTGAAGAGATTGCTAAATTGTATTTGTGCGTGCAAGATTTAAAGTCTGCTTGGTTTTGATAAGAGTCTGTCCACATCCTCGAAAGTCGTGGACGGCGTCTGGCTGGGCGGTCGACCTTCGGCGATGCGACTTGCGACAAACGACACACATGCTTCATTAATTTGTTCTCTCTGCAAGACGCTACGTGTGTCTTCTGGAAATACCTTCAGTTCAGTCCAACGTTAAATTTTCTAACATGTGGTGCAACCTTAGAATGACCGATGGGTTTCTGACGACCAGCTTCGTGATTGATGATCTTACAAGACGTAACCAAACGACTGACGATGCTCGACGAACAATCAAGCCAAGCAAACCCAGTTTAAGCGGACATCTCATTATACGGGAAATCTATATGAAGCGAAGCCATGTAATACTGGTGATTTTAGCTTGACATGTCGCCGTGTTCTACCTACTCGTAGCGACCATAAAATACAAAAGTTTGAATGACTATGGAAAATTGTTACATGTAAATTGTGGATGAGTTAGCAAAAAACATATTGATTTGATTGGCGACTTCCTATCGATTTCTGAAATGAACATTTTGGGTGAATCACTTTTTCGAACTCTTCATAACATGAAAGAAGAGATAGATAAAATATTATTTTATCTGTTAATGTCATGAACTCATGACGTTGATACAATAATTTTTTTGCCAAGAAGTTTTTTATTTTTCCCTTTTTAGTTGTTCCCAAACAAATAATAGGTTTTATTTATCCCCAATAAATGGAACATTACATAATATCTTACTGTCCAAATCTGGGTGTACACATCTGCGTACCCCCTCAGATCATACAGGCGTAATGTTACGTCATGATGTTGTATAAACAATAAACATCCAAGCGATTGCAGCAATGATGACAGATTTGCCGTCTATTTTTGAAGAGTTCTATTGTATATCTCCGAAGATCAGGATCAGATCTTCACCAAATTTAAATGGGACCACCTCAGAAGTATACTCTTTCAAATAAAAAAAGAATTTTGAGAATCGGTTCACAAATGGAGGAGAAATCAGGTAACATACATAAAAAAAAAAAAAAAAATACATACACACGAACATATAACCTCCTCCTTTTTTGAAGTCGGTTAAAAAGGCAAAACATGCAAACGTCAAGGGAAGCTAACTAAAGAATCTGACGAGCTCTCAAAATTAAAAATAAATATAGCGCCGTAAATATTATATGATAATAAATAATGTTGTAGTAACCTTTGTGGAAACTATATTTTCGAGCCGTTTGGGGTTGAAACTCTGGGGCCGTGGGGTCCGAGTATTCTTAGCCTGTTCAAAAGAAATTTCAAAATGCTTAGTTGACGCTTCTCGTGAACCAAGGGCTGCAGGCTTTTACCTTGGCCAGAGGCTAAGTGTTGCCATACAACGTGGCAATGCTACCAGTCTTTTGGACACATTACCGGCTGACAGCGTTGAGAATTAGTTTAATAGTTTTTAATTAATGCATACTGAATACGATGTATGACCTGCTTAGTTAATCGTAGTATAGTTAACCGTGAAGCTAGATCGATGATCCAAAGAATCAAAACGTGCATTATTCCACAAATAATTGAATATAACAATTTATATTCTAAAATAATAAATTGTAACCCAGTACCGTACGCACTTAATAACAATAAAACTATACCTCGACTTCTTATTAGCCAACTGAATATATTATTATCACACCATAACCTCGGTTTCCTATTGGTCATTTAAATTTATCACACCATAATCTCATCTTCCTATTGGTCAGTTGAATACATCACATTCTGTTCAAATTCATCGCTTGCGGTGTTATCAACCGCTTAAATTAATTGTCAATTAAATGAATTAATAGCTTTTGAACGTCCAGATTATCCTACGATTTATAGTAATTGAGAGAAATAAAACACACGGAAGGAATTAAGCAATTTTTCACTTACTGCGTTGGAATTCTTTGTTTAAATATCTTTTTGTAATTATCTAACATCTTATTTAAATAATCTTTATGGAAATAGGTTAATTATTACGTTTAAATAGAAATAAATACTTAAATATTCGTTTTAGTCATGAATAGTTCTCTAATACAACGGAAATACAAAGGTTCTCAGGACCGGTCTAGAACAAAATTTTGACAATGACGGGGTATACAAGTGACTTTAGGGTTCCTTAAGGGTACTTTTACACCCATTATGTCAGTTTTACAGAGTAGACAAAGATCCAGCCACTTCCATAGACCATTTCCAATTGGCCATTCAATAGTTTGCTTAAAGCTTTAAAAATACAAGATGGCGGTAGCGCTGTGGTATCATCGTGACAAATAGTGCAGCCTCAGAGTGTTTACTTTCGATACACAGCGCGCATTCAATTTCCGCAGCGGCAGCAGGACAAAATGATATGAGCTTAGCTTACTGATATCAGTGGATTTTGCGGAGCCATCTAGAATATTCTATGGGGTTCGGTTTGCCACTGTAGAAATAATCTGGGCTGGTAAATGGGATTTAAAATCAAAAGTCATTTATTCAAACTAGGCTGATAATCAGCACTTTTTGAACGTCAACATTTATTTACAAGAGACAGTCCCCCAAAACGCCCACCCTTCGACACTGCCAAGTGTTTTAGCTGGGAAGAAGAAGTGGCGGAACAAACTCCCCAGCAACACCATCTGTCTACCAGTTTAGAAGAACCAGACTCACTGCAATGTAAGTAATAAAGTTAAAATTACGATTCCCCGATTTACGAAAAAAATATAGTCCCTGAAACAAAATATAGTCTTCCATCTGCAGGATATGCCCCACCTCTGCTTCCACCTATCTTGCACAAACACCTGCGCCTTCCAGTTGTTTTTTTAATGAAATGAGTCTTCTCTTGACCTCAATTTTGTCCTGAGGACAGAGATGAGGTCGACGATGGAACGAGTTAACCCAAAAGAGGTCTATTAACTCTCGATTTAAATAGATTGTTGTCATATAAACACCGACGCAGGCAGGGAATTCCACTCCTAGACTCTACGCATAATAAAAGATAAACACAGCTCTTCGTGTGAATGTGTGGAACATGGACAAGGTATTGGGTCATCATCATCATCACAGGGACTCAGGCCTCCTCTCTAGGAAGGGATGGTCTATAACCCACCATACAGGCTCAGTGTGGGTTGGTAGATGTCACATGTCTTCGAATTTTGGTTCTAAGACATGCTGGTTACCACACGACGTTTTCCTTCACCGTTTTGAGAGCAGTAGTAATGAAATAAATTACACAAAGTAATACGCCTGCCTTGGTTTGAACCCAGGACTTACTGTTCGTAAGTCAAGGCTACTACCACTGGGCTACCGCTGCTCTCCCTAGGGCTCCCAGGGAATTGGGTAGTCAGATATAAAACAAATCCGTCGACAAGCAATTACAAAGATAAGAACAATGTATTGTTGGGAATAGTCCAGAAATAACAATTAGTATAGACTCGATTAAGGTTTCATGTACTAATTAGTAGAATGAGGCCATTTTAAGAAATGCTAAGACAGGCGAAAGCACTTAGAAGAACAACGTTTTAGGGAGACAAAATTGAATCTCATACATAATAAATTTCATCATCATGGGCAATTATTTATGAAATCTGGGAGTAAGACCAAAATAATTGAAATAATTCTCAAATATTAGTTTATAATCAAAACTTCACTTTATACTAGAACCCAAGTCGTCGAAGAACAGAAATAGAGGAACTTTTTTGTGTGTTTTGTATGGTAATCATTAAACGAATAATAGACGATGTTTAACTAGGGTTCCGTTACACAATCCTGTGCTTAGGTTCAGCACAATATTTTCAACATGATCTGCTTTGAAAACAAAATAATGACTGTCAACATATTTGCGGTAAATACAGAAAATTACAATATTTTCAATTTATTAATTTTTTTCCTTATAGTTTTACTGAAAATGCTTAGTATCAGGTCGAAGTTTGGATTCGTGCCAAGTTAAGGCCAATAATTGGCTCGCCCCCAATTACATGGAGCTTAAACATTACTGGTGGAAATTGGGTGTACCTGGTGTACTATAGTTAAGCCTTACCCTTTGGACTCAGTAAAAATAAGACCTTGAGAACACAACAGGCGCGAGAAATTAACTTGCGGGACACCAATCATGTTGAGGATTACCTAGTCACAATTCATACTCGAGGTACCAGATCGGTCCCTGAATCGATGACAGAAATACAAATATCAAAGAACCAAGACACAAAATCTATCTTAGGTACACTTCAATTTGCAGAACAAAAGAAATAGGCGAATCAAAACCATACTATGAAATAATGATGTCTAGCCTCCTCCATATTGGATTTCTTGTGATTCTCATACAGCTTTAAGAGCACTCTTTGAATCAAAGCAAATATGAACACATCTAATTTATTGAAATCGGTTCAGTGGTTAAAGCTATACAATCTTACCAAACATTTGATCTCGAATTATACACTTGCTTTTTCTCTCGGCTGCATTCGTGTGGCACTCAACAAATTATGATCACTCGGAAACGTTTTCTTTCTTTCATCTTTATCGTGTAGTCCCTAACCTGGTGTCCGAGCTTTTATGTCTCGCATTGGCCTTTTTTTTGGAGTTTGGGAAATCATCAAATGACTCCTCCCACTCTGGGCAGAGCAGAAGGGGGAGTGTCGGACTTCTACTGACTAAAAATCACCCATTTCCTTCTTAGCCCTTTGTGTCCGGATACCTCTTTCGAACAACCCGCAGCACAGAGAGGCGTCGGCCCTTGCGGGCGCCTGCAATGTTGCTGACATCTCTATGGGCCTCAGAGATTGGCATTACATGCCTTAAGGAAACAGGGCGAAGTCAACGTATACGTAGAGTTTTATCAATAGAATTGTGAAGCTATGAATTGGAGAAATATGAAAATAAAGGTTATTTTTACTGTGAGTAATTAACGGTATTTGAGTATTGATAAGAAATATATGAATGGTAATCTTTAAGTGGCTAGTTTGACAGCATAAGATTGAGATAGCAAAATCTATATATATAAAAGAAAGTCGTGTTAGTTACACTATTTATAACTCAAGAACGGCTGAACCGATTTGGCTGAAAATTGGTAGGGAGGTAGCTAGGAACCAGGAGAAGGACATAGGATACTAGGTAGGGTAGTAGGTAGGGTAGTAGGTAGGGTAGTAGGTAGGGTAGTAGGTAGGGTAGTAGGTAGGGTAGTAGGTAGGGTAGTAGGTAGGGTAGTGGGTAGGGTAGTATGTAGGGTAGTAGATAGGGTAGTAGGTAGGGTAGTAGGTAGGGTATTTAGTTGGTAAGTAGGCAGGTAGTGTGTAGGAAAAAAGGCATAACAACGCATGCGGGTACAGCTAGTATCAATATAATAGTGCAGTGTATCAGTCATTTAAACAAATTGTCGATTGTCGTCTCTTAAAGCAGATATAATACTATAATTTATTACGGTTCAACTGATATTTATTCTTACATTTTAAATGATCACGCAGCGATGCGGAATACAATTCAACCTAGATGCGAACTTGTCTAAACTAAACGGCAATAAGGATGTTAAAAAAAAAATATGATTCTAATTAATCCGTCTGTTAGATTATCGAAAAATATTGGATACGTATTTTTTGTTTTATCAAATCAATAAAAATTTACGAAGATAAAACGCGTCAAAGATTTGAGTGCGGGGTTGTGACGTCACTCACCGGTATAAAATGTCATACTAATGTCTTAGAATATGACGTCACACGAGTTTTTAAAGCACTGTATCGTCTTCACTGTTTGTTTACGTGAAAAAAGAAAAAAAAGACGTGTGGCACTCGAGACTGCCGCGGTAAAGCTATTGCATAGCATTTTTTATCAACTTATGCAATTATAATTATTTATTTATTTTATTAATGCAGTATTTTTTTTCGTTTGTTTTTTTTTTCTTTGATATTAATTCAAGTTACACTTTGAGCGTGGTGACCGATAAAAAAACAATATTTTTTCTTTTATTAAATAAATGAGTGTTAGGTTTTTTTCGTTACGGAATTTCTGGATTCGGTCCCCACGCTCAAGGCCCGCGATAGAAGCTATGCAATAGCTTAAAAATACGTGTCTAATATTTTTTGGAAATGTATCTGACGGACTAATTAGATTTTTTTTGTTAACTACCCTATTTGGATGAGTAATCATTGTTACTCATCCAAATTGTTGTTTATTATATCAACTGGGTTGGTTTCCAGTCTCATCGGAAGCAGGTGAATACCCGTATATTCATGGAGGGATGGTCTGACCTCTGTTACCCAGATCAAATCAAATCAAACTAGCCATTTATGTCCCACTGCAGGGCAAAGGCCTCCCTTCCCTCTTTCCACTATTATGTTACCCAGATAGTATACTGGGTAATATAATATCCCTTTGGTAAGACTGGTTATTAGATTTTCGGGTCACTGACAACCAGTAACAACTGTCAAAGATCTACAAATGGTAGCGGGGGCCAACGACTTACTCATACGAGTACTATTGACTCACGTCCATCATACATCATTAAAGATGCATAAATATCAATTTATTCATTTTTAAGCAGTTCTTTGACTCTCAATTTGTCATCTTTCTGTGATAACTCCGTTACCAACCAATTAGCTTAATGATCTGTTTTTCACGATTTTTTAAAGACTTCAAAATCTAAATAAGTACGCTGTGTTCGGTCTTTTACGTCCGAAGATTGTACTGTAACTGCTTCTTATTAGTTCTTAACTTAAAACTACACGGTAATAATATAGTCTTTAAAGAATTTGCATTCCCTTTGTATTTACCTTTGTTATATTTTGTTTGTCAAGGTTGATATTCGGTTGGCTGCTTGCCTCGTTCGTTACGGTACTGACTAGTCTCTGTCATTTCCATGACTATAGAAATGTATTCCATGTAATTGTCAGCATTAGAATATTACTTAAACAAATATCAGCTTTATGAATGCGTGAAATTAAGTTAATTTTCGAATGACTAACTGACTGATGAAATCGACATAAAAAAATTAAAGTTGTAGAGTAAACTGAACGTAATATGTGGGTAATAAAACAGTTTTTTAAAACCACTTTTTTTTTCACGTTTGTAAATTGTGTTCAAAACTCAGGTAACGTTGGCCACATTCATTTGATTCTAAGAAATATTTGTGCCCAGTTTGTTTATCAATGTTTGAAAAGTAT
This sequence comes from Diarsia brunnea, assembly GCA_949774965.1. NCBI lineage: Eukaryota > Metazoa > Arthropoda > Insecta > Lepidoptera > Noctuidae > Diarsia > Diarsia brunnea. Next base: position 13,039,137 of record OX459019.1, on the reverse strand, counting down.
AATTCCTTTTGCTCGAGTTAAAATGAATTAGTTTTTCCTGTCAAAAATAAAAACACTTAATGTAGCCCTAGCTAGACCAAAAATGAGCGTTACAGGATAATGTTTCTAGATATCCACGTGCTGCTTAAATCACACAGCAATTCATCATCATCATTATTTCAGCTGAAAGACGTCCACTGCTGGACATGGGCCTCCCCAAGTGTTGCCACATTGACCCGTCCTGTGTATCTCGTATCCAGCGGATTCCCGCAACCTTCTCCAGGTTTTTTTTTTTTTTTTTTTTATTGGACAAGCCCGCCACACTATTCCCAAACCACTGTAACTCCTGTTAGCCAGAATCAACAGTGGCGACCTTCTCCAGGTTATCGGCCCATCTAGTGGGAGGCCTTCCAACATAACATCTTCTGGTTCGTGGTCACCACTCCTGAAATTTTCAGCCCCAACGGCCACCCATTCTGCGAACACAGCAATAATAATATAATTAATAATTACATAAGATCACGTCTGTTATTCCTGGGGCTAGATAGAGGAGCGGCACCTGATGCAAAAATCCAATAATACTTTGTCCAAATTGGATCAAATCCACACTTTTCATAAAAACGTCCACATTTAGAGGCCATACTAATGGATGATGCATTAAAGGAGAAAACGTGTTGCGCCAACCCCAAGCAACTTGGGACAAGGGCAGGAAAATGATGACTGCAGATGATGATATTTAATCATTCTCGAAATCACAAATAAATGCCAAAAAACAAGCATAAGAAAAAAAAACTAATTCCGTCCTTTGCCTATCAATACAACTGACATATCAAACTATACAGCTGACATGATGAGTTCATAACATTTTTTTGACGCCCGGAAGCATTTAAAATTTTTAATAAAACATCCATCAAGAATCGATGTAAACTGGTTATTTTTAAGAAAAAATTAAGATTTTTTACTAAGATCCTGGTCATTGTTAATTACTACAGCGTCATTGAATGGTGTGAGATGAGGCCGAGTAAGAATATCAATGATCTGACTTGTTTTTACTGACCCGGAAAGCAAGTGTAAGTTTTTTTTTCGATAAACTGTTATGTAAGGAGCGTACTAGAATCCGCAAGTGTTATATGGAGACCTTTTTATAAGAAATATATTGACATGATCGAATTTATTCAAAGTAAATTTATTAACTATCTAAATTATAAAACCAAAGCTGACATCGTAAATTACCCGGACTCCTGTCAACACCACAACTTAAATAATCTGGAAGAGAGACGGCAATTAAATGAAATGGTGTTATTGCACGACCTACTTAATAATAAATTTGACTGTCCACAACTGCTCGGCAAAATTCAGTTTAACGTCCCACTCAGGCGTACCAGACATACCTCCCTGTTAGCAGTCCCTTCGGCCTCCACCAATTATTTAAAGATGTCGCCCTTTTTGCGTCTACCCGCATTATACAATGACAAATTCCCTTCACTCGACCCCTTCAATACTACACGGAACCGTCTCAAAAAAGAAATAATTACAATCTTGGAGCAAACGCGTGTTGCTCCATCCCCCTGCTGGTGTCAGTGAGGCAGTTAGTCACAAATAGACATACACAATATCATCGCACACATTCACAGACACCCACACCGCACAAACACCCGTACACATACACGCACACACAATACATTTAGAGTCACTCTTGGCCACCTTACCTTATTTAACTTTTTTGTGTACTTCGTAATTGGCGTATTGTTTTGTAATAATTTTAAGTTATTTTACTGTAAGCTGTGAAGCTACCTTTCACAAATAAATAAATAAACTTGGACTCAACCATAATCCATCGCTTGCTAGATAATAATGGAACTTACCTCATTATCATCATATCAGCCCGAAATCACCCACTACTGGGTATATAGGCCTCTTCTTTTTTCCTCTACATTACCACATCTTATGCGTCCTTTATTCAGTTGTTTCCCACGACTTTAACGATATCGCCTAACCTTGCCCACCACTCTGTCAATAAATCATGGCACGGATCATCATACGGAATGGTTGACTCAATGACACAAGCAATTGAAATTGAAAATTCATTTATTGAAACTGGGTGATAATCAGCACTTTTCGAACGTCAAAGAACTGCTGCGCTACGTGTCGAGGGCTCGATCCCCGCACGGAACAAATATTTGTTTTGGCCTACATATAGTTGTTCCGGGTCTGTGTATTTGTGTATGTGATTTTAAATGTTTGTAAACGCATCCATGATACAGGCGAAATTCCTAGAATGGGGCAATGTTATAAAAAAAAACAAGCTTCGCTGATGTCGTCGATGCACCAGTGGCGGATGAGCGTGAGGTCCAGGTTTCAATTCGGGAACATTGCTTTTAGATTTTCTACAAGGAATTTCTTAATGGAAGAAATTTGATGGTCTTCTTCTTCTTATCGTGTGGGCAGTAAGGTCTAGCGACCCTAATTTCAGAGTTTCTAAACCACCTCAAGGGCCTCTGACATGGTTTGACGACCGCCATTGGGCGGCCGGGACCACCAGCTAATACGTGCCTTCCGAAGCACGGAATCATCTTTTTATCAGACAATCGGGTGATTCAACCCTTCAATGTCCGAGCCAAACTGGAAACAACTTCACAAAGTATGCTTCCCGTGGGAAACGAACCCACGACCACCGGGTTACAAGGTAAACGTTTAAACCACTCGACCGTTGTATCCAGTCCAGTTCGTTTTTCCTACGTCTAATGTCTCTGAGATTAAAAACAAAAGAGATTGCACCTATCCGCGCACACATTTGAGCAGTATAAAAATTTCCTACGCACTTGGCAAGTCCTCATAGAGATTGTCCACCGTAAATGAAACTCGGTCAGAGGATATTATAATAATACTGGCTCGTAAACGGTCATTGGTGAACTTCACGGCCAATGACCTCACATATAAAGAGCGTTAGCAAGAGCGGACATAGAAAATTTACGAGGTCAAGTACGATGTTTGAGGAGACGGGATGATGGAATACATTTACGTACTCTCAATGATCTGATGATGCTCCTGGGAAACAATTGAGCTGCCAATCTGGAATACTGGAATATCACGATGACTGCGCTAAGATACTTTATTTACTTGGTGCACTAACAGTATCACGTACAAATCATTCATTATCATCAGCCTATATAGTTCCCACTGCAGGGACACAGGCTTACTCTCTGTGAGAGGGAATGGAAATCCACCTCGGGGGACCAGTGCGGTTTGGTAGATGTCACATGTCTTCGAATTGTTGGTTCTAGGGCATCTCGGTTTCCTCACGAAGACTTCCTTCACCGTTTTGAGAGCATTGTTGATGCAATTAATTACACATAGTAATGCACCTACCTAGGTTTGAACTTACTGCTCTTAAGTCTAACCGGATGCAGCTGAATACCAGTAATTTACATGGAGTGACTGCCTATTTGACCTCCACAACCCAGTTCATACTAGGTAATACGATACCCATTGGTAAGACTGGTTGTCAGACTTTCAGTTCATTGACTACCTGTAACGACTGCCAAAGATCTATATATAGCAGCCGGGACCAACAGCTTTACGTGCTATCCGAGGCACGGAGGAAACTCGGTATGTAATGGGCGGTCACCCATCCACAGACCAACCTAGGCAAGCGCGGCTTAACCTAAAGATCGACCCGAGTGGCAGTTTTTATTAAGCCACGAGCTCCTCCACACAGCATCAGCTGCTGCACACAGCATTAATATGGGTTAATAACAATAACAGTTAGGTTATAATTATCATAGGATGGATCCTCTAGATGCGAGAAATGCGAAACCGAACGTTAGGTGACGTCTGGGGACTCATATACCCCGTAGTGGGCGTCTGTCGGCAATATGATAGTGTTGATAGACGCTACTGCGGTTTCCATTAAAACGTACAGCTTATTATTTAATTACCAGCTTCACATAAAGGGTGTAAAAATACCCTTAATGAATTCGAAAATGAATTCGTAAATACTTGGTCTCCTCGTTATTTGACGGAGATATTGGAGGTTTTGTTAAAAAAATGTTCTTAGGTCTATTTTCAAGCCCGTCGGAGCTGCGGATAGTTCGCAAGAGATACCGCGGCCTAGACATGAAGGTCTAAGAAGGAACATGGGTGGTTTATAGTCAGTAGAAGTCTGACACTCCCTTTCGCTCTGCCCAAGACGGGGAGGGGTTATTTAATGATTTTCAAAAAAAAAAAATGGTCTATTTTCAAAAATGGTTTACTGAAATAATAAGAAAAACCGGTGAGAGACGTGGAGCATAATAGAGGAGGTCTTTACCCGTTGAGGGGTCCATATTTTTGAGTTATCCGGTCTGTTCTCACAAACCGATCCGCTGCCAACCTTTTTTTTTTTAATTCGTTTCTGATCCACTGTAATTGAATCATAAAGGGTGTAAAAGTTCCCTTAACGAAGGCACTGGTTCTCCCCGTTGCGAACATTTTTTTTGGTCTAAACCATACCTGGGAACCCCTCAGTTACGGAGATATAGAGGGTCAAAATTCAAAATTTTTCACAGCTGTTTTTTCAAGTACTATTTTTTAAGCTTATAACTTTTCTTTAATTACCTCCATGATCCGTTAACTGTTCTAAACATGTTTTGAGTGTTTTCTTGAGTTTTAACGTGATTTGTTAACCAAAAAAATCGTTTCCCAGAAAAAAAAACTTGAGAGGTGTCAAGGAACACCCGGATGGAACGAAGTTATTGTTATTATTTTTTATTATATAAAAAAAAAAAAAAAAAATGTAGAAATGAAAATATCTGGCTTGCTTTCTATAAGAGAGAGAGAGACAGACAGAGAAACATGCGACGCCGCACAGCTTACAATAGCTTACTATAGCAAAAAGTGTCGTGACAACTTTTCGTAAGAATTTTTTCCGTTCACAACGCGCGATAAGGAACTTCGTTCCAATAAGTATTTTGCACTTAGTTTGATTTACATAATGCTTGGCTGACTGCTTTCGTGAATGGTCCATTTACACTCTTTGAACGCGGGGTCACAAATTCCTGATTTGTATGCATTTTAATTTGAATGCAAACTACATTCATTTAAAAACTATTTTTGTGAAACAATAAATTTAAATTCATGACTCATCCATCATGTTTTAGTAACGTTAGTGACTGACGTTTGTCACCACAAATATTCAACTCCAATGTTCGTCATAATGGATGGAGAAATAATTTATTTGATGCATAAGGTTAGTAATTCTGGTCATGATTCTGTTACCGATGTATTAATAAAATTGACAGCCTCGTTGGTCTCGTGGCCGTAAGCGTGACTGCTGTGCATGTGGTACTGGGTTCAATTCCCAAATTGGGCAGTGTTATAGGGTTTTTTCATCAGGAATTTCTCAATAGCAACCATCGAGGCTGGATTTATGCCCGGTTGTTGGCAATAGGCTCGCCCTTTATTACATGAGACTTAACATCTACACTAATGTTATAAAGAGGAAGGATTTGTTTGTTTGCAACGAATAGGCTCCGAAACTACTAGACTGATTTCAAAAATTCTTTTACCATTGGGAAGCTACACTATTCTCGGGTGACATAGGCTACTTTTTATCCCTGTATTCCCACGGGAACGGGAACTCCGCTAGTAACTGATAAACGGTGTTCTATTAGGTACAGGACAGGTTTAATATTAATAATCAGCTTTAATAAAATTTAACAACAAAATATATAAACTAAACTAAATACAAACTAACTACAAAAAAGGCATCGAAAAACTCCTCCTCTACGCTGTCAGCAGGTAAAGTGCCCAAGAGACTGGCAGAGTTGCCACGTTGTATGACAACGCTTAGCCTCTGGCCAAAGAAAAAGCCAGCACTTGGGTCAGAGGAAGCGTCAACAAGGCGTTTAGATATTTCCTTACAAAGGCTGTGGGCACTAGGCCCCAGAGTTTCAACCCCAAATGGCTCGAAAATATTAAATACTAGCTGTTGCCAGCGGCTTCGCCCGCTACAACTCGAAAATTATCCCACGGGAAGATAAAATCGGAATAAAAACTATCCTATGTGTTAATCCAGGTTATAAACTATCTGTGTACCAAATTTTATCCAAATCCGTTCAGTAGTTTTTGCGTGAAAGAGTAACAAACATCCACACATCCATTAGTAGGAAGTAGGATTTACGCCGCTTGAGGTTCTCCGCAGCCAGTTATAAAACACAAGAGAAATCAATCAGTGTTTTGCCATCTACAGCAACAAAACCCTTACATTAACAAACACACTAACTGAATTTCTATTCAGACTTAATTTAAAACTAAAACTTTAAACAAAGGACACGAGGCATAACCGAGCAAATCACCTCAGATAATATTAAGATGGACACACCGTTAGCAATAATCCTCTAAAGTAGGTAAGCGTGACATGCATGTCAAAGGCCTCTGGAGGCCTTGTAAGGCCGAAACTAAAGCTCTAGAGGACTTAACTGGAATTGGAGGCCAGGCCGTAGTTTTAGTCTCGAATACTTGAACATGACCGGTATTACAATTATTATGGAGTTATTCGTGGTATCGTCTAAAGCATTGGTTTTTACAAAATATTTAGTTCTCGGTTATAAGGAGAAATATGGCATTTTATTTATATCTTGAGGATTTAAAAAAATAGAGAAATTAAAGGTCACACTTAGAATTTTTTTTTAAAACTAGGAATTTCTCGTGTATCGTGGTTGCGTTCACAAACATTTAAACTCACATACACAAATACCCAGACCCGAAACAACTATTTGTAGGCCATACAAATATTTGTTCTGTGCGGGGATCGAACCCACGACACGCAGAGCAGCAATCCATTCGCTCAGCCACTGCACCAACCGTGCCGTCAATTAAAAGTTTTGAACAGTCAACATTTAGTAGTCGGTAACTGTAGCCTTGTGATCTGGCCACAGTGGCGAGTACCAAGAGGTATTAGCGCTAGCCACCACTGGACCAGCGAGGCATACTATAACATCACGCCTGTTATACCCGAAAGGTTAGACAAAGATGAACGTAATAGTAAGCATTTTGCCAGTTATCTTTAAGTCCCATGTAATAATGACGGCACGGTTGGCGCAGTGGCTGAGGGATTGGACTGCTGCGCTGCGTGTCGCGGGTTCTATCCCCGCACGGAACATATTATTATATTTGTATGGCCTACAGATAGTTGTTCCGAGTCTGGGTATTTGTGTGAGTTTAAATGTTTGTAAACGCACCCACGATACAGGAGAAATTCCTAGTGTGGGGCAACGTTTTTTAAAACAAAAAAAAAAATTGGTTTTTAACATTAACCGGGCACAAATCCAAATCCTGTGACTTCTACTGAGATATTCCTAATGGAAACATCCATTAATAACAATTTTCCCGACCTTAGAATCAAACCCAGGCCCTCTTGCACGCTGCGGGTTGTTCGAAAGAGATACCGTGGCGTCGGCACAAGGGCTGAGAAAGAATAACGGTGGTTTTTAGTCAGTAGAAGTCTGACACTCCCTACCGCTCTGCCCAGAGCGGGAGGGAGTAAAAAATGAGAAGACCCTCTTGCACGGCAGTCGCGCGAGGGTGAATTTATTGAACCTTCAAAATACTAAGGTAGCCGCTCTATCCATTATCCACAGGATAGAACCGATACAAAACATAATAAATTCAAAACAAACAACAATTACTTGATGTTATAGTAGATATCTTCATCAGACAATAACGATTCTGACTACTTCTGACGTAGTTTTAAATTACATTTTAATGGCTGTTTTTCTGAAGACCATCAGAATTTATGATCGTAGCCAATACTGTTTGGTTTACACAGGTTGTTATTGCACACTCAATTATATTTGTTTGGAATATCGTTGGTCTAACGGTCGTAAGCGCGACTGTTTAGTATGAGGTACTAGGTACTAGCTTTGATGCCCGTGTAACTTGTAATTAATTATGTTCTAACTTAAAAAAAAATAACCCGTAATATCTCTAAAAATATTGAATGAATGAATGAATGAATTATTTATTTGCAAGAATAAAAGCCAAAACCTGAAAGCCTGTTCCACCACTTATGTCGAAGTTCCTGTTTAAATCTTACTTGGCAGATAATTTGTTACAAAATCTATCAAAAATGTACATTTTTGAAATTATTCGGTAAGTAGTGGCTATTCGGACATCGTGAAATAGGTAGGTAAGTTTTTGACCGACTTAAAAAAAGGAGGAGGTTCTCAATTCGACCCACATATATTATTAGATTTTTAGTTTGTATAACGTGGTAGCTAGAAACAAGAGGTATTAAATTATGTTGAGGTATAATTGAAACACTGAGACGAAAAATCATGGTGTTCTTACAAATACGTTGAACAATAAAGGAGTAAGAAAACCCCATTGAACCTATGATGGTTTACGGAGACAAAAGTCTGCCGCTCAGTTACACACAATGTGTCCAAAACTTGCCACTGACAGCCATGATGATAAATAATCTTAATGTTTTGGTCCAAGTTAAAAACTTCTGGTCAAACCGATTAAACTAGGGCAAACTAGAGATTTTCATGAAAAACATTAGAGTACATAAAAATTACTATTTGGTTTACCTACACTGAAACATATTCAGTTTCCACTTTCCAAAATCTGCTCTGCAAAACCTTTTTAGACCCTTTATATAAAAGAGATTCTGACCTCTAATTTATTTTTGGTTGTTTTTTCTCGGAATAGTTTGATACGAAGCACTGACCACACCGATCTCATATTAAAATATTTTTTTCATACGAAATAAATGTAATTTACAATTAAGACGCAAGTAAGCTGCCTGCCACAGCTAGTTCTTCACATCCAATTAAATTGAATGCAAAAGGCAGAGACTTAGTTGGTGCTACTTGAGAAGGCCCTACGTCTCCAATAGGCTGAGCTAAATGATCATTAAATCGTGCCTCTTGACCTAACTTCTGTTTAGCCTTTCAATTTGGAGAACACAGATTTGATGTCGAATAATTTTCTAGCAAACTTCATCTTTGACTGTAATTTGGGAATCACAATACAACATAAAGAATAAAGAATAATTTATTGTTTAAAAAATTACAGTCGTTGTGTTGATTCCTGAAACTCACACTAGGATTCCCTGTGTCGCGAGTTCCAGGCTCCTTCGTTTCGTTTACATTATTGTGGCACAAATAGTAACATACGTTACATTATATCTATTCTCATGAATATGTATTAGTATACACAGAAACCATAGTTTATAAACATGTAAAACTGTACCCAGGTGAAAATACCAATTCCATTAGCCTAGTAGTATAAAATAAAATCCGCTTAGTGCCCATTCATAAACGCAAACACATGCACACACAAATACACGTACGCACATACACTCACACACGCTCACTTACACAATATGTTCTCACACACACGAACGATAGTAATACACAAACTAAAGATATTGAATACTTACATTTGCACCGCACCACACTTGTAATCGCAGCTCAATCATGGTGGTGACGGAAGTAACTGGTGGTGCACAGGAGTCCTCCTAGTTTAAGCTCAGTTACACTTGTCTTGTATCTTGCCATTAAATTAGTCTAATTGAACAAATAAATAAATTGTTTATTTAAATACAAATTGAATGCAATCGTTTGAAATATTACCCATTAATGCCGGAGCAGCTGTACATAATTTGGTTGTTTTTTGGCACGAAGGCGGAATGTGTTCTACATTAGCCCCAACTGGTACTATTTGGCTCTGAATGCCAACAAGTTTCCACACGGGTAACCGCTTCGCTTGAATTTTATAAGGATTTATTTGAATAGGAGATTGTGGTGGTTCTGTGTATTTATTATAAGTATAATAGTGACCCGCCTCGGCTTCACATGGGTACATTGTAGATATAAACCTCACTCTATCATTCTACAGACTGCCTCGTTGGTCTAGTGGTCGCAAGCGCGACTGCTGAGCATGGGGTCCTGGGTTCGATTCCCGGGTCGGGCAAACTGATATTAATTGGCTTTTTCCATCAGGAATTTATCAGTAACAGCCACGGAGTCTGGAATTGTGCCCGGTTGATGGCAATAGGCTCGCCCCCTATTACATAGGACTTAAACATAACCGGCGAAATGTGGGTGACTGTTAGGTACACCTCTGCCTAACCCTTCGGGGATTATTATATAGGCGTGATGTTATCTTATGTTATGTCTATCATTCTATTGCTGAAAACTGCATTAAAATCTGTTTCGTAGTTTAAAATATCTAAGCGTACAAACAGCGGGAGTGACTTTGTTTTACACTATGTGATGATGAATACATTTGTATGTATGTATAGTATTAAATTGTCCTTAGTAAAAATTCTGTTTAAGGAAAACTATGTTCATTTTCTACTAAAGTATTAACAGACTATAAAAAAAAAGATTTGCACGTACTGTTTGATAAGGATCAAGGTCAAAATAAATGGTTCTAAATAACTTCAAGACACGCTACTCAATCTTCTAATGGTTAGCTACGGTCTATATGAGGATCGCTCATGACGCCGTCAAATATTGGCCAGTCAGCGACATGATAGCGGGGCTGACCAACCAGTGGGATAACTGTGTTATACAGGGTGTAAATCAACCCATCACACAGCCGTCAATCATGCATTCTGTACATCGAACTAAGTACCCCTACGCAAAAATGTTTGCTGGGAAACGACTTTTTTTTTAGGGTCAAAAATCACATTTTACGGTAAAACTTAATGTAGCACTGTTAAAACATTGTGCTAGTGGATGATTTGAATAGTAAACGGATCATGAAGGTAATTTAGGTTCAATTTTAAACTAAAAAACTAGTATTTACAAAAACAGCCGTGAAAAATTTGGAAATTTGACCCCCAATATCTCCGTAACTAGTTACAATCGTTGTGTTGATTCCTGAAACTCACACTAGGATTCCCTTTTTTTATTTTTTTTTTTGGGTTGTGGGAAATCATCAAATAACCCCTCCCGCTCTTAGGCAGAGCGAAAGGGAATGTCAGACTTATACTGACTAAAAACCACCCATGTTCCTTCTTCGCCCTTCATGTCGAGGCCGCGGTATCCCTTGCGAACAACCCGCAGCCTTGACAGGCACACTAGGATTCCCTGAGTCGTGAGTTCCAGGCTCCTTCGTTCCGATAAATAATGTAACGTATGTACTAACATACGTTCACCAAACACGTACATTCAACCAAACAGCATTATTTTGTTTACAACGCTATTCAAAACGTTGTTGTAATTACATTAATTTAACGAATAAAACACAAATATAATTATCACGTTGCTACGTTTCATTGAAGAACCAATAAATAATCAATTAATTATTACTAATGGACGTACAAACTGTATAATATGAATGCAGTCAATTGAGTCGGAAATGATTTAACATTGTAATTACGCATATATTGCTGTCTATATAATTGACAGGAGTATTTATAGTTGTGATAATGCTTTGTTTGAGCCTTTGATTTATTTGCTAATTGTTATGAGATATCAGATTTCTTCGTAGGTATTATATTTATTTTTTTCAAAATATTATGTGAATCATAAACTTTTTGTATAACTTTAAAGATTTTTAAAGGCAAAATCCCGGAACAGTTGGAAAGAAGGGAGGATGGGTGAAATTAGCCCAGCAGTGGGATAGAACAGGGTACTATTTTTTTTGCTTTCATTAAAATAACAATACGGTTTAACAACATACGTTATACATTAAATCAACTAAAGTAGGAAGGGGCTTAGAATGTAAACTGGGTACATGGTAACCGTTTCCGCGTCTTTGTCTCTTCCACCCTTCTTCTTCTCCTTCTTCCAAAAATCACATTTTTGGGTTAAACTCAATATACTCGTAGCACTCTTAAAACATTGTGTTAGTGGATGCTATGAATAGTAAACGGGCCATGGAGGTAATTTAAGTAAAGTCATAACCTGAAAAACACCTGTGAAAAAAAAGGAACCTTGACCCCCAATATCTCCGTAAGTAGAGGGTTCCCAGGTATGGTCTACTATAAAAAGATGATCGTAGTGACGGGGAGAACAAATGCCTGGCATTAATATTGCTCTCTCTCTCAAAGAAACTTGTGGAATGTATATTAGAGGGAGAAATGTTTAACTACTCAGTGGCTGATTATTACAAACACTGCACTCCTTATTGCTTATGACTTGCACCACGGCTTATCGAGCACTGTCTTACAATTTTGCGTCATTACGTCAAGTCGAGTGGAACGTTTTATTTCTGTTTGTCATTTTTTGTTCAGTTTCATCTTTTACATGCTCATTTTGTAATTTTTACACGTTTTATTACAATAATGTAAAATGATTTTTGCTTTAACCTGAACACTGTTGTTACAAACGTGAAAGATTTTATTCAATAAAAATAATATATGTAATGTCTGCGTCTGTTGATTTCTTTACTTGGATTGATGCTTTGAAGATTTAAACATAGCCAATTTTTAGGCCAGAATTATGGACCCCGTGAATTAGTTTTTGGAAATTGTTTTGCTGTCCACCACTAAAGAACAAGCCGGTGGTGACCTGCAGGAAGCATCGAAATCGCTTTATTTTTAGTAGTAGATTAACAAAATAACTCATGTCGTTGCCGTTGTATGATTTGCAAGTAACATTAATCCTTGTTACGTGGGTGATAATCCTTGTTACGTGGTTGACTTGGTCTAAACTGAAACACAAATTCTATTACTACTTAAACTAAAACTAAATACTAAACTAAATACTTAAACTAAAACTATCGAAGTTATTAAAAACAAATACAACAACAACAATACAACACACAACAACAACAACAACAAACACACAACAATACTTTTACTTTTATTTTTTTAATGTAGTCTTTTCGATAAACCGAGGTTTTCATTAAAATCTTTTCAATATTACTTCCACAAAAAATCTACCACACATTGCTTTAAAAAGTCTTGATTAAATTTTCCGACGTGCAAAATTATAGTTGAAAAGATTTTCTATTCAAAGTGCCTTCAGCATACGTGATTTCAATATTGAAAATTCTCTGGATTTGAAGGTATAAAAAGGCATAGAAATATATGGGCACATAGAGAGTCTGCGTACTCATCGAGAACTCATAGGTAATGCTTCAGCGGAAATGATTTTAGTGTTTCTTCAAAACACCAAAAAAAAGTCAAATATCTGTGAGTTTGGTAATAAATTAATGCGGTCAAAATCAAACCTTGTGGACCCCAAATCTGACCTTTAGATTATAGCTCTCTAATACAGTATCTATACCAATGTTTAACGCAGAGTTTCTTGAGAGCCTGCTCATACACTGGAGCGAAGATGAAAATGAAAGAGCGGTGCTGGGCCCGCTTCACGTTCTCGACCGTGCGACTTCGGCAAGCGACATTCACGCTTGGCTTTACGTCTGGTTTTACGGCTATCAATGGCAAAGGTGCTTTGTCAGCCCACTCTCACTGGCACCAAGTTGTAACTACCGCTGAACTGTTTGCTATACACTCGGCTCACGATCGGACGTGCAAATAAGCCTCCCTAGTGCACCACAATGTCGTGTTGCAATGACGGTTGGCGCAGTGGCTGAGCGATTGGACTACTGCGTTACGTGTCATGGGTTCAAAGAAATATTTGTATGGCCTACAAATAGATATTTCGGGTCTGGGTGTTTGGTTTGTGTATGTGAGTTTAAATATTTGTAAACGCACCCACGATACAGAAGATATTCCTAGTGTGGGGCTAAGTTAAAAAACAACCCCACATTACACCAGTTACGTCACATGTAATAGGGGCGAGTCTAATTGCCATCAACCACGCACAAATCCAGACTCCGTGGCTGCTACTGAGAATTTCGTAATGGAAAAACATTTTGCCTGACCCGGGAATCGAACCCAGAACCTTATGTGTATTTGTGGTGAAATCTTTCACGAGTTACAAAACAGCTGAAACATTCAATGATACCATTACTTCCAGACCATCGTAAAAAGTCCATTAAATTACTAAGAGATTTACCGACTCAGAACATTTTCTGATAACTTTTTCCGGGTCCGTACTAAATCCTGTGGAAAATCCATATCAAGTGGTTCAGAAACCTTAGTAGAGTAATACATTTTACGAGGAAATAGCGTATTAATTACGTAATGGATAACAACTGGGGCGTTTCTGTCATTCCCCCTCTTATCCTGAAAACCGTAGGAGGTTCCCAGAAATGTTTTTATACTAAGATTCACGGCCTTAGAAGTTTTTTTGGGAAAAGTGCTATTGGTTTTTTCTTGGTATCTTAGTTCCGGGAACGACAAATCTTTATTTTTCGATTTCTTCGAACAGCTTTGCCGCAGGCGTCACACTGAAACACGGGGGTATTGACACCGTTATGGAATTTATTGCCGGTTCTTCTCCGTAGAAAATTACCTACCCGAGCCGAGTACCTTTTCTTGACATTTTATAAGTAAATGTAGGCATATGTATTTTTTTTTATTAATTGACCAAGTTATGCAAACGACCAAAACTAATTAAAAAGATTACTAAGAGCAAGCCACGAGTCACTCCCATGCAATCATTGCGGCGATGCGACTAAATTTGCGACGTAACTTTGATGACACTCTTCGTATCCACTATTTGTTAAGGTTTTTTAAATCGTGTTTCTAAATTAAATCTGACAACTTCGCCAAACATAGGTACTATTTATCAAAAATCTATTATATCACCCCTGAAAAACAGTGTGTTGCGGCACTAAAATGATCTTTATTCTGCTTGGACACAGGCCTTAATAATTCGTCTTGCTCAAAATGTACTAATAATTTTTACTTACATACAAGAATTATTTATACCTAAGGACGATAACGTCATCCAAAATTGTGGTCTCATATTATCGTTTATACCTGGACGTACAAGCAATATCGGGAATCCGTTCTGTCACGAGTACACAGACATCCCGGACTAACGTCTTATGAGCTGTCAAGGTGACAAGGGTATCATGAATCTTGTATAATTATATTTCGTATTTCAAGCAGAAGGAGAACTAATGGTCTACCTTGGAGGATCCCGTACAAATTCTAGATAATGAGGGTCGAGAATTTGTTTTGGGACGAGTGGAATAAATAGGGATTTTGTATAAATAGACAGATATAGTTTACTTCATTGTAACCCTGAATTTTTATGCAGCTCTTTTAGTGATGTTTTATTAACTTGTTTGTTTTATTCGTTTGTTTGAGCCTCGTAGAGGAGCTCGTGGCTTAATAAGAACTGCCACTCGGGTCGATCTTTAGGTAAAGCTGTGCTTTCCTAGGTCAGTCTGTGGATGGGTGACCGCCCGACATACCGAGTTTCCTCCGTGCCTCAGAAAGTACGTTAAGCTGTTAGTCCCGGCTGCCATATATAGATCTTTGGCAGTTGTTACAAGTAGTCAGTGACCTGAAATTCTGACATTCAGTCTTACAAAAGAGTATCATATTACCTAGTATTAACTGGGTTGTGGAGGTCAGATGGGCAGTCGCTCCATGTAAAATACTGGTCTTCAGCTGCATCCGGTTAGACTGGAAGCCGACCCTAACATAGTTAGGAAAGGCTTTGCAGATCATGATTTTCTTAGTGCTGGGCATGAACCACTGGATTTGATTATCCAGGTCAGGCAAAGTGTTGTTAGGATTTTCCATCAGGAATTTCTCATTAGCAGCCATGGAGTCTGGATTTGTGTATTATTGATAGCAATAAGCTTGCCCTACAGCAGCCCGCTCGTCACCACTAGACCAGCAAGTCAGTTTTGACGATTTTTTAGTAAATTATACATGTAAGAACACGTTATTGTTATTATGTCTAATTTCCAAATACTTTGTTCCAGGTACCTACCAGTTGATCTACCTTCATAAATATCGACCGGTAAGCCTCATCTTGGACACTTTAACTAAAAGCGAGAAGCTATCTATTTGATAAACGTCCTTGCCTTTATAGCTACAGAAAAATATTCCAAATGTAGGAAGGCTCGGGTGTCATTGAATTATGAATCATAACTCCATATCTTAAGGTCTGTTTGCAATAAACTATAATAATCTGACAGCACCACCGAGGTTTTTACGGATTAATCAAAATGTCTCCTACATCCGCCATGTTGGATTCCACTAAAATATTTGGAAGAATTGCCTGCTTCATCAGTTTTGTTGGTTTTATTAAATATTTCTGTTGACCTAGTCTTTTCTCTTGCATCATTTTAGTTTCATGGATATTTAATATTCTAACGTCGATGTTTAGAAGCCAAAAAATAGAGTAAGAACGTTCTTAAATAAATATGATGTTTAAATGTATGTTTATTAATTGACTAGCGGACGTCACGCGGTTTCACCCGCGTAGTTCCTGTTCCCGTGGGAATACAGGGATAAAAAGTAGCCTATGTCACCCGCGGATAGTGTTGCTTCCCAATGTTGAAAAATTTTTTAAAATCGGTCCAGTAGTTTCGGAGCCTATTCGTTACAAACAAACAAATTTTCCTCTTCATAATATTAGTGTAGATGGCATGTACTGTCTTGGCCAAGTTTTAGTTGTAAATCCATTGTTTCGCGTGTGTCCTTAATGTTCGCTGACGGCCATCTTGTTATTTTGTTTATGATTTCCGGAGGCCAATTTTCTAATGTTTACCAATAGCGCCAGAGCCCTCCTACCAAATTACTTGTAGCATTGTCCTTGGAGTTGACGTTGTATTTACCGTTCTCCCTTGACGTAATGTGTCTATCTGCCTCCCGAAGCATTAATTGTGCATTTACCTTTTTTTTTAAAAATACCCAACGCGTATCGCACCATCCGAGGACACGGTTTGGTTGTGTGGGGCTTGCGCCACTAAAAAACACCGTCGTGAGCCTGCTGTCGCCTTGGTAGATGGCCCACGAGAACTGTCCTGTACTGTGACCCTTCTAACTCCAGGTTCCAAACTCCTTTAGCCACCATTGATTATTAATTTCATCATCATTTGTCCATTTCCTACACCAAAAATTCACAACAAAGCATCAAAACACCAAACATATTTGCAGCACCACACACAGTAGAATATAATAATACTAATGAATTAAAATATCAGACATTGTCCGCATTTCCAGAATCTCCGACCTAACTCAACGGAAAAACGCATTAATCTAAAACTAACCAGTAGTAATTAAAAATGACAATCCTCTGACAAGTAATTTGATGCCTCTGCCTTTTAATTGGTGCCTGGTTCCGAGTTGAAACGGTTCATTAAGAAAATACTAGATTGTCGGTGTCTAGGAAAGGGTTTAGTGTGCCTTTAATAGCCGCGTCTTTAGATTTTGTGTTGAATATTTTAAAAGTTTTCTTTTACGATTTAGTTATAGTGAACTAAACATTTTATGGGCCTCATCAGAAGGTTTAAGTTACCCAAAGAGAGAGAAAGAGCTATGCTCGGAGTTTCCTTGCGTGATCAAAACAGAAATGAAGGCATCCGCATGAGAACCAAGGTTACCGACGTAGCCTGAAGAATTGCCACACAAAAGTGTCAATGAGCAGGTCACATTGCTCGCAGAATGGATGCCGATGGCCGGTGGCCGATGAGGCCGAAAAGTTCTGAAGTGGCGACCTCGAACCGGAAGACGTTGCGTTGGAAGGCCTCCCACTAGGTGGACCGATGACCTGGTGAAGGTTGGGGGATCCGCTGGATGCGAGACGCACGGGACCGGTCAATGTTGCGACACTTAGGGGAGGCCTATGTCCAGCAGTGTGGGGTGTGGAGTCTTTCGGCTGAAATGATGATGATTATGAAACATTTTATTATTCGTTTTATCCTTTCACTCATATTTATAGTGCCTGTTGTTAAGACAACAGGGAGACATCCCCACCAAATCAATCCAATTTTTTGGCCACAATTGGCGAATCTTGCTCCGTTACGTACTCTGCCTCCTACATTAACCATCCTTGACTAACCCATATTTGCATTCTGCTTTAATTAATGCTAAAGATGTGATATGTTACTGTAATCATTGTTAAAGATGTATAGTATGTAAGCGTCTAAAGGGGTAGCCCATTAAACATATTGACAGCTACAGTTGGTTTATCAGTGTGAATATATCTCAATTTGGTTCTGTCTGACTCAAATTCAGTCCACGACTAACGATCTAGTGTTAATAACGATAACTCAGTATCGGCCTTCAAGTTATCAAGTTCATATATGGCAGAAAGACGTTGATATGCAACTGTTGATGTCTCGCATTAGTTTAAATAAATAATGTTATTGTTACTTTGTTATTATGTTACTAGATTGTAGTGTTTACAACATTGATTGCAAAGTAATGATCGTATTCCTTTTCATTAGGATAGGCCATCATTTGCATGCACTCCATTATTTAATAGTGTAGGGTTATTTGAAGGAAGCAAATGAGAAGCGGCAATTATCTCCATGCATGGCATTTTCTAAGTAGAAGCAATATTTATATTCATCACTGCGATGCATCCTTATTTAACACATGTTCATACAAAGACAGACGACAGTCTGTATCTTCAAATACTATAATATTTATAAAGTCTTCACTGTTCACTGAATTGTAGGAAACATTAGCATTGCAGTAACAGTTTAGATCACACAGATCCCTAACGTGTATCGTATTACGTAAGATCGCATCGTGCCCATTCACAATTGTGAGCGTAACAAGCGCTCAATGACTCCGGCCATGAAGCGCGGAGATTACGTCTACGATTTGTTTTAGATCGTTTTATAATACTTCTATGCAGTATGTTTTTGGCATTTCATTGACTGTTTAGCCGCCGACTTCTGAAAGTGAGTTTTAAAGGTGTTATAAGGCATCGCTATCTATAACCATGACCATGTTGATATTGTGTTCTTAATTGAAATAATCTCTTAAATTTACGTCAGTATTTCCTATAAGTTAATTGTAAAATAATTAAATCTAAGATTAAGTATTAACGAATCTTAAACTAAAGAGCCAAAAAGATTTCCTATTGAGATAATTATGTTTCCTGCGGGACAGACAGACAGGAAGTGTGATCCGCGGTGACATTCCTCTCTTCTCAATTGTTATGATCTGCTTGTAAACTTTAATTTACGCCGAAAGACTTTCATCATTTTATCATTAGAATTATTCTTTCTTCTTCTATAAAGAGTGTTATGCCACCTAAGGGCATCATTATTTTAATCCATTGTTGGAAATAGGTTTCCTCCAAGCTTTGCCATAGTGTTTGACTGCGATTGAATTGAATCGAATTGCCGAATTCTTTATCAGGTCATCGGCCTGCTTAGTCAACTTCATACGATGGCATAATACAACTCCATATTATTTGTTTCTTGTATTTATATAAACAAGGTATTTTATTTCTTGTTCCCGATATTATAATAAGCTGATAAAATGTTTTCTTTCATCTATTTTAAGATAGACTTTCTTTATATCAAAGACTATAAAATTGTTTTTATTATCGTGGGATAGGTTACGATGATTGGTTGTAAGACTACGTCACTGAAGAACCGGGTTTTACTGAAGCGTTTTATTGCAAAACATTACGTATTTTGATGAGCATAAAAAATACATTTTATTGCTTTTCTGTTGTAGTTGTTAGTGAGATCTGTTTTATTAGCTTTCTTCATTTTAATGTTAGCTAGACCTCAATTATTGTCAAGGTCTTTGTCTATCGGATGTGGGTTCGGTAACACGCAGACTGACCGGGGCTTTTTTCCGAGGTCAGACTGAACAAACTCTATTAAAAGCTGCTTGGTAGAAAACAAAGCGATTAAATGAAAATAGGCTTTGCTTAGCGTAATTTTTTGGAAAACTTACTGAAGATTTTTTATGAAACATACTAATGTTATGAATATAGTTAGCCGATGTGTTACTTAAATTAAAGGCAAACTCGAAATTACAGCGATAAGAAATACTGAGAATAATTTCTGGAATTTCTCAATAGCAGCCACGGAGTCTGGATTAGTGCCCGGTTGATGGCAATAGGCGCGCTGCCTATTTATTACATGGGATTTAAACATAACTGGTAAATGCGTGTGTACTCCTAAGTACACCTCTGCCTAACCCTTCGGGGATTACAGTCGTGATGTTATGTTATTTAATATCATAAACCCTATCCATATAAGCATTAACAGAAAACCACATCTCACGCACATATCCACACAAAATTAAATTATTACATTTATTCTGCCTGTGTATTTGTTCGGGCAAAATATTTGTGTGTATTTTGTACGCAGTTCGGCAAACGATTCCTGCGATTGGGCTTTGCTCGCCAAATAAACTTAAATGTGTACATAGCCTGTCTTATATATGTACATAAGTATGTTACGTAGAAAACACGCAATTCTGCTGAAGAAAACTTTCTGTAATGTTATCGAGAATTTTCCTCACTTTACGCTCCAATGGAATTGAATCATCTTTTGATGATTGAAGTCTTTTATCTTTGATTTTTCTTTAGTGTATTTTTATAATCTATTTTTTTCTTATATTTGTTGCTATTTTTAACCAAATTTTTATAATATCATATTATTTCCATATTTATTATTGGCATGCTTAAATTATCGGCACGTGTAGATGAAGATGTATCTGGTACCTAATCATAATCATCATTTATTGCACTCATGTAGTTCATAGGTTGTTACAGGTATATAAGTTTCATACATGAACCCTGCTAGGGCACAGCAATATACATATAGTTTAAAATGCCACATAATAAACAAACATAAACTAAAATATAAATTTAAACATCTTCATCATAATATATGTCCATAATTTGCTTTTTAAATAGATGACTGTGATATTTTGAAAAAATAATTAGGATACAAATAATTTTTATATGCTTAGAGTTGTCTTAAAATTGTATTGATCATAAAAAAATACATTGAACAAAGTTTGATGACTATGCTCGTTAAGGTCTATTTTCGCTTACGACTCCCAGAATACCATTTAATTATAGTAATCAGTGAGTTGTAAACAAAAATAGACCTTAAAATAACAAATACAAATGGATAATTCCATTCGAATTTATGTACAGCTTGTGGTAGATCAATGTTGTTTGCTTATACATGCCCGCACTTTGATTAGCATGCATCCCACATCTTTGATGTATATGCAGGTCTATTCTAAGCCCAATTTCATGGACTGTAACACTGGCAGTAGTTTATGCTTTGATGCGTTCATATCCTTAATGTTATGACTTGTAATACATTAAGTATTATAGCAAGAGAGTGCACAAAAAGAAAAATGGGTTACTGTGGGTTCCGGTGAGAGACGTGTAGCATAATAGAGGAGGTCCTTACTCGTTGGGAGGTTCATATTTTATTGAATCATATAATCAAAATTATAATAAAAAAATTAAAAGGGAAAGAAATATTAATAAATTTATAAAAACTGCAAATACTAGTGCTCAGATCCCAGCCTGAACCTCTGATTTTATCCAAAGTAAGATCAAAACTATGAATTAATTACTAACGTCCTCAAAGTAAACTGAAATGATTTTCATAATAAATTGAAAGCTGTTCATCATTTCTAAATCTATTCCCTGTGGTGTAACATTAGAATTTGACTCATTAATTTGTATTTGTTTCATCAATTAGCTTATGCCACAATATGTATCAATTTCGACTACATTGATGTCGTGTATAATGTTCGTTGGCGATTAATTAGGTAATGGAGGCGATTAATACCAATGTTTTCTAATATTGCTGTTTCCACAAAATTTCTAGTGTAGGTAAGCTTCCTGTCGCCTGTCCACAGCTCTGAAAAGCGGGCCGAGTAAATTGTAACTCTGACCGACGCGGAAGACTCCTGGAAAATGGCTTGCCTGGATACTAATCGGCTTAAGTTCACATTGTCCCAGCGACAGTCGGATGAGCCGCTCTGCAGGATGGTACGGAATATTACCTTATTAAAACGTCCACCAATACTGCTGAGCGTGCCCACCTGCTGGCTATAGGAGACTGGGAGTCGGGCCTCTGGGTTCAGGCACTACCGTCACCTTTTACCTGCTTCTCGATAGTCTGCCACTAGGGGCGAAATTAAGTTACTTAGCTAAATCAAGTAAGCTTTTCATAAAACTGTGAACTTTATTACTAGCTGTAAAATGTATATGTACAACCACAAGCATCAATATGCATACACGCAGAAACTGATGCGATTATAATTCTTTTACTAATGGGAATCTGCATTAACCCCTAGTGTCATATGATAAAAGTATACTTAAAACATTCTCGTGAGTTATGTACATTAGCATATCATATAATACATAATACAGGGTGTAAATCAACCCATCACACAGCCGTCAACCAAGCATTCTGTACATCAAACTAAGTACCCCTGCGCAAAAATTATTGCTGGGAAACGACTTTTTTTTTGGGATCAAAAATCACATTTTACGGTAAAACTCAAAGTAGCACTCATAAAACATTGTGCTAGTGAATGCTTTGAATAGTAAACGGGACATGGAGGTAATTTAAGTAAAGTTATAACCTGAAAAACTAGTATTTACAAAAACAGCTGTGAAAGATTTGGAACTTTGACCCCCAATAACTCCGTAACTAGGGTGTTCCCAGGTATGGTCCAGAACAAAAAAATTATCGCAGTGGTGGGGAGAACAAGTGCCCTTCGTTTGCGTTAAGGGTACTTTTACACCCTATATACCATGCCTAAGCATAAAATAACGTCATTGAATCCAAGATCGAATTTCAATGAAGAAGCATCAACATATTATTCATAAAGTCCTCCCTCATCTCTGTGCTAACCGAAAGCCCAGTTTTTATTAATACCCACAAACATGGTGACTTCAATAAAGCGTTATGAGTTATTCATAGTGAATGTGGGACATTCCATACGCAACGTTGAAGGCATGACAATGTGGTATGGCGTCCTCCAGTATTCACTTAATTCAAAGCTTTTATTGCGATAACTTGGTGCAAATTGTGCCTGAAACTCGTACACTGTTAGTTTTGGTTGTTTGAACTATTTAGTTGTATTTGCTCTGATTTGTGGTTCAAAATTTGTGGCGTTTCGTCTTTGTTAGGATAGTGAGGTTTGGTTTGGTTTGGTCTCCTGAGATTTATTTTGGTTCTGTGTTCGTAGTAGATTTAACAAGTTCTATTGATTTTGAAACGACCTTCTGTCTTAATCTATCTAAATTTTTGTTACCGAATTGTAACGCTGAAGCAGAAGATTATTTAAAGATGTAAGAGAAAAAAAAAACAGAAAAAAGGTGTAAGTCATTATCAAAATCAATCAAAATTATTTCAAATGGGAAATTTCACGATAGTTTAGTTTTGTATCCACTTGGCCTATGCTTATGGTTCTGAATAACTTGTAGTTTCAGTGAAAAATTGATTAATGTCTATTTGTGCTACACTACGCTACAACTACAAAAATGTAAAATAATATTGTGTTAAATAAATACAACAAAAAAGTCAATAAAACAAATAACGTCACCAAATTCCGAAAGTAAACTTATTTTCAACTTTTCTATACAGGGTGTAAATCAACCCATCACACAGCCGTCAACCAAGCATTCTGTACATCAAACTAAGTACTACTGCGCAAACATTTTTGCTGGGAAACGACTTTTTTTTTTGGGGTCAAAAATTACAAAAAAAAAACAAAAAAATGGGGTAAAACTCAAAGTAGCACTCTTAAAACAATGTGCTAGTGGATGCTTTGAATAGTAAATGGGTCATGAAGCTAATTTAAGTAAAGTTATAACCTGAAAAACTAGTATTAAAAAACTAACTAACCTTTTTATTTAACATAACTAAACAAAACGAAATCCTATCAAAACAGAATTCAGCACAATCCTCACTTGTCTAGTTTGCATTTCATAAAAGCTGGTAACACACAATATACCGACGATGCGTCAGCAGTGCCCCATTGTCCGTAGCCCGCAGTTTTATACATCATTTTGCACTGAATGCGTTTTGAATGTAATTTTTATGTTTTTCTTTTCAATAGGTGTGATGGTAAATGTATGCGGTTTCTGCTAGAGAGCACTCGGGTTTTGTTTGGATTTGACAGCATGTTTTTTTGTTTGGTGGATTTTAGCTATACTACCTTGTTCGTCGCAAGCGCGACTTATGAGCATGGGGTCCTCGCCTCAATTCCCCGGTCAGGAAAAGTGTTATTGGGTTTTTGATCAAGAAATTCTCAGTAGCAGCCACGAAGTCTAGATTTATGCCCGACTCGAACTCTATTACATGGGACTTAAACATAACTAATGAAATGTAGGTGTACTATGAGTTACACCTCTGACTTACCTTTCGGGGATTACAGGCGTGATGTTATGTTAGCTATAGAAGTACGTATATGAATGAAGGTTTGTAATTGGCTCGTTGGTTGGGAAGCATTTTTAATCCAGATTTATGGAAAAAAAACTAAAGTTTCTATCGACAATGCTTTGTTGTTATCAAAGTCCTTAAACGCGTTCTTCTTAGGCATCCGTAAGATTGATTTTTTTATTAAAATGTTCCCTATGTCATCCAGTTAATAAAATCGATCTCCCGCCACACTATAATATCCCAAAACCTCCACTGCAACTCCTGAATCAACAGTATCAACCACCAGAAAAGCCGACGAAGTTTCAGAGAAAACATTTAACAGTCTTGCGTCCCGAAAAGTAGAAATAGAAAAAACATGACACCTCATTTAGCATAAAAAAATACAGTCCAAATGGGAACATCCTCCTTTTTTGACGTCGGTTAAAAACTGGCACGATTGAAAATTCCGTCTACCGGTCAAAGTCAACGAATTCACGTCCGTCAATATGATTGAGCCGAGTCATCCCTCAGTGAATGTTCAATCCTCTTTCCTCCACGGACATTTCATTTAGAAGAAAGGCATAACGTAAAATAACAGCATTCTGCGTTTGCCAATGATTCTAGCAATTACTAATAGATTTATGTATTTCCTCTCACATATATTTATGATGATTAGCCGGGCTAACATGGCCAGAGATCCCACTAGATATAAAGGTATGGAAGGAGAAAAGGGAGGCCTTTGTCCAGCTGTGGGACCACTTGTAGGCTAGTGAAGAAAATGATTATGACGAACCAAATACTTTTTTAACTATTTTTGTTTATCTTATCAGATCAGGTACTTATTTAAAAAAAATACTTCTACCCAAAGAAGAATATCCAAATCTTCAGATAAGAATTCAACAACACATAAACACGCATTTTTATTCTAAAATCACGGAAATAATCTCAGAGCATTCATCAAAAATATACAGCCAACGTAACAAAAAGTGTTTCTGTATTTTTTTCTCTCTTTTTGTTCGCAAGCTCATTTTTTCCTCATTTGAAACTTCATAATATGTTACGGGTGTCTTCTTTGTGGAGGAAATTGTAGGGAATCTGCGGGATATAATATCTGTACCTGTAGTGTATACGAGTATCTATTTAATAGATATGTAAACACTGTCTCACAACCACAAGTGGTCAGGGGAGCTGTCACTAACGACATCTGTCAGTTACATGATGGCGGGAAGTGGAGTGATCCTGGACTAAGGCTTGGTGGTCTGGTGTGAGCCTGTGATACTTAGTTAATTGTAAAATCAACCGATTAGGTCTGTTACAAGTGGATACTACAAGTGGCGACGAGGATAAAGGTCTGAAATGTACATATTAATACTAGCTGCTAGCTGTTTTCACTTGGTGAAAGTTTGCAAGGAACTGTCAACAATGTGAAAAAACAATAGTAAGTACAGTTATTTGACTATACTTGATACTAATTAATGATTACTGTATGCCAAACGTACTGGCATTAAGTATTTTAAGGTGAAGGAAGAGTTCTGTTATTGTTTTATCATTCTACATAATTGTTGTACAATGGGTTACTGTTACACTATTTGAAGAGATAGATCACACAGTAATAAATGAATTCTGTGATGCATGGCGTCTAGACATTCAATATCATGAAGAACCTACATTAATATATCAACATGTTACAATCATGTGTACAACACATTCATAAGTTATTAGTACTTACTGAACATCAAACTAGATAAGTACTAGGTTGTCACTACAATATATACAAGTTGATGACTAATGATTTAATTCATAACACATTTCTTTATTGGTTTTAAACTCCACTTAACTGTTATCAGCAGACTGCTAGCAATAGGTTTAATTCCTATAGCTGTGAACATGTTGACTTACTAGAAAGATCTTGTATTGAATCATCAAAGCAGCATATAAAAAATTAAAGATTCTATTTCCTGTAGTGACTAATAATAACTTTGATTGTATGAAGTACTTATAAGTGAAGTATGAAGTACTTAAATACTATTTTTGAAATGAAATGTTCATTATTTGACATGTCGCCCCAGACAGTTCTATACAGTTATGGGATAACCAACAGTTGTTGAAGAATAAGCTTCAAGTAATTTTGGTTGATTTTGAGTATTCTGATTTTGATGATCCCTTCTCCTAAACAATATGAGTAATAACTTAATTTCATTTAAAAAATACCTAGGTAATTTATATGTGCTTTCATTAGAAAAATAAACATTGTGTACATTGTGTGTGTTTTACATACAAGAAAAATTAGGTATGTAGATATCTAAACCTAAAGAGCAATGGAAAGAAGCATGTTGAACACAGGCTTAGTCACAGAATCCGGAATTTAAAAATAAGAAGGAAGACAAAAGTAACGGGTATAATAACTCGTAGAGCATCTAAAATGGAGTTGGACAGGACTTATGCTATGTTGCAAAATAAATAAATGGAGTATACAAGTAACCTTATGGTATCCAAAAGCAGACATCAGAAAACAGGGGTGTGCAAAAAAAAAAAAAAAAAAATCAAGATGGAGTGACGATATCAGTCTAACCTAACCGTAGGACCATACTAGACCAGAGTTGCAGAAGACTGAGTTCAATGGAGATAGCTGGAGAAGGCCAATGCCAAGAGGCACGCCGAACTGAGAGAGATATAAGAAAAGAAAAAACACCCAAATTGAAAGTAGTTCGGAATTAAAAGGCTTTATTATTGTTATGTAGATACCTGATGTGTCGAATGAAATGACAAGTATACAGAAGTATATAAGGAAGACACAAGCTGTGGCGACCCCAAATAAATTGGGATAAGGGCAGGAGAATGTTGACACTATGACTCATTGGTCGCAGGCATGGCAGCTTGTTCTGCGGTCCTGGTTTTGATTCCCAGGTTGAGGAGAGCTTGTTAGGTTTAACTCAGTAAAAGCCAAGGGGTCGGAATTATTGTATGGTTGATGGAATAAGGTTGTCCCGTAATGCAAGCTTGATGTTATGTAGGGTTATGTTATTATTATGCAAGGATAATAATAATAGAATAATAACATGTGCAATGTAAAGTGAACATAAAAAAAAAAAAAAAAAAATATCAGCCAATGACTGAGGGGCAAGTCTCTTCTCGTACAGAAAAAGAAGAAGAAAATGAAGTGCTTAAATTAAAGTAAAAAAATAAAGGTACTTAAGCACTGGTTAACAAAGGAGCAGCTTGTGGCTTGATAGAGCTGCCGTTCGATTTGATTGGATTGAACTGCGTGTTGTCTAGATCGATTCGTGTATGGGTGGCCACCCATTGCATGCAGACTTTCCTCAATGCCTCGGAGGATACGTGGCAGTGTAGGTGGTCAGTAATGGTCAGTAGCCTGAAAATCTGACAACCGGTTTTGCCGAGGGGTGTCGTGCTACCGGGTGCTGACTGAGTTGTGGAGGTTGGATGGGCGGTGGCTCCATGTGGAGTGCAGGTGTCCGGGTGCATCCAGTTGGACTGGAGGCCAGTCAACATGGTTGGGGAAGGCAGATAATGATAACATTATAGCTGTTTGACAAAATTATAGTTTTGAATTGGAATAACTTGAAATAATTCATAAATAAATATAGTAACACAAGTTCTGAGTAGGAAACCGTAATGGTGGTTGTGTAATGGTTTAACTTAAATATGAAGCTAATGTATAAATGTCGACAACGAGTCGTATTCGGTATGCCAGTGCCATCTGGTGGCGCTCGATGGAGTCATTGGTGCGCGCGCCAGTGGGTCGGCACGTCGCTTCTCTGTGGAAGGGCGCGGTGGTGCGTGCGACCGGTGAAACATCGCGTGTTCTGAAATTCGTACCTACAGAGTTATACGTGCCTACTGTGTTTCTACTATCGTCTTATTGTTTGAGTGTATCGGTGTACGAGACTGGTTTCTTCATCCAACACTGGGCCCACCGGAGTCAAAATCAAAATCAAGATGTTTTATTTCGCGTAGGCCTGCATGGGCGCTTGTGGGAGTTCGACAAAAGGGCCCACAGTTAACCAACGATTAGTGCTAAAAAAATATCCCTTCCCGATATAATATAATATGTGTTCTGGTAATTACAAATCAAAGGTAAATAATTTGTAAAAAAAAAAAAAAAAGATAATATGCAGCAACAACACATATATGTATGTTTAGTTAAACATAGAAGATTATTTTGTATAAATATATGTGTCTCAGATATTATGTTAAATTTTGTAAGAGCGGTGATGGCCTCGCCCGACTTAGGTCGTGGGTTCGAAACCAGGCAGGTATTTTGTGTTCATTCACTCATCACCAGGGAACGCTCTTAAAACGGTGAAGGAAAACACTGTAAGGAAACCGGCATGTCTAGGAAGCACGACTTCTAAGGCATGTGACATTTACCATCGCACTGTTTACGCGTGGTAAGATAGCAACCATTAAATTGGCTGGCGAATATCCATTAAATTGGCTTTTAAGAAGCAATCAAATTGGATAGAGCAACCATTGAGTTGGCTCACAATAATCCATTAAATTGGCTGATGAACAGCAATTAAATTGGATGGAGCAACCATTAGGTTGGCTCATGAAATCCATTAAATTGGATGGAGCAACCGGTGAGTTGGCTCATGATAATCCATTAAATTGGATGGAGCAACAGTTGAGTTGGCTCATGAAATCCATGAAATTGGATGGAGCAACCGGTGAGTTGGCTCATGATAATCCATTAAATTGGATGGAGCAACAGTTGAGTTGGCTCGTGATAATCCATTAAATTGGATGGAGCAACAGTTGAGTTGGCTCATGAAATCCATGAAATTGGATGGAGCAACCGGTGAGTTGGCTCATGATAATCCATTAAATTGGATGGAGCAACAGTTGAGTTGGCTCATGATAATCCATGAAATTGGATGGAGCAGCCGTTAAGCTGGCTCAAGAATGGAAAATATCCATTAAATTGGTCGTTGAGCATCCGTTAAATTGGAAGAAATGGGCGTCCATTAAATTAGAAGTATTAGGCATCTATGAAATAGGACGCTAGACATTCACCCAATGAGACATACTTGTATGTTGACTGCCATTAAATTTAATGTGCACGATATTAAAATGACTAATCATGTGAGCCTAAAAGAAAGAAAAAAAAATATTAGATACCTGACGAAGTTGGAAACTATGTCAAAAGTAACAAAGAAAGTTGAACAAATAAAACTTGTACAGAACCAAATAAAACTTTTGAAGTCTGGAGCAGTAAAACTCTTTTGTTCATTGGTTACCAAGAAAGTTTTGGAATGTATATAATGATAAACGTTGTAAAGGAACCTAAAGAAAGAAATAAAAAGAAATGTAGTTAAGAAACTTTTTGGATAAGAACAAGGACACAAAGTTACAACTAGGAGTATTGAAATTAAGCAAAAGTGTGAATCCTATCTAGGTTGGAACCCAAACGAAGACTAGCTTAGGAAATTGGATTTTTAGACAGTACGCAAGTCATCGCTGATGCCAAGCTAGTTTGGGTACTACAACAAACTGAGTTTAATTCAAATATTTTATTGGAGAACATATATAGAGAGATAAAAAGAACACATTTCAAGAATAGTAATAAAAATCATAATGAATAAATAAAATGTAAAAATATTTCTCTACATCAGATTATGTACGAAGGTATAGCCAGTAATAGAAAGAGAGAAGCCTTGGTCTTCTCGGGGTCATCGATAATTCAAACTTAAATAAAAAACACTTAAACCACAAAGTTTTTGGAAAAGTTCTATCTAAATACCTAAAGTGTTTAAATTCAACCCCATGATCGGTTACGGGGCAGGCATCATTAGAACTTATCTTTAGATGTCATTAGAAAAAAAAAAAAACAATGAAAAGGAAAGGAATATGGAAATAGGAAGACGAGATCATGCAGACCCCCAGAGGTTAGAATAGACGATGAAGTTCATAGGAATAGTCTAATAACCTATTAAGTATTAACTTTAATCCTACTCCACACTTAATGGAGGCTACTGGAGGAGATGTTCAAATGGAGTGACTAAAGAAAGAAAAAGTATTTATTGGTCTCACACAGGACAAGAAACGAACTGAACAAAACGATCGAACTGAACGAACTGGGTAAAACCTGATAAGGTACATTGTACATTTAGAACTGGTAGGTCAGTGGCAGTCGGTCTAAGATGACAAGGTAGATCGGATAACAAAAACATGCAAGTATGGTTGAACATTTTATATTCTTTAGTTGTTGAATTTGCTTGATTACTGAATGTAATTGTGTGTATATTTGGGTAAAGCATTTTGATCAAAACAAATATAATAAGAAAGGGATGTAGTGTATACGAGTATCTATTTAATAGATATGTAAACACTGTCTCACAACCACAAGTGGTCAGGGGAGCTGTCACTAACGACATCTGTCAGTTACATGATGGCGGGAAGTGGAGTGATCCTGGACTAAGGCTTGGTGGTCTGGTGTGAGCCTGTGATACTTAGTTAATTGTAAAATCAACCGATTAGGTCTGTTACAAGTGGATACTACAGTACCCATTCCTCATACGGTATGGGATTTGTTTGTTATTTTATATTATTAATATTACACAATCATGTCATTTAGAGATAGAAGAATTAATAATTTTGGAATTAAGGATTATAATTATTTACATAATTCAATGGATAGATACGAATGACGAATCCTAATACGTTTTTCAAAATTAATATAGCTTTGCTTATTCCTAATAACATCAGCTATCTACTAGTATAAGTCCCGTCAAAATCAATTCAGCCATTTCGGAAATAAAGCTGCAACAAACAGAGTAACAAAAAACGCTGTTTTCGATATTACAAATTGGCACTTCAATTGAGGAGGAGCTCGTGCCTTAATAAGAACTGCCACTCGGGTCGATCTTTAGGTTTTTTTTTTTTTTTTTTTTTTCTTTATTTATTTAGGGGCTTTTGGTCATACATACCTGACCATGTCAGCCCCATCGTAACACATCACAATATGATTACAAGAATACTTAAAATAAAACTATAATACTTATACTAAGATTACTACTTATTACTTAAGAGAATTGTAAATAAACTGGTATATTCTCAAAGCATCCGCACTGCAGGGATTTGATATGAGGCTTTGAAAAGCACCCAGATCTAGCTTGTTAGTGTGTAATTCGGTCATCAAAGCGTCTCTTTCTCTGCCATTACGGACACATTCCACTAGCAAGTGATGCACATCCTCCACAGTTTCGCACTGTTCACAATTAGGGCTACTCACTTTTTTCATTAGAAAGCCAAACTTGTTTAGTGGCATGTGTCCCGTTCTTAACCTATGTGCTATAACTATATATTTTCGAATGATTCTCACATCAGTAAACCAGGGAATTCGAGGAGGTTCGCATTGCAATGTTTTGTACCAAATACCCTTTTCTTGAGACTTTTTATCAAAATATTCTTTCCACATATTATAACAAATTAATTTATATTTACCTAGTAATTCTGCGTAATCTTTAATAAGAACTGCCACTCGGGTCGATCTTTAGGTAAAGCTGTGCTTGCCTAGGTCGGTCTGTGGATGGGTGACCACCCGACATACCGAGTTTCCTCCGTGCGTCGGAAAGCACGTTAAGCTGTTGGTCCCGGCTGCCATAAATAGATCTTTGGCAGTCGTTACAGGTAGTGACCTGAAATTCTGACATCCAGTCTTACCAAAGAGTATCGTATTACCTAGTATTAACTGGGTTGTGGAGGTTAGATAGGCAGTCGCTCCATGTAAAATACTGGTATTCAGCTGCATCCGGTTAGACTGGAAGCCGACCCCAACATAGTTGGGAAAAGGCTAGGCAGATGAAATTGGCACTTCAATTTTATTTATTACAAATTGGCACTTCAATTTTATTTATTGGTATACATTTATTATTGTACACTTTGGGGCACATTTTGCCTATATTAAGTGCTTTGTTCGGAAAATTTATTATTAGTTTTGAACTGAACCGCGGTTTTACGGACTTGGGGTTTATTGGATGATTTCGCAAAAGGGGTAAAGCAATTATAATTTTATTAAGTTCCTTGGGGTTTTTTAGTTTAGGATAATTTAGGTATACAAGCGTTTTTTTTGTTAACTATTAACATGAAAAGAAGACATTGTAGTGATCGTATATTCATTTTCTTGCTTACCTTTTAACAGTTTTAAATATTTCTATTATTATATAATCTTATAAATGTTAACACATTTGAGGTATTTTCAGATACAGTAAATAACAATTTACTGCATCTGAAAGTACCTCAGAACAAGTGTGTAGGAGCCAAGGTTTAAGAAATAAAATGCATAGAAAGATAAGCCTATATCATTTATTTCAATTATTATTATTAGCTATTTATAGGCAAAGTTATTTAATTTACCTATCAAGCTACGTCGCAAAGCTAAAGGATATAAGCCATACTGAAGGATTTTTGATAAAATATATTCAGATGTGCTGATCAATCTGATCTGCCTCAAAGGGATGTCAGCAACATTGCAGGGGCCTGCAAAGTCCCTCGGCTGCCGGGCCTGCGGGTTGTTTGAAAGAGATACTGCGGCCCCAGACAAGAGGGCTAAGAAGGAACATGGGTGGTTTTTAGTCAGTATAAGTCTGATACTCCCTTCCGCTTCACACAGAGCGGGAGGAGTCATTTGATGATTTCTTATCCTCCAATGTGCTGATCACGTTCATTGGTGAATTTAAGCCAGACTTACATAACACAGCAAGTGGAAACGAAGTATGCAAAAGAGTAAAAATTAAAAATTGTTGTCAAAAAAGCATTCAAAGCAAAGCAAATTTCGTAATAAAAGACATTGCTGTTTGAAATTATCCTATATTTAAACGAAGAACGCCTGACAACTTCCGAAAGATTCAACTAATAAAGAACACCCGGCTCCTCCTAGCTAATGTACATAAATCTGAGATTATTAATTTCTCCGGGCGAAGCAAAGTTTGTCTCGAAGTTATTGCTAAAGATCTTGCTTTTATGTTGAATTTGTTTTAGTTGTTGCTTCTGAATTTTGTGTAACTCCAGCTTCTTCAAATTAAAAGGTACAGTACACAGTTTGCGTCAAGGGTGTTAAATATACTTAATTACGCCTGTAATTCCTGAAGGGTAAGGCAGAGGTGTGCCTAATAATACACCCACATTTCGCCAGTTATGTTTCAATAGAGGGCGAGCTTATAATCATAAACTGGGCACACATCCAGATTCCGTGACTTTGTGATTGAGGACTACCTGATGGAAAAACCCAGTAACAGTATGCCGAACCCGAGAATCGAACTTAGGACCTCATGCACAGTAGTCACGCTTGCGACCACTAGACCAACTGGGCAGTAACGAGAAAATACTTAAGAGTAAATAGAAAGGATCATCTTCACAATATTTTTGTTTGGCTTATTATTGATATGATTCAGTAATAATGAATAGCACCCGAAGAGAGTTTACCGTTTTAACAAAATACGGTATACTAAAAACGGGACATTTACCATTTTTACCCGACTGCGTCAGGAGGAGGGTTATGTTTTTTGGGTGGATTATATCTTTGGCACTCTCTGTAGCCTGAACGACTTGATTTATTTCTTGTGGGGTGTCCGTAGATTTGCCTTAATAGTGCGAGTGATGATAATGGCTTTGTCAAAATTACAAAAATTAAAATGGCTGATTTTTGGCGCGTGTTACATGTATTAAAAGTATCCAGAAGTGCTGCATTCTGATTCAAGTCCTTGATCCAGCTTCCAAGCGAGAGTTTGCTCAGATATTGGTAGAGGTAATTGACTAATAAGTCATCAATAGATCAACATGACTATCGGCAGGTTGACTGCTGCTGTACTGATTTTTATTTATTATTGTTGGGTATAGGATATATATGTATTTCTAGGTGAACCGATGACCTGGTGAAGGTTGCGGAGACCTGCTGAATGTGAAACGCACGGGGCCGGTCAATGTGGTGACAACTGGGGGACCCCTTTGTCTGAACATAAGCGTCCCCTAAACACACCCACGGCTGGCCCTGGACGTCTTTTGGCTGAAAGAATAACAATGATAATGGAAGGATAATTTGCCTGAAATAAAACGCATTTTTTTAAATACTTTTTTATTTGAATGCGTAGTTGCTGCGTTTTACATCTTTAATTTTCTTGAATCCGAGGAAAATATATTATTGTACTAGTATGGTATATTAACTTGTTGCAACAGGCTAATATATCATACAATAATAATATATTTTCAAATAATGCAGTGTGTATTATGTTTACAATAATACAGTGATCCAAATTAGGTAGTGTTACTAGTAATATTACACGGTAATTGTTTACAGTCGTAAGTTTCTTCCGTAGAGTTCCTGAGATCTTTTACTTTTTCATGCATCTGAATGGTACCATTATAATTTTCTTCGATTTCAGCAACAGCTGTTCTACGATAAAATGTTTGCTGATCTTCGAAATAAAAGTTCACGTGATTATCTGGTACATTACGTCTGAACGAATATTTACAATTATATCCGTCACCGTGGTAGAACATTAGTTCGTATTTATCCTCTGAAAAATATAATTATATTTATAGATACTGGCTGACGAGAAACAGAGAAGTATGGAAGAAGAAGAAATGCTGCGCCGACCCCAAATAAATTGGATAAGGGCAGAATGATGATATTAGTACAGATAATTAGTTCTATTATAACGAGCCAATCTACAATCATCATCACCTGCCTAGCCTTTTCCCAACTATGTTGGGGTTGGCTTCCAGTCTAACCGGATGCAGCTGAATACCAGTATATTACATAAAGCGACTGCCTATCTGACCTCCACAACCCAGTTAATACTGGGTAATACGATACCCTTTGGTAAGACTAGTTGTCAGACTTTCAGGTTTACTGACTACCTGTAACGACTGCCAAAGATCTATATATGGCAGCCGGGACCAACAGCTTAACGTGCTTTCCGAAGCACGGAGGAAACTCGGTATGTCGGCGGTCACCCATCCACAGACCGACCTAGGCAAGCACAGCTTTACCTAAAGATCGACCCGAGTGGCAGTTCTTATTAAGCCACGAGCCAATCTACAACATCTTAATAATATATGTATAACCATATCGTCACGCCTGAACAGTTAGGCCTCATTTACGGACACGCAGGGCATCGCGCGGCGATGTATGAAAACGTTAACGATTTCAAACGTCGATTTTACGAGAAGCGATTTTTCGATCGTTAGTTTACAATGCAACGTTCGTTGCGGTGAACGCGCCTCTCAGTAAATTAATAAAAAAGCTCGAGACGACCCTTCTGCACACGCCGCGCGACGCACCGCGTTTCCGTAAACGTAAACGAGCCCTTTTTTTTGGGTGGAAAATCATCAAATAACCCCTCCCGCTCTTGGGCAGAGCGAAAGGGAGTGTCAGACTTCTAATGACTAAAAACTACCCATGTTCTTTCTTAGCCCTTCATGTCGAGGCCGCGGTATCTCTTGCAAACAACCCGCAGCCCCGAAAATGAGCCCTCAGGCAGAGGTGTATCTAATAGTACTACCCATAATTCCCCCCACTCTTAATATGTAATTCAATAAAATAAAATAATAAATTAATCCAACATTCTAGATGAAGTACATAATAATATTATTGATAACTGTTCGGTGAAATCAGTCTGTTTGACAATCAAAACCAGTGTTTAGGACAGATTTAAAAGTAATCAGGGTTAACATTTTGTACCATGACATTCCCATCGACCAAATAAATAATACAATAACATCTGAAAATTGGAGAAATTTGTGTGTGGATTTTTATATTTTGCCAGAACTACGTCCAATTATAAATCATTGTTTCATACAAGTGGGTGTTTAGTGTAAAAATGTTTTTACTGAACTTACCCTTATGTCCTTCAGGCGTTCCATAAACTCCTTGAGAGGGTTTCCAATGAAATACTGCAGTTCTATGTCTGCAGTTCTCAAGATCCAACTGACAGAGATTTGACATGGTTACCCACCAAAAGGAGTCAAAATAAGCACAAATAGTGTTAAAATTTGTCCTGAAAAAAACGAAATTGTAGCATTTTTTTTTTAATTTTTGCCCCACACTAGGAATTTCTCATGTTTTCTTTTTTTTTATGGGACAAGCCCGCCACACACCACAAGGAAAATAATTTACTCTTAAAGTTACCATGACCTGTGAGAAATTGGGCAACACAGTGATCCACCACCAGCTATGTCCTGGCCAGCCGCTCACGAACGGATGGAAAGAACTGGTGGAGGTGTCGGCCTTTGATGGAATTATCCCACCTACATTGCCATTCAGACAAAAGTTCCTCCCAGACGTCAGTCTGTGGTTTTAGTAATCTAGCTATTTTAGCACGGTCACGTTGCATTAAAAAGTCTGCGTCCGCGGTCTCTCGTGCGCAGTAGTACATTGAAGCACGGCGCTGCACTTCAAGATCGACTGGAAGTACCCCTGCCAGTACCGGTAAGGCTTCAGTACTAACCGTCCTATACGCTTTACACAAGAAAATCAAGGCCAACCGCTGGCTTTGAAGTAATTTACGTCGTACCGCTCCTATGGTGGCCCTATCGGCCCATACTGGTGCCCCGTAGGACATACACCTCAAGTAAGTAGCCCCATAGATAGTCTTTAGAGTTAAAAATGACAAACCCCACGTAGATTTGGATATTCTCGTTAAGGCATAAAAGTTCTTTTTAGCTTTTTTAATGAAAAATTCCTCTCTAAGACAAACCCAAGGTAGCACACGGACTGCTTCCTTTTAACGGGAACGTTATTAAATTTAATACCAGGCCATGATTTAAGATTACCTTTTAAAAGAAGTTGATAAGTTTTGTGCGGTGCAAAGGTCAGACGTTTCTCATGTGTTCACAAACATTTAAACTCACATTGCACAAATACCCAAATCCGAAACAACTATCTGTAGGCCTTACAAATATTTGTTCCTTGGAGGGATCGAACCCACGACACGTAGCGCAGCAGTCAGCTGCTTGAAGGTAGGAAACACGATACAAGGATTTTTTTTTAAATGATCCCCTAAAGTATTTAATACAATTTTTTTTTTCGAACTACTCTTTATTTTTGTCGATGGTATGGAAATCACATCGGCAATGTTAATAGTATTGCAAGTAGGTACTTACATGTCTCTGATGCACTGCGTAAACCACCAGTAACAATCAATATACTGGTCATAAAATGGTCTATTTAAAACTTTCAAGTGGTCGTAGTCCACCCCTTCGAACAACATCGTGTATGGTACTGTGATAAACGGCATTGGTGGCACCGTCATAAATTTTTCCAATTTTAACCTGATACTTTCTCCTTCATCTGATTTAACTTGGACTGAAAAATATCACATTTTTTTTAAGTACTTTAACATTTTAGTACCTACTTACGGTAATGATCTTTTCTGTTTGGGTTGGGCCGGGAAAAGCACTCAAAAATCAAATCATCAAAATCTATATTATTATGCTTTATTTCACATAGGCCTACAACATTATATACTTATAAAACGTCAAGAAAGGGCTAAGAAGGAACATGGGTGGTTTTTAGTCAGTAGATGTCTGACACTCCATTTCGCTCCGCCCAGAGCGGGAGGAGTTATTTGGTCATTTCCCACCATCCAAAAAAAAGGTGCACGGTTCCGGTTAAAAATATTAATTATAGTTTTTTTTCTTTTAAATTCACAATTCAGGGACCGATTTAGTACAACCAGTAAAAATAGTCACAAATAAACAAAATAGATGAAAAAAAAATACCATTAAAAGTAACAAACACAAGTGAAGAAACATAAAAAAATGCATTTTTTTTACGAAACATTGTCACCACTTCACTGCATCGACAGAATGATAATGCTATCAATGAGTAAGTTAATTAGAAGATAGATTAATGAACTTTATGGTGCAATAAAATTCGTCATTAATATCAATTCAGATCTTTATGACGCATTAGTAAATCTTTAATTAAAGCGGTTCTTGATATTTTTTTCTTCCATTTCTATTCAATAGGA
Source organism: Diarsia brunnea (assembly GCA_949774965.1). Lineage (NCBI taxonomy): Eukaryota > Metazoa > Arthropoda > Insecta > Lepidoptera > Noctuidae > Diarsia > Diarsia brunnea. The sequence continues at coordinate 13,000,975 of OX459019.1, read as the reverse complement.
TTGCTCTATAACCCAGATGTTGGACATTAGGGTGTAAAAGTACCCTTAACGCAAACGAAAAGCACTTGTTCTCCCCACCACTGCGATATTTTTTTTGTTTCTAGACCATGCCTGGGAACCTTCTAGTTACGGAGATATTGGGAGTCAAAGTTCAAAATATTTAACAGCTGTTTTTGTAAATACTAGTTTTTCAGGTTATAACTTTACTTAAATTACCTCCATGACCCGTTTACTATTCAAAGCATCCACTAGCACTATGTTTTAACAGTGCTACATTGAGTTTTACCGTAAAATGTGATTTTTGACCCAAAAAAAACTGTTCCCCAGCAAAAAAATTTGCGTAGGGGTACTTAGTTTGATGTATAGAATGCTTGGTTGACGGCTGTGTGATGGGTTGACTTACACCCTGTATAGACTACTTCTAGCGAACAACAAAGCAAGACGTATGGCGAACACATAACATACACATCACGCCTGTAATCCCCAAAAGGTAGGACAGAGATGCACCTAACAGTACACCCACATTTCGCCAATAATGTTTAGGTCCCGTGTTATAGAGGGCAACTCTATTGCCACCAACTGGGCACAAATCCAGAATCCGTGGCTGCTACTGAGAAATTGTAACGATGGAAAAACCAAATAACAGTATAAGAAAATCCTGTACCCTCTATACCTCTATATTTAGGGATCCATAACTCAAAAGGAAAAAAACGAAACCCTTATAAGAGCACTTTGTTGTCCGTCTGTCCGTCCGTCCGTCCGTCTGTCTGTCTATCTGTCAAAACCCTTTTTCTCAGAAACGCGTGAAGGTATCAAGCTAAAATTTATATAAAATAAAACCCCTTTTTCTCAGGAACGCGTGGAGGTATTAAGCTGAAATTTATATAAAATACTCAGGTCTAAAACAGGAGCTCGTGGCTTATTGCCTCGGAAAGCACGTTAAGCTGTTGGTCCCGGCTGCCATATAAAGATCTTTGGCAGTCGTTACAGGTAGTCAGTGACCTGAAATTCTGACAACCAGTCTTACCAAAGAGTATCGAATTACCTAGTATTAACTGGGTTGTGGAGGTCAGATAGGCAGTCGCTCCATGTAAAATACTGGTATTCAGCTGCATTCGGTTAGACTGGTAGCCAACCCTAACATAGTTGGGAAAAGGCTAGGCAGATGATGAACCTCTATTTTTTGTTTTCTTTGTGCCTGGTGTACCGTTCGCCAAATTGATTGGTCCGAAAGGGTTCATTTCCTGTCTCCTTAGCCCCAATGCAAATTAGGTCGTGGATCGGTACGAACCTAACCCAACCTAAATTGCATTAAAGAGAAGTACGTGGCCGCGCGGTCCTCCACGTTTCAACCGCGCGGTACTTAAAGTCGTGGTAGGAGGTAGGATCCACATGGACAAAAAATACGGATTAATATTTCATTTATTTTTTAATGTGGTACACATAATATATATAATTTAAACTACATTTTCAAACGGTTGTGTCATTTCTGCGGTTTCTGCATTGAGCCCACCAAGTGCGAAATACCATATTATCGCTTGTCTTTCAGACGTTACATGTTCTGCGTAATACCGACAGTCGAAATGTTTTCCGTTGTGGTATATTTCCTCTGAAATTGAAAAAAAAATACTCAAAATCCATCACCACCTAGCCTTTTTAACTGACTTCCAAAAAGGAGGAGGTTCTCAATTCGTCTGTAGTGAAAAAAAGAAAAACACAAAAAAGTGAAAAATAAAGTTCAGAAGAAAATTCTGGTTCTGAAATCAAACAAACAAACCACTGACTTCAGAAGCAGCTTTTTTTTCTCAAGTTTATTTTACACTTTTTTTTTTACAACAATGTTGGGGTCGGCTTACATTTATCCGATTACTGCTGTATGCCAGCATTCTACATGGAGCAACTGCCTTCTTGACCTCCACAAACCAATCATTGCAGGTTAACACAACACTATTTGGTAGATACTACTTATTTTCCATATTCCCTAGAAATATACTGCCTTGCTTCTAGTGGTTGCAAGCACGACAGCTAAACATAAGGTCCTGAGTTCGATTGTTATTGGGTTTTTCTACTAGGAATTACTCAGTAGCAGCCACGAAGTCTGGATGTATACCCATCATCATCATCAGCCTATAATGTTCCCACTGCAGGGACTCAGGCCTCCTCTCTAGGAGAGAGATGGGCTATAATCCACCACACACATGTATTTAAACCCTTTCCAGTAAATTTTCATTGTTGTCTGTGTTCTTTAAAAAATTGTATTTTTTTTAATGGCCTGTTCTGTCCCACAGCTGAACAAAAACCTTCCCCAAATCCTTTCCAACTCTCCCAGTGTTTGCCATCTCTGGTCAATCAATCAGGAACGAGTCCAAACCGTTACATCAGCTTATCTTGAGCCTGCCTCGGTGACAACGGCCGTTTTCAGGCACCCACTGTATGACGATTCTGATCCTGAATCATTCTGAATATGAAAATGTCTTTATTCTAATTAAATACGTACCAAATGAAGCAGCAGAACCTTGTATTTTCTTTTGGTGTGCGATTAAGCAATTGTGCAAGCTGATTGAGCAAAACCCATAAAAGTTAGTCAGTCCCAATTGCTTTTTATAAACGCATATTGGTTTAGCAACATATTTTCTGAAAAATGAAACAAAGAATGTTTAGAGAAATATTAATTTTAACTCAGGTAATAGGGATGTTTACTGACAAAAAAAAAATGTGGTTCTAATTAGTCCGTCTGTTAGATTATCGAACAATATTGTATACGTATTTTTTCATCAGCCTTGTTGTTAGTGTTACTAAGGGTACGATTACACGTTGTATTTGTATAAAAAGCATACAGGTCCATTTCGCAGCGCTGATGTTGCATATTGCAGTATTCACCGACCGGAGGTTCGTCATAATCCTCCGGAGGTTCCATCATTTGTGTGACCATTTTTTGTTGAGATCTTACATCTTGTGACAGATATACTTTATTGGTCGACTTGGCGGGGGTACTGCCGTGCCCCCAGATCACTGAAACAAAAAGCTTTATTAGAACGTTGCTACTATATACCAAAAACATTTTTACAAAAAAAACGACTTCTAAATCATCACTTAATAAGTTTAAAATAACTTTGCTATCGGAAGTTGGTGACAAAAAAACCAACGATACAAACAAAATCACTGACTTCCGAAAGTAAAATGTATAAAAAAAGCAACTGTTAGTTTTTTATGATATTTGGATAATAGTAGTAATATCTCTTCTGAGGTGCTCAATTGTCCCGTCGGGGCTGCGGGTTGTTCGAAAGAGATACCGCGGCCCCGGTACAAGGGCTAAGAAGAAACATGGGTGGTTTTTAGTCAGTAGAAGTGTGACACTCCCTTCCGCTCTGTCCAAGAGCGGGAGGGGTTCTTTGATGATTTCCCATCCTCAAAAAAAAGGTGCTCAATTGTGAGACCATCGCAAACTAGTGCTACTATTGTTTAACAAAAATAACACATTTAGAAAATTAAATACAAAACTATAATTATTATTATGCTTACCACTTATGTTAAGAATAAAAAGGAAACAGAAAATATTTCTCATTGTTGTAGTTTCTCAAAATTTATCGTATCTGTTTTTAGACTCAAACGACCATACAGTGTAACACAAAAGACATTCTAACGAACGCAAAGGAAAAACTACTTGATAAGGATTAATTAGATCTAGACACTAAACTGATCTTGATTAAAATAGTATTAAGTGATTAGCTTTAATGTCTTCTCCGCATGTATAAGAAATAAAGAAAGAAAAAAATATTTAACGATTGAAGAGTTCTCTCGTCAGGAGACGATCCTGGCTACACTACTATTGTCACCAGAATCAAAAGTGTGTTAAAAATGCCAGCTCAGTTATTGGTTCGGGGTAAGTGGTTTGAATTTAGTTGCAGAAATCACTACATATTATAAAACAAAGGTTTTATAATATCGTTGGTCCAGATGAACAGGGTATTAACTCAAAAAAAACCTATTTTTCAGGAGAGCGATTTGAAGTTTTCAAATCAATATATTTCTATTTCTATAAATAATTGGTTAATAATCGTAAATTTTGAGTTAATACTCTATTCATCCAAACGAACGATATGTGGTGATTTCGTCTCCGCTTAACACAAAAATCAATATGAACAGAACATCTTCAAACATACATACAACACAACAACAACATAACACACAACAACATAACACTCATACATACCATTCATAACAACACATTTACCATTTATAACATTCATACTTATATCTGTTCGAGGAAATAAGACGACGCAAAGATCAGTTCATTAAGAAGATAATGAACTTCGTGATAAGTTTTAATTAGATCGTGATAATGGAGTACTTCGTTCAATCTTCAATCCGCTTGTTTTTTTGCTTAGTTTTCACAAAATTAAATTATCATCATTTAATTTTAGCCTTTTTTTGTTGTTGTTGGCCTGAACTTTACCACTCTTGGGCAAAGGCGGGGAGCCGTTTCCACTTTTCTCGGTGTTTCGCCTCTTCTCGCAAATTAACGAGAAAGCCACCCAAGGCATCCCAATAGGGTAGTTAACTAAAAAAATCTAATAAGTCCGTCAGATAGATTTCCAAAAAATATTGGACACGTATTTTTTTCTTTTTTCACGTAAACAAACAATGAAGACGATACGGTGTTTTGAAAACTCGTGTGACGTCATATTCTAAGATATTAGTATTTTTACCTGTAAGTGACGTCACGACCCCCACTCATATCTTTGACGCGTTTTATCTTCGTCAATGTTTATTGATTTGATAAAACAAAAAATACGTTTTCAATATTTTTCGATAATCCAACAAACGGACTAATTAGAATCATATTTTATTAGTCATTGTTTCACCACAGAAAACTACTCATATGCTAAATTCAATGACAACTAAACATTGCGTTTAATTTACAAAGAGACCGCCCGGGTCGCTTCAGTGACGCCGTCATCTTGGAATGAGGTCTTTTAGTTATTAAAACCGACATGTACATAAAAAAAACTCACGCCCTTTTCTAATGGAGGTAAATAGTAACCACAGAACGCCACCTGCTACGATCCTTACACACTCCTTTTGTCTCGTCAAGATGTCTGTCCTTTGAACAAACTGGTGGAAAATAGATATACTATAAGTACACGCACACTTTTTTTTTTGAAGGGTGGGAAATCATCAAATGACTCCTCAGCCCAGGGCAGAGCGGAAGGGAGTGTCAGACTTCTACTGACTAAAACCACCGATGTTCCTTTTTAGCCCTTTGCGTCCGGGGCCGCCGTATCTCTTTTGAACAACCCGTAGCTACATGAACACAGAGGTGTTCATGTAGCTGCGGGCCTAACCTTGTATAGTATCATACACGATGCCATGTCATTACAAATTCTACATTGTGACAATCATACATATTTAAAGCATTCAATTAACATTCATTCGCTCATACAATAATCCCACTACCGTACCTGGATGGACCAATACATCATAAATCATGACCCTACATGGAACAGAAATGAAATGAAAAGATTGACCAGTACGAACGGAAGACATGTAATTGGCAATCTGCGCATACGACACATTAACAATAAATAATATAGGACACGGTACTTTTGTTAGCAATAATTAATTGTAATTGTCCATTCATTCGTGTAGTCTTGTTAAGTTGTGTGTGTCATAGTCGGAACTCAGGAACTTCAGGGTGACATGGTTGACGTAGTGGCTGAGCAATCAGACTGCTGCGCTGCGTGTTGCGGGTTCGATCGTTGGCCTACAGATAGTTGTTTCGGGTCTGGGTGTTTGTGTATGTGAGTTTAACTGCCGCACTCAGAGAGCTTTAATGATTACTTAGGCGATTACTTAGATTTTGACAGTTTTGTCATACAAAAGTATGTCAAATCTTTACTAAGGGACGGCTTAAGTAATCATTAAATATCTCTGAGTACCGCAGTAAATGCTTGTTTTAAACGCACCCACGATACAGGAAAAGTTCCTAGTGTGGGACAACAATTTTAAAAACAAACTGTTAAGAACTATTTATGACTGTAATATTAATCTCCCTCTTTTTGCGGTTTAGTGACTGCATGTAGTAGTGGTAGGACGACTTATTTGGGACCATTTTCGCGAACTGCCGCTATTAAATGAAACAAGTAAACGCTTTACATTTATTTATTTATTTGAATAAAGAAAACAATTTAAATTCATGACGCAATAATAGATGTTTACACATGATAGAAAAGGCTGACAGCCGAAAACACAACCAAATTGAGAACTTTCGCATTTCTTTGAAGTCGGTTTAAAATAACTCAAAACCTTCCAAGAGGACAATGTGAACATTTGTATGAATGATGGTTACTATGGGAGTTGGTTCCATAGTAACCTTTTTTTTTATTTTGTAGTAAAACGTTTTGATCAACTAGATTTACTTACTTTTACATAAAAATCAAAAAAGTTTTGAGTTGCTGGTATATTTTTGCGATTTTATTTCCATGCAAGCAAAGTGTATTTTCCATGAGTACAACGGAACAGTCTCTTAAACTATTCTGATGTAAACAATCACACTACTCTATAGCCTTAGTCTATAGCCTTTTCCCAACTATGTTAAGGCTTCCAGTCCAACCGGGTATTTGACTGAATTCCCGTATTTTACCTATATCTTACCGAATGTAGCGGTACATGGAACGACTGCTTGTCTGACCTCCACAATCCAGTTAGTACTGAGTTATACGATACGCCTCGCTAAGGCTGCCTGTCCACTGAAGCGGAGCGAGGCTGCGGAGCGGAGAAACGGAGAAATATTAACCAATAGGATTGCACACTGGAACAGATGGCAGATTTTATGCAATCCTATTGGTCACTATTACTCTGTTTCTCCGCTCCGCAGCCTCGCTCCACTTCAGTGGACAGGCAGTCTGAGTCTGCCATTGTCAGACTTTCTACCTGACTACCTATAACGACTATCAAACCTCATCAAATTTTAATGAATGCTTGCTTTCCGAGGCACAGAGAAAACTCGGTATGTAGTGGATTCGAGCGGCAATTCATATAACCACGAGTTCTTCATGAGAACTATAGCCTCTTAAATTATTTTCCTGGTGTAACGCTAATACGCCTATATTTTCTGAAACAAACGAGCTAGATTAAACCGAAGCGTCGGAGCCTACATATGCAGATCGAAGCGCTTTGTGCGCGTCATTGATTCTGAAATATCAAGATGAGAATCCCTCGAGGTGCTTATGTGATAGATCAATACTGTAAATGTCAATACAACAATAACAGAAGGTACATGGAGTACGAAGAGGTCCCACGGGAATGGTTTAACTGTGTTTGTTACGTAGTACTGTATTGTTGACAGCGTTGTTGGTCTAGTAGATAGACAAGCCAGCAACCCTTACATGATGGTAGCAGTCTTTCACCTCGAAATATCACGTTTACTCACTTGATGAACCTTCAAAAAACCTTCAAAATCAACCTTGGATACACTGTTTGTAATCCTATCCTATCCTACTTCCTACTAATATTATAAATGTGAAAGTTTGTGAGAATGGATGTGTGGATGTTTGTTACTCTTTCACGCAAAAACTACTGAACGGATTTGAATAAAATTTGGTACACAGATAGTTTATAACCTGGATTAACACATAGGATAGTTTTTATCCCGATTTTATCTTCCCGTGGGATAATTTGAGTAGCGGGCGAAGCCGCTGGCACAATCTAGTAACTCATAATTTTGTATGTTGTTGTTCTTTAAACATTTTGTACATTCAATATAAATATTATTTAATTACCAGAAACCAGTAGCATAAAACTTCAAAGGAGTACCAACCTATTTCCCAAATATGGTCCTTCGAGCCGGATGACTTCAACGTCGCAAAATCGTAATGACTTACGAATTAAATCAATTTATTAATTGATTCAAACAATGAAATCAATTTAAACAATGTAATATCTATAGGGTAGCAGTAACTCACGTTGGCATAACAAAGACTTCAAAAATCTATGACAGAATTTCTCAATACCTCTTGAAAATTCAAAGAAAATTGATCCCGCCCTACCACATCCAAACAATTCGTTTTCTTGCCTCCGAACCATCATTGTGATGGCGACCCACATTCGAACGATTGTGCATTCATTCCGATGCACCAATTGAGAGACTCATTGTTGGCGTACCGTACTAGAGGATTTAAAAGCCATCTGTGATATAACGAACGTTTTTATTCAAACTTTAGCTTATGTTTAATTTTGTTTCCTAGGTTTTCCGAGGTTTTGGCACATAATTTGCTGTGTATGCTCAAGTAGCATGACCACTTTCATATTCACTTCTATAATAGAGTCATTATTTCTATACTCATCATCATCATTCTCCTGCTCTTATCCCAATTTATCTGGGTCTTCGCAGCCACTTTCTTCCATACTTCTCTATTACTCGTCATTCCAGCAGTCACTTCCTTTCTAGCCATAATTATCGTCCTTCCTTCTAGAGGAAATCCAAAGAAACGATGGATGTACTGTTTGTACATCCATCGTTTCTTTGGATTTCCTCTACTCTTTTAACCAAGCCATATTATTTTCTTGATTTTCAGTTTTACCCTGGAAATCTTTTAGAATTCTATAATTTTGATCAATCCTATGATTATCTGCAGATGGTTCTGTTAGCATTTACATTGACTAAGTACTGAACCTTTCCCTGAACCTGTTTTCGTTTAATCAAGGTTTAAGTAGGTATTTACTGATTTTATCAATCGACTTCCAAAAAGGAGCCGGTGGCAAAAAAAAAAATCAAACAAACAAAAGTCACCGACTTTAGCAGCTGATTTCTCTTCTAAAGTTCATTTTTTGTGTTTTTGAAGTCGGTTTTATTTTTTGCAAAAATGGTGTTTTACCGACGTGTTCATCATGTTCTTAAAGAAGTTTATCTTTAGACCTTACACTTGGTGGTGGTTTCTGAGAAAAACGCAAAAAGTCACAAACGCTAGGTAATAGCTCCTTTAAATTCCAGATATTCAATCTCATTTTATTTTAACTTTTGTGAGAACAATTTTCCTAAAGATGAGGCCAGCAAGATAACAAATAGGCAGACTACACAATAATTCGAGCAATTACCCCTTGACCACGACCTAAACGCTTAAACGACTCGTTTTGACACCGTTACAGCAGTGGTTTAGTCACCACGATGCGATTTGCGCGACGGTATATGCCACGCAAAGGGAATCAAATGTAACTTATATTGCGGTGGCCACGACTTCCGATCAGATACGACCGCCAAACGCTGTCTGAAAAGGCGCTATTAACAAATTTTGGCAAAGCATGAAGTCGAGTGCGTCTTGAAAAAGTTGACCCAAATCGCGTCACGAGTCGCAAAGCCCAGGGTCGTGAACAGGGCCTAACTGCTAACTGAGGGATTTCGTTTAATTAACTTTAACGAGTAGCTGGGATAGCAATCTGCTGACAAACTCGATTGTTTCTTTTTTATCGCCGATCGGCTAGCCGCTGGCCAGAGTTAAATGAACAACTTTAAATGTTATTTTTAATATAGGCCCTTTATAAGAGTAGTAGATGTTCTATTTATGAAATAAATTTCAGGTACCTAAGTATTTCTACAATGACTGTTCAGGACTCTGCTATGTCAATTCGGCTCTTTGTATAGACCCTTGGAAATTTCAAAAGTATAGGTATACATCGTTTTCCTATGCATATCCCAATTCTTTTGGGGTCGGTGAATCAGGTGCATTATTGTCAGCAAACACCATTCTAGTCGTCACATACATCCAAACGGTAAGCCTATCGTTTCTCCCATCTCTGATTCTTATTCTTAGCGTGCCGATGAAAATATTTAAACTGAGTCAGCCCAAAATTAAGCGACTAGTTTGACATTTTTTGTTCCGTCCATCCCTACTCATTCAGATTCATTCATTCATTTCAATTATTCAGGTTCATACTCAACACTGAATGCCTTTCACTTGGACATGCTTTGCCGTGGCCAACTTGGAATCTCCATACTCAAATCGTAGCAAAGACAATCTCTTCCTATTGAGGTTCAGATCTCAAGTGTGTATGCGGCGTATCTCCACAGACAATGGCCCACCTTCTGTCGTGCGCTGCATGCCCTGACACCTGCACACTTGACGACCTTGTGACTGCATCAGCAAGTAAAATTTGCCATCGACACGCTGAGAAGATATTTAAAACTTTTCCGCCACCAATACCAAATTCCACAAAATTTTATTCACCAGTAGCACTTTCAGACTATCTCAAAAGCTTAAGTACATGTGCCAAAAACAAAGTAAGTGAAGCGTGCAAATGATTATTGGCTAATCCATTTCTAGGTCAATGAGTTACAAAACGTTAATTAATTTTCATCTTAGCCGTCTCTACCTTCTCCGTTGTTCGTAGAGATTAGGCCGATAATCTCTCTTCTGAACGTAAGCTTTTATTAAGCTCTACAGATAGAGCTTTTGTAAATAGAGATATTGACTTATTGGTAATTAAGGTTTGGTTATATGTTATACGAGTAGGAATATATTCTGTAGATCAGACATTTTCGTAGAAAAGGTTTAATAAAATATAATACTAAGCCACCGCAGTGTCTCGTCAAGGTGTGTGGAAATTATATTCTGTTTTCTTCTTTGCTGTTTTTTTTTCATCATCTTTCTTTCCTTGTCCCATGTTACTTGGGATCGGTGCATCAACCATCACGATATAATTTAATCTTTTTTTCTTTCATACCATTCCTCACACAAGCCATCAATTTTTTTTTGGGCTCCATGTCCATTCTTCAACCATTAGGTATATTATTTAGTCTTTATCCTTTGGTATTTTTCTGGTAGTTGCCACTTTTGATTCTGACTTTCAGAAGTCACAAAATCCAGTTCTACAGCACATAAAATACTAAAAAAGTGTATCTTACCCCGCGTTTACATTAATCATCACTATCACTACATAGTATAAAACAAAGTCGCTTTCTCTGTCCCTATATCCCTATGTATGCTTAAATCTTTAAAACTACGCAACGGATTTGAAGCGGTTTTTATAATAGATACAGTGATTCAAGAGGAAGGTTTTGGTATATAATTTGACCGACATCCACGTGGGTGAAGCCGCGGGCATCAGCTAGTATTATTATATAATATATATGTTAGTTCAAATCGGGGGACCACACAACGTAACTGATTTGCATAACATTACAGCTGAAATGAGTATCTTACCTTTGACCTTCGATTACCACCGAATCGAATGGACATGTAAATTGTATTTGATATAGTACGCTTGTAATCAGTTGTTAACAAATACTTGTGACATAGTTTTGATAGTCTATTAGAAAAGTTCCCACTGCTGGGGTCCCATTCCAGGACTCCTATCTATGAGTGGGAATGGTCTCTAATCCTCCACGCGGACCCAGTGTGCGGGTTGGAAAATGTCACTTAAATTTAAATTTTTAATAGATAGAGTGATTCAAGAGGAAGGTTTTAGTATATAATTTGACCAACATCCACGCGGGTGAAGCCGCGGGCATCAGCTAGTTATAATATAAATAATAATATTTTTTTAATATTGTTATCAAAGCAATAATTATGTCAGAGGACATGACTTTGTGAAGTGTAAACGCTATTTCAGGCGACGTGTGGTTAATTGTTGGTTCACTTTTTGATGAGTTATGTATGCAGTTGGTCTTTCAAACTTATTTTTGACTAGCTGACCCACGCAACTTCGTCTGCGTCACAATATATAGCTTATTCTTTTTAACCTAACATTTTAATAGTAAAAAATGGTTACAGGGAGTTAATCTTAAAAGATAGACATATGCTGTAGTAAATTTTTCTTTAGAACTTTTTAAAAGAAACAATTCCTTCATACATTATATTTGCGTAACTTAAACCGTTTTCGCAGCGCACGCAACGAAAGCTCTCAAAAAGAATGTCTATTCCCGTTTTTGCAGCATTTTTCATTTATGCTACGCTCCTATTGGTCGTAGCGTAATGTTATATAACCTATAACCTTCCTTGATAAATGGACTATCCATCACAAAAACAGTTTTTCAATTCCAACCAGTAGTTCCTGATTTTATTGCGTTCAAACAAATAAACAATTTCTTCAGCTTTATAATATTAGTATCTAGATGTAACCAATAAACTCAAAAAGTACATACAATATTCCACAGTACTTTCTTTAAATCCTGTTTTAAACGCCGGGTTACAAGACGGAGTGGAACTCAACAGCCGTATAAATAGCTGAAACCAATTTCCTTAATTGAGATCTCTTTAGCCGCTTTCATTTCAGAGAGCCTGGAACTCCGTCCTAGACCGTTGAAGTTTTCATTCAACAAACCGAAGGTTCGATATCCCTACACTATTTACTGCTTTTGAACTGTACTCGGTAGAAAAAGTATATAATTATGGTTAGCTTATGTATGAAATTGAATAGGAGTCTGGAATATTTGCTTGAATAGTATTAGGCTTTGCGTAGATGTAATGTTTGAGGTTTTGTAAAGTGGGTAGCTTTTTTAAATTAAAAATTAATGAGTCAGGAAAAATCAATAACTAACTAACTTTCAATGTAATGATCGAATGCTGTTGATGTTTCTTATGCATAATCATCATAATAATAAATAATGTTCCTACTGCTTGGGCAAGAGACTCCTCTCTATGAGAGGGAATGGGCTATAATTCACCACTTGGATCCAGTGTGGATTGGTAGATGTCACGTCGACGTACATCTCGGGAAATACAAGCATCGTTTAAATAAGGTAATAATGTGAAGCATTACTTCATTACTTCAATATGGTGTCGGACGCAAAGAATAGCACCATCCCATATCTTCCCGTGGGTGTCGTAAGAGGCGACTAAGGGACTTACCAGAGAATGGGCAGCAGCGTTTTCTGTGGCTTTGTAACAACCATACTGCGATCGCCAACCCGCCTGCCAAGCGTGGCGATTATGGCAAATTCCCCCCTTCTGGGGGAGGCCTATGTCCAGCAGTGGACGTCTTATGGCTGAAATGATGATGATGATTACTTCAAAGCCGGCCTCGTTCAATGGACTGAAAACCCAATAATTGAACATCATTATTCTGAAATAATAAAAATGTATTTAACTGGAGGAATGGTTATTCACGGCCTGCTTTTTGTAATTATAATTCGGTGTTTGGTTTGGCTGTCGATATACCATCATCATCATGAGACTGGCTCGTTGGTCTTGTGGTTGCAAGCGACTGATGTGTATTAGGTCGTGGGTTCGATTCACAGGTCGGGCAAAGTGTTATTTAGTTGATCCACCAGGAAGTTCTCAGAAGCAGCCATGGTGTCTAGATTTAGCCCGAATGGCGGTAATTGGCTCGCCCCCTATGTAATGGGTAAGTCCCATTACATAGGGGCCCATAAGACAACTGGCTAATGTAGTTGTACTATTAGATACTCTTTTGCTTAACCCTTTGAGTATTACAGGCGTGATGTTATGTTATGTATAGATGCTTTTCTGTAAAGCAAACATCATGCAGAAGAGACAATCAAAACAATCTCCAGGACAAAGCCAATACATTAAATCGCTGTCAAAATAAAACAAAGCATTCTTATCCACTTCAACGTGTAATCAACAAACGTGTCTCCCCGAATAGCTAATGTAGAGGAACTTGAAACTGTGAAACGAAACTCGAACTCAAAAATGACTTGTAAATGAGTTCGTGACAGCAAACACCTGATATTTCTCAGGGGCCATTGAATAAAATTATGCTAAAAACATTCAATTAAAACATGACATTCAAATTTGTTGTTTACATTTCGATTCGAGTGTTGGAATAATTTTATAGTGTTGATGTTAATGTATACAGGATGTAAACGGACGATTCACGTAGCCGTCAACCAAGCAAACTAGAACGACTAAACTAGATTTGAGAAGGTACTCTTCCAAAAACTACTCAAATCACTTCAATTGTGCCTATAAAATTTGAAGAGTTCTCTCTATTTCTCCAGGATCCCATCATCAGATCCCCTGACTTGATCACGGGACCACCCGGGAAGTATACCATTTCAAACAAAACAAAAAAAATCGAAATCGGTGCAGCCATTCTCGAGTAATCGGGGAACAAACATAAAAAAAAGATCCGGCGAATTGAGAACCTCCTCCTTTTTGAAGTCGGTTAAAAAGCAAGCCTACGCAAAAACTATTTATTTATTTATTTATTTATTCATCAAACAATTTTCATTGTGTTAGAATTTTACAAAACTTTTTTATTGCTGGGTAACAACGATTTAACGTGATTTTCGAAGCAAGGAGGAAAGTTGGTATCGAATGGCTAGGTTTGTTGCGGTATAACCTTCAAGACGCCGCTGTTGTTTTTTGGCTGAGCTCCTCGACATCATGCGTGACACAACCCCTTAAGCTATCGAAGAGCTTTTCTAATCCTGTTGAAAGTTATTGTAAAAAAACGAGAATCCTCAAAATATTATTGATTGATCTCTGAAGATTGGATCAAGGAAAGAATATTGCAGTTATACTGACGCCCACTACAAAAACAAAAAAATGTCCATGTCCATATTGTCCATTTTGTGAACTAAAATGGACATGGGAGAATCCCTGATGCAATTGTGGCAAACAATGGTTCGGATTAGATTATAGACCGAAGTCTTAATAGAACAATGGACAGTAAGACCGTTAGGCTATAATTACTACATGGCATAATATCACGCCTGTAATTCTCGAATGGTTAGGCAGAGGGGGGTTGATAGTAAAACTCTCTTATAAAGGGTGTAAAAGTACTCTTTTTTTTTACGGGTGGAAAATGATCAATTAACTCCTCCCGCTCTTGGGCAGTGCGAAAGGGAGTGTCAGACTTCTACTGACTAAAAACCACCCATGTTCCTTCTTAGCCCTTTATGTCGAGGGCCCGACAGGGTGTAAAAGTACCCTTAACGTAGCCTAAAGGCACTTGTTCTCCCCATTACTGCGATTATTTTCTTGTTGTAGACCATACCTAGGAACCCCCTAGTTATTGAAATATAGGTAGTGGATTATTATTCCACATTTTTCAAAGCTGTTTTTTGTAATGGGTTATAACTTTACTTAAATTACCACTATGACCCGTTTACTATTCAAACCATCCACTGGCACAATGCTTTAAGAGTGCTAAATTGAGGTTTACCCAAAAAAAATATATTTCACTCCCAAAAAAAGGTGGTTTCCCAGCAATAATTTTTGCTTAGGGGTACTTTGTTCTGTCGGGGCTGCGGGTTGTTCGCAAGAGATACAGCGGCCACGACATAAAGGGCTAAGAAGGAACATGGGTGGTTTTTAGTCAGTAGAAATCTGACACTCAGCAGGCGGGGCGAAATATTGTTGAACTATTAGGTACCAACAGATTAATGTCTAAATTGTCGGAAATTAAAAGTTAACTTAAGTTAAGGAAATATTTTCACATGCACGTTAACTTTTTCCTACTGCCAATTAATAAAATTCAAAAGCTTTCATCATAAAAGTTGATTATCTCGTCTGACAAAACAATCGGGAAGTCAATTTATTTTGTTCGATACACCGGTGTTCTCTCACAGTATAATGTATGCAATTTCAGGCTCTACTGCCCATTACGGTGTATCGACGAAAAGTCGATATTGCTGTGTGTTCTGATGAATAGGAAAATTATTGAGTTAGTTCCTCTTCCTCTGAAGAAACAAAAACTTTTTTCCCAAAAAAGCCGACAAAAAAATCTTAAATAACTTTACTTTTGGAAACCGGTGACTTTCTTTGTTTCATTAACTTTTTTGCCACCGACTTCCGATAGTAAAATGAGTTTTGGCTATTTAAGGGATTGTTTTAGAAGTTTTTAAGAATTTTACATTGTAACTAGAATTTTTTAAAGAACCGTCATATCGTCAATAAAAACCAGGAAGAAAAAAACTGTATTAAAGGAGCTAATCCGTCTAACCCACGAGGTTAGGCCACGCTTGTCAAGGTCGGTCTGTGGATTGGTGAATACACCTATTAAGCTTAGATTAAGCTCTGTGCCGACTGTCAGTGGCTCGAAATTCTGACGTCATATTACCCAGTACCATCTGTGTTGTGGCAGTTAGGCACTTGCTCCATGTAATATTCAGCTACATGCGGTTAGACTGGAAGCCGATCCCAATAAATTATCATCATTTTCTTGCCCTCATTCCAATCCATTTGGGGTCGGCGCAGAATGTCTTCTTCTTCCATACTTCTCTTTTACTCGTCTTATCATCAGACCGCCTCCTTTCTTGCCATGTAATGCTTTACACACTCCATCCATCGTTCTTAAATCCCGAAGCCGACCTCAATGAAGGTGGAAATAAGCAACGCAGAAGATGATGATTGCAAGGCGATAATTGCCATATCCTAATAACCAATACGTAACCAAACCAGAGCCCTTCAGAGCCATAAAGTTATACATCGGTGATCAAATTAATCAAAGTAAGCCAATCAATGCCGCTTCTAATAAAACAATAATCCTTTCAAAGTGTTAAAACGTGGATTAATTCAATTATAACGGTTATTTATATGAAGTTGTTCGTTATCTTAAATAGTAGTTATTGTAGTGTTTTATCGAGGTTTTTTGTAGATAATGTTTTGAACGAAAAGATAACAACACACATGTAATTCCCGAAGGGTTAGGCAGAGGTGTACCGATTAGCACATCTATATTTCGCAAGTTATGTTTTTAAGTCCCATGTAACCCCGTTGGGGCTGCGGGTTGTTCGCAAGAGATACCGCGGCCTCGACATAAATGGCTAAGAAGGAACATGGGTAGTTTTTAGTCAGTAGAAGTCTGACACGCCCTATCGCTCTGCCCAAAAGCGGGAGGGGTTATTCGATGATTTTCCACACGCCAAAAAAAGAAAAAATGTCCCATGTAATAGAGGGGATTGATATCATCCGGGCACAACTCCAGAGTTCATGGCTGCTACTGAGAAATCCGTAATTGAAAAACCTAATAACACTTTGCCCGACATGAGAATCGAATTCTGGACCTTATGCACAGCAGTCGCGCTTGTGACCAGTATTATTTATTTATTTAAGCAGGTACTTGCTACACTTACAGTTTGCACCAACACGTGCAGCAAGTCAACATCACACACTAACTTAAAAATCGTATGCAATAATTAAGCTCTAGCACTAGACTAGACGCAATACAATGCTTTTAATATCTTCACCGAAAGACTTGATTCTGGTTTCAAAATAAGCTTGTTTATATTCCTTCCTGAATTTAAAAGATACGATGATAATATTTTTATTGTTTTCAAAAACAAACTGTTTACACTTTACGGAGCGACTGTTTATTTTAGTTTTGTTATTTATTGACGTATAAATAATTTTAACGTTGTTAAATATTTACAACTTTACCTGGCCTGTAAATTAGAGGTAAAATTAGGTCATTGAATTCGTAGAGCGTATGAGTTCTTAAGTGAGCAACGGTGGCCCAGAGGTGGCGGCCCCGACTCACGAACATTAAGTCGTGGGTTCAAACCCAGGCAGGCACAATACTTTCAATCAATCAAACTAGCCATTTATGTCCCACTGCAGGGAAAGGCCTCCCTTCCCTCTTTCCACTTATCCCTATCCAATGCTGTTAAATGCCCTGCGAAAAGAGTCGAGTTCGTCCCGCCATCTTCTTCTGGACCTGCCGCGTTAGCGTTTACTGCTGTTTGGGACCCATTGTGTGGTTACTTTAGCCCATAGCTCCTCCGGCATGCGGCAGATGTGGGCAGCCTAGTTCCATTTAAGCTTGGCAGCCGTGTGACCTACGTCGGCAATTTGAGTTTTGGAACGCAGTATCGAGTTTTTTATTCGGTCAGTAAGCTTTAATACTTTGTTTAATAATATTCTTAGGGTGTCGAAAGCAATCTAAATTGTGTCGACCCAAAAATAAGCTTTTAGTTTGACGCTTGACAACAACAGAAAATGCAGCACCCGGGTAATAAGTGCCCTATTGTTTGTGGAACGTCACCACATTAACATTCCAGGACAGAATCATTTAAGAATTTCCACCTCAGCAGGTTTTCGTTCCTACGACCAACCAGGACCCGGAGTCTAATTAAAGACTTCAAGTTTGACCATGGCATCTCATGTCCAGATGAAAGATATTCAACAGGAACAGTGTTAGATAAGAATGCACGACGATGTCGTCACCACGGCTTAACTTCGCGCGTCGTATCGTACCCATATTGTAAGATATAAAATGGCGGACCCCGAAGCAATTTGTTGCAAATAAACTCTGAAGGCTCAAGATATTAGGGGACGATGAATAATTAACTAGCTGTGCTGATCAGAGACATAATTGGATGGATTTTAGAAGCCTCGCGGTGTTTCGAAAATTAATGACAGAAAAGATGAAGAAGTTTTTGTTATCATGGTGTGATACTCGAGGTTTTTTTTTGATGAACAGACAAACTTATCGTAACGATAAAAATATGAAACTGGAATGAATTAAAAAAAGGAGTCAAAAATTTAGTCCTCGTTGTTTTGATAGAGAATAGTGCCTACCCATAAGTCTGGCAGAATAATGTATACCCAAGAATACCCAAGGCACGGAGTAGACTCTCGGAGTGGTATGAAACTGGCGCAGCTTAGCTTGAAGATTGATCTGAGCGGCTGAAACAATTCAGCCACGAGTTCCTCAAATACTTTTATTCTACATAAAATTAAACTTCTGGCTATCTTTGTAACGTAACAAGGTTCGTTACGAGAAAATGGATTTAATTAATTATAATTTCTTAGGAATCTTTGTCGCAACTGATATTACGTGCCGTTGTAACAAGATTAAAATTTTAATTTAGATTTTATTAACGCCAATGATGTTCAGGATGGGATAATAATACCCGGGTAACGTAACTTGAGACGGTCTTGAGAAAGGTTAGCTGTTTCAAAATGGGACTAAAATAATCATTATTTTCTTAGGATTTCCGAAAATGAGAATCGACGTGATTTTTACCAAAACACAAAATTATCTATAGAAAATAGACGATTTTGGCATGCGATTGAAGAGGCCCATATCCAGCAGAGCAGTGGTGGCCCAGTGGTGGCGGGCCCGACTTACGAACAGTGAGTCATGGGTTCGAACCCAGTCAGTCGCATTACTTTGTGTAATTTATATCATCACCACTGCTCTCAAAACGGTGAAGGAATACATCGTGAGGAAACTCGAAGACATGCGACATCTGTTAACTCGCAATGGGCCCGCGTGGTGGATCCCGATGGGTGATCGTGGTGGCCCATCCCTCTCCTAGAGAAGAGGTCTGAGTCCCTGCAGTGGAAACATTATAGGCTGGTGATGATAAACTATAACGACTTGGAGAGTCTTCTAATCGGATATAAAATGTATCTGACGGAATGAATTGCTTTAAAGAAAATGTTTCTTTGGGTTCAAATATAAATAATTTAAATGACCAGATCATTAGTCAAAAATAAAAGATACTCGACGGAGATGGTAGATAATTTCAGTCTTCCTCAATGTTTTCTTGAGGTTATCATTGAGATTATTTTCTCTTCCCACATTCAATGAAGGCCATGCTTATTTCTGAATCGTCATGACTTTCTTAAATTGCTCTCAAATGTTGTAAATACCCAGATAATTGCGTATGACGTACGTTAGCAATAACAAGTATGCTGTTTCAAATTTATTTATTTCTTGTATGTCCTCACAATATTTTTACCCCTAAAGTTACAGCTGTTGCGGAATTTGACCGAATGAGACCACCCATGTTCTTTCTTGGCCCTTGTGCCGAGGCCGCGAGGGCGCGGTATCTCTTTCGAATAACCCGCAGCCCCGACGGGCGGCGGCCCTTGCGGGCGGGCCCCTTACATATTGCTGACATCCATAAGAGGCGTGCGGGGAACACGAACGCGCCGTCGACATGGCCTGTTGTCGTCATAAGACGGACGGACGGCGAGCTATCCCATTACCGTACCGGATATTTTGGGCCAAACATAACATTTTGCAATCAGTTCGCTAAGAGTATCATCGCATTTGGTACCATACCAAATGTTACTGGCGTTAAACAGAGCTGACGCAGGTACTCACCGGACACGGTTGTTTCGGGAGATACCTGCACCGAATCAGGCGGGAGGAAACGCCCGGATGTCACCATTGTGAGGATCGGCCGGAGGGCACGGTGGAGCACACCGTGGAGGTGTGTCCCGCTTGGGCGGAACCCCGCCGTGTTCTTGTAGCGGCGATCGGCGGCGGCGACCTCTCGCGTCCGGCCCTGGTGCAAGCCATGGTCCGGAGCGAGGAGGAATGGGACGCCGTCGCCTCCTTCTGCGAAGCAGTGATGCTAGCGAAGGAGGTGGCGGAACGTGAGAGGGAGAGAACCTCTCGTCCCAGCCGCCGCGGGAGGCGCTCCAGGCGTCGGGGGCCACGTGACGGCTTCCGGCCACCGTAGACGCAGGCCTGTGGACGGTGAGTGATGGGTAAGCTCGCCGTCTGTCCGTCTTATGACGACGACAGGCCGTGTCGACGGCGCGTTCGTGTTCCACGCGCGCCTCAAAGAGATGTCAGCAACATGGAAGGGGCCCGCAAGGGCCGACGCCTGTCGAGGCTACCGAGGATACCGCGGCCTCGACATGAAGGGCTGAGAAGGAACATGGGTGGTTTTTAGTCAGTAGAAGTTTGACACTCCCTTTCGCTCTGCCCAAGAGCGGGAGGGGTTATTTGATGATTTCCCAACCCCAAAAAAAAAAAAAAAAGGCCCTTTGTGCACAAACCAAGTATTATTTTTTTATTACCAAATAGGCCTGCTATAGACCTCGATTACGCCTGATGAGAAGCAATGGATGAAGTCTACGGTTTACTTCATCTAAGTATAGTTGAAAATATTTATGATGATGTGCGACGGTCAGTGCGAATCTAAACGGATTTTTCTTTAATAATTTTCCTGTCAAAAATATATAACACTTGTATGTTTGTCAGACTAGCTCACTTGGACATCTTTGTCGAGAAAATGTGACAAAATTTACTTGAAAAGAAGGAAAACGAACTCCTTTTATACAGCGGTTAAACGTGAATTTTCTCGCTACATTATGGAACATCAGCAAAATGTTTGCATTCGCTCCTGGCTAGGATAAAAACTTTTAAATCTTTTGTTTTATAGTAAATTGTTTTCTAGGTGGTAACAAAGCAGTGTTTACTACATAATTATGGAGTACATAATGTGAAGTTTTTGTAAAGGGATTTTCGTTTTTTATAGCGAGCTAGGCTACGGTAGACAAGAAGTTGAACGCGGCTTTCGTAGTCTGTATTTTAACATAAAATCACGCCTATATTCACCGAAAGGTTAGGCAGCGGTACACTAAATAGTAGACCCACGTTTTGAAAGTTACGATAAAATGTATAATTAGGCTATTGCCATCAACTGGGCACATATCCAGACTCCGTGGCTGCTACATATCTTGGAAAAACCAAAAAAAAAAAAACCTTTATTAAAATAATCGACTCAATCGAACCCAGGACTTCTTGCCGAGCAGTCGCACTTACGGTCATTATACTAACGAGACAGTCTGTAGTGTGAATTATTTGGTGAAAATTCGTGTCCATTAATTGAAAAATGCCCCAGAAACGACAATTAAAAATTAAGAGCAAAAACGGACCTGCAGGTTGTTCGAAAGAGATACCGCGACCTCGGCGCAAGGAACAAGGGTGGTTTTTAGTCAGTAGAAGTCTGACACTCCCTTTCGCTCTACCCAAGAGTGGGAAAAAAAAGGCAAAAACGAACTTAGTCCTTGATAAATAAATAAATAACCACGCATGATAATTTTTATCACTTATCCATTTCCCATTTTTTTGAGTTGCCCATTCTGTTCCATTGCTCAGCAAAGGCATTACCTACCCTAACCGTTCCAAGAGCTCTTGTCCCATAATAATATTTCCCAAAACGAATTAAATATTGCAAAACTTATCTCCAACCCTCTTCAAACCTCTTTCCTCCTTCCTAGTGTCCCTATTTCCATTCAAAAACTACACAGCCAGCCACCACATTTTTAATTCCAAGTTTAAAATTAAAATTTTAAATTTCCCGCCACCGTATTATTCACGAAGAAAAACCGCATATTCAGTTCAAGAATAAAAATGTCTTTTAGAAAACGCTTGCCTCAAAGTAAATGGTTTTCTAGGCCGTAACATAGTACCCGCCTACTTTACTGGGTATAGCCTTGGTATTTCTTGCTGAAAGAAATATGGGCTCTTGCCCTCGTTTCAGCAAGAGGGGTTGGAATGCCAGCATGGAGCGAGAGGGTTTATTAAAATTATTTTGATTTATTATGTGGTGGTGCGTGTGTGTAAATTTTAATATTGAAAGGAGTTTGGTTATGTCATTTGGGTGTGTAGAGTAGAGTTTTTGTCCGCAAAATTATTTATTTTAATTATTTTACTTGATAATATGTTTATTTACACATTTTAAATATATATGAAAACGGTTATTCTGATAGAAAAATATTAACAAATAGCTGCCACGGGACGCCTGGCAGATGGTGAGTCATCTATGTTATAAGAATTTATTATATTTTCTTTTATCGATATCTTTCGATCAAATCTGCATAATACCTAACTACATCACTACTTGAGTAGCATGAAACTTTTGAAAACGGAATTCTTAGAACAAGTCGTTCTAAAAGAAACTTTATGCTAAAGGAAACTTGGCATGGACGAGGCATCATGCCATGACAGTGTCCACTGCCGACTTCCGTACCGCATTTATAGAGGTTTCACATCAATGTCTTGGTGAACTTATACTCTGAACTGGTTTCCAAAGGCCTCCTCAACAGGAGGCCAGCATGACAGCTCGCTCACACCAACGTGTGAGCGAGCTGTCATCCATCATACTCTTATTTTATCTAATCTTTTCATATTCTTGAATATAAGACATGCCAATAAGGCGATCTTTTATTTTGTACTTATTTTCTTTTAAGGCAACTAAGGGATTATTTTATTTCGGGAGAAATTGTCGTACTCTGTGATGAATACCTTTATAGCCCTAAATATTTCTTATTTGGTCAACCAAAGAAATTCCTCTCATAGCAAATTCCTTTTCCTTTGTGTAACATTTATTTTATAAAAGCTATGGGTATTCTTTGGTATGCTTAAAATATTCAGGTCTAATGCTGGCCAGTATGAAAGCCAATATTGGTTGTAAAAGGTATGTGGTGCGTGTTCAATATAAGTGCCTAACATTTTTGAAGGAAACACACTTACTATTTTAGTTCCTTTTGAAATATAAGGGCAGTGACGAGCAATAGTACAGTATTATATAATAGGGATGTTTACTTACAAAAAAAAAAAATCTAATTAGTCTGTCTGTTAGATTATCGAAAATATTGGATACGTATTTTTTGTTTTATGAAATCAACAAAAATTTACGAAGATAAAACTCGTCAAACATTTGAGTAGGGGTTGTAACGTCATTCACCGGTAAAAAATGTCATACTAATGTCTTAGAATATGACGTCACACGAGTTTTCAAAGCACTGTATCGTCTTCATTGTTTGTTTACGTGAAAAACTAAAAAATACGTGTCCAATATTTTTTGGAAATCTATCTGACGGACTAATTAGATTTTATTAGTTAATTACCCTATTGTCGTGGATGACGATATAGTTCTAAAAAAAGTTGCTCAATTGATTATCGTAGTAGAGGGGCAAACGCCGTGACGTTATTTTTGTAATGGCGGCACATGGACAGAGTAGTTTTGGATAGTGGGGATTGTCGAACGGGCACTTCGCATCGAGACACGGACCGAGTCACTTCTCCAAAACGAAACTGTCAGTTTGCCTAGTAAAATTATTATTGTCACTTGATATTGTTTATTAAGTGTGTTAGTTTTAGATTATTAGTATCTAATTAAAAGTGAGGTTATATTTACACGTTGTGTTATAATTCAACGACACCTACGAAATTAACCCTCTACCACCTAACCAAGATGGTGATGACCCTATCGCTTCACCATCGCTGGCGTCGTCATATACATTTTGCAAAGTTTAAACGCGAATTTCTCGTAAAATATAAACTATAATAAAAATATGTTTCAAAATATTCGTTTCTGGTAAAATATGTGTAGTATTAGGTACACCTCTGCCTAACCCTTTGGGGATTACATGCATTATGTTATGTAAATAATAATATTTATATTTCTTTGTTTCAGACTCTATGTACATCACTCGGTAAGAAAAGTTAAGATAACCCACAAAAGGGAACCAGGAAGAAATTACAAAAGAGGATCCAAGAGAAAGTTTGTAAAATATTAACGCAATTTTAAACCCAATATTCAAATGAAAATGGAATGAAGGGCGTAGAAAGAAAATTACAGATTTTTCCTGTATTTTCCACTTACTCTTACTGCAAAGTGTGAAAAGCTGTTCACTTTGTTTAACCGTATCTGAGTACGTTTTTAGTCAGAATACTGAAAAAAATTAAACAAAACCGGTCGATCCGAGTTGGGCCCGCGTTTTTAAGGCTCCGTACATAATTGTAGGTTTTTGGTTTTTAAACATTATATTTACGGTTCAATTAAAATGTAACAAAGATCAATATGTACTTCATAAACATGTATTATTAAGGATAGAACTAATTATTCTAAGATACTAACTGTCAAACTAAACATCTCTTGACACACCACTTTGGTACCTACTTAACTCAAAATAGAATACTAATTCGTATGTAATTCAATTTACCTTTACTAACTTTATTATGCTTTCCGTCCTAAATGTTTCCTAAAAACACTGAGATGGACATTATGATATACAAAGGAAACAAAAGACTACTTTACATTGCTGACCAGGACTGACGACAGACGAAGCAACTTTGTTACATTAGTTGAAATAAATCACGTTACATTCCTAAAAGCATATTTATGTCACGTCACAGAAAATGAAATGAATAACATCTTTCATACTAACTGTGAAGATAGTTTTCTATCTTCACTTCGTCCTTTACCGTTTTTGAGAGCAGTGGTGGTGAAATAAATTACACAAAGTAATATCCCTGCCTGGGTTCGAGCTCACGATTTACTGCTCGTAAATCGGGGCCTCCACCACTGAGCCACTGCTGCTCTCCAAAAATGGTCGTTGGTACTTGATCCTATCGTCAACATCATTAGCCTGCCTTTTCCCATCATTGTTGGGGTCGTCTTCCAGTCGAAATAAATGCAGCTGAATACCATTATTTTTATTTTACATAGGGTGGCTAACCTAACTAACCTCCATCATCATTTTCCTGTCCTTTTTTTTTTTTATTTGGAATGGGCTTGCTCTCAGACCTCACCCTCAGGGCAAAGATGAGGTCGACGATGGAACGAGCTTACCCAGAAGAAGCCTATTTACTCGCGACTTAAATAGATTGGGGTTATATGAACTCGGAAAAACCGCCGCAGGCAGGGAGTTCCACTCCTTGGCTGTGCGCATAATAAAGGACTTAGCAAAGCGCTTCGTTCGAATGTGTGGAACATCGAATAGGATAAAAAAAAAAGTGTTCTGTACGTGTGTGTGTGTACGTTTTCTTTTTCCATTCTTCCCTGTTAGATTGCCTAACACTATCGTACACAACCCAGTTAATACCATCAGTAAACATGCAAATACTCTTCCATTTACTTAAAATGTCGTAAAAGGGAAAAAGTAAATAAATCGAGAAACATTACCAAAAGTACATTACAGTCACCTGTGCTATAGTAGGAAATAGTTTTAAAACAAAACAGTGGCAAAACTAAGTAATTGAGTCAAACTTCTTTCTGTCCTTGTCTGTTGTTTGTCGTTCGGTTAGTAAACTAATAAACCGAGTGTGTTTGGAAACTGTGTAGTGATAAATAATACGTAAGATAGTGTTTTTGTGTGTTATTAACCGTCTTCAAAATGGAGGAGGTTCTCAATTCGTCGGTTCTTTTTTTTATGTATGTTCCCCGATTACTCGAAGATGGCTGGACTGATTTTGTTTTGTTTGTAAGGGTATACTCCCCAAATGGTCCCATGATCATCAGGTCAGGATCGAATGATGGGATCCTGGAGAAATAGAGAGAACTTTTAAAATGTTATAGGCACACTTGAAGTGATTTGAGTAGTTTTTGGAAGAGTTCCTTCTCGGAGTGATCCCATTTCAATTTGGTGGAGATCTGATGAAGAACTTCGGAGATAGGCAACGGAACTCCTCAATAAACGATAGCAAATGGACTGGGTTTGCTGTAATCTCATGTCTGTCTATTGTTTACACCAGTTCATAACATGACATCACGCCGGTACGCTGTGAAGGGGTAAGCACATGTGCACCACTAAAACGTGAGAAATGAACTTTAGAAGAAAAATCAGTTTCTGAAGTCGGTAGCAAAAAAGTTAAATCAAACAAACAAAAGTCACCGACTTCAGAAACTGATTTTTCTTATAAAGTTTATTTTTCACTTTTTTGTTTTGGGTGATGAAGCTACCTCGTTGCCTCTCGACTGCTGAACATGGCGCTGTGGGTTTAATCCCAGGTGTTATTTTGTTATGCTATCTAGATTTTTTTAGCAGTAGTAGTCTTAGAGTTAGGGGCCCAGTTGATGACAATAGGCTCTCCTTCTATGACAAGGGACTTAAACATAAATTTATACTGGCGAGATTTGGGTGTACTACTGGGTACACTTCTGAATCACCCTATATGGATAATAGGAGTGATGTCGTGTTATCCGTAATTTATCATCCTAAGCAAACTTAAAGCCAGCATATAGTTAGGTTTGGCTTTTGTATCGAAAAATAGGCAAAGGTCTCGAAGGTAAATACTTAGCCTTTTCCCAACAATTTTAGGGTTAGATTCCAAAGTAACCGGATGTAGGCTCTAAATACCAGTATTTTACACAAACTGGCCGCTTCTTCTTCTTATCGTGTGGCCAGTAATGTCTAACGACCCCATATACCCTAGTGTCAGAGTTTCAAAATCAAAATCAAATCAAAATCAAAACTCATTTATTCAAACTAGGCTTATAATCAGCACTTTTCGAACGTCAAAATTTACTTTACTTTACTTATTTACAAGTGACAGTCCCCCAAAACGCCCACCCTTCGACACTTCCTAGTGTTTTTGCTGGAAAGAAGAAGTGGCGGAACAAACTCTCCAGCAACACATCTGTCTGTTTGGTTAGAAGAACCAGACTCGATACAATACTATGGTGTAAGTTAATATTACGATTGACTACAATCAATAATAAAAGGTATATAATAATAAAACATAAAAAAGACATAACATATTATATCAGTAAACTAATTTTGGAGAAAGAACATAAATTACAAACATTGTCTTTAGTGGAGTGCCCTAAGGCATAAATATTGTAAAACCTCGGAATCCAGGGCCGGTCAATGAATCTTCATAAAAATTTTTGGACTGCATTGGTAAATGCCCAAATAAAGAAGTTAAAAAAAAAAATTTGCGCGCTCTTCTTTTTTTTTTTTTTAATTCGGCAATTTGCTGAAAAATGATAGGGACAAGGGAAAAAAAATGTTTAGAGCTACTAAATAATATTTCCACCGTGACAATAATGTTAATTAATTAATATTTCGCAAAAAGAACGACTTACAGCAAAAAAAAAAAATTAAAACGTATCTATCTAATACCTTTATAGGAGCAATTCTTGTAATATAGTATAATCTGAATCTCGGTTACGGCTTCAACGATTTTCATAAAATTTAGTATGCAGGGGGATTTGGGGGCGATAAATAGGTCAAGCTAGGTTTCATTTAAAAAAAAACACGATTTACCAAAACAACCAAGCAAATTTCGGTCATCCAGGTACTACACATTATAATAACATAATTGTTAATTACTGTCGTCGTCATCGTTGATGTGGATTGTTGGTGAAGGATTAGTACCTACAGCTGTCACAAAAGCATTCTAAATTTAAAAAAATCTTGTGGATGCCTTATGTTTAAGGCCTCCTGCCAGAGGCATATCCTACTTATATTATATTTGCTAAAGTTTGTGAGGATGGATTGATGGTTGTTCCCCGTTTCACGCAAAAACTACTGAACGGATTTGGAGGTTAAATGTCGCAAATAGATAGATGGTTTACAACCTGGATTAAAACATATGACACAATTTTATCTCGGTAGTATGATCCCGTGGGGCAATTATCGAGCTAGTAACTGATATACCATAAGTGACTAATCGCTAAGAAAAGCTGCTGTGAGGTACGGACCTCGGTTTAGGACGTCACTGAGGGGGGGGCAACAAAGGGACAGGCTAAATCTGAGAGATATTATTTAGGGTCTGGTTTAATACTACTGTCTCAGCTTCGCAGGCTGGCTCTAGCAAGGGTCGGGATATTTGTATTTCTTATTTCTAAGTGTACCTACTGGTTTCCCTACTACTTTGAGGTCCATACCCCACAGGAGGTGCCCTTAGTGATTATTAGTCACTTATAGTATATCAGTTACTAGCTTATGGCCGCGGCTTCTCCCGCGTGGAGTTCGATAAACCATCTATATACGTTATCCAAATCCGTTCAGTAGTTTTTGCGTGAACGAGTAACAAACATTAATCCATCCTCACAAACTTTCACACGTATAATATAAGTACGATATGCCTCTGGCAGGAGGCCTTAAACTTAAGGCATCCACAGGATTTTTTTAAATTTAGAATGCTTTTGTGAGAGCTGTAGGTACTAATCCTTCACCAACAATCCACATCAACGATGACGACGACAGTAATTAACAATAATGTTATTATAATGTATAGTACCTGGATGACCGAAATTTGCTTGGTTGTTTTGGTAAATCGTGTTTTTTTTTTAAATGAAACCTAGCTTGACCTATTTATCGCCCCCAAAACCCCCAGCATACTAAATTTCATGAAAATCGTTGAAGCCGTAACCGAGATTCAGATTATACTATATTACAAGAATTGCTCCTATAAAGGTATTAGATAGATACGTTTTAATTTTTTTTTTTGCTGTAAGTCGTTCTTTTTTGCGAAATATTAATTAATTAACATTAAAGTCACGGTGAAAATATTATTTAGTAGCTCTAAACATTTTTTTTCCCTTGTCCCTATCATTTTTCAGTAAATTGCCGAATTAAAAAAAAAAAAAGAAGAGCGCGCAATTTTTTTTTTTTAACTTCTTTATTTGGGCTTTTACCAATGCAGTCCAAAAGTTTTTATGAAGATTCATTGACCGACCCTGGATTCCGAGGTATAAATCTTACGGCACTCCACTACTTGTGTTCAACTCAACGACCAGCTATTCTTATCATTTAAGTAGTCGTTAATGGAATAGTAAGCTTTTGAACAAAGATTAGATTTCACTTTGGCTATAAATGCATTAAATGGCAAGTCTAAAAAAGAAGATGGCAGTTTGTTATAAAATGTTATACCGAGCCCTACGAGCGCGTAGTTTATGCTTATTTCTGGTGTTAAAGTTAAGAATATCACTGTTTTTAGTGTACAGGTGAATATTTTGTCTAATATATAAAATGTTGGCATAGATGAACTGAGAAGCAACCGTTTCGAAGCAAAGTTTCTAAGCCGCCTCAAGGGCCTCTGACACGGTTTGACCATTTGGAAGCCGGAACCACCGGCTTACACGTGCCTTTCAAAGCACGGAATCATCTTTTTATCAGACAATCAGGTGATTGTAACTGTCAAGAACTTTTACAAAGTATGCTTCCTGTAGGAATCGAACCCACGACCACCGGGTCACAAGGCAAAATGCCTAAACCAATCGACCACGGAGGCAGTTATTTATATCACTGGCCGCTTATTTGACCTCCACAACCCAAAAAAATAAAAACCTCGCGAAAAAACACCGAAAATCAAGACCCCTCATAACCAATTAAAAATTCATAACAACTTAAAGCTCCAAAAAGGTTTTATAACCAACTTGAACCCGGGCCATTCATTCTGAAGACCCTCGTTGTCTATAGAACATCATCAAAAACAAACCTCTCCTTAAATTTAAAGTGGGCTGTTATTAACCCTCCATTATGTCCATGGATAGGCTATAATGGGTTTTGAATAGCAATCAATATGGTCTATTTTAGTATAAGTTTTAAATACACAATATTATGCGCAAAATAAAAAGGGTGTAGGTATACGACAGCTCCAAACGACTTGAATGAACACTCACGCACATGTAGACACTCTTGTATAATTATAGCTACACGTTAGGTCTCCTAAAAAATGACCCTCATTTTGTCAGAATAATGAAAATGCTGAAAAGTTCCTCATCCCCCATAGAAAAGAGAGGATCCTCCGACCAGATGGGTGTTGTGTCTGGTGGGCTAACTGCCCGACATATTACGTAAGTCGAGATTTTCTATATAGGCTAATGTCGCGGATAAAGTTGATAGCGCGATGTGGGATCAGCCAAAACAATGGATGGTCTGTGTAAATGATGATATGGTATAAGGAGGTGTCTGATAACATGACGAGTCATCATCATCTTCCTGGCCTTATACTATTCTATTTGGGGTCGGCGCAACACGTTGTCTTTTTCCATTCTTCCCTGTTAGACGTTACGGTGGCATTTACTCATTTCTCTTTCCTATCATAAGATGATGAGATGACCATGTTAGGGTCGGCTTCCAGTCTAACCAGATGCAGCTAAATTCCAGTATTTTACACGAAGCGACTGCCTATCTGACCTCCACAACCCAGTTAATACTAGGTAATACGATACTCTTTGGTGAGACTGGATGTCAGACTTTCAGGTTTACTGACTACCTGTAACGACTGCCAAAGATCTATATATGGCAGCCGGGACCAACAGCTTAACGTGCTTTCCGAGGCACGGAGGAAACTCGGTATGTATATATATGCTCTTCGATGATGCGATGACGAGTACCTAATAGAAATATGGAAGTAGAAGATTATACAGCTACGACGACCGTCTACAAATTGGATTAAAGGCAAGAGATGATAATGAAAATGCTGATTACTAGTGTTCTACATGAAGCGACTGCCTACCTGACCAAGACAACCCAGTTACTCCGACTACACATTTATAACTTTTTTTGGAACGAAGTTGTGAAAGGGGGCTAGACGGAAAAAATTCTTACGAAAAGTTGTCACGACACTTTTTGCTATAATAAGCTATTGTAAGCTGTGCGGCGTCGCATGTTTCTCTGTCTGTCTCTCTCTCTCTTATAGAAAGCAAGGCCAGATATTTTCATTGCTACATTTTTTTTTTTTTTTTTTTTTAATAATGAAAAATAATAACAATAACTTCGTTCCATCCGGGTGTTCCTTGACACCTCTCAAGTTTTTTTTTTTTTTTTACAGCCTTTATTGTCCCACTGCTGGGCAAAAGCCTCCCCCATAGCCTTCCACTCTTCCCTCTGTGTGGTTTTCTCCGTTCAATTTGTCATAAACGCTTCTAGGTCGTCAGGCCAGCGTTTTCTAGGCCTATAACGATACCCAGAATTAAAAATGACACTCGCCACTAACGGAGGCATGTTATGAATGGGTGACCATTGAATTGTATGGACACCCACCCACAGCCTGACATTGGCAAAACTGTGCAGCTGTGGTTATTAGCATCTCCTTCTACTTACTTTTTTGTTAGCCCATATTGCCCCACTGCTGAGTAAGGCCTCCTCCATCATAGCCTTTACAGCTTTACTCTACTCACTACTAATATAAATTCAAATTATAACAGTGCGGTAGTGACACGTTATTATCTAAAAGCGCCACCCAATTCCCCAGCGTTTATTACAAAATGGCGGCTGTGACACCTAACTGAAACATTGCAGCTGCATCCCTGGGTACATTTTTAATCTTAAATTGAAACTAAAAAAGAGGTTTTAAAAGGATAGGTTTACTTAGATCTCTTGTAGGATTATTCGTACTATAGTAGCAAAAGGAGAAGGGGACTTCTGGGCCCAGCAGTTAACTAGTTGAAATATGTATTAAAAAACACCGTTATATTTTTCTAAAGGAAATCACAAAATATGGTACCATGTTTCTATCTAGGAAGCGAGAAAACTTTAAATAAGTTATGAAACTAAATAATCGATTAAGTAATGCCTAAATTGCTGGTAATCGATTATGAATAAATCGCTAAAACCTCAGAATATGTATGAAAATCGAGTGACAAGTGTTTTTTCGTGGAATCGATTCATAGCGAATAGAATTCCTTTTATTTTTTTACTTGCAATACTTCTGCCTGACGTCAGTCAGACACCAACTGACAGATGGCACTCGTTCGTTGTCTTTCTCGTTTTGAGTGCGCAAGTATTTTTTTCCTTGTTCTATTGTTTAACCCCACGACCTCGGCTTTGCATAGGACTTTTGACGGATCTTGATACAAACACGCTCCATGCATAAAACCATAACACAACCGAAGCCATTCAAGAGTATTTCGTGAAAAACATAAAAAAAACTACAATGTTATAATAAACCTTACTTTTACTAAACTTCATATAACTTGATTCCTGGATAAGGGACAAGCCCGCCACACTATTCCCAAACCACTGTAACTCCTGTTAGCCAGAATCAACAGTGGCGACCACAAGAAAAGCGCCGAGACAATGAAGCTCGACGAAGTCCCAGGGAAACGATTTAACTGTCTTGGATCCCGCAACGAAATTAATCAGAAAAGAATAGCGGAGGAGTAGGAAAAACATAATTTCCACTTCCCTCCATATCAGCAGGAGACAGAACAGAACAAGGCCAATAGGCATACAGGGACGTATACAACTGGGATAGGCCCAGTTGCCTAGCACCACGGATTGTCATTAATATTACTGGGTCCTAAGTTGTGAGCTGTTATATTTGATTCCAATAATAGGTATGACAAAAATGCTTGAACGCACGGAAATTTGTTCTAGTTTCTACAAGGTCCGTATAGTAAATAACTCCGGATGTAACCCGTACACTATTTAACATAATATTACGTTCATTCTGCCAAAGACTACACTCCCATAAAATGTGATGTGCAGATTGTTCAAATTCGCAGTCAGATGTAGAACATTGACAACCGAAGCCATTCAAGAGTATTTCGTGAAAAACATAAAAAAACTACAATGTTATAATTAACCTTACTTTTACTAAACTTCATATAACTTGATTCCTGGATAGCCAAATTTCACCAAATTTTTAGTGAGGCCTTGTTATTATACCCTCTTACAAATAAGGCTAGTTTGATTCAGTTAACACCTGGGCCCAGGAATGTATGGAGTCATTCCCTTCTCCTTTGGTCGCGTGTTCACATACACACAAATAAACGTAAACTTTTGTTCGATAATTTCTTATTCAGTAAGCCATAGCGCGAAAGTTATTAAGAAAAACTGTTATTTTTAACTTAAAGAATTAAATTTAAAAAATATTGACCAGGGTAGGTACTGTAATTCTAATTGATTATTATATATTTTATGACATTCTCCTGATTTTTTATGACGATTCAATTCTGCGTCTTGTATTTAGAAATTTCAGCGTTCCTTTCAGCGTTTGTATCCGCATAGTTTTAAACATAGAAATATAAAAAACATAATTTTAAACTAAAGCGGTCTTGTATTTTACGTATAAAAAATTCTTTAATATTAAAATAACATATGGCACGGAAATATCAACATTTTGACATATCACTAGATCTCAACAGAGAGAAACAGGGGCGGGTCGCTAGAATATATTCGTAAATATTACTATCCATTTAGAATATGTGGGACGCTCTGGGTGACATCCGGAGATTCGTCGAAATTTGGCAAAGTTTACCCTCAAATGTAAACATATATAAAATAGGTATATGTTGTACTTGAAGCGTATTTAGTTAATTAGTCATTTATTTATACGTGGTGATACATAATATTTATTGTGGGTGTTACTTATCAGCTCAATGATCTTATTTATGTAGGTATTTATATTCGTGTAGAACATTATAATTGCCTGCATAGTGTATTGCAGGCATTATTAGATTCAGAATATAAATAAACTAGCTACCTGCTTCCCACAGTTGTAATAATTATAAGCCAGCGACCCATGACACCCCTGCCTCGTTTTGTTTTTAACTAGCTGAATCATAAAGATTATTTTATCCTATCTAAGTTAAATAATAATGTTCACCGGCTACAGTAAATTCTCTAAATATTACATATTTATGTTTCAAAACAGAATATTTTTTTGTAGCATTTTACCAGCTGTTGAGGTCGGCAGTCTAACCGGATCCAAATGAATTCCAGTATATAACATGGATTGGCTGCCTATTTGACCTCCACTACTCAGTTAGTACTTGGTAATACGATACCCTTTTGTGAGATTAGACTTTGTCAGATTTTAAAATTGCATTCTATATCGGTATTTCATAGAATAGTTCATGGCTAGGTTACCTTATAGCGTCGATATCTGTAAATGCACCGTAAAATAGTTTCCCAGAAGATATTCGAGTTTATAGTCTTTACGACTGCACGGGCAATTGTTTGAGCATTATACATCTTGGCTGTCTAAAGGAGTACTTGTTTCATAGCGCACGGTTTTGTTATAAAATGAGTGACTGTATTGAAAATTTCTATGTATTTTAGTAATCAGGATCAAAAATAGCATTTTAATGTCGTTAACAAAATTATGCTGCGTCGACACGATAATTATTCAGTGATGCTGGAAACGGAAAATCCTTTCGCTAACTACCGATCAGCCTAATAAGATCCGTATATGAATATGACTTTGTTCTATTTAGGTGACACAATCCTAAAAAATAAATAATTTATGTCGTTAGTTTGGGAAAAAACCGGTCAACTTTTATTTACTTTTATTGCTTAATTCATATTTTTATTGCTATACCATTTATAACAACTACTTAACTAATTGTTACCTGTTTTGCTGTACTGTGTCACGCTGAACAGTCGTCAACTCAATCTGCCTTAACTTTCTATATTGGGTCACCAAGATACAGGCTGTGCCTAGTTTGGGGCCCACGGCTACTTCTTTTGATGTACTATTTTAATATGATATGCTCTTTGTAATTGTTTTCTTCTATGTATGTTCTAACTTGTGTGTGTCAATAAATTGATTTATTATTTATTATTATTAAAATTCTGCCGAGTCAATCTTGGTTCAGTGATGGTAGATGCCAAACGGAGTTTCCGTACGGTATTAGCCGAATTAAATCCAAATATGATGCCTTTGTACCATTGAGGTGACTCAACTTTTCTTCAATTTTAGAGCTAGCAGCCCTAACCTAATAAATATCACAAATACACAACTCTTACAAACAAACGGCATATTGTGACAATGTACATTTAAATGCACAATCAGATGCGGCTGACAGTTACAATCATCACCGCCCACTCGCAAGTCAATCTACTGGAAACGTAGAAACATAGCAGTACAGTGCGTACAAATTAACTAGTAGTACGCAAGATGTATGAGTGTCAATGCCAGGGGCTTTGGCACCGGTTGAGGCCAGTTGATGTAGGAAGAAAATGTGGCTTGTGCATTTCATTGTACTTCTCTTGGTATTTTGTTATGGTTTCTTTGTGAAGAACGGTTTTGGGGATAGACTAGTTAGTAATATAACAACAATACGCCTCTTTTTAGGATGCTGGGAAATCATCAAATCACTCCTCCCGCTCTGGGTGGAGCGGAAGGGAATGTCAGACTTCTACTAACTACTTCTACTGACTGTGTCCGGGGCCGCGGTACCTCTTTTGTACAATCCGCAGCGGGCAGGTGTCGGCCCTTGCGAGCCCCTGCAATGTTGCTGACATCTCTTTGAGCCGCGCGTGGAACACGAACGAGCCGTCGACACAAGCCGTCGTCATAACACGGACGGACGGTAGCCCATTACTCACCGTCCACAAGACAACATTTACACGAACTTAATTTGAATGAATTAATTAATTTCTGAATTCACTTTTTTTTTTCTTTGGACACATCCAACGAGCACATCTTGATAATTCTGATTTAAAAGAGTGTCCATGTAGTTTCTTGTCCGTTCTTCTCCATAGAGATTTAGGCTGTGAAATGGCAACAACACCGCTTTCAAAAGTTATTATGCCTTGTGACGATGGCTTTACTTTATTGCTGATCAAAAGTGCTTGTAACTGGATTTCTTGTAATAAATGCTTTGATTTTGATCTATTGCTAATCTAGAGATACAAAACTTGATTGAAGCACAAACGTAAAATTATAAATAGTCTTCCGGTCTTTAAATGCATCTTCAAACACATGTATCTAGCTAAACAGTATCTATAGTGCAGCGGGCAGATAATTAAGCGTTCTCGCTTGGCACTCGGCACATACACGTGGCACTAATACTGACCTAGACCATTATCAAGGTACAATGCGGTGAATCAGTGACCTTAGTACTACTGTTTTTAGTGAACTTTTATTGTGGGAGATGAGTATTTTAGTGCTAGATGCAGGAAAAGATCATCACCTTCCTGCTCGTATCGCATTTATTTTTTTATAATGATCCCACTGCAGGGACTCAGGCCTCCTCTCAAAGAGAGGAATTCTCAGACGGCTCAGTCGCAAAATGTCTCTTTCCATCTCTTTCGTATAATGTCGCTTTCGCAGAATGCCGCTTTCTTACAATACTTCTTCCGCAAAATGTCACTCTACGACGTACGAATATTATACATACCGGTTTCTTCACGATGTTTTACTTCACCGTTTTGAGAACTTTGTTGATGAAATAAATTACACAAAGTAATGCCTGCTTATGGCTTACTATTCGCAAGTCTGGGCCACCACTCCTCTTTAAACTAAGTAAAGTTACGAAGTACAATTACATTAATACCCTTTTTGACTTCACAAAATGACATGACAGCATTCAATTCTTCTTCATCAAAATATTTTTATTAAAAAAGACATAAACTAAGTTCAAACGACGGAGGTGCTAGTAAAATTTTAATTGGAGCTCATGAACGTTCCGTACGTTCGTTACAGCAGTGACATCCGTATTATATGCGGAACTGTCGTATTTAATGTTTGAATCTGTGCCAAGTTTGTGACAAAATATAAGACATAACTGTTCTTTTGTAAGCATGTTGTGTATTTTACTGTTGATCTTGATTTCAATGTGAATGCATCAGCTGTTTTCGTGTCGCGATATTTTCGTTTTGAGGGGAGTTTTGGCAATGTCCTTCATTTATTTGTTTTGTAAAAAGATGGTGGTTTTATCTCGCGTGATCTTTGTTTAAGCAGCGGTGGCCAGAATGGCAGAATCCAGGCAGGCGTATGTATTTGTGTAATTTATTTCATCACCTCTACTGTCAAATAATGGTGTAAGAAAACATCGTGAGGAAACTGGCATATTCGAGAACCAAACATTCTAATACATCTACCCATTCTAGCCCATTCCCTTTCATAGAGAGGGAATGGGAAAAGGCCTATGTCCCAGCAATGAGGACATTATTGGCTTGCTACGCTATGCGAATATCAAAGTTGACCAATATCGTTCAACCCAATACTACAAATCTGGACAAACGCGAAGTGAAAATTCTATAAAAAAACATTTAATTAAGAAAAACCTTGTGAAAAAAACAAAAATGAAAATTATTTAACCTTCACTAACACTTTCATTCATGGTCGTGTTGACAAAACTCGCATCGTTTACTGTGCATTAGCTATAACCTACAGTATCATCTTTCTCGCGGCCATGGTCTCAATGAATGTAATGTACATGACAAAATATCGTAAGTAAACCAACTTACTGAAGACTTTGTTATAGTCTTTAATCATCATTATCGTTCTCTTGTCCTTATCCCAATTCATTTGAGTTTAGCGCAGCATGTCTTCTTCTTCCATACTTCTCTTCCTCGTCATCTCATGAGACACGTCTTTTCTTACCATATTATTGACTTTCAAAGACTGTATAATACAGTCTTTGAAAGTCTTGAAGAAGACTTGCTTGACGAAGCTGGGCTTGAAAAAGATAAATGAAGAACGATTGCATGTAGCGGAGATGAGAATGTTTAAATGTATGTGTGAACAAAAATGGATAAACTAATTAATGAATAGATTATTAGAGGAAGATTAAAAAGTGGTGCCAGTCACAGAAAATTTAAAAAAAAATGAAAAAAAAAAAAATGAAAAAGTGTTTATTTGGAACATTAAGTCAAGTTCAGTACATTTTACTTCTGCCAAACTACAGAGCAGTTTGTTGGTAGACGTAGCTCCCACAATACTCTCAATATTATCGTATGGACGTTCACTTTTCCATTAACATACTAAAATTATAAAAATAATCTGACCTATACCTACATAACTGACAACCAAATCACTGCAAAATACGTTTACAAAACAAACATGTTAATATTTAATTTTAAATTACAAAATAATTGCTGAGGTTTTCACTAAAGTTAGACAAAAGATATGATTGAACTTTGTTTTTAAATGTTCTCTTTGTTACATCAGTTTCAAATGGTAAGCTGTTGAAAATACGTAAAGGTAGTCGTATATCTTGGCATGGACATAATATAATGAGGTGGATGAAATGCATTTGACTAACATTGATATTAATATTAATGTATGATGGAGAGGGAGAGAAAGGCCAAAAGAAAGACGGACGGATCGTGTCAGGAATGATATGAAATAGTAAGAAGTATATGATGGCAGGGGAGAATGGAAAATAAAAGCTGTTGCAAGTAGAACAGGAGAACGGCAAGAAGATGACGTTGACTGTCTTCTAGATTTTACTGGTTAGTGTATATTAATAATTATGTCTGTAGAATGTTAGATAGGAGCTAATGAAGATCAAACTACGACAGAAGTATCAAGATATTTTTAGTCACCAAAAATGCGACCGCGAAAGTCTCAGACAAAAATGTATCAACTCGGTAGAATTAAAAGTATGCACCTATTTTAAAAAGTAAAATGTTAATAGCTTGAGTGTATTGAAGTAATCAATTAAAGACCGTGTTGCGTACGAGGCATGTGGAATGAAGAGATGAAGATTAATTGTTGCGAAAGTCGAAAGTGTGCTTTGTTTTTTAGAGCAGTTTGCAGTGTCGAAATATTTATGTATCAACATCATCATTTCAGTTTATAATGTTCCCACTGCAGGGACTCAGGTCTCCTATCTATGAGAGGGAATGGTCTATAATCCACCACACGGATGTCACATGTCTTCGACTTTTTTTTTTGTTCTAAGCCGGTTTCCTCACGATGTTTTCCTTCACCGTTTTTGAGAGTAGTGGTGATGAAATAAATTACACAAAGTAATTTTCGAGAGCAGTTCTCTCCCCCATTTCAAGTAGATGCCATTTAACTACTGTACAGAATTTTACTCGACATCTCATCAGACACCTCCTTTCTTGCCATATTATTTACACAGTACATCCATTGTATCTATGGTCTTACTCTACTCTTATACCCATCCAAATTCGTAGTCAAAACTTTTCCAAAGTCATATTCCTCATTCCTTCGGTAAAGTAAGCTACTTTATAGTTGAAACAATAATATTGGTGCATTATTAACAGCGCTGAATGTCGAATTCATTTGTCAGTAGAAGGAACAGGTGCTCGCTTGACCTATATTGTCAGAATGGGTCCACACTGTATGACGTCATCATTAATGTAGAATACAAATACAATAATACTTTTAAGAAGCTTTCTTTAATTTACTGGCAATGAGAAAGAATGATAGCGTTAGGGTATTAGCCTCAGTGTAATAACTATTCATTGTTGTAATAAACATTCATACGACGAACCAAGATAAACAAATCACTTTCTTCAGAGTTCTCATTATATGTGTAACACTCACTGCCGCACTCAGAGAGCTTTAATGATTACTTAGGCCATCACTTAGTAAAAGTTTTGACAGTTTTGTCATACAAAAGTATGTCAAATCTTTACTAAGTGACGGCTTAAGTAATCATTAAATATCTCTGAGTACCGCAGTCAATGTGTACTGTATAGCTTGCTGTGTCGGGTAATATTCACTTTATATTACTAATTCGAGACCATTTAAAACAAAGATTTCCGCCCGGACGAGAAAATTGTCTACGACTAAAAGCAGCATGGAACTCTTGGAACTCTCACTAAATATTTTTGGTGATTTTATTAAGAAAGACACGGAATTATGTGTTTATCTTTTCAATAACATCATCCCTGTAATCCATGAAAGTTTAATAATAGTACACCCACATTTCACTAGATACATTTAAGTTCCACGTAATAACGGGTGGCTATTGCCCCGTCGGGGCTGCGGGTCCCGTCGGGGCTGCGGGTTGTTCGCAAGAGATACCGCGGCCTCGACATAAAGGGCTAAGAAGGAAAATGGGTGGTTTTTAGTCAGTAGAAGCCTGACACTCCCTTTCGCTCTGCCCAAGAGCTGGAGGGGTTATTAGATGATATACCGTCCCCAAAAAAGAAAAAAAAGGGGTGGCTAATTGCCTACAACCGGTCAAAAATTCAGCCAGGAAACTGTGAATTTCTCAAATGGAAAATCCCAATATCACTTTGCCTGACCTGGGAATCGAACCCAAGACCTTGTACACAGCAGTTGCACTTTCAACAACTGTTTTAAGAAATTAGAGCTGTTCATTATTTTAAATTATTGGTGCTTGAGTCCAAGTAGGTTATATTCGTAATAATTTCTGTTTATAATTTCCATCTGCCCAATGAGACATTTTTGTTAATTAGGACAAAATGAGTCTGATGTAGTGATGTTAATAAAAAAGTAGCATGCTGAGATAGTGGTCTTTTGGCCTCGTACGGGACTTATTTTAATTCTGTCTTATTTTTTAAGTATTTCTCTTGTTTTCTTTTTTGTAATTTTTTTTATTATTAATTTCTTGTCCTGTGTGAGACCAATAAATACTTTTTCTTTTCTTTCAATTTTTTATATGAAGATAAAAGGAAATATTTAGATAATCGTATAATTATATCATAAATTCTGAAAACGGGATATTTACCATGTTAAGTTTTTGTTTCGAGTTCCCGATATTTTGGCGCTGTTACAAGCACCATGATTACGGATAAACCAAAGTTACTGCGGGTTTTTATGGATCCATTGGATGTTTATGAGCAGACAATTTCTGAATTACACCACAAAAGCAAACTTGACGCAAATTGTCTGTTATTTGTTTGCTTTTAAATGTAAAATGAAAAGTTAAACGTCGAAAACTTTTGAAAAATACTAGCATTTTGTTTTGTTGCTGATTTGTTATTCTTTGTCAATTTTGTGTTTTTATTGTTTGAGCATCTCTTTATTACTTTACTTACATATTTAAAAGGTAACTGTAACAATTAAATTAAATAAATATTAGCAAGAAAATATGGACGAGGTAAAAGGAGTATGTAGGGATCGTAGTAGGTGGCGTTCATGTGGTTTCTGCCTACCTGAACAGGGAAAGGGCGTGAGTTTATGTATTTTTGTTTGTATGTATAAACAAGAAAAGGGAAACATTTGAATTAGGTTAAAACGCGAAGAGCTCCAACGTTAACATACTATCAACCATCAATTCATCACGTATAGAAGCTGTAAATACAATCCATTCATTTCCCTCGCAATTTCAGAAAAAATACATCCATTTTTTTTCTTCGCCCATCCGCCTTTGCACCGCCACCGAACTGATAATACTATTATATTGGCAATCGGCCATCTTCACTCATTATGAGTGGGGACAGAACTATTTCGGGAACATTTCGGTACACGACGGGTTCAGCCGACCAAGGTTAGCCACAAGGTCAATGATTACGGTCGCATTGGTAAAAGGGAATGGTTTGAGATGTACAGACAGACAGACTGTGCTAAAATCTGTAAAATTTCTTTAATATATTTTCAACTTTATCGCTGAAGCATTAGGTTCAAGATTGACTGGGAAATTTTGACAGTTCTTTAAGCAGCGCCCAGCGCGCCTTAACCTAAACAGCACGTGCAGCAATCGTTGTCCAAGTGCAGCTTGGTGGATGACACATAATAATACCTTCGTATAGACGTTTTCTTAGCCGACTTCTAAAAAAGACAGCACAAAGCATCTTTTTTTTCTTATATGTTCCCAGATTTCGCCGTGACTACTGCTCCGATTTTAGTGATTTTAATTTTGCCGTTTCGAGAGTAGTTAAATGAAATAAACTACACAAACCAAAGTACCTTCCTAGCTTCGAACCTACAATTCGTTCGAAGTAGATTATAAAAGAAAACTCTGTAATGAACACTGAAAACGGGATCTAAAAAGAAACTCGCATATATAAAATAAGCTGTTACTGTAATAAAGCAATAAAAACAAATTAGCAAGTCTAATAACAGTAAGCATAACTGCTAGAAATGGCATTGAAACACAATAAATAATTATTGTTATCGTTATTATTTCAAGTTCCGTACTTTGAGTCGTAAAGATTGTGTTTTATGTTGATGCCGTGTTTTTATTTTGCTTCCACTTTTTTTTATATCTGTGATTGTTGACGTAAAGTAATATGTACTTTAATCTTCGCGTAAATATCCGTACTTAAATGAGTTACGTCTATAACAGCTGTCACTATTGCACGATCTGATTTTTGGAACGAAGTTCCTTATCGCGCGTTGTGAAAGGGGGCTAGACGGAAAAAATTCTTACGAAAAGTTGTCACGACACTTTTTGCTATAGTAAGCTATTGTAAGCTGTGCGGCGTCGCATGTTTCTCTGTCTGTCTCTCTCTCTCTCTTATAGAAAGCAAGCCAGATTTCATTTCTACATTTTTTTTTTTATTTTTTTTTTTTTTACATAATAAAAAATAATAACAATAACTTCGTTCCATCCGGGTGTTCCTTGACACCTCTCAAGTTTTTTTATTTATAATATATAAGTATTTCTAAAATAAACCTTTATAATGCTAAAAAATATATTTTTATTCCTTCGTTTTGTACTTACACACTGTTAGGTACCAAACCTAATAGTGTTTACAAAATGAGGCACGAAGTACTGCAGAGTGGGCTAGGGCCACCAGCCGGGGCTGCGGGACTGTTCGAAGAAGATACCGCGGCCCTGAAACACAAAGAGAACATGAGTGGGTTTTTGTCAGTACAAGTCTGACACTCCCTCCCGCTCCGCCAAGAGTAGGACGGTTACTTTGATGATTTCTCAGTTGATTCCTAAGCCGGCTTTCCCTTCAAGATTTTTCTGTAGCAACCTGGAATTCAAATGAAAAAGTAGTATTTCTCTGTGTTGTCTGTCTCACTCGTCGGTAAATATTAAGCGTGATGTTATGCTGTGCATCATTATAGTTATAATGAAGCTTCTTATTGATAATTAATAATGTTAAAACGCTCTTTAAATTATTAAAATAATTAAGTTGACGCAATAATTTATTCAGAAACATCTGCTTGATATATTTCTGCGAGTAATTATCTAAATGATTTCCAAGAATTGAGCTTTGACAATTTACGAAGTAATTTTGAAGTCTTTAGAAACATAAATAATCAATTGAACACAAACAAAATTAGCAAAATACGCTGTTTATGATTGAGTTCTACTTTATTTCTATGAACTCAAAATGTTATCATTTATATTATTAATTTGGAATAACATGAAATCACGGCTTCAAGGCCAGGGTGTAGACTGTAGCGGGTGTCACCGCAGCTCTGCAGGGCTATTGCGTATCTTTTTAAATGTCAGTGGCTATCATAGTGTCCATCGATTAAGTGTCAAATGGTTCCATTTTGTACCAAACTGACAGTTAATCGATGGACACTATGATAGCCACTGACATTTAAAAAGATACGCAATAGCCCTGGACTGGTTGTGTGTTATTGCAAGTCTTGTTCCTCATAATGCCCTCTGAGGAACATGGATGGGTGTTAGTCAGTAAGACACTCCTTTCTTTTTCCGCCCTGAGTGGGAGGCGCCATTTAATGATTTCGCATCCATAAAAAAAATGTGAGTAGGCTGAAACCACTGATATGACTATGTTAATTATCATCATCTTCATTGTCGTAGTCCAGAACTAAGACCAAGCGTCTACTCGATCTATCGCGTATCCGAATATTTACATTACTTTTCAGATATACGTACAGGAAGGGTTACCAACGGGACCCTATTACTAAGAGCGGTTTCGCACTACATCCGATCCGAACCCGTGAAATTCGGTCCGGTGTAGTCGCAGAACTATTTCTATGGTACTTTATGCACTAGAACGGAAAGAAATCGAATGACGGAAACCGGATCTAGTGCGTACACTATCATAGAAATAGTTCTGCGACTACTTCGGACCGCATATTCACGGGTTCGGATCGGATTCGGATGAAACGTAGTGCGGAACTGCTATAAATCTGATGTCCGTCGTCGTCGTTCGTCTGCGGGCTATATTTCATGATCCGTAATAGGTCGATTCATCATCATCATTTCATTCAAAAGATGTTCACTGGTAGACACAGACCTTTCCAAGTGTCGTGCGTCTCACATCTCGCAAAGGGCCAAATTAAAAAAAAAATTGTATGTGTATGTTGAAGTCGGAAAAGTGTGTTTCTTTAAATAAATTGTGACTCATGCAATAAA
This sequence comes from Diarsia brunnea, assembly GCA_949774965.1. Lineage (NCBI taxonomy): Eukaryota > Metazoa > Arthropoda > Insecta > Lepidoptera > Noctuidae > Diarsia > Diarsia brunnea. The sequence continues at coordinate 12,956,622 of OX459019.1, read as the reverse complement.
TTGTGTCTCAAGCAATAAATAGGCTAATCTATTGATGTTTATGTTTGTTAAAGAGGTGATATAGTGTATATTTGTGTGAATTAGAGTCTAGTTTCCGTGTGTTTATTTTCACATAAATCGAAAGGGTTTTCTTTGATATTGTAAGTATTTTTACACGACATTCGGAAACATTTATTTGTAACTAAAGTGTATTAGTAGAAATATACATATGAATTGTAGTTTCCTGACTCAGGAGCCCTGACCACCTCCAGATACAAGCGGGCTACTATTTTTTTACATTTTGTATTTACTTTTTTTAGGTTTTTTTTTTGTCAAGAAGTAATTATAAATGTATAAAATAAGACGGATGATGATAAAAGTAATAATAACCCAAAAAAACACGTTATCAAGGAAACTTAATCACCTGTACCTTAAATTATTGACGCCATTAATTGAAAACTCGTTAAGTACGTCGAACAGAATTTACCTTCCTCAGAAGTTTAGATCCGGCGAAGTTTGTGCGAACTTTTCGAGGCTTAATGGATTTGGTTCAATAAGTAGATAGGTAGGTATTGTTGGTAGGAGGAAAGACATTGTTCTGGTAGACTAATGATTTTATATGGGGTTTAGTTATAGCTGTGGTTATCGGCCTTATTTTATACAAGTCAAGGTTTATGGCTATCCCGTCGGGGCTGCGGGTTGTGTGAAAAAGATACCGTGGCCTCGGCACAAAGGGCTAGGGAGGAACATTTGTGGTTTTTAGTGAGTAGAAGTCTGACACTCCCTACCGCTCTGCCCAGAGCGGGATTAGTCATTTGATGATTTCCCACTCCACAAAAAAAAATTGGTTTGCGGTAATTCGTATGGGACAAAATAAGGACTGCAACAAACAGGCCTTATTTAACCTCCTTAAAGGATAAATGATCAAACACTCTTAGGCTTTCTTTAAAAAAGAACTCATCATCTGCCTAGCCTACTCATTTTGAAGAAAAAGTAACCATGAAATATTCTTCTAAACACCATTGCCTATTTTAGTTTATGACTTATTAACTTCAAAATGTTTTACTTGAAGCAGGCCAAACTTTACTCCCAAAAAATTTAAAATAAAATAGGCAATGGTGTTTTTTTTTTGATTTTGATTGTTTTTTTTTCGATATTTTAACGTTTTTCGATTATTGTCTGATTGGATGAAGTTGTAAATATCGTATTTTGAACCGTAGAATAGTGAGGAATGGTAATTATTGTGCACCGTACATTTTCAGTAGATCAAACATTTTTTTTTAGAGTTTAATCGAGTTATTAATTTGGAATGTTAAACTATTTTTACCAAATATTAAATATGACATTAAAATTAGAATATTTGAACGCCGTTGACGGCAGGACATAGCGTTCATTAATAATATTGACGTCTGTACTTTCGTTTTACCTATGTTCTATAAATTTAATTTGAATTTGATTAATTTTAATTGTTCAATGAAAAAGAGGTCGATTCTGAGAGTCCTGGCCTTAAGGTTGAACTAGCCGGTCATTCTTCCATACAAACGTAGTATGGTGATTACTCGTCAGTTTGACGGTGAAGATTCAAAACTAAAAAATGTATCAACTGGTCTTGTCATTATCTAGCCCTGTATGGAAGCAGAATTGGAAAAAAAATCATTGGTTTGGAAGTTATGAGCGTCGAAACTTTCATATTTTAACACTTATTTGAACTCATCTTTCAGCGTAAATAAATAACTTATGTAGTATGAAAATGGAAAAAGTGAAACCATACAGGGACAGATAATTTATTCAAAAGTTCAAATAAATTGTTTTAAGTGGATACATCCAGTAGTTTTTCCATAATATCTATACGCCCAAAGGTCAATTTATGAAATTTCACGCGCTCATTTTTGTTAAAAATCGTCGTATAGTTCACTAAATAAATAAATAAATATGTAAATAAATAGAGAAAAACTCAATAAATGAATAAAACTAGATAAATTAAAAACATTACCAAATGACATGCATATTAGCCACGCCCGGCAACGAGTTCGAGCCGTCGACTTGTGCAACCTTAAATACAGTCACAGACAATATTGGATTCAAGTCGTCGGACTATCCTGTTGAAGATTTTTCTTACATTACTCATTTTTATTGTAGTTTTCATTCTCTCAAAATAACATCTTTCCATCATTGCAGCATTTTGAATTCTTGCACACCTACTAATGGCCTATTTCCGGAAACATTTCTTTCGTTTTGTGTTTTAAAACATATTTTGAAGACTTGAAGAATGTATCATTGACTGTGAAAACAATAGCTGTGTTGATAAGACTATGTGGATCTTTAACACAACGTAACATCACGCATGTAATCCCAGAATGGAGTCACTTAATTTTAGACCTGACCGTAGTTTTTAGCCAGAAAAGTTGCAATTTTGGAGGCTTTTTTTGTAAAAACTTAAATTAACTTAACTTAAAATCTGCAGGCTGGCCTCCTAGTACATGGAACTTAAACTTATCTGTCGATATGTGGGTGTACTAGGTACACGTTTGCCGAACCCTTTGTGAATGAATATCGGGTAAAAACGTAGAAATCACAATAGTTTTCTGTTAAAATGACCCTTTTTTTCTGTTTCAGTTTAGTTTTTTAGTTTATTTTTATAATTTTTTATTGTTTGTTGTGTGCACTTGTGGCATGTGCTAAATAAATATGTTTTCTTTCTTTTTCTTTTATTTTAAGAACAAAACAATTGCAATCTCACACGCTTGTGTTCTTGTACAGTCACACTCATCTTCATTAAATTAATCAAGTCCCATGTGATTGTACTATCTCTACGTGTGACGACCAATCTAGCTAAATGAAACCAGTTAATGTGAATCTCTCTTTGGAGGGGAAACCTATACAAAGCGAAGCCGTCATCATCGGCCTAGCCTTATTTCAAATAATCAAATCAATTTATTTGCTAGTATGGGTACAATTTCAGTTTTAACATAAATAATTAATCTAGTTCTATAATACTTACTCGTAATAATGTCAAATTAGTCTAGTTCTTTAGTACTTGTCATAATGTCATATGAAAACATTTGAGTTAAAAATTATTGTTTTAGTTATTATTATTCATTAAAATTAAAATTGCAAATTACATTTCCAAAACATTATTATTGTCAGAAGGTAAATGATAATAGGGTAGTTAACTAAAAAATCTAATTAGTCCGTCAGATATATTTCCAAAAAATATTGGACACGTATTTTTTTTTTCACGTAAACAAACAATGAAGACGATCTACACTGCTTTGAAAACTCGTGTGACGTTATATTCTAAGACATTAGTATGACATTCTGTACCGGTGAGTGACGTCACGACCCCACACTCAAATCTTTGACACGTTTTATCTTCGTCAATTTTTAATGTTTTGATAAAACAAAAAATATGTGTCCAATATTTTTCGATAATCTAACAGACGGACTAATTAGAATCATATTTTATTTATCATTTTTAGTCAGTAAACAACCTATTAGTAATTATTTCCAGATACAGTTTTATTTTTATTTATTTTAGTATTTTTATTATGTTTTTTTTTTGTTTTTATTTCCAGTCCAACCAGATGCAGATGAATACCAGCCAGAAGCAACTGCTTAAGAGTCTGATCCGAGTGACTGTAATTATCATCTAGGCACGAGTAAAGAGAAGCCATGTTATATACTACAAATGTATAGCTAGATGTGTGGCCATGTATACAAGTGCAATAATTTCTAGTGCAATTCCAATGTTTCTTGGTTTCATCTCATTTAGTGTCCGCTTTAATGTAGCGTGTGGCTTCAATTGTTTTAATGGTCAGTGGACTGCACAGTCTGTTTCAATTCATTTTATTAGGAATGTAAATAAATCTTGTTTTAGTTAGGTTATTAATCTGTATGGTAATTTTAAATTAAAATTATTATGTTGAGTATTTAATTGTGCTCACAGTTCCGTTTGCTTATAATGTATCCATGTCTTTTTTTTTTAATTATACCTGAATCATATTTACTCAGTATATCCGAATTGCAAGAAGCCCGAAAAGCAAACATACATAATGATCAAAAACTTGCATTAATGCAGTTTGAGTGCACTGTTTGTATTTTTTACAGAAAATAAAAACTAAAACCACAAACTCTTTACAGGCAACTGCGCCAAATCAAAAATTACTGACATCGCACAAACGACCACTATGCTGAAGTGGGACTGGGCTGGCCATGTCTGCCGTACGCCCGACGATCTATGGGCCAAAATACGATAATAACAATAAAATAATCACGTTGCGGAGCCCTGACACACTCAGAAGGCAACGCGGTGTGGACCTCGCAAAATTGAACAGAACAAACGACCAGTAGTCTATATTGGCCCTGGATCGAAAGATTTTAAGGTCATGAGGAGAGGCCTTTGTCCAGCAGTGGGGTGACACAGGCTAGCAGTAACAAGAACGTTTAAACATAACATACAAAAGAAAACTAAAATCGAACTGTTATCAATGAAAAGCAAAATAAGCTAACGAGATAAACTCACCTCATTATTTGCAAAGTTCTGTCGAGTTAAACTAGGAGATTTTACATTGAACGAAGTATACTATAATGCGGTTCGTTAGGGGTTTCCACGCGATATGAAAGGAACTCCAAAATACTACCACAAATTTTTCACACGTAATGACTTACGCTCTCGGTGACAGCCATGACACACGACACTCATACATGACACTTAACACTGACATTGACACTGACACCTATTGTACCGAAAACAGCTGAAACAGAAATCTATCATGTTTTTGACATTATGTTATTTTTATGTTTGAAAAATGTTTTGTCAAGAATAATTAGCATATTTTAGTCGTCAGTAATAATTATGGAAGTGAAGTGATGTACCTATCCACACATTTTTAGTTATGTAATAACTTGTTGATGAAGATGAATGAGCTAGAGAGCGAAACATAGACAAACTTCATTTTTATTTTTGATGTTTGAAATGACTCCTCCCGCTCTGGGCAGAGCGGTAAGGAATGTCAGACTTCTACTGACTAAAAACCACGCATCTCTTTCGAACAACCCGCAGCCCCAACGGGAGCGAAACATACACTTACGTCTGACTTTAAGGCTTGTATTCACGCCAATGACCTTGTGCATACAAACTACCTCTCTCGGTCGTAGATACGGACTCTAAACGGACGCGTTTTTCATTTATTATAATTAAAATAATACATATTTTTAAAAAGTAACAAAACCAAATTATTTTCCTTTGTATTTCAAAGCAGTAGATATTTTTTTTATATTATTTTGTTAAAAAATGAAGGAGTAAAATGGTTCCATTCAACGATTTGGAGGTGATTTTGTGGATTTTTTTTCTTATTATGTGATACCGATACAAAAATTGTGGCTAAACCAAATTACGTGTCATATTATGTAGATTACTAAAAAAAATTCTCAGATGTAATTTCTCTGTAAGTGCCGGTGAAAAACCGCTTCATCTGCACGCTGTTTTTAAGCTTTTTCGAGAGAGGACCCTTAAACATGCAGCTAAATTGTCTGACAAAATTAATGTAATCATTAGTATTGTAGAATAAATGTTAATGTAACTTAGTCACCAAACTTGTTACCACTAACTATGTAGTTCGAAAGTATTATTTACTAACCCATATGAATCTTGTTGTTAGAAATAAAAGTTATTTGATTTAATTTGTACCAGATCTTTGATTTTGACGAAAGTTTTAAACACTTGTTTAAAAAACCAATAACTTCTAATAAGGGAAAATCTTTTAAATCCTTTATATTGCGATTTTAATTTTGGTATGCAATTGGTCTAACGGTTTAATAAGTTTTTTTATGAATTGGCTAGAGTAAAGTCCATTTCACGAAGAAGTCCCGCGGACAATTGTGGAACTAAATTTAACAGATCGGCCATGTTGTCGTTTGTCGATGTTATCAAGGTGCGTTTGTTGTGGTAGATATTTTGTGAGTTTATTATTGGATTAGTGCGTTATAAGGTTTATTTACGATGCCAAAAGTTGTGAAACAACATTATGTCGCGCGACATACAGCGCTGCGTCTGTGAGACTTCTTTCGTGAAATGGACTTTAGGTGAATTAGGTAGGTAGTAGGTAATAGTAATATTAACCTAAATTGCAAAATAACCATTCCTTTACGTTTGTTTGTACACAATAATAATCATAATGATATTTTTGCTCTAATTACTTTGCATATAATATTACCAGTCCGCTGTGATTAACAGTGCACGACATTTTTGTTACCTACACCATGTGTATTAAATATGACCAATTAATATTATATACAGATACACAAAAATATATAAGAAGATTATTACGACGGTTCTGATAAAAGTTCCTTGTTTTATAAACAATAAGTAAATCTAATCATTTTACAAAAAAAATACATCAAACCATTTTGGTAGATGTTGGTTTAAGAAATCATTTTAATTTTGAACTTTTTAAAATATATCCATTAGTTACGGTTTTACAGCGCTGCAAAACGAATATTATTTTTCGCCTGTAACTTTTTTATTTCTGCTTCCACAACTACAAAATACTTAACAAAAGTTGTAGGTAATCTTATTTGCAGCCAACAATGATAACTATTTTATTTTGTGAGGCCTATGGTTTGTCAGATAAACCATAAAAACCATTTGAACCAACCCTTTTTCCAAGATGGCGGCCGTGAGACAAGGGTCGCAACCCCACAAGCTTAAATTGCAATTTACTTTAAACTGACCTGAAATAAGGAAGTGGGTAACGTCGATCAGTTCAAAATTTGACCTGATTGAATAATCCCGCTGGTCGATTTCAAGTGGATCCAGTTAACCAAAGACTCCTGTTATTATCGAGCCACGAGCTCCTTTATACATATTTAAGCACTACATAAAACGACCCACCAATTGCAGCAAACGAGTTAATAAAATATCAAAGAAAAAAAAACATTAACTAATGGACGAGCATTTAATTTCACATTAAGACTGCTTACCCATTAGACAGGTCACATCATCAATCTCCCGCGCACCCGTAACACTCAGTAAATATCTATAAGTAACACATCATTTACCGATCATTTCTCATCTCTTCGCCGACTTGCCGATTAGCCACCAGATACGCGCTCAGGCGGCAAGCATAATTATTGCGATAGTGACTACACAGAAAATATCATCATCTGTGTACGGATAAAGTACGGTTTTCCACCGCGAAAGAGTAATGAGCCAGAAATGGCTAAGTGAAGCGGACTTTATTTTCATGAAATAGTTTTGCGTTTCCACCAAGAAAGAGTTTAGTCGTCTGATTTCCACCGCAAAAGAGAAATGTTACAAGAGCAGAGCGAGCTCATTTTTACTCTTTTTACCCGCTGAGTCATTACAGCTCGACTCTTTGTTGATGGAAACACATGTAAGCAGTTTTCTCTTACAAAGTAAAAGATGTCTTTATTGGGCCCGCTTCCGAAACTGGGCTTTACATACACGCCGTCCGGCTGCAACAGCAACCTACTTTTCTCTTTCGTATTTATAACAATTTTATTTATATATAACCGCAATTGCCGAAGAAGGTTTATGTGGTGACACTTGGGGGAGGCCTATGTCCAGCTGCAGTTGACGTCTTTTGGTTGAAATGATCATGATGATAATGATGACCGCAATGCGTACCTATGTCATTTCCATCATACCCTAAATATATTTAGGACAATGTTAAATATAATTTTAAGTTAGTTGACAAATTACTTACCGACGCGAACATCGTGGATTAGCATCCAACCTATTCTAACTTAGTTGTGATCGGTCCACCTAATAAACTTTTAGTGTTACCAAATCTGTGTATGTTTACGTCAACTCACCTAACTCAAGATATTTACTCACTTGTCCATTTTAACTTAGTGTAAGGTGCCAACTACTACGGGACCTTTTAATCTGCCTAGTTTTTTCCCCACTATGTTTAATGAATAACAGTATTTTAGAAAGAAAGAAAGAACAAGTATTTATTTTGATCCCACTGGACAGAAAAAAATACATAGAAAAAAGTAAACACAGTGTCAGACTTTCGTGCTACTGCAGACTACCTGTAACGACTTTCAAAGATCTACAAATAATGACAACCGTGTTGTCTGATCTGTAACGACTGCAGAGAAAGTAAAATGGAAAAACATGCTAAGAGCATGCCACGAGACCGAAAGCTCAGTGAGTACGGTCTTCCCGGTTCGAAGTTCGAACCCACAACTCACAGCTGGAAAGTAGTGTGTTTACTTTGATTCGAACCTCGAACCAAAGTAAGCACATATACTTTGTACTTTATTTCATTAATACTGCTCTAGAAGAAGAAGTCGGTTAACGAAAATGTAAATAAAAGACAATAATAATTGACACCAACTGACCCGCACAGGGCCCGCGTGATGAATTTTAGCCCATACCATCTCATAGATAGAAGGTTTAAATTCCAGCAGTGGGAACATTATAGGCTGATTTATGCTTTGCTTATGCTATGTGACAAATACCAACTCGCATTGGGACTACGTGTTAGGGTGGATTACAGTCCACTTATAAAAAAGAGGTCTATGAAGCAGCCAGTGATCCCATGATCACTATTCGCTGATAATGCTAAGCCACGAGACACCACTTTGCCACGGTGCACGCGCAAAGGAAACAAGAGATACACCCGCTTGCCACTCAATCCCCGGAGGTCGTGCACCGGCCGTTTTACATTTTATTCCCAATTTTTTTCATTAAGTCTATGCAGTATCCAGTCTATTTCAGATTCGTATTTTGGATACTTTCCAGGAAATTACAACCGTCCTATGTCGTATGTCATGTCAGTATTATAAATATAGTAAATCGTTGGGTACTGCTAGCGTCGACGTCCACTGCGGCGTAACGTAAATATTTCTTTGATATTGAACGTATAATTTATCAATTTGATTGAGGACACAGGAAATATTAAGACTGTTACAGTGTGTTGGGTAGGTGGTGTTTTTTCACATAATTTTTGTGTGGTTATGATGTAAATGTCTCAGCTGCTGTTTTGCTTCGATTTATTGATATTTGTGAAAATATTAAATAATTTCTGTAACGTTATGAAAAGACTGTAACTTACAGTGTGTCAGCCAATCAACTCTACTATCGCGATCTACAGCTAGGCAGGATATTACATGTCCACAAAGTTTCGCGGCTGTGCCACATCACTCAGGTTTTAACGTGTCATATCATATCGACAAATGTTACGAACTAATTATTTGTTTCTTAAATATTTTTAAAGTCATGTTTCTTGAATAAATAAGTCCATTAAACCATAAAAAGTTATAGAAGAGAATGTGCACTTGGGTTTGTGCGCAATTTTATGCAAAATCTCCTGCATCGATGACGATGACTAATCGTCGCTTCGATTGACCGCCACAGCCGAAAACGGTCAGGGGATATTCTTTTCATCGTGTGTTCACTGCCTAAACCTGGTGTGAGAGTTTATATGCCACTCATGGGTCTCTGATTTGGCTTTACACGATCTGTCAGCAAATTTCTCTCAGGCAAGCTAGTTTCCACCCGATGTTTTCCTTCCAATGCAAGTTATACTTATACAATATGCAAATTAATCCGAAAAATCAGAGGTGGGCAGTCCTACTACCTTGCAAACTATAATTCGAAATCAGGGAAAATAGACTTGAAGAAATTTCATACATTTTCGATGTTAAAGCAAAAGCCCTCGTTTTCTGAATCACACTTCACAGCTCAGTAAAATCAAACAAATCGTGCCGGAGTACTCAAGAGTCAGCCTCAACGATCCAAAAAAATCACTTACTTCAACCCTTTACCTAATCTTCGACTCGCATGCTCAATATTTGTATCCAATAAGCACACACTATCCCTTTAATGCTCAAAAGAAAGTAAATTCGCGTCTCTTGATGCGTAGGAAGGTGTGAAACGCGTCTGCATCATTTTACGGCTCAACGCACCATTTCCAAAGCGCCATTGATCCCGATATCCGTAAATAAAACCTCCTCGGAATATTTAAACCGGACGAAACTCAGTATTCATGTACGGGTTGCTCTGGAAGGGGTTATTCATGTTCAGGGTTATTCATGCTGTGGGTTATTCACACTGTTATTCTATTAAAAGATGAAGGTTGAATATGAAAGTGTTGCGGAATCTATTGTATTTATGTACGTTTTTGTGGGATAAAAAGGGAATTTAATACAATACAAGCCTACTACCTTTCTGTAATCATCTCGGGTATATTGTAAAGGTTTTGTTACTGTTGTCCTTGAATATACTTTGTATGAGCATTTATCCGTTCAACCCTTTACTTCATTGAAATATCAACATTTAATCAACCGTTTTTTATCTGAACTTCTTTATCTTTTATCTTACATCGTTGAGCATTGAAATGAAATGTTTGTTTTATAAGTGAGTCCATAGCCTGCTGTTACATTTTAGTTTTATAAAAGTACACCTTCTTTCTACAGTGTCGTCTTTGTAACTACATAATAATTAATAATAATAATAATAATAATAATAAGCTTTATTAATTCTCACAGTATAAAACCTTAAGATTAAATAGTTACAATATTAACAGTGATCGTAGCTTTATAGTCACAGTACGGATCGCAACTGGCATCTTAGCTAGATTACAAGGTAACCTGTGTTAAAGATACCAGTCCCATTCCCTCATAAATCTTTAGGACAATAATAATTTCACGAATATCAAATTAATTTTTTTTTTTTTTTTTTGAGACAAAAAAGAAATTAAAACTAATGGAAAATTTTCTTTGTATGCATGCGCGTGTGAGTGAGAGTAAATAGATGTGTAAGTGTGGGTGTAAATGCGTTTAGTTACGTGTAAGTGTGTGTGTATGTGTGTGTGTGTGTATGTGTGTATTGGTGTATGGTAAAAATGGTAATTATACTACACCATTGTACTTAAGAGGTTTTCCGTCTCTTGGTAGGTCAGCCCCTGAAGCCATTCAGTTATAAGCTTTTTACATTTGCAGCTAGATAGTTGGTAAATAGAGAGTATTTTATTCAATTTGTTGTACAATGTAGGTGCAAGAAAATAATTGAACCTACTGGAATGGGTAAGAAATTATAAGTGGGTTAACCATTTTTTTTTTTATGGTGGGTGGAAAATCATCAAATGACCCCTCCCGCTCTTGGGCAGAGCGAAAGGGAGTGTCAGACTTCTACTGACTAAAAACCACCCTGTTCCTTCTTAGCCCTTCATGTCGAGGCCGCGGTATCTCTTGCGAACACCCGCAGCCCCGACGAGACCCGCAGCCCCGACGGGAAGTGGGTTAACCTTGGTGTCGAAAATTTAATACATCATGCTTTCCAATTGTATTACTTAAAAATACTCCAATAGGTTATATATTTAAGCATTGTGTATTTTTACGTGTATATAATTATTTTAAACTTATAATATTATGTGTACTTATATTTAATTTTGATATTTAGGTTAAGACATTCATATTTTGCATGTTATTCTCTTCCTGTTTTCACACACTACTTTCTAAATTTATTTTTTCATTTATGCAGGCTTACTGGAAGAAATTTCATTTCAAATAAACTGTGCCTTTATACTCTACTATGTTGTTACGATGTTTCCTTGTGTGTACATAATTAAGTGATAAGATAAATAAATAAGTAGGTGACAAAATTGTGCATGTCGCAACATTTCGCTTCTGTCTATAGACTCTATAGTTTTCTAACATTGAAATTCGCCGTATTATGTCAATGTTATTTCACCTTAATTCATTTTCGTTTTACTTATTTACAGGTAAGAGACAACGTTACAGAACTATTTAAGTAAGTTCTAGATTTAATTAAAAACAAAAGTACCTATTCGTTCATAAACATTATTATTACTTCGTAATCATAGCACACTATGATTATGAACATACCTTTAATAAGCAATTGAACCTATATTATTTCTAATCAGAAATATTTTTGAACACAGTACACAACAAAATTACAAAAATGAATTAATTAATTACAAAAGAGTAATGCCAATAATTGTTTGGAGTCTGGTACTCCTTTCTCGCTTAAAGTACTGAAATTAGCATTTAAAAAGTGCAAAAAAAATGCACAATATTTAAGCACACTCGACTTTAAAAGATAAACATTTAACCACAAGGTGCTTTAAAACATTTTAGCTTTAAACCTAAACCTCAGACAAGAAAACATAAAGTACATGCTTTAATTTTGGTAACTAAACACTTAGGCTAACTAATTATCAAGACCAAGGTACTTCAAAACAAAGCCTAGCTTAAGATTTCAGAGGGAGTTTACCTCAATAGTTTGAAGTTTGGCAGCATCTTAAGCCTTAAGACTTTCTGGATTACGTATTCAGAAACTTGAAGTTTCGGTAAAATATTATTTATTAGTGAATGTAGTGAATATACTAGGGGTACCTACTTTATTTTATTTATTTATTCCAAGTACATCGAAAAGCTATTTAAGTCTGAATTTAGTTATTTATAAATTGATGCTATTGAGTCTATTTACAGAGCTGTACAGTAAAATATTGGTCTTAATGATTGCTTGGTTAAATAAGACTTAGATTTATATTATAAATTGTACAACTTGTTTATGTATATATGTCGTAGGATAATTTGATACTTCGAATCTTCGCGGAAATCCTAGGGGTTTTGCGAAAACGCGGATAATTAGACATAGGCGAAAAATTTTTTTAGGGGCGGCATGGGCACCGGGCCGTAGGCCGACGAAGGAGGCCGGCGGAGGCCCGGCACTTCGGGGACAGAAGATATTAGTGTTATTTAATATGCGAGCGAAGCGAGCGCACGTTGAAAAAGCTTTTGCTTTCGACGTATTTGGTGACCATTAATCCATTTTGGTAACTATGTCTAATTATCCGCGTTTTCGCAAAACCCCTAGGATTTCCGCGAAGATTCGAAGTATCAAACTATCCTACGACATATATATGCGGAGTTTACCTATAAGTGATTGTTACAGTGTTGCATTTACATTTTTGCATGAACATTTAGCATAAAACCTGTGTGAACAATTGTTGGTGGGTGAACCAATAAAATAAAAAAAATAAAAGAAAAAAAATAAAATAAAAAAATAAGACTCGTTGTTATTATAATAACAGCTACACAGGTCGATCTTCATGTTAATCCGCGCTTTCCTGTGTTTGTCTATGTTTGGGTGATCACCCATAATATACCAAGTTTCCTCCATGTCAAGGAAAGGATGTTTAATAACATTTAACGGTATGACGTCATACCGAAATTTAAAGGTACCGTAATTTTTGGGTAATTCAGGCCCTGGGCCTGAGTCCCTGCAGTGGGAAAATTACAGACCGATGATGAGTAATAAGATTCTAACGTGGTCGACTATTAGTGCGAGCTATTGCTCGCACTGATACACTACAGATACACCTAGTTATTACGGTTTTACGTGGAGGTATAATAGGGGTTTTCTTTGACGCATCGCCTCGCCACTTACACACACAACAAAGAGATAAGTAAAAGACAAAATATACAAGTTCTAACGTTTTCCACCGCGCACACGCGCTCCGCGCCCCGTCTCGCATGCATTTCGGTACCGAAATCGTGTAAGGATTAAATAACGGTTTAGCCCAACCTTTATTTATAAAGGTACCGGTATAACTCAACCTTTATTTTAAACCGGTACCGGTATTTTTTGCGGTACCTTAACCTTTAACCGTAACCGTTTTAAGTCCCTGCTCAGGCCTCCTCTCTAGGAGAGAGATGGGCACCATGTGCACGCGGGCCCAGTGCGGGTTGGTATCTTCTAAGACATGTCAGTGTTCTCACTATGTTTTCCTTCGCCGTTTTGAGAGTATTGGTGAAATAAATTACACAAAGTAATACGCTTGACTGGGTTTAAACACACAACTCACTGTTTTGTAAGTCGGGCCGCTGCCACTGGGCCACTACTGCAACACCACAAAATAAAGAAGAATAACAGCACGTCCAAGTCAAAACAAAATGCAACGTAATTTCGCAACTCACTTTGAGCAGCAAAATTCTTTAAACATCGCTCTAAAAACCAACAAACAATAATTACCTAATGCTTTAAAATTAAAAAAAAATAATGAATGACTAACAGAAATAAACATAAGAGACGAATACTAAATAGTTTTGCTAAATGCGTGTGGCGCCAACATTACACCCACGAGTTAAAATCATAGGAATTCTTTATTTTTTCGTACACGTCATGTGAACTCATGTGTCACTGGATTACTTTTCTTTTGCTTTTTCAAATAAAACAGCAGTAAGAAATGCGTTGGTTGTATCCAGAGAGCACAGAAACTATGTTCCAAGCTTCATGAGAAGGTATGAACGCAACATGACGCAATGACAGGCTTCATGTCTCGTTCAAACCCATAACCACTAACGTGGCCGAGGAGCTCGTGGCTTAATAATAACTGCCACTCGGGTCAATCTTTAGGTTAAGCCGCGCTTGCCTAGGTTGGTCTGTGGATGGGTGACCACCCATTACATACCGAGTTTACTCCGTGCCTCGGAAAGCACGTTAAAGTGTTGGTCCCGGTTGCCACATATAGGTCTTTGGCAGTCGATATAGGTAGTCAATGACCTGTAAGTCTGACAACCAGTCTAACCAAAGGGTATCGTATTACCTACTATTAACTGGGTTGTGGAGGTCAGATAGGCAGTCGCTCCATGTAAAATACTGGTATGCAGGTGCATCCGGTTAGACTGGAAGCCGACCCCAACATAGTTGGGAAAAGGCTAGGCAGATGATGCACCACAAACGTAGTTATAACACTGCATTTAAACCTATGAATGCAGTGTTATACCTATGTCAGTGGTGGTGGTGGTTGTACCTACTTACATTACTAAGTAACCCTTATTAAATAATAATACAGGCCTAATTACTGTCCCACCGCTGGGCAAAAGCCTCTTCTCAATTACAGGAGGCAGGAGCGAAATTGTGTAAACTCAATGATCCAATTCACCACGTTTGCTCAAGACGGTTTGGGGATTCCGGACTTATACTGATTTAAAACTCCAAGTAACCTTTTTTTTTTGGGGGGGTGGGAAATCATCAAATAACCCCTCCCACTCTTGGGCAGAGCGAAAGGGAGTGTCAGACTTCTACTGACTAAAAACCACCCATGTTTCTTCTTAGCCCTTCATGTCGAAGCCGCGGTATCTCTTGCGAACAACCCGCAGCCCCGACGGGACTCTAAGTAACCTCATGATGCTTTTCTTCACCGAAATCTGTGGTATTATGCGACCACATAATTATTATGCCAGTAGTATTTAAATTAAATGTAATACGATCTGAGTCAGAGCCGAGTAAACGCACACACTTGGAATAATGTACAATTCATGTAAATATAATATTAAAAAACAAGATAAAAAACAATCTAAATTATTAGTAACATAAAATAGTCAATTTCTTATATTTCATTTTCAATGAGAATAATATTTTTTTTTAAAACATAATTATTTTATTTAAAATATTTATTGTAATTATTAGTTTTGGAAAGTGTTAATAATGCCGTTTCTAGCAGTGGTCGTCAAGGTACCTCCGTGGTCGTAGCCTATTGGTAAATGCGTTCTGACATAATCGGTTTTGAAAATAGCTTGTGATGGAAATGCCTGTCAATCTCTCTCGGTCTTGGATACTTTCAATAATCTTCAAAAATCAAAAAGCATGTTTTTCCGAACAAAAATGATTGCTGCTAATTTTACAAATCCAATGAAAAGATATTTTGCATAGAATCTAATAATTGACGGTTTGCATCCTGTTTTAAATACATTGCGTTTACTGCTGACGCGATTGAAGAATAACCCATACTTTCAGTTGGAATAACGAAATCCAGTATGAATTAAATCAGCGCATCTTTGTTCGTGCAAATTATATGTCATTCATAAAAAAATAATAATCACCACAAATTAATAAAAAAAAAATAATATCGATCTAACACTTAATTCACTTAAGCGCATCACTAAAATTTATAATTATAATCAGTCTATGCACAAAATAAAGTTGTCATTAGTGCTTTTATCTGTGACCATAAAAATAAACAAAATATGAAAAAAAAACTTGACTAAATATTTCATTTCACGGTTCACCATCAGATTGCTGGAAAGTGTGTAAGTTTATCGTATGTAATTTTCTCAGATTTTTTTTTAATAGTGACACTATCGACTGGTGTAATATGGGATCGGACTGACTCAAAATAACATGATTGTGTTTAGTCCGTCAGTTGGGTTATCGAAAAATATTGTATATACGTGTTTTTTGTTTTATAAAAAATTGACGAAGATAACACGCGTCAAAGATCATGAGTGTGTCTTGTGTCTTGAGTCTTGTGACGTTACTTGAAGGTAAAAAATTTACTAACATGTTACAGATAAAAAGATAAAATATTTTTTGTAAATCTATCTGACAGACTAATTAGATTGTGTTTATTGTCGGATCCCTTTTTGCCAAAAAACAATGGTTTACGAGGAATGTTGTTTTTTTTAGAACTTAATATGATACAGTGTTTTCATTAAAATGGGCTCTATACTCTTTTCAGTA
This sequence comes from Diarsia brunnea, assembly GCA_949774965.1. Lineage (NCBI taxonomy): Eukaryota > Metazoa > Arthropoda > Insecta > Lepidoptera > Noctuidae > Diarsia > Diarsia brunnea. Next base: position 12,940,121 of record OX459019.1, on the reverse strand, counting down.
TTTCTGGTTGTTCCACATAGTTTGGAATTCGAGCATCAACGTCCAATTTAAAAAAAATCACTTAGTATTTAAAAAATAATTTTCCATGTTTTGGCAAGACATAAAACACGCGAGAAGCATGGGGCGGGGCACAGTTATATTTATGAACTATAATATATTTTACTTCATAGACGTTAACCGCCCACGAAGACGGTTACATTTCAAATTAAATGACCCAGAAGTATGCCCACGTAATGCATTACAAAATCATAAAGAACGTGAGAATTTTTCATGGAAAAATTGTAAAGGGTGATTTAGACGGATAGGTAAAATAAATAATTGTACACTTTGAGAACATTACTTATAGGTACCTATTTCTTTTTCTAGACCATTAATTAATTTATAATCGCATGTGACAACTGCCGCACTCAGAGAGCTTAATGATTACTTAAGCCGTCACTTAGTAAAGGTTTGACCGACTTTTGTATGACAAAACTGTCAAAACCTTTACTAAGTGATGGCCTAAGTAATCATTAAAGCTCTCTGAGTGCAGACGTAGTAAGACTTCATGACTCTCTTAGAATCATCATCTGCCTAGCCTTTTCCCAACTATGGTTACCCGACCTTAGGGTCGGCTTCCAGTCTAACCGGATGCAGCTGAATACCAGTATTTTACATGGAGTGACTGCGTATCTGACCTCCACAAACCAGTCAATACTAGGTAATACGATACTCTTTGGTAAGACTGGATGTCAGAATTTCAAGTCACTGACTTAGAATGATGAATATAAATAATGATGGATGGAGAGGGAGACCCAGAAAACGATGGATGGATTGTCAGCGAACTGATATGAAAGATAAAGGAGTAAATTATAGCTGACAGTTAACAGAGAAGATTGGTAGAAAAAACGTGTTGCGTCGACCCCAAATAACATAGTACAAGGGCAAGAAGATCAGATGATACTGTAGATTAATATTATGTTATGGTTTTATTTATATCTCGGATGGTGAGTATCTATTATTTATTTATTTATTTAAACTTCATGCACAAACGTGGTACATAGGCGGACTTAATGCCACAAGGCATTCTCTACCAGTCAACCTTAGGGTCAAATAGGACAGCACTGTGGTAGAGTACAAATATAAATAAATTAGGAGAATACTATTTTGTTAACATAAATCAATATACCTACATAAATGGTACATACTAATACATATAAATATTAAGATGGAATCCATTCATCTATTCCATCTGACTCAGGCATCATGTAGGCAAAATAATGCAATGAATACACATAAGGTACATCTTTTTTTTTATTTTAATTTTTTAGTTTTTTTTTTTATCGTTTGATGTGTGCACTTGTGGCATGTGCTAAATAAATATGTTTTCTTTTTTTTAATCCACATCAAAATTCTTAGCCCCTTTTAAAGTTTTATCACCGAGCATTGCACGTCTTACGCATAGGTAAAACGTGGGCAGAATAAAAGATTTACCACTGCAGATAACAATTGAATGCAGCCAAAATTGCAGCACATTACAGCTTATCTGTATTATAATAGAATATAAAATGCATTCAATAAAAACACATTGAAAAATCACTTTGTGTCAGGTCATTCACTTTTCAATCGTTGAAGGTTCAAATTGCAATTTTATCGTCGCCATAATACGAATGTTTGTCAGTTAAATTGGTAAGTGCCTATATTCTCGTGTTAAACTGATTTGAATTAACCGTAAAACCGAACGTTTAGTCATATATGTTTTTCATTCGTTCTTTGCACACTAAACAATGGCATATTAAGAATTATTTGCATAAATATGTACATATTTACATTACATTACATTATTTTTTACCAATTACAAATAGGAAAATCGTAGAGTTAATCATTTATTACAATGAATTAGTTATGTCTTGTTTTCGGTATTAAGACATAAACTAATTTTACAAAAATCAATAAGGCGTTAATTTAATAGACCTCTACGAAGCCATTAACTAAGCATCATCATCATCAGCTTATAATGTTCCCACTGCAGGGACTCAGGCCTCCTCACTAAGAGAGGGATGGGCGATTATCCACCACGCGTGCCCAGTGCGGGTTGGTAGATGTCACATGTCTTCGAATTTTTCAGTAATTTTATTATTATTTATTTATCTAGAGACAAAAAACAGAAGACAGACACACACATTTATTTATTCATTTAATAAACGTATAACCCACACTATTGTCCACGGATTCAAATTAAAAATATCTAAAAGAGGAAAAGGTTTTCCTTCACCGTTTTTAGAGTAGTTGCCTGACTAGTTTCGAACCCACGACACACTGTTCGTAAGTCAGGGCCGCCGCACTGGGCCACCAAGGCTGAAAACTAACCATAAGCACAAATTATTACATAATTTGACATACTCAAAACGTTGTACTGGTGAATGAATTAAGTAGTAATCGCGTCATGGAGGTATTTAAAGCGAAGTCATAACCATAAAAACTAGTATTTTAAAATTCCTGAGAAAAAGTTGTAAATTTTACCTCCATTTTCCGTAATTAGAAGGTAAGAACAAAAAAATAATTGCATTGTCAGAGACAACAAAGTGTCTTCCTGCTTCAGTAATATTCCATTTACACACTCAATAGTGATAAAGTAAGAAGTTTCGTACAATTTTTCATTTCAAAATGAAATATTTTTCATATATGAATGGTTTTTAGTCAGTAGTAGTCTGACACTCCCTACCGTTCTGTCTAGAGTGGGAGGAGTCATTTGATAATTTCCAAACTTAAAAAAAAATTATGATAAACATAAAATTACTACGAGTTTTCAGTAGCTGTAATTCAATGCGTTGAAATTGCACTCTCTTTCACAGAATTATACTATTGAATTTTTCACAATTAACGTTTCGAGAAATACGAGTATTTTAGGCCTGAATTCAGCAATAATGAAATGGGAATATTTCAAGAATCTACACAGGCAACGAGACTAGGCAACCCTTTTTTGTTGTTTTTATTTCTCATGAATCTTGGATGAGTTTACGAACATTTAAAGTCACATTTAGATAGCCAGAACCGGAACAAGTGGATTATGGAACAAATATTATACATTTTGTTGAAATGTTATTCTTACAATAAATTATTATGTATTTATTATAAATATGTGAATCTTTGCGAGGAGCTCGTGGCTTAATAAGAACTGTCACTCGGGTCGATCTTTAGGTAAAGCTGCGCTTGCCTAGGTCGGTCTGTGGATGGGTGACCGCCCGACATACCGAGTTTCCTCCGTGCCTCGGAAAGCACGTTAAGCTGTTGGTCCCGGCTGCCATATTTAGATCTTTGGCAGTCGTTACAGGTAGTCAGTGACCTGAAATTCTGACATCCAGGCTTACCAAAGAGTATCCGTATTACCTAGTATTAACTGGGTTGTGGAGGTCAGATAGGCAGTCGCTCCATGTAAAATACTGGTATTCAGCTGCATCCGGTTAGACTGGAAGCCGACCCTTACATAGTTGGGAAAAGGCTAGGCAGATGATAATGTAAATCTTTGCGAGAGAAAATAAAAATGTATTGTTTAAAGTACTTATTTTTTGCATGCTGTAAGGTAGAGTGTGTTGAGACTGTTTTACCGTTACCATCTTATTTTGTACACAATATTCTTTGCAAAATTAATTATTTCTGATTTACTTGTAGGTCATACAAATAATTGTTCCGAGCGGGGATCGAACCCGCGATACGCAGCGCTGCAGCCAATCGCTCAGCCACTGCGCCGACTGTGCCGTTATGTGTTACGAGTGTGGTCAAATAGTAGTAATAAAAAAACACATAACAAGTGGGTTAAATTACAAAGGAATATTACGTACTTTTTGAAAAAAACGTACGTAATAAACATTGCAAACATTGCAAAGAAATCGACACGAACCAAAAGAAAACAAAGGCAAGGCGTGATATTGCTTAGGATGTCTAAAATGGCTGCTTTAGCAGAACTATTGTTAAGACTCTCGTTTGGCTATTGGATTAAGAGCCTGATTCAGAAGGTGGTACTCCTCGATACGGCCAGCATTGTGGGGAGATTAACTGCGTCACCGAATCACGAATAACTCAATGTTTTTACTTAAGTAGACATCTAAGACCTTATAGATACACTATCGTGTTAGCAGAGTCCTATTGGCCTTGTTCTGTTTTGTCTCCTGCTGATATGGAGAGAAGTGAAAATTATGTTTTCCCTACTCCTCCGCTATTCTTTTTTGTTGATTAATTGATTAATTTCGTTGCGGGATCCAAGACAGTTAAATCGTTTCTCTGGGATTTCGTCGGTCTTCATTGTCTCGGCGCTTTAGTTGTGGTCGCCACTGTTGATTCTGACTCACAGGAGTTACAGTCGATTGGAAATAGTGTGGCGAGCTTGTCCCAATTTATAGCAGGGTCTAACTGAATTTGGTCCAGATCGAGCAATCCTACGTCAGTTAATCTAATGGATTCGTGGGCCACGGCCGGTTTAGTGAACCAAAAATTAAATACCTTCACATTTAAGTGCGGTATGTAACGGTTTTCAGTGTTAACTAACCACGAACCACAAGTGCTTGCATTATAACAATATAATTTATATTTATGGTACTAACATATTTACAACATCCTACAGTGTTTTGTTTGTGTGATGGACTGGTGGCAATTCTATTGTTTTATTTGTGCAGGCCTGAAGGATATTTCTCCATGGCATGTGAAGCCACGTCAGCGGCCCATGAGCGGCATATTAACTTTGACATTCGTTTAGGCACTAACCACACAATAAAAAAGAACAACGGATTCGCGCTAATAAGCATAAAAAAATAAGATGATGACATTTTGATTACTTAGTATTGTTTCGTTTGTCCTGCCCTGTTGGTCTCTGGTCGAAAGCATGACTGCTGAGCGTTGGGTTCTGGGTTTGATTCCCGGGTTGGCAAAAAGTGTTTTTTCATTACGTTCTCAGTTGCAGTTTGAATTTTGGATGTTGGCGGTACGATGCCTCAGAAAACACAGTTCTATGTATTCCAAATCTCTCACCGAACGTGTCGAATTTTGAGAGTAAAAGGAACAGAGAGTGGCACCTGTGCTTGTGTAATATGCGTGGTGGTCGCCACTGTTCATTATGGCTTACAGGAGTTACAGTGATTTGGGAATAGTGTAAAAAGAGAACAGTCAAACAAGTTGACCCTGACATCAGAAACAATTTAACAAATTCAATTCACTTACTCTTCGCTTGCAAAGCAGAACACACTCCTTACCTTTGATAAAAACTAAAACCAAAGACACTTCTACCACTCGCAATACACACAAACTTTTCCGAAACATCCCTGCTTACTTCACCAAGCAAATAACTTCAATGATTACTCCGACCACTTTAATATTAAAATTAAACCCCCGTTGGTTCCGCACATAAACGAGAATGGTTGCTGTAATTAATTTGTCCTGCACATTGAGGGAATTACAAATGAGTTTGCTGTGTTGCATGCATTTTGTATTAATATTGAACGGGTTTTATTTTGTTTGCAACACCTGGCTGAATAAATATTGGTGCGTGTTGTTGTTCTGTTCAGGCGTATGTTTGAATGACAACTGGTTTTACATGATTGTATTTACCACGTGTTTGTCGCAATTGAGTCGGCTTTGGTTGTTACTCTTACATTACCATTGCCGAAATATTAGTATCTTTGTCATTGATATAAAAACTAAAGATACGGTCGTCCGAACATTTGCTCGCGTTTGCCATACAGAGAATCGGTGTAGTCTGCACGTTAACGTAACCTTGTATAAGCGGCGTGGTATTTTCGAGGAATAAAGAACATAAATAAAGCCTTTAACCTTTCGAATGCCGGAACGTAGATCTACGCGAGACACAATGGCTTTTTAATTGTGTCTAATTACACGGCATACGAAATGTTAATCAAATTTACGACCGCACCCGAAGAGAGCCGATCGTGGACTAGTTCACTTCGGCTTAGGAAAGACCGTTTTGGGACCACGTTTGAGGCGTCATTTTAACATGCCGTCCGCCCAGTCCTTACGCAGTAATATATAAGTCAATGATCTTTGTATTTTTGTTGGTCAATGGGAAATCATCAAATGGAGTGAAAGGGAGTGTCAGACTCCTACTTACTAAAAATCACCCATGTTTTTTATTAGCCCTTTGTGTTCCGGGGCCCCGGTATCTCTATCAAACAATCCCGCAGCCCCAGTAGCCGTCAGCCCTTGCGGACCTGTTCTTGGGTTCTGTCAAGCAAATCACATCAACGATTACTTCGACCACTTTAATATTAAAAATTAAAAGAAAGATTGCTGTAATTAATTTGTTCTGCACATTGAGGGAATTACAAATGAGTTCGCTGTGTTGCATGTATTTTGTATTAATTTTGATCGGGTTTTATTTCGTTTGCAACACCTGGCTGAATAAGTATTGAAAGAAATAAAGAAGATAGAAAAAAAAAGAAAATTGTGTTTCATCATCATCATCATCTTCCTGCCCTTATCCCATTCTATTTGGGGTCGGCTCAACACGTTTTTTTCTTCCATTCTTCCCTGTTACACGTCAAGGTGGCATTCATTCCTTTCTCCTTCATATCATTCCTCACACAATCCATCCATCTTTTCTTTGGCCTTCCTCTCCCTCTCCAGCTATCAACATTTATCCATCACTTTTTTTGTTTATTTGGCAAAAAATCCTTAAAAATTAACAAAACAAATTCAATATAATTAAAATTAAATTTATTATGACCACGAGCATCAACAGAAAATAATAAATGAAATTTTGAAATGGTCTAAATTCTGTTATTCACAACAGCATAATAATTATTATTATATTGAGCTGCATTCAAGCCTGGATATAATCTATCAAAGTTTGGTTGCAGATTTTTTTGGGGATTTACAACTACCGCGGTCGGGCAGTGCTATTGGGTTTTTCCGGTATTTCCATCAGGAATTTCTCAGTAGCAGCCACGGAGTTTGGATAAGTGCCTAGCAGATGGCAACAAGCGCGCCCCCTATTACATCACTCGAGTGAGTTACCTGAGATACAGGTTTATTCCTAGTTCAGGTAGAACCCAATATATTGTGTACCTATAGTTTTTAAGGCCTTAATATAAATATTTTGTATTTCAATAAACAATTTCAATCATATCTGGCGAAAAATGGTTGCACTTATGGGTACACGTCTGGTTGATCATTCAGAGATTACAGGCGTGATGTTAAGTCAACATACAATTATACCGCCTCCATTTTGTTACTCATAACAACATACGTTTACGTGCATCCAAGCCTTGATATAGATCCAGGCTGAAGTTACTGCTGCGGGATTGTTTGAAAGAGATACCGCGGCCCCGGAACACAAAGGGCTAAGAAGGAACATGGGTGGGTTTTAGTATGTACAAATCTGACACTCCCTTCCGCTCAGCCCAGAACGGGACGGGTTATTGATTATTTAACTGCCTTCGTGGTTTAGACGTTTGCCTGGTGAACCGGTAGTCGTGGGTTTGATTCCCATGGGAACCATACTTTGTAAAGTAGTTTCCAGTTTGCATAGGATATTGCAAGCTTGAAACACCTGATTGTCTGTTAAAATGATTCCGTGCTTTGGAAGGCACGTATAAGCCGGTGGTCCCGGCCGCCAATTGGCGGTCATCAAACCATGTCAGAGGCCACTTTCTTTGGTGGGTGGAAAATCATCAAATAACCCTTCCCGCTCTTAGGCAGAGCGAAAGGGAATGTCAGACTTCTACTGATTAAAAACCACCCATGTTCCTTCTTAGCCCTTCATGTCGAGGCCGCGGCATCTCTTGCGAAAAACCCGCAGCAATGTCAGAGGCTCTTGAGGCGTTTTAGGAACTCTGCCTCTAGGGTGTGTGGGGTCGTTAAAGACCTTACTGCCCACACGATAAGAGGAAGAAGAATCCACTAAAAAAATGTTACAGAATGTTTTGCAGAATTAAAACTAAATACCTCACAAACAAAACTACAGCACCGTTATCATGACTCACTCATACATAAAATACAATTACTCTCAGCCAGCAGAAACAATATACAATTAGTTATTCACAACAACACGCGTTTTGGCGCGGTCCCTCTAGCGGATATATGCGCGTAATGACCGCCGGTTCCCATTGTGTGAACAAAGGATGACTGACAGACCACTGTGTACTTGTAATACATTAATTTTATTATCCGACTTTGTGTTTTGCGAATTCTCAGATAGATCATATATTCGAGTAACCACAGAGTTTCTAATTGTTTCTTTTCCATAGGAAACGACCAACGACGACACAAAGAGACGTATACAACTTGGATAAGCCCAGTGACCTAACACAATGGATAAATATTATCATTAATATTAATGGGTCAAGAATTGGACAAAATGGCGTAAGAATAAAAATATAATATATCATAACATTCATAACAGACCTCCATAAAATAACCCCACGCTTATAATCCTCTTAGGATTAGGTTAATGTTAGATAAAAATCCAGTGAATATAGTTAGTCCGCATAATGTATAGTGCGGTGGACAGCAGAGCGGATATCACCGCATAATGACCACTACTCTATTGTTGCGTGTGAACACACCAGAGGATTCTACATAACGCGGTTGTGAGTAGCCAACATTAGATGTACGAACGCCGACCAAAAAATTTATAAAAAAAAAAATATATAAAACCGCGGATCTCTCATTGTACCGGAAATCAACACAAAGCTAGGCAATGTTATACTGGAAATAAAGAGATCCTCAATCAAATCAAAATTTTCCACGATACAACCTTTCTAGACAAGTCTATATTTGCAATGGTACTTGCTAAGAAAGTAACTTTGCATGTAATAGTAAAATATACAAACAACAATTTAACTTAGAGAAAATAAATAGGAAATAGTTACATTTAGAATTTAAAAAAATACTTCAATATCGTTGGGTGTTATCATCATAAAAAAAAACAGTAAAACCAAGAATAAATCTCAAACTATTTCAAGAACCTTTTGTTTCATATTTATCACTTCACAGTGTCCAGTATCAAATAAAAACTTACTAATTTGGACCACTACAAAAATGAAAAATGACAGAATTTATATTTGTTTACAAAATACACAATGTATTTTCAACCGGGACGAACATTAAAGTATAGAATACAAATATTCTAGAGAGATAAAGTTTGTACGTTTAGATGTTGGGGTATAATATTCGAAACTGAAAATGGTTTCTTTAATTGAAAGAAAGAAATAAAAAAGACGTGTGGCACTTGAGACTGCCGCGGTAAAGCTATTGCATAGCATTTTTTATCAACTTATGCAATTATAATTATTTATTTATTTTATTAATGCAGTATTTTTTTCTTTGATATTAATAAATGCACTTTATTTATTCGTATCTAAAACACTTTGTACACAAATTATACGAGTACAAGTACAACATTCACTGTTGTACATAGATGATAAATACCTATACACCTATATACTTTCTCACAAACAGCTGATTACGGTAGTTTTCCAATACAACCAATGCCACCTAAAGGCGGGTTGCTAAACTAAAGAGACAAGCGTAATATTTCAAAAAGTCACTGTCAAGTGTCAATTTGTCAAGTGGTTAGGTTTTTTTCGTTACGGAATTTCTGGATTCGGTCCCCACGCTCAAGGCCTGCGATAGAAGCTATGCAATAGCTTAAAAATATTTATTTGTCACAGATAAAAAACGTGCTTTTTTTTTCTTTAGCCTGCCCTGTCCCACTGCTGGGCAAAGGCCTCCCTCAATTCCTTCCAAGAGTTCTTTTCCTGTGCCGCCTCGAACCAGCCCTCATGGTACGCGTTTAAATCGTCACGCCACCTTTTTCTAGGTCGGCCTCGGCGGCGCCGTGAAACGTGCTTACAAAACAAATAATTATAATGAGACAGGACGGAGCAAAAGAAAAAGATAACAGCTTGCACATCGTGACTGCGACAAGCAGGTTACATGCAGTCAGCATGATACTGTGCTATGAAAGGCTCGCAGCACAGCACAGGTTTTCAGTGATCACCCGTGTAAAAACGTTCAAAAAGCCAAGACAGCATAAATATTTGATTACTTGAATAAGATAATAAAATAAGCAGTAGATAATAATACAAAACAACTTCAAGGCTATATCAAAAAACGATACCATAAGAAGATTTCCGACCATAATGCGAGGGAAACTGCCGGCAAAAGATAGTACACAAAATACGCGCGTCATGTTAGGAGTTCGTCATTTGGCTACAACACAAGTTCGATCGCCGCCATGACCGTGTGTAGTAAGACAGTTTATTCGAATTATGACGTCCAAATATAGTTCGTATGGCACATAAATTGTTTTAATGAAACTTAGTATTGCATCGTGATTTGAATGTTAATTGTAACGGAATTAAGTTGTTTATTCAATAAAGCGTTAATGGGTGAAGAATTAGGGCAGTGACGTTTTGTTTTGATGATGTAAGAGGAAGCATTTGATTATCTAAGTATGAATGAATGAATTATAGTAGTTATTAGCAGCCATTGTAGCCGAATTTGAGATTTTATTTAATAACCAATAATTAGGTACGTTATACGTACGTTATGAGAGCAGGAATCGCCCAGTTGTGGCGGCTTACGATCATTAAGTCGTGGGTTCAAACGTGATTACTTTTTGTAATTTATTCCATCACAACTGCTCTCAAAACGGTGAAGGAAAATATTGTGAGGAAACTGGCATGTCCTAGAACCAAAAATACCAACACACACTAGGCCCGCGCGGGATGGACTATAGCACATACCCTATCATAGAGCAAAGGCCTCTATAAATAACAGCAGCGTGAAGATTGTGGGCTGATAATACTGCTTAAGCTAGGTACTTTATTCTGTAAAGCAAATTAAAGTTGCTGTTCAATGAAATCTAAATAGGAATGCTTTTGCTTCCAACTCTATTGCATGTGACTTCAACATAACTGCGAAATGTGGGTGTATTAATGTGTACACTTCTGCCTAACCCTTCGGGGATTACAGGCGTGATGGTATGATAATATGTTATTATCTAATGTTATAACCATCAACCATCTAGTACATAATAATAAAAAAACACAAGGTGACACTCCACATCACACAAATATACATTTCTTCGTATTCCTAACATCTCATCTACATTTTTGATTAAAAAGCCTTGTAACATCTAACAAGATTTGCAGATGATATAACACGGGCCGTAAAAAATTCTCCAAGTCAAGATTATCCCTAAAGTAACGTAAACGTACTAATATTATTAATGCGAAAGGCTTGGTTTGTCTGTTGGATTGTCTGTCTGTTACATTTTCATGAAATTGCAGTTTAACATCTTAATCAGTCTAAATTGTTCCCACTGCTGGGAGACCGGCCTCTCCTGTATGAGAGGGAATGGGCTAAATCGTCGCATGTCTTCGAATTTTTCGTTCTAGGACATTCTGGTTACGTCACCATGTTTTTCTTCACCGTTTCACTAGGTCTCATCATCATCTGCATCGCCGTTTACCAATTTTGTTAGGATCGGTTTCCGGTGACGGTCCGGTGAGTGACTAACTCAAAAATCCAGTTAATAATAATATTATAACATTTTTATTTTATTTTCGCATAGATTGTGGATTTACAACATTTAACTTAAATAATAACAACAGATAACACAGAAGTTGTAGTCTACAATAAAGTGGTTGAAGCTCCGCTCTCCTAGCTAGGCTACAAAATAGCCTGTGTTAAGGAGACACAGTTTCTTTCCCTCGGTGCTAATTGTCTCTGGTACGTGTTACATGACTGTGTGGATTAGCAAAGAGATTAATTAACAGACAGTTATGCAAAAGTCAGTATTGGTTTATACGAATCCCTTTGGTAAGACTGATTTTCAAACTTTTTGGTCCACTGACTATACGTGACAACTATCAAAGATATAGAACTGATAGCCAGGACCAACCAGCTACCCAGCCAGCTACTGAAAACTGCCAGAGGTACTTCCATACCCAATAAATACCACTTTTTGCAACAACCTGGCATCTACCTAACATAATATGGTATTTATTTCCCCAGTAGTAAGTTCCCGTTTCAAAATACCAAATCCACGCAGACAAAGCCACGTGCAAAAGCTAGCACAATATAATCTCAAGGCAGATGTCATGAAAGCAAGAACGTAAAAACCAATTTTTCTTCATATATTACTGACATTTCGTTCGTATTCGCGATAGGTACATTTTTATTCTGCTGGTGTGCGTGGCTTTCTATAATAATCCGCTTTAGGGTATGTTAATGATGTTAGCGGGGAGCGGAATAGGGATGTTTCCTGACTAAAAAAATACGATTCTAATTAGTCCGTCTGTTAGATTATCGAACAATTTTGGATTCGTATTTTTTTTGTTTTATCACATCAATAAAAATGACGAAGATAAAACGCGTCAAAGATTTGAGTGGGGGTTTGTGGCGTCACTCACCGGTAAAAAATGTCATACTAATGTCTTAGAATATGTCGTCCTAGGAGTTTTCAAAGCACTGTATCGTCTTCATTGTTTGTTTGCGTGAAAAAAAATTGTGTCCAATATTTTTTGGAAATCTATCTGACGGACTAATTTGATTTTTTGGTAACTAACATAAGACTTAAGAGGAACTAGACACTGTATACAACATTTAAAAGTATCTAACTCTTCTGTCTCGTCTGGATGACCTTGCTAGTACAACCTTCGAAGGAAGGAAGGGGACCTTTTGGACGAGCTCGTTCCACATTAAATCTGGCAATAGCCGGCTCATTGAACAAAAACAAATATTACAGCATTGGTGGCCCAGTAGTTTTTTACTTTCTTTATCGTACGGTTAGTGTCTGTTATTTTTTGATGGCCTTCTGCGTGGCTTTTCCAACCGTTGAGGAATATCTCTCACGCATGTTGGTTTCCTCACGATATTTTCCTTCACCGACGCAAGTCATATTAAACAATACGCAGAGCCAATGAGTCTTGAGTAATGGCGTTGTTTATGGGTTGAGACCAGCTCTCTTCCAATTAAGATTGGATGAGATTTATCTCGACCCCCTCACCCCTTAAACGCATTTTTTTTAGGGGGTTGGGAAATCATCAAGTAACTCCTCCCCCTTAGGGCAGAGCGAAAAGGAGCGTCAGAATTCTACTGACTAAAAACCACCCATGTTCCTTCTTAGCCCTTGCGCCGGGGCCGCGGTATCTCTTTCGAATAACCCGCAGCCCTGATGAACCCTAAGTTTCTTCAAAATATTATTTTTGTCTTCTAGCGATTAGAATTGCCAGCGTCATTGACACACAGAGCACGCCCTTACAGCGAGTTTATTTGAGGCATCCGTCCGCCCGACTGTCAATGAACAAAATGGAGAGAAATATGCCAATGGGACTCCCATAGAAAACCTTCAATATGCTAGTCCGGTTTTTCATTAAAAGTAATCCCGAATTTCGGGATTTCTGTTTTATTATTCCCGAATAGAATAGGGCTTCGTCTATAAATATGGATGTTCTTAATAAAATCGTCAAGGTTTTTTTATGAAAAGATATAAGATGTTTGTAAATTTACAGAATTCTAAAGAGAGATTAGATTCATTTACCGTGTTGCTATGGTTACGAATGAAAACATGGAATTAGATATTTTCCGCTTCTACGTAATTAAATTGCGAACAAGTTTTCAAAACACGGCACGGTTACTAGGTAAAGCTCGTTTATAACAAGGAATGATAAAATATTTTATTTTGATGTTTATCACGAAGTTACTTTTGATTACTTCTTCTTTCCAGCAAAAAACACTAGGAAGTGTCGAAGGGTGGGTTTGGGGGACTGTCACTTGTAAATAAGTAAAGTAAAGTAAATTTTGACGTTCGAAAAGTGCTGATTATCAGCCTAGTTTGAATAAATGACTTTTTGATTTGATTTGATTCTGAATAATATTGGTTTTATGTCTTTTTATCGTGTGCTTAATGTCTTCCCTAATGTCTGTGTTTTTATGCCACCCATTGGGCTTCTCACTGGGCTTTACATGCCATGGAGAAATACTTTTCAAGCATGCTCGTTTCCTCACGATGTTTTCCTTCAACCGAAGTAAGTGATAATTATACAGAATTTGTAAAAACAGAGGTGTCTTGGGTTCAAACTCGAATTTTAAATCATTTCTTTTGTACAATCATCTTGTATACGTTTCACGATGTTTGGTTCAAGTCGCAGGATATAAACTCCTGGGAGGACTTGAAGGAAGCCATAGCTCAGTAATGTGATAATATAATGCTAAAACAAGTATAAATTAAAAATTTATTAAACCGCCGACTCAATTATTTTTGCGAAGCTTGTTTAACTCATATGGTATTAATTTATATCTAAATAAATATGATTGTTAGAACGGAAATTCAATATAGAATATTTGTGCCCTTTATTCTATATAGTTCAAACAAATATCTTAGAAGATATCGCGCTTAATTACGCGCACGGCAGTCATTCGCTGAAAAGCAATAAATATTAAACATTGGTTCTCCACTTTTACTCCCTTTAAATCAAACTTGGTCACCAAAAAATCAATTTTCAAGCTTTTAGTTTTAATTTCGTTAATTTATCGCACACCTAGTTGAAGACTAGCTCAACTCTAAATATCACTTTTTTCAGGAATCGAAAAAAACGTTTTACTTCATTTCTATTTAGTATATTATAAACTTTCTTATATGTACTTGTATATAATTTTACGTAATAATTTATTGTGATAATGGTCTTTCATCAAATAACAGTAACACTTCATAATTTCAGTTTTTAGAGTTAGGTTGGTATTTATGACAAAATCATTATTTAATATTTTTACTAAATCGAATTGAACTCATATTAATGGCTTTTTTTTACTTAGTGTACCATTAATCTGTATTTATTTGTCAAGTATTAATCAGAAATAGTAGTGTATCTACATTATATTTAATTTATATTTTGTACGATTATCATAATAAAACAAATATTATCTTAATAAAGAAATTACCTTTATTTAGGTCACAAAGAAATAAAGAAAATTAGCAATAAAACTTTTAAAAATCTCTAAAAAAAATCCTATAAACCTACGAATAGGTTTGTTAAAACATTGACATACATTTAACATACATTTTATTGTACTTATCTAAATAGATATTTAAAAATAATACAGGATTCGTTTCAACAACATATTTAAGAAATGTCTGTGGTCAAAGATAATTTAAATTATATGACTTTGCTTTGATACAAAATTAAACTACTTTTTTTGCTCATTATCTTTTAAATCAGTCGTCGTACGATAAATTCTCTGCTTTTGAAGGTCACCAAATTTCCAAAAAAAAAATCGAAAAAGGTTGTGCGTATATTCAGTTATGTTATCCTTGCATTTAGCGTTACATGGAGGCTTGATCGCTCTTTCAGCTACTTTCTTTTTGGTTGAACTTTCGTAAGCTTTACCCGTATTTCGTAAAGCTTTCTTAACATCTGTGGCCCAAGCTGCTGCAGGGTTTCTTACTACTTTCTTACATCTTTGAAAGTTGTCGGTTGCAGCAGGTGGCGGATTGATAATCGGCTGAGATGTGGAAGCTTCAAGATCATCGTTACGTGAAAGGTAGTTAGTATTCGATCCCGCAGAAGGCACAGAGTTATTACCTGTTTCTTTGTTACTGCCATTTGAGCTGCTAGAACTATCCGATGATGAGCTAGTACTTGACGAGCTAGAAGAAGTAGAAGAGCGAGATCTATTTCTTGAAGTGAGTTTCCTTCTTGGTAGATAAAATATAGGTAATACGAATCCTTATCCGAGTCATCCAAATCGCTACTTTCGCTGTTAACTGGTAAAATAAAGTATGACGGTCTCATCTGAGATCTGGTTGACATTGATTGTGGCGATTTTGAGTTCTCTCCTAACCCCCCATTGTGATTCGCTAAGATTTCTTCAATTATTTTAGTGTTTGTTGAAGGGTTGCTGTGCACTGTTGCGGTTCCATTTCCATATCAGTGCCCTCTGGTTCATTTGGTAAAATTTCTCTCATGATCGAGGGGCTAGTTGAAGGTGTCAGTGTACTCGGTGTGTTCTCGTGTAGCTCCAGCTCGTTATCATTGCCCACTAGTTCATTTGCTATGGCTTTTTTTTGTCACTGTGGTGCTCGTTGAAGGCGACGGTGTGCATTCTTGAGACTCCAATTCTACATCATTGCACTCAGATTCATTTGAATGAGCTGCCATAGCCTTTTTTAGCAAAGGTAGACCACAACCTGAAAAATAAATAATTAAATTGATTTTGTCAGGAAGACTACACTAACTCAAAAAACACCCATAACTCGAAGTGATACATCTTAATATTTTTTTTTTTAATCGCTGGGACAAATACAACTACAACACAAAATATTCCTATATTCAAACAAACCTTAGCAGCTATTATTAAAATAATAAGGGCGATTTTCATTTAACCAGCAATACTCGACTAACTCAAATATTATAAAATAATTTCAACAATAATAAATCATTTTTAGTTGGTAAAAAAAAATACTTACATTTGTAAACAAACACTCCACTAAGTCAAAATAGTCAAAGAATTCATCTTAGTTCATCAAAAGTTCGACCACGAAGACCAGCCTAACTAAAAATAATTACTGTATTCAAACGCGGTTAGTCACGAATACACGCCCAACTCGAAATAATCTGGTCTTAACGTGTACTAACAGCACCTATCCCTTCGACTAACATGTCGCAATTGGTGATGCGTTAGTATTGTTGGCGGGGGTGTGGACCTAGCTAGTCCGCAATACTATGTTAGGGAGCCATCTTCATTTCATTTATGGAACTATTTCTACAGGTGTCTTTGGAGATTACGTAGTTTTGAACACAGATTCCGGCAGAATTAATAAGTCGTTTTAGAATTATTTCGAGTTGCGCGAGTCTTGAACTAGGTGTGCGTTATGTTCATCATTCCCTTTCAATATAGTGTACATTATTTTACAATCCCTTTCATTTCTTGTTACCCATATTGAGGGAGTTTAAAAAAAACGCCATTTTGTGCTGGCGGCCATCTTGGATTTGAAATTTGTCATAGTGTATAGTGTTTTACTAATCAAACCCTTTTATTTGATACCCGTATTGATAAAGTTGTGAAAAAATATGTAATCCACCATTTTGTGGCGGCGGCCATCTTGGATTTGAAATTTGTCATAGTGTATAGTATTCTACTAATCAAGCCCTTTCATTTAATAGCCATATTGATAAAGATGTGAAAAAAATTGTAATCTGTCATTTTGTGGCGGCGGCCATCTTGGACCGATTTTCATCAAACATAGCTAAGAACACTTTCAACTAATTCACATTTCAAACAAAAAAAACAGAATCAAGATCGGTTCATGCGTTCGGGAGGTACGATGCCAGAGACAGACACACTCACAGACACGTCAAACTTATAACACCAGTCGTTTTTGCGTCGGGGGTTAAAAATACGTTACAGTGTTCCGAATAACTACAAGTACTTACTTTATGTATCTAACTACTTAGTCTCTAGACAATAAAAACCAATTTGTAAATCAAATAATGATCTTCAAATCACAATCTTAGCCAGACAGTCTAGCAAGAGTCGACTTTATTTCTTTACTATAATATGCTTTGTTTTTCTTTATGAAAATGTTCTTAGAAACAAATTACAAGATTTATTTTAGTTCGTTTGTTCATTTCCAAGTCATTTATCATCTAATATTGTTTCATTCAAATAAAAAGCATATTTAAAGCTATAATTAGGTGTTTTCATCGTTTTCACATCGTCATCCTATTTTTAAGTGGGGAAGTGCTGAAATATTTTGTTTTTATTATTTTTGTGACAAAGAGATATTGTTCAGGGTTTCAACGATTTTGTTTGTGAGTTTTCCATTCACATTGGTGTTCTGAATGAGACTACGTAAGCAGTAAAGGCCTACCTAATCAACTTTCTGCCTTCTCGCAACTATGTTGGGGTCAGCTTTCAGTCTAAGCGGATGCAGTTGAACACCAGTACTTTATATGGAGCGACTGCCTATCTGACCTCCACAACCCAGTTAGAACTGGGTCTGTGGTAAAATGATTGTTATGACTGTCATAGATCTACAAATGACAGTGACCCACGGTTTAACATATTTTCCGAGGCACGGAGGAAACTTGGTAGATAATGAGTGGTCACCCATCCACAGACTGGCCTAGGCAAGCGAGGTTTAACCTGAAGATTGCTTCGAGTGGCTGTTATTATCTAGTTACGAACTCCTCCTAGTAAAGGCCTACCTATACCTACGTTTGGAGGGGGTTTGAGGAACAGGATGTAAAGTTCCTCATCCCCCATAGAAAAGGGAGGATCCTCCGACCAGACGGTTGTTGTGTCTGGCGACATAATAATATATAAGTCGGGATTTTCTATATAGGCTAGTGTCGCAGATAAAGTTGATAGCGCGATGTAGGATCAGCCAATTCGCTTGCATGTGTTGCAATAGATGTCGCTGTCGCCACATAGGTGTGACCATCTACCACAGTTTGAATGAAAAATTTACAGCAATACCTACAGTAATGCTGGCCCAGCATAAAACCGAGTTTCTAAATAATAAAAGGCTGGCTTATACTGGTTTTGTTATCACCGACTTACAGCGTACCGTAGATGTTCCTCTCGTGTGTAACCATAAAATAAATGGGAGCCTATATCGTACTTACGTAGCACCATAAAATTTGAGCTGATGTTGCCAGGCAGGCCTGCTCACATTAAATGTAGACTAAACTTTGAACAGTAGGACCACGGAGTCTAGATTTGTGCTCGGTTGATGGCAATAGGCACACGTCTTATTACATGGGACTTAAATATAACAGGCGAAATGTGGGGTGTATTTGGCACACCTCTGCCAAACCCTTGGGGGATTAC